>OX940799.1:56608906-57858926 GCA_954870605.1 Acer campestre | reverse complement strand
CAGCCAGCAGGTGCCTCAGTACTTTTGGAGGTAGCTACTTTTTTTTTTTTTTTTTTTTCCAACAATTTTTTCAGATTGTATATTCTGTTTTACCAAAAGAAATCAATGATTCAGATATGTTGAGTGCACTGCATCAGCAATCAAGGCATTCATTTTGTTCATGGTATGTATATATTTCTTTGAGAAGGTGGCTGGTTTGTGCTTGGAGCCAATGGTCATGTGGCGTGCATTATGTGAAAACTTGGATTCAACAGTCAGTTCTAATATGTCGGAAGTAAAGGCAATTGATTGCTTGGCTGGTTGTGATCGAGGTGGAGTTTATAAAAGCTATGCCATTTCAAGAATACAGTACTGATCCTAGCGCAGCTGGTTTCCTGAACCTTGCAGTTAAGATTGCATACGGCCGGGTTTAAAGAAGAGCTCGGACAAGGGGACTCAGTAACGAAGCTTCACTGTGACATGTCTGATGCAACCCACACACTTTACAGTTTTATTAGTAAAAAGTTAAGCTATGCAACCCGCTAATAGTGGAGCACCAAGCACCCATTTTCCCCAAAGCAAAAGCAATCAAATATCAATGCATGATTACAAAAAAGATATATATATATATATATATATATGGAAGTTAATGAAACAAGTATTGGTACAAAGGCATTTTTATTATTTCATTTGAAAATTGTTCCAAAATATCCTATTAAATTTGTCACAAACACAAATGTTGAAGCCAGGGATTCATTTTTATTAAAAGGTTTTATTTATTTATTTATTTATATTTATTTATTTATTTTTAATATTACCGAAGTAACTAAAGGATAATAGTTCTAGAGTGCTATTAATAACCTAATCCCACTTGAATATGAAGAAAAAAAATGTCACTCTCTTTCATGTATAGAAGCTAGCTGATGATACTATAAATGATATGAATAATTGAGAGAAACCTACTAAAATAAGAATTCATCGAAAATAACTTGCATTCGAATTCAATGTAATTAGGTTGCCTTTTGGTTTTGGATTGCCCAATAAACAAGGCAACTATAATTGGCCCAATTAAAATCACCGAAACAGCCACGTCACTACAAATCAACAAGAACTCAGTCAAAAATCAAAATCAGGGTTGCTGCACATGTAGATTAAAGACCCGGTTCATGCAGATTAACATGTACATTAATCTTGTTTTTAATTTAAAAAAAAGGGTAGATGGTGACATGGTGTGTCGACATGTGATTTAGTGGAGGGGTTATGTAGCGAGTTGTATTCCGACACATAAGAAAATGAGCTCTCTCATTCAATTCCGTCATATAATTATATTTTGATGAACCATTGTATGCCACTAAAAGGAAAGCGTGCAGAACATTATGTTTTACTTCAAAGAATATTGTATCAATAAAAACTAACTTGTCGGGCAGAAAAAAAAAAGAAAAAAAAAAAGAGAGATGCCGTTGAGAACACATCTCTCTCGATCAAATCTCTGACACTAACACAAAATTAATCTAATATGGCAGCACTATAACTAATAATTCATAATCACTATTCAGTCAGTGAATGTTTCAGAAGGTATGCACCCATTCAAATTGATCAATTTATTCAAATGAGTACTAGCCTCAAACAAATCATTTATTCATTTGAAACTAATGGTTCAAAGTTTAATGTATAAAAATTTAATGTAGTCCACATGTCATTACATGAAGAGAGAGTGATTTGAGTCCCCATTAATTTTTTGTCATTTAATTTAAGTTGTTAGCATGATGTTAATGCATTTAATCTGGTCTTAATGCAAATAATTTGAAGGGGTTGCCAAAATATGTATGGAAGACAAGCTGTCTCACACCAAAATATGTATACTACTAGCTAGACTAGTGGTCTCCGGTCTCCCTGTTACCGTTTGTTGTGACTTGTGATGCTTACTATTTACTGTCTCTTGAGGATACATACAAATCACACATGAAGTGGTGCATTATTTGCTCACAAAATAGGTAACAAAAGGAGAGCCCCGTGATGATAAAGCAACTGCAACCTCATTTATTAGCTCTATTTATGGAAGGTATCATTATCTCATGTAAATTTTGGGCACATAGTCGTCCCACTCCCAGTCTCCCACCGGCCCACACAAAGACACAGATAAGGAAGACTTGGGATCCTTTCCAATCAAATATCATTTGTCTATATTGCTTTTATCTTCTCAAGAAGACAACAAGCTTGAGAGAGTTTACTTTTGCTCACCCCTTTGAAGGGGGTAAGCATTACCCCTCCTAAAAACATGATATGTGTTTATGGAGGGGATAAATTTATCCAAACCCTTCATTATTTTAGATAATTTTACCTTTCAATTGACACATGTTATGTTTTTAGGAGGGGGTAATGCTCACCCTCTTTGAAAGGGGCGAGTAAAAATGGACTCAGCCTGAGAAGGCATCTTCTCTCTCTCATGTATATGTCACTATTATTGTGAAGATATTTACACGGTTTTTGAGAGTCATGTGTACACATATTATTGGTGAATGGTGAGTGGTGACATAGAAGACCCATGAGTATGACATGTGGGGTGGAGAAAAAAAGTTGAACTTTGGTTTCCAAATTTGAAAAAAGGAGTGGGGTTCTTGTGTAAATGTTAATTCAATATCATTTCAGGTTTTGAAGATTTGACACGCATGTTTGTGTTGTTGTCTTTGGTTTGGCTATCCTTGATGTGGCTTTTTATACGGTAGAGAGGAGTAGTTAATGGATCTAATGAAACTTTTACTATAAATTAATATCAATATTCATTAGAAATAAGGAGGAGTGCTTTAGATTATAGGGGAAATTTGTAATTCTGTAAAGAGAATATTTCTTGTAAACCGCAAAGAACAATAATTGGAGCAATTAATGAATGTGGTTGTATGATAACCTCACTTTAATTTGCTTATCATTTCTGGTGGTAGTCTTGTGATGCTTCTCGAATGCACAAATAGACAAAATGGAAATTGAATGTAGAAAAAAGTGAAAAATAATGTCTTTTAAATTTGGAAAAAAGTATCTATGGTGGTAAAAATAGACCATACCTATTTTGAAAAAATTAACAAATGAAAAAATTTTCTTTTTTATTTTTCAAATATATGGTTATACATTTACCAAATGAAAAATATGTAATTCTTATCTATATTTGCAATTACTTACTCTTAATAAAGGACTTAAAACTCTACCATGTATTATATGATGCAGAGTCTCTCCTAATTGAAAATGGTGATAAATTTTCAAAATCTGACATATCTAGATAACTTTCAAAACACATTCAATGGTGTTGATGGTTTCCTTTTGCTTTTGTTTTCTCTCTTTCACGCACACTTAATTTGGTTTAGAGAGAAAGAGAGAGATTCGGTTTGTTTTGTAGTGTTTATTTTATTTTATTTTTTATTTTTGATAATATCTATTAATTCGGGACCAGATAATTTTTTGAAAGCTTTCGACAATTGATAGGATTCAAGTCGCTAACCTGGTAATCATTTGCCCAAGCCCCAAACTCGTCATTGAACAGTTAATTCGGGACCAGATAATTTTTTGAAAGCTTTCGACAATTGATAGGATTAAAGCGTTATCTAACTCTTCTTCATTGAACAGTTTCTGCAAATTAAATTCTTCACGTATTCAAAAGGAAAGCATCAAAATTTGTCCCTTTCACCATTGCTTCGTCCTTTAGTTTTAAAATCTTTGTTACATTCCCACCACCTGCTTGCTTTAATTTCCATGTGCTATATAGCTACGCATTTTCCTGTTAAAGTTATTTTAATTTGCAGTGGCAGATAAAATAAGTAAGGGTCCTACTTATGTTCCCTCTTGGGGAAAAAATTGGCTCTTGGTAGTGATTATATTCGGTGGCGGCTCAAGGATATACGGAGCTTTAGGTGAAAATTTAAATCGAATATTTGAATTTGTAATGTAAAAAATATTAAATTAATAGTTAAAATAATTTATATATTCTACTAAGCTTGTCTACTATTAATTAAATATATAAATTGGGTAAAGTCGGTCTAAACATTATCCGACAAATTGATAAAAGCATAATTCTGTGCAAACACGATACGGCACAGCACGGCACGGTATATCACGACTTGAACATGACACTACATTTAACATGTTGGATTAAGTATTTAATCGGTATATAATATTTGTTATTTATAAAATTATTTTGTGGCTTTAATTTTAGTTGGGGCCTTATTAAACATCCACCTAAGCTAACTAAGGCACCAGCCGTCCCGATTATATGCTTTACCTAGACTAGATATCAATTTATCCATATTTTATATTAAAAGAACTTTAATTTTTTTTTTTTTGGGTCTTCAACAAAATTTAAAAGCAACTAAAAGTGGCAAAGTGTTTAATTTCATTATTAATAATTAGACGTTAACCTATGCCCTAATTAATTAGATGAGTTCTTCCTCCAAATCTTCAAACAGGTGCTCCACCATAACCCATCTAAATTAATTATTTTCACATGATCACGTACACAAATGATGCTTTAATTACTCAGCTACCACTTTTAATAATTGGATCATCCATCCCCATTCTCTAACCCCATCCCCCGTTTCCCTCAATTCTCAATCTTATATTTTACCATATTTTCTCATGGTTCCTATAAAAATTACATGATAAAAAGTCAAATAAAATTTAAAAATGGGTAATTGAAGAAAGGGGGGGAAATGGGAAAATGGAGACCTATCTAAAAAAAATTTGAAAAAAGAAAATATTTGGGAAATGGGTATGAAAAAATTCCTTCGCCATCTCCATTATGGATGATTTTTTTCTCTCAAATGGAGATAGAAATTTTGGGTTTTGTGGACGTCGGGAAAAAATGACATCCCTACTCCTAGGAGACACAACATAGTTTTTTCCATATGAAAATAAACCTCTTAAATTTTGTCCGAAAAAAAAAAATCTCCCAAAAGAGTTTAAAAAAATAAAAAATAAAAAATACAATTAGAGTGTGTTTGATATGGTTTCTCTACAATGTTTCATATGAAACAATACGAATCTCTTGAAATATCAATACAAGGAAAATTATCAAAATAAGAATAAATAAATGTGAATTTTTTCAGAAAAGAAAAAGAATAAATAAGAATTTAAAACAGAATCATTTTGAGTATCAAAACAATAAGAAATTGCACTAAATATACATGAGGAACTTAATAAAATTCTTAAGGATAAATTTGTAAATAGCACACAAATTCGGGCCAAAATAGTAATGAGCCTGCTGAGTCCTGTGAGGCCTGTTTGGTAATTGAGTAGGATACCAAAGCCCAAATATTACACTTCATAAAGTCCAATCCTATATAACAAACAGGCCCAATTACTTACACTTGAGAAAATTACATTATGTGGTTACTGGTTAGTACTGCCGATGGATCTATTTTTTATGTCATATTATCACGGGTTCGTAGGTTCGAGTCCTCTGGCACTGCCGACGGAGCTATAATCCAAATATCATATCCTCAATAGAAAATTAATAAATCACTTACTTGGATTACTGGAAAATATGTTTTCTTCTCTTTACAATTTTTCAAAGTAATAATATTCTTTTGAGAATTTTACAAATCTAGCTATAAACGCATGCCATACATCAATTTGGAACCCTCTTCAATGCACTCTTTATTTCTTGTAAATTAATTATAAAAAACCTGCATATTATTCTCTTCTTCTCATTCACATCCCAATTACACACCATGAATAACTTCTCAGTTTCTCTGTTTTTGCTCTCTTCTCTCTTGCTTACTCATGGCATTGTTGATCTTGAAGCTTCTACAAATCAACCTTACAGAACTGGCTTTCATTTCCAGCCAGCCAAGAACTGGATGAATGGTCTCTCTTTCTCTAATTTTCCAATCTTCTTGTCTTCAAAATCTTTTTCTTCTTGTTTTCTATTTCCAACCTTTGTTTTCTATTAGGATTTAGGATTGGTCTTGATTAAAACGAGTCTGAGTTGGGGGCTTGATGTTGTCAATATTATCACATTGCCTTTTGGTTTTGGAATTTGAAGATAAAAAAACATAACAAAAAGAAAAAAGAAAAAAAGTTTAAGCTATATAACCCGCTAATAGTGGAGCACCAAGCACCTATTTTCCCCAAAGCAATCAAAATTAATGCATGATTAATTGATTATTAATAATGATAATTTTTCACATGTCCACCTAAAAAACTGACCAAAAACTGATGGCTTCACATGTCCCCCACCCAACCTGGTGCCTCATCAATTAACATTATAAATCTTCTGATAAATAAATAAAGGTAATGGGAAATAATAATAAATATGCATGCAGTGACACTGATGAATTATTATATTTATACTTATTTTATATCATATAAATTCTTTTCTTTTACTACTACTACTACTATATCCGGTGCAAAAAAAAAAAAAAAAAAAAAATGGACTCTCCTGGGATGCTTTATTACCCAAATAAACGACCTATCATGAATGGTGAGATCGAGAAGACAAAAAATGTTAGATCATAGATGTGCACACATCAAAGAAGAGACAAAGCATAGCAACTTGTCGTTGCTTCCTCCTTTAGATTTTAACTACATTCAAAATAATTTGTTTTCAACCTTAAGGGGTTGTCTTGGTGGTCCAAGGATGAGCTGTAAACTCAGACATCCGTTCCAAACCTTGGCAACTCCCTTGAGGCCAAGAATGAATTTCTTTGTAGTATTTGCAAAGAAACATCCCTGAACCAATAGGGTTCAATTATTTACTGGATAGAGATGACTGTTAAATAGAGTATTAAATATAATGTCACTTTTCTTTTGTCAAAAAAAAAAAAAAAAAAAACTCCCTTGAGGCCAACCCCAGGGCGTTAGCTTAGCTAGTGGAAGGACGAACTTGGGACGGGTAACTCTTAGGTCAGTAGTTCAAATCCTACCTAGATAGTATAAGTCGATAATACTGTATAAGTGCAGTTACTAAGTGTGTATAAGAGAATACAATACTAATTTTTTCTTGTTTTCTATTTTTTTTTAAAAAAATTTTCTGTTGAAACTCACTTCAAGTAATTTAATTGATCCTGAATAGGGTTATATATATATATAATAAATAAAAATAAAAACATCTTGTTTCTAAAGTACGTAGATGATAAGCCAATGCCATCTCTCTTTCATTTCGCACTCTGTAATCTATATCCTACTTTACTTTTAGGCAGATGCCAAGGAAGTTTCTAAAATAAGAAAGTTGGTGATAGAAAAAAACAAATTTCAAGTGGTCCAACCTTTCCAAAATTAGGAATTAGACTCTCTTTTTTTCATTAATGATTGAATACACAAAACCTGCAACACTTCACCAAACAAATTAATGAATTAATTGCTTTTGTGGTCCTCAAAACTCATAAGCCCAAATCACTCTATATATATATATATATATATCTCGAAAGATAATGTGAAGCACATGGTTTTGCTTAGCTTTTTCTATGTATAGACAATGACACCCCTAATTTCTTGAGACAAATAATTTATGTAGGTACACAAGAACCAGCTGCATCACTATTTATCTACCTCTCTGTGTATAAAATTATACTAGCATAATCTTTGTTTTTCATCTTAGTTACTTGATCATTCTCCTCCGGCTAATCTTCTTCACACGGTTGAAAAAAAAAATCATGTTGCCTTCGTGATGAAATATTATAGTGGCTCCGTTCACGGTGAAGCATGCATGTGTATTATCATGTATGGTTTAGAGTATTGACTATAGAAGCTAGCTAGCTACACCCAATTTTTTCTATTTTTTGACTCATGATTATTTTGTTTAGGGGAGTGTGATTGATCTTTCATCAAACATGTTTCACAATTTAACTTTTTCATTAAATGTGATTTTCTTTCTCCTGCACATCAAAGTTATAAATAAAAAACATAACACAAAAAGAAAAAGGAAAAAAGTTAAGCTATATATGTAACCCCCTAATAGTAGAGCACGAAGCACCCATCTTCCCCAAAGCCATCAAATATTTAATGCATGATTACAAAAAAGGTGATATAATTAATGACAGGAGTGTATATATATACAATCCCGATCTGGTCAATACATCCTGATTAACTCTATCAGGATATTGAATATGAGCCATTAGTTTTGACAAATGAATACACACTTAAGTCAAAGTATGTAAAACGAGTGACTCACATTCAATATCCTCACGAAGTTATATCAGGATGCACTGATTTGAAAATTTCTGCATATATATATATATATATATATATCAATATATGGAAGTTAATGACACAAGTATTGGTACAAAGGCATTTTTATTATTATTTCATTTGAAAATTGTTCCAAAATATCCTATTAAATTTGTCACAAACACAAATGTTGAAGCCATATATGGATTCATTTTTATTAAAAAGCAATTTTGAAAATATTACCAAAGTAATTAACTAAAGGAACAATTTGCACAATTTTTGTATTGAAAATAATAGTTCTAGAATGCTATTAATAACAATCCAATCAGTTGGTCACGGGTGGGTTTGACCTACCCGGCCCCCTCTTGAATATGAAAAAAAATAAAAGTGTCATTCTCTTTCATGTATGGAAGCCAGCTGATCATGATACTATAAATGATATGCGATATGAATAATTGCGTAAATAATTGAGAGAATCCTTCTAAAATAAGAATTCATTGAAAATAACTTGCATTGGAATTCAATGCAAGATCACCTTTATTGCAAAGTATGTACAGTGGTAGATACGATATCAGCATCACTTGTTATTTATTAGTAGGAATACGAAGAACAAGCATAAAAGTAATAATTAACATGCATGGGTAACACCTCCCATGCAAGATTTTCTCCGAGTTTAGAGAGCAAATAATATCCATTTATCTACTGCAAATATTCAATAATACTCTTTAAACTGAACTAGTTAAAAGACCAAATTACTTTAATTATTAAAATTTTAATTTATAAAAAACATGAATTAATTTAAATAATTGTAGAAAATCATTGAAAATTAAAAAATAATTTTAAAATGGGAAAATAAAATAAAAAATAATTTTACTTCACACTGATCACTCATGACTCACCCACTCTCTCTCTCTGAAGAAAAACTCTCTCACTCACTACTTAATCACTTCTTCACTCACTCACTCACTTACTCACTTCTTCTATAAATATCTTATTCCAACTTAATCACTCACTCACTCACCCACTCACCCACTCTCTCTCGGAAGAAAAAGTATCTTCTTCTTCTTCTTCTTCTTCTTCTCCGGCCACTCACTCACTCATCCATTCTCTCTCGGAAGAAAAACTCTCCTCTTCTCTAAACAAAATCAAGTATCTTCATCTTCTTCTTCTCCGGCTTGTGATACATATAATTAAGCGTACAAGGTAACAACTTCTTCTTCTCCGGCCAGCTTCATTTTCTTAATTCTATATATGTTGCAAAATCTTTTGATTTTGTATTTTTTTTTTTTTTTACAAACATATTTGTTTACTTCACTCAATATTTAGAACCAGTATCACAATTTTGTTTCTTTTAAGGTTGTTATTATTATTTTTTTTTCAGTCAAGTTGATCTGTTTGAAGATTTCAGTGGAAAAAAAAAAAATGTCTGAATCAAAGCCAAAAAAACGCCCTTGATTCTCAACGGATATCCTCCATCTAGTTCTCCAAAAATGGGTTTCAGATTTCTGAAAAATAAATAAATAAATTCTTATGATTCTTAAAAAAAAATCCATTAAAGATTCTGGATTTTATTTTTCTCAGATTCTAAAAATAAAAAAATAAAAAAAATTCTTTATTTTTCTTTCTTTAATTGATGATTGATTGAAAAAAAAAATTGTTTATTTTTTGGAGGTAATTGAAGAGATAAAGAAATCTCCGGACAACTAATGAAGCCACTGCTAGATGAAGATGATATCAACACTGATCGTGATTGTTCTGTCCACAATGGTTTGTTTCTTAATTAATTAAAGTTTTCTGGCAAGCACTTTACTAGTCTTTCATGGTCTTGTATTATTGTTTGTGTGTTTCACATGATTTTTTTTTTTTTTTTTTCAATCCGATATATATAACCCTTGGTTACACCAAAACTTACAAATCCACACAGATTTCCTATGTGGATCAAAGGATATTGAACTTCTAGTAAATGAATTATATATTTCTTTTATCGATACCAAATTCCTCTCATTGCACTCTGCAGGCCCTGTTCTTCTGCTCTGAGAAAAATCAGTCCACGCCTTACCCTCTCTCTAGTATCTCTTATGCGCAGGAGCTCAAATCTTTCTGATGGTCTCTCTCTCTACTAACTATCTGACTACTAAAATGATCCAACTCCTTTGCATTGAACTGTACTTTATCTCTATCGACAATATTGCCATTCGATGAAGTTAACTGTTGTAGTAAAAGTAAACCACCGTTGCAAATTAAATTCTTTACGTATTCATAAGGAAAGCATCAAAATCTGTCCCTTTCACCATTGCTTCGTCCTTTAGCTTTAAAATCTTCGTTAGATTCCCACCACCTGCTTGCTTTAATTTCCATGTGCTAGTAGCTCTACGCATTTTCCTGTTAAAGTTATTTTAATTTACAGTGGCAGATAAGATAAGATATCAGTATCACTTGTTATTTATTAGTAGGAATACAGATAAATAAAGATGATATTGGATGCAGAGCTCACACCGATTATGGTTTGCTGACATAGGTTAATCAAGATGATAATATAACTGCACTACAGGTGAGAAACCTGTCTGGGGAATGGATATCAGCTCCTCCTATACCTGGAGAATTTGTCTGCAACATTGGTGACATATTGAAGTTATTTTCCAATGGTTTGTACGAGTCAACTCTGCACAGAGTTATCAACGATTCTCCAAAATATCGGGTCTGCGTAGCTTACTTTTACGAGACAAACTTCGATGCAGCAGTGGAGCCTCTGGATATTTGTGTAGAGAGGACCGGAGGAACCGCAAAGTTTGGTAGAGCTGTTTATGGACAGCATCTAAAGTTACAACTAACTTCGTGACCCCATGACTCTTGTAAACACAAACAAGTGTATTTAATCAACTGTTGGAAGTTGGATTGCATGAAAAAAAAAAAAAAAAAAAAATTGTATTTCAGTATTTGATACTATTATTGAAACTGTTTAATCAACTTTGGTCGACCATGCTCTCTCTATGCTCGCCTCTCCGGTCAAGCACAGAGTCGGCGATTCCAAGCGAAAAGCCGCCGTGTCAGACAGAGAAGATTCTTCTTCTTCTACTACTTCTTGCTGCTGTTCATGTTGTTGTGGTGGCGGCGGATCCGAATGGACGGGTCGGGTTTGGGCCATGAGAAGCTTGGATATGAGAGGACGAGAGTTGAGAGGAGAAACAGAGAGTTAGGCTTTTGGTTTGAAGATCATGAGCGTAAGACGGGAGGAGAGCCGCAACAACCCATCGCCGCTGTTGATGGATTTGACCTGTTTTTGTTTTGTTTTTTTTTTTTCGGGTTGGATTGAACCGGTATGAACCTCAACAACCTATTTTGGGCTTGGATTGGGCTTTTATGTTACCATCAGAGAAATATTGGGCCCGCTCGATATTATTTTCAAAAAAAAGTAGGAATACAAAGAACAAGTGATAAAATAGTAATAATTAATATGGGTAAAACCTCCCATGCAAGATTTTCTCCGAGTTTAGACAGCAAATAATAACCATTTATCTACTCAGATATTCAATAATACTCTTTAAACTGAACTAATTAAAATACCAAATTACTTTAATTATTAAAATTTTAATTTATTAAAAACAATTAATTTAAATAATTGTAGATAATCATTGAAAATTTAAAAATAATTTTACTCCTCCACTAGAAACCTAAACCAAGCTTCTATAAATATCTCATTCCCACTTGATCACTTCTAATATGTCGGAAGTAAAGGCAATTGATTGCTTGGTTGGTTATGAGGTGGAGTTTATAAGAGCTTTGCCATTTCAAGAATACAGTACTGATCCTAGCGTAGCTGGTTTCCTGAACCTTGAAGTTAAGATTGCATAACGAAGCTTCACTGTGACATGTCTGATGCAACCCGCACACTTTACAGTTTTATTAGTAAAAAGTTAAGCTATGCAACCCGCTAATAGTGGAGCACCCATTTTCCCCAAAGCAGTCAAATATTAATGCATGATTACAAAATATATATATATATATATATATATTTGGAAGTTAATGGCACAAGTATTGGTACAAAGGCATTTTTATTATTTCATTTGAAAATTGTTCCAAAATATCCTATTAAATTTGTCACAAACACAAATATTGAAGCCATGGATTCATTTTTATTAATTTTTTTTTTTTTTAATATTACCGAAGTAACTAAAGGATAATAGTTCTAGAGTGCTATTAATAACATCCCAATTAGTTGGTCACGGGTCTGACCTAATCCCACTTGAATACGAAAAAAATAATTGAGAGAAACCTACTAAAATAAGAATTCATTGAAAATGACTTGCATTCGAATTCAATGTAAGATCAGTTTTATTGCAAAGTTCTCTCATTCGAATAACAATGTAATTAGATTGCCTTTTGGTTTAGGATTGCCCAATAAACAAGGCAACTGTAATTGGCCCAATTAAAATCACCGAAACAGCCACGTCACTACAAATCAGCAAGAACTTAGTCAAAAATAAAAATCACCGTTGCTGCACATGTAGATTAAAGACCCGGTTCATGCAGATTAACATGTACATTAATCTTGTTTTTAATTTTAAAAAAGGGTAGATGGTGACATGGTGTGTCGACATGTGATTGGGTGGAGGGGTTATGTAGTGAGTTGTATTCCGACACATAAGAAAACAAGCTCTCTCATTCAGTTCCGTCATATAATTATATTTTGATTAACGATTGTAAGCCGGTGAAAGGAAAGCAGGACATTATTTCTTACTTCAAAGAATATTGTATCAATAAAAACTAACTTGCTGTGGGGCAGAAAAAAAAAATGCCATTGAGAACACATCTCTCTCAATTAAATCTCTGACATTAACACAAAATTAATCTAATATGGCAGCACTATAACTAATAATTCAAAATCACTATTCAGTTTGTGAATGTTTTAGAAGGTATGCACCCATTCAAATTGATCATTTTATTCAAATGAGTCCGTACTAGCTAGCCTCAAATAAACCATTTATTCATTTGAAACTAATGGTTCAAAGTTTAATGTATACAAATTTAATGTTGTCCACATGTCATTACATGAAGAGAGAGTGGATTGAGAGAGTGATTTGAGTCTCCATTAATTTTTTGTCATTCCTTTAAAAAAAATAAAAAAATTTGTTATTTAATTTAAGTTGTTAGCATGATGTTAATGCGTTTAATCTGGTGTTAATGCAAATAATTTAAAGAGGTTGCCAAAATATGTATGGAAGACAAGCTATCTCACACCAAAATATGTATTCTACTAGCTAGGTTGGTCTCCCTGTTACTGTTTGTTGTGACTTGTGATGCTTACTATTTACTGTCTCTTGAGGATACATACAAATCACACATGAAGTGGTGCATTATTTGCTCATAAAATAGGTAACAAACGGAGAGCCCCGTGATGATAAAGCAACTGCAACCTCATTTATTAGCTTTATTTATGGAAGGTATCATTATCTCGTGTAAATTTTGGGCACATGGTCGTCCCACTCCCAGTCTCCCACCGGCCCACACAAAGACAAGATAAGGAGGACTTGGGATCCTTTCCAATCAAATCTCATTTGTCTATATTGCATTTATCTTCTCAAGACAACAACAAGCCTAAGAGAGTTCACTTTTGCTCACCCCTTTTAAAGGGGTGAGCATTACCCCTCCTAAAAATATGACAAGTATCGATGGAGGGGATAAATTTATCCAAACCCCTTATCTTTTTAGATAATTCAATGGTGTTGTTGGTTTCCTTTTGCTTTTGCTTTCTCTCTTTCACACACACTTAATTTGTTTTAGAGAGAGAGAGAGAGAGATTCGGTTTGTTTTGTAGTGTTTATTTATTTTTATTTTCTCGACAATATCTATTAATTCGGGACCAGGTAATTTTTTGAAAGCTTTCGACAATTGATAGGATTTGAGTCGCTGACCTGGTAATCATTTGTCCAAGCTTCAAACTCGTCCATCTACTAATTGAGCTACGCCCCAGTTGGCGTTAAAATGTAAAATCTACAATGTAAGGTGCATAGACAAAGATGCTTGACTTAAGTTGACCGTGTGAAAAGAATAAAAAAGTATGTTAATTCATTTAATTTAAAGGGGAATATTTCCATTATATTGTTTAATTCAATTATAATTATATTATGTAATTCTGATTTAATTACATTATTAATTGACTTGTAATTATAAAGGATTATTAGAAAGATTAATTCACTAGTTCACAAAAAATATTATAATGATAATCTAGAATCCTCACATAGTAATAATTGGACCACACCTCTTAATAATAGAAATAACTACTCTTAAAACCTGCCACTACATTAACATTTAACTCCACCATTATAATTTATATTCAACATTTTTATCGGAGAGCTAGCTTCAATTGTTTACAGCTGCAGATCAATAGAAACTGGTACATTAATTAATGATAGGATTGCATTGGATGTCTCACGTCCACATGCACAAGTTTTTCTCGAATAAGAACCTTCTTAAATATGTATTAGCATAATATAATATTGCATTAATATTACAAAATGGTTAAACATGAAAACTTGAATATTCAATGTAAACTGTAAAAACAATTCCCTTCAAATTTGAACTGTTACTGCTGCCCAATATGCCATGGTATATAACTGTAGTAAAATGAGCTCATTCAAATCCCATATTGACCTCAAGTTGAAGGATAAAAAACAACAACAACAAAAGCAGATGGGAGTCATAAGGGTAAAATAGACATTTCCTAAACCACCACCACTAAACCCCAATCTCTATAAATTAATTAACCTGTAAAGAAACAATAAACAAAACATAAGGATCTCTGCTCTCAGTCTCTCCGAGAATATATAGACCAGAGAGACCAAGAAGAATTTCAAAGAGATACGCTCTTCGACTGTTGAGCTCTGTTTTGCAAGGTATTTGATTTCATCATTTTATTTATCTTTTTCTTTCTTTCTTTTTTGTGGAGATTGTGTTTTAGTTTTTTTGATTCTTTGAAGTGCTGTGATTTATTGACAGAAGCAACCGTGAAAGTTCAGGCTGTTGATTCTTCTTCTACAACACCACCACTGTCACCAGCGGCAGTACGTGGCTGCTTTTCCGGCACTGGTTTCAGCTTCACCAGTTCAGGTAAATTAATTAATATATCAACCCAAAAGTTTATTTTATATATCTATTTTTCATAGGTATCTCTTTAATAAATTCAGAAACCAGGATTTGGAAATAGATTTTTAATAAATCCAACAACCAAAAACTTTACATATAGAAAGAAACATTTTTTTTTAGGATTTGAATGTAAATTCAATTATTACTAACTAAACAAAATATTAATTAAAAGACCAAATCACCTTAATTATTAACATTTTAATAGGTGGAAAATGAAAATAAAGCAAGAACATAGTTTTTAATACATGATTTTCATTTTTAAAAATCGTTTTCAAAAATACTAATATAAAAGTGATACCAAATGAGCCTTTAATCTATTTAAAAGACCAAATTACCTTGATTATTAAAATTTTAATTTATAAAAAAATTAATTTAACTAATTTAATTAATTGTAAATAATCATTGAAAATTTAAAAATAATTTTACTACACAGGTAGAGGAGGATAAAATTGTAATTTCACCCTCCTCTACTATAAACCTAAACCAAGCTCTATGCCTCCTTAAATATCTCATTCCCACTTAATCACTTCTTCACTCACTCACTCTCTGAAGAAAAACTCTCCTCTTCTCTAAGTCTAAACAAAATCAATTATCTTCTTCTTCTCCAGCTTGTGATACATATAATTAAACAAGGTAACAACTTCTTCTTCTCCAGCTTCATTTTCTGTTTGGGAGCCAGCAGGTCCCTCAGTACTTGTGGAGGTAGCTACTTTTTTTTTTTTGTTCAAACAATTTTTTCAGGTTGTATATTCTGTTTTACCAAAAGAAATCAATGATTCAGATATGTTGAGTGCACTGCATCAGCAATCAAGGCATTCGTTTTGTGCAAACAATTATATCCCCAAAAAGATTAAAATTCCAATTTTTTTAATTTCTCAGAAAGATCAAAATTTGAATCCAAGAACGAAAACCCAGTTGCGGTTTTCGATCTTCAATGGCGTTTCTGCATAGACAAGTCTTGAAGAGAACCGTCGAGGGAGCGAAGAGAGCCCATAAGCTGATCTATATGAGTTCTTACTCTACGGTTTCCAGCGCCTCCTCCTCCGTTGCCGATGCTCCGCCGCAGATCCCGCCGTTCGGTTACGAGCCCAGGCCGTACGTGGGGCCGTCAGCCGATGAGGTTCTTGAGAAGCGGAAGAAGTTCTTGGGTCCATCCCTCTTCTACTACTATCAAAAGCCACTCAATATTGTGGAAGGGAAGATGCAATATTTGTTTGACGAGAGTGGGAGGCGGTATTTGGATGCATTTGCTGGGATAGTTACTGTGTCATGTGGGCATTGCCATCCAGAAATTTTGGATGCGATTACGGAGCAAAGCAAGCTGCTCCAGCACGCAACTACAATATACTTGCATCACGCGATAGGGGATTTCGCTGAGGCATTGGCAGCGAAAATGCCCGGAAAACTTAAAGTTGTGTATTTTGTAAATTCTGGGACTGAAGCGAATGAACTAGCTATGCTAATGGCCAGGCTGTACAGTGGTAATCTTGGCATGATTGCTTTGAGGAATGCGTATCATGGTGGAAGTTCTAATACAATTGGACTCACAGCTCTAAACACATGGAAGTACTCCATTCCACAGGGTGAAATCCATCATGTTGTAAATCCAGATCCCTACCGTGGAACCTTTGGTTCAGATTCCACCTGTTATGCCAAAGATTTACAAGATCACATCGATTTTGGAACTTCTGGAAAAGTTGCTGGGTTTATAGCTGAAACCATTCAGGGAGTTGGAGGAGCAGTTGAATTAGCCCCTGGATACTTAAAACAAGTTTATGACATTGTACGTAAGGCAGGCGGTGTCTGTATAGCAGATGAAGTGCAAACTGGATTTGGTCGCACAGGAAGCCACTACTGGGGTTTCGAGACACAAGGAGTTATTCCCGACATAGTTACCATGGCAAAGGGTATCGGCAATGGTTTGCCATTAGGAGCTGTAGTGACAACACCAGAGATAGCAAATGTGATGTCTCAGAAGATTCAGTTCAACACTTTTGGTGGAAACCCGGTATGTTCTGCTGGTGGACATGCGGTTCTCAGGGTTCTTGATAAAGAGAAACGCCAAGCACATAGTGCTGCTGTTGGTTCCCACTTGCTCGAGCGCTTGAGAGCTCTACAAGAAAGACATGGCATCATTGGAGATGTGAGAGGTAGGGGTCTAATGGTGGGAATAGAACTAGTAACTGACAGGAAGGAGAAGACGCCCGCCAAGGCAGAAACCGCCGTCTTGTTTGAGAAGCTTAGAGAGCTTGGTGTCCTTGTTGGAAAAGGGGGACTACATGGAAATGTTTTCAGAATCAAGCCACCAATGTGCTTTACCAAAGACGATGCTGATTTTCTTGTTGATGCTTTGGACTATGCTCTGACAAAGTTATGAGGATCAGTATCTAAGGAGCTCTAGGAAATTTGTGTAACCTTTTCAAATCCTTTGAACATCAAACTCTGCAAAGAACTTATTCTCCGTTAGAAGTAATAGTCAAGAGCCGGTCAATGGTCAAGACCAGTACAACTCTACATCAGCTCACATAGTATCATATCACTCAATGGACCAACCTGAAAGCATTGGAGGCTTTGCTACAATGCTTGCCTATCCAGTAAACAATATATAGGAATGATACTGATCATGATGGTCATGTTATGAGCATCATGATCAATGGTCATCATCATCTTCAGCTTCTCTTCTATCAAACTTTTGGCGGGAAAAACTCAGCTGTAACTGAATTCTGTTGTAACAGAATTGCCAGGTGGCAATCTGATCCATTCTTGTGAACACACGAATAGTGTGAGTATAAAAGAATGAATATAAATCATTCTCTGTAATTAGAAAACATTCAATCAAAATGAAAATATTCAGAGCTCTCTCTTCCTCTGTTTTATCTTTAGTTTTGTTCTTATAATTCTCTAAGAAGCATTTTGTCAAACACCTAGCTACTTCTATCAAATACTGTTTTTCTACATTCTCAATAAAATCAAGCAAATATTTCATCGAATTTTGCTTGCTTTCAACATGATGAAAAAATAATAATAAAAAAAATTAAAAATAAAAATTATACCCACAGCATAGAAAGGAAGAGATTGAAAATTCCATCACAAATGCTGTAAAATATATTGAAGACAATCAAACTGCTGATGGTTCATGGTATGTATATATTTCTTTGAGAAGGTGGCTGGTATGAGCTTGGAGCCAATGGTCATGTGGCGTGCATTATGTGAAAACTTGGTAATCATTTGCCTAAGCCCCAAACTCGTCTATCTAGCAATTGAGCTATACCCCAGTTAGCGTTAAAATGTAAAATCTACCATGTAAGGTGCATAGACAAAGATGCTTGACTTAAGTTGACCGTGTGAAAAAAATAAAAAAGTATGCTACACCGGTTCTCAAAGTCAATTAAATTGCATGTGTGGACCATTAAAAAATCAGCAACGATACAAACAATCAAATGAAATGGCTGGTATCCGTCCAATCAATTTATGTCAAATCCTTACAGAAATTATTCGAGATTATGTTGATGAGACTAGGATTTTTGTGATATTTAAGAATTAAGACTATTTTGAATTATGTAATTAAAACAAATTAAACAAAAATCAAAATATAATTTATCATGTAATGGGGCCTGAGTTTGTGTGTGCATGTGATCGATCGGTCACACTATCATATAATATAATGGGTAAAATTATTTTTAGTTTTATTCAAGCCATTAATACTCATTGGAACTTTTTTAGTTTGAAAACAATACTCATTTTTATTTGAGCTTTGCGTACAATTAGGGTTGAGGCACCGTTGCGACCCTGTAGTCGGAAAAAAAATGAAAAAACATATTTTACGCGCGTAATAGATACATGGGATCCGTGTATTTTTTTTTTCTTTTTTCCACTACTGGCCCTGTCTTTTTATTTTTGAGGTGAGAGTGAGGGATTGTGATGGTGATGAGGGCGACAACAAGGACAATAATTGAGCTTGGAAATGATGGCTGACTACCTATGAGGCTATGAAAAGATGAAGTAATCAAGATATTTTGAAACTAATAAATTAATATGTAACAATTTACAATTTATTAAAGGGGACTATCTTGTCCGTTTGTAACTCTTGTTTCTTTAAAAAAAAAAATAAAAAAAAATAAAAGGGAAATATTGTGTTTAATTCAATTATAATTATATTATGTAATTCTGATTTAATTTCTAGCATTAACCCTCCACCACGGCACATGCAGTTACCAACAAAGCCAACCCACAACGTTACATTATTAATTGACTTGTAATTATAAATGATTATTAGAAAGATTAATTCACTAGAGTACGTATTGGCCACAGTAGTCTTATCACAAAAGATATTATAATGATAATCGAGAATCCTCACGTAGTAATAATTGGACCACACCTCCTAATGATAGAAATCACTACTCTTAAAACCTGTCACTAAATTAACACTTAATATCACCATTATAATTTATATTCAACATTTTTATCGGAAACTATGTGAAAACTTGGATTCAATAGTCAGTTCTAATATGTCGGAAGTAAAGGCAATTGATTGCGTGGCTGGTTGTGAGGTGGAGTTTATAAGAGCTTTGCCGTTTCAAGAATACAGTACTGATCCTAGCGCAGCTGGTTTCCAGAACCTTGCAGTTAAGATTGCATACGGGTTTAAAGAAGAGCTCGGACGAGGGGATTTAGTAAGAAGCTTCACTTGAAAATTATAATGGGGATTTATTATTATTTCATTTGAAAATTGTTCCAAAATATCCTATTAAATTTGTCACAAACACAAATGTTGAAGCCATGACAAAGTTTTTTTTTTTTTTTTTTAATTAATTATTTTACCGAAGTAACTAAAGGATAATAGTTCTAGAGTGCTATTAATAACATCCCAATTAGTTGGTCACGGGTCTGACCTAATCCCACTTGAATATGAAAAAAAATGTCACTCTCTTTCATGTATGGAAGCCAGCTGATGATAATACAAATGATATGAATAATTGAGAGAAACCTACTCAACTAATAATTCATTGAAAATGACTTACATTCGAATTCAATGTAAGATCAATTTTATTGCAAAGTTCTCTCATTCGAATAATAATGTAATTAGATTGCCTTTTGGTTTTGGATTGCCCAATAAACAAGGCAACTATAATTGGCCAAATTAAAATCACCGAAACAGCCACATCACTACAAATTAGCAAGAACTCAGTCAAAAATCAAAATCACCGTAGCAAGTTGATTTTGATTTTTAAAAAAGGGTAGATGGTGACATGGTGTGTCGACATGTGATTGGGTGGAGGGGTTATGTAGCAAGTTGTATCCCAACACATAAAGAAATGAGTTCTCTCATTCAGTTCCGTCATATAATTATATTTTGATTAACGATTGTAAGCCAATGAAATGAAAGGAAAGCAGAACATTATTTCTTACTTCAAAGTGTTAAAAGAAATCAGATCATCACTAAGCAACATCATGTGCTAACAGACTAAAGCTGAGTCAGCAATTGGTTACAACAATATAAGCTGAGTCAGCTTTCTGTTAGAACAGAGAAAATAGAATGGCGCCAATATGAGAATTGGCAAAATATCTTCCCGCCCAAAATCAGAAAAGCTTCCAGAAGTTCTTAGCTGTGATTTTGATCAGACGTCTCTGATTGTACCATCTTAGTATCTCCTGATAATTAGGAAAGCTGTTATGATCAATGTCAAGGCATCAATATAAATATGCCTCTCTCTTGTATCTGGAGACAACAAGAAAAGATGAAATAAAAGATCACGAGAAAAAGATTTTTCTCTGTTATTCTTCTTCTAAGTTTCTTCTTCAATTCTCTTCAAAGTTTATCACAAAGAATATTGTATCAATAAAAACTTACTTGTGGGGCAGAACAAAAAAAAAAAAAAAAAAAAATGCCATTGAGAACACATCTCTCTCGATCAAATCTTCATGGGCAGAATGTTGGTATAATATTTCTTTTCACTTCTCTTCTCGCATGACACCTTTTGAGGTGGTGTTTGGCAAACCCCCACCCACTTTTACAACGTGGAAACAAGTGTAACAGCAGTAGAACAAAGGTTAATGGATCGAGATGCTATGATTAAGTTGCTTAACGAAAATTTACAACAAGCTCAGCATAGGATGAAGCAAATGGCTGACAAACATAGAACTGAAAGTTAATTTGAGGAGGGAGATATGGTGTATCTACGCTTGCTACCCTTTCGACGATTTTCTGTTACCTTACAAGGAAACCAGAAATTGCCCCCTCGATATTTTGACAAGGTTCTACTGCGGGTTGGAACGGTTGCTTATAAGTTGGAATTGCCTCCAGCAGCAAGATTCACCCTGTTTTTCATGTCTCGTGTTTGAAGAAAAGGGTAGGAGATGATATAATTCCTCAAACTCAACTGCCGAATGTTCGTGATGATCGAGGCATACAGTTGGAGCCTGTAGCAATTTTGGAACGTAGGGTGGTCAAGTGACGTAACAGACCCATTACTCAAGTGGTTGTTCACTAGTTGAATTCTTTTCCAGAGGATGCTACTTGGGAGGATTTTTATCACCTTCAACAGCGCTATCCAAATATCCAGCCTCAAGGACAAGTCTGATTTCAAGGGTCAGGATTGTTACATATGTTTCGACCACTTTCACAACTTTTCATTTGCCTCCTCTGTCGAAACTCCCGTATTGTTTCGTCTAACATTCCACGCCGGATGCTACATATGCTCGTTTTTGCAACAATCCACACTGGATGCTATATGTGCTCGTTTTTGCTCAAACTTCAATAATTATAGTCAAGTAACATAATTGAGAGTTTGATTGCAAAATGGATTACAAAAGTGAACAATCAACAAAGAAAGGAAACTTAGCTAGTGCATGAACTACGTACGTACACCAAAGCTGTGAACAATCTCCAAAATCTACAAATGCTGCCGGCTCCAACTCAAGACCGTTTTCTGGAGGCAACAGGAGTCCCTTGTGCACAGAATGTGACGAATATTGGCCTGCTGAAAATCAAACAGAGAGAAGAACATGTGTGTGAGCTATCTTAATACCTTACATCCATTTATCTCTCTTCAACCAAGAAGAAAAAAAAAAGACAGAGGATTACTTACTTGCATTTCCTAATTAACAGCACCAAAACAATTACAAAAGAGCAAGTCCAACCAAGAGGAACTTGTGTTCAATCCGCTTTTACCCAACAAGAGTGTATCAATCTCTGACTCTGACTTGTGTTCTGTCCCTTCTTCTTCTAATGTTGTAGAGTTGGGAACCTCTTCATCTTCCACAATATTTTGGATGCCATCTCCTCCACTTTCAACAAGTCCTGCTTCATTAAGGCTGTCATCACCACTTATTTGAGTAGTTTCCTCTTCCAAGTATAGTAGATGGACTCCACACTTTTTGATCTTGCAGTTTCGTATTGGCTGTAGGTCCTCATCCACAGGAGAGAATTCAAAGAGAGCCTCCCGGCAGGATGAGTATATGCTCAAATTATGCTCTCCATCATCTCTTTGAAATACAGCAGACAGTCCATGAGAATATAGCAGAAACACATGATCTGACTCCATGAATCCGAGTCTCCCATCTATTTTCATGCCTTCTATGTCACAAACTATTTCATGCACCTCATCATCCTTGGTTAAGAAATAACACTTGCAATTGAAACAGAAATTAAAATATTCACAATCCTCGAACGCAGCTACAACACAAAGAGCGAAACCCAAGAACTTGGTACTACACCAATGCAGAGGCAGATTTATTACCACTCTAGATCCCCTACGTTGATGGCTGAACCACTCTGGAATTTCATTTCCAGGACAGCAAAAGCTAAATGAAGGTTCGCCTAAATACATCTGTGCAGTCAAAATCATTTGTTAACAGGTGACCTTTAAAGATCAATTAGAAGGGCAAAATTTGTTTAAAGGAAGTATTTTCTTTTGCGTTATTCACGCTTTCAACTTGAATTATGCTAAACTATCAAAATGATATGACATATAAGTTGTAACCATTATGTAAATTATGGGATGTTGCAATGGATGATTTGTTATAACTGACATTTCATATTATTTGGATAAAAAAACTGAATAATCTAACATTGCCCTTTCATCTTTAAAAAGAGAGAATTTACTTTGCTAGTCAGACCTAGTGCAAAAGATCCAAGGATAGTTATGATGTTCAAAAGTAAACAAAACTCATCATCAGCATAGAAATTCAGAAGAAAGAGAGTACCTTCAGTAATGCAGTCTCACGTGCCTTAGTGGCCATAACTTGAATCCTTAGCTGTGCATCTGCCATAATATTTACCCGTGCATTCGCATCCAATTTCAAGCAATTATAATATATGGAACTCTGTTGGGTAATCCAATTCCCAGTGAATACCACATTTGAAGTCGGTATAGTTTCCAGAGAAATGCAATGATGTGCTAGTAAATCTAGAAGACTCGAAGGGAGTGGAAACTCTTGCACAGATTGAAGTCTCTTGCAATGGCTTATGTTAAGCTCTTCTAGACAAGGAAATGGTGTAAGGCTTAGGCTTTCAAAGTTGTTTCCACTTACATTTAAACTCTGTAAGTAAGGTAAGTAACTAAGAGCACTGGGCAATGTTGACAGGTTACACTTACTCAGATTCAACTTAGTTAAAGAAGATAAACCAGATGATGAAGATAATGGCAAGTCCTCTAGCATTTTGTCAACTCCTAAGAAACCAGAGAGATCAAGACTTGAAAGAGATTTCATATTACAAATGCTATTCGGAAGACTTTCTATGCATTTGCAGTACCCTGTATTCAGATAAAGAAGCAGAGGTAGAAATTCAATCGACGCAGGCAATTTTTTTATGGCCGTTCTATCTAAATAAAGCTGCTCTAAATTGCCCTTAGTCTCCAAAACCTCTGGTAAATCATCTAGTCTTGAGCAGCCGCTGAGAATACAATATTCTAAAGATTGTAATTTAAAAATGCTGCTTGAAACTCTTTTCAACCTTGTGCAACATTTAAGACTCAGCTGACGAAGCTTAGTGAGACGCTCGATTGAAGATGGCACTTGGTCTATAGCAGTCCCATCTAAGTACAAAATACTTACATCCCCTGATATCTCTGGGAACTCAGTGATACTTGAGCAACCTCGGAGATGAAGTTGTCTAAGTGATGTTAAATTACGAATGTTGCTCGGAAGGTTCTGAAGCCTAGTGCAGTAGTTCAGTTCCAACCAGACAACTTGATTGAGATACTCGATTGCCGAAGGAACTTCTTCTATTGCAGTCTGACTTAACTTTAACTCCTTTATATTCCATGAAATCTGCGGAAACTTGGTAATCCTTGAGCAACCATTAAGAACCATAGTTTGAAGATTTGATGCCCCAGATAGGTTTGGGATTTCAGCCAAGTGTTGCGAGTGACTAAGGTCAATCCGTCTCAACTTCTCCAAATTAAACTATCACATGCAAAATATATAAATATTAAATATCAATGAGATTGGAATGCATACAAGAAATGAAAATTATATAATTAATGTTAAACATACCTGATTTTCTTCCCAAAGGTGTTCAACACTGCTGTGATGCATATGAAGCTCAACAAGGTTCTCCGGGTCAAATTTGGAAGGCAAACATGTCAAAGGATATCTATGCCAATGTAGATATCTCAGCTCATCAGGAAGTAATTCAAGGCCTTCACGTAGGTGCACCTTATCTTCCACTTTTTTGCCTTTAGAGTACTGAGAGCTATAGAATTTCAGAAATTTAAGTCTATGCATTCTCGTAAAGGCATCGGAATTTAGGTGCAGCTCATTTATTTGTGACAAGTCTAGAGATATGCTTTCAACTGCATTAGTCCCCTGAAAACAAAATCAAATAGAGATTAGGTTATATTTAAGAATCCAAGGTACGTAAAATTAAATAATATTGTCTAAGTTTTCTATTTCATAAAACCTGATCAAAATACAATGAAGGGATATAATGCAATAGGGTCTTACTGTATTTTTCTTGAATAAATTACAAATTTCTTGAGGATTCCATAATCTACTACGTTTCCCAGGCTCTTCCATGGACTCTTGTAGAACGATACTACGGCCCATTTCTTGTATCAAATCATGCATGAGTATCTTATTCTCTGTAACAGTTATGAGGCATTTGTCAATGAGAACACTTATTCCAATTTGGGTACTAAAACCATACCCATCTAGTATAGCTGTTACGTAATCTCTATCCTCCCCTTGGAAGAAACATGCAATTTCAAGAAATATTTTTTTTTCTTCTTCATCCAATCCATCGTAACTTATTCTCAACACACTTTGAATGTCCAAGTTCGGACACCTTTTAAGTTTATTCAACAAACTTTTCCAATCCTTCTTATCTCTACCTAGCAATAAACAACCCAAGACTTTAAGAGCTAATGGATTGCCTTTTGCATAAGAGAGAACCCGATTTGAAAGGCACAAACATTCTTCAACAGGATAGCTTTGCTTGAAAGCGTTTAAACTAAAGAGTTGAAGAGCATCATGATAATTTAATTCTTTAAGCTCATATAATTCATCAACACCATTCTTAAGCACTTGCATATCTCTAGATGTTATGATGGTTCTACTCCCAGGACCATACCATCTACGATCTCCAACTAAATGTTTTAAGTGATGTGCATTATTTACATCATCAAGAACAATAAGGACCTTCTTGCGACAAAGCCTGTTTAGTGTAAAAGCATCTATTGTTAGATTTGGATCCTCTAATAATTTTGAAAGTAGCTTTTCTTGTAAATGGTTTAGGCCAAATTTATCTGATTCTTCCCTAATGTTAGCAAGAAAGCAACAACTTTCAAATTGATTGGCGATTCGATTGAATATAGCTCTTGCAAGAGTTGTCTTGCCTACACCAGCCATGCCCCAAATTCCCGTGATTTGAAAATCTTCCATTCCAATGCATAATAATGAATTAACCTTGTCTATGTGTGATGACATTCCAACCAAACCATCCAAATGATCACCTGATGGCATATGCTTCAATTTCTTTAGAACGTCTTTGACAATTTTCTCAATAAATTCAGACTCAGGCCTGCCAAATATGAAGAAAATTTTGAACAAATTATGACTAAAGAATGGAAAACTGTAGGCAGGTTGGAATCCCCAGAGCATCAATTGTATGGTAAGATCATTAGATTTTGTTTTTGAAATCATAATAATTCTGCAAAAACACCTATTACTCACGAAATGTTTCCATAAAGTATCAAACAGCAAATTCACTAGTAAAAATCAAAATTATTTTCCAAATACAATATATTGTCTTCCTATCAAGTTTTACTAAAAGAGAAAAACCACACACAAATAAAAATCAACAAATCGAATACGCCAAAATTCATAATTAGCTCTTAGCCTCTTATATTATTGAAAATTCTAAGTACTAAGAACTTGTAAGCTTTAAGAAAAGCAATTTATTTGTCAAAAAAAAAAAAAAAAAAAGGCAATCATCAGATAAAAGAAAATAAAGATAAATCACAACAAGTCCTAACATACTTTGACCCAATAATTTGGAAGAGGGGAAGAACAAATCAAAATTATGAATATAATTTTAATTTTGACCCACTATTCTCAATAAGTACAGACTCGTCCCTTTGACGTTGAGAAAACAACCGATAATATGTCACAATTAGATGTGTGAAATGGGATCTGATCATTTAAAATATATCCCACACAGTGAGTGAGAGTGGAAGTAATACATACATGAAAGAATAGAAATTAAATACTACGAGAGTTATTATTTGTTGGAGATTTCAAATATATAAAATTACAAATATATATGTTATAGAGATCTCAAAATTGTTCTCCATTTTCTTTTCTTATTCTAACATTATTTACTGGATAATAGTCATAATACTGCTATAGATGCATGAAATGGGATGTGATCCTTTAAAATAATAATACTGCTTACGTGATGATGCTTGAATGCCAACCAGAAAGATCGGCTGCTTCCTTGAGAGCATCCTTCCATCTCTGAACTTTGTCCAAACTCTTCTTAAAACGTTCATCATGCTTTGTAAATGCATTCCCATAAGTTCCAGTCTGATGCCTGACATCTGATGGATTTATGTTGTAGAAAACAGGTATTACAAGTTGCTCAGAACTCTTCTTGCATTCGAGGATCTTCACAAGTTCTTCGAGACACCATCCGGAAGATGCATAATCTTTGGAGAAAATGATGACCGAAATCTTTGACTCTTCAATTGCGTTGAGAAGAGATGGGGAGATTTCATCGCCTCTGTTAAGTTTGTAATCGATGTAAGTCTGGATTTGTTTGTCACACAAAGCTTTGTGAAGATGGCTGGTGAAATTGAAGCGGGTGTCCTCTCCTCTGAAACTGAGAAAAACATCGTGCTTGAATTTTGAAGTATTAGAAGAAGAAGAAGAAGAAGGAATATTCGAAATCAATTCCATTGATGATAATCAAAATGATCAGAGAGTGAGTGTTGAGATGTGGTTTAGCTGGTAAATGTTTTACAAATATTGCTCTGTTCTTAAATGGTTTGGCATGTTTCCTGGAAACTTCATTCCAATTAAAAATTTTCTTTCGAGTTACTTTTTTGTGGACCCTTTCTCTTTGAAAACGGAGCACCACTTCTTAACAATAATTGTTTAGTGGACTGCTTTTGTTTAGCTTTGAGCCTTGAGATTTTTGTTTACTGTTTAACTTTTGTCTTATAGGCCTCATACCCGAAACTTGGTCTGACACGTTCCCTGAACAGGTTTTCGAAGTATTAGAAGATGCAGATAAACATGTAATGATAAGACTATAAGAGAAAGCGACCGAGTAGAGATAACAAAAATGACATTTGACATTAATCCAAACTTTTGACATTTAACAAAGATGACATGATAACAAAGTAGATCATGTAATTTTTGTACAATGAAATCAATTAACTTTATGATAATTTTTCTCCAGTAATACTAAACATCCAAAATTTTCCATTGATTAAATGCTTCAAGAATTGCCTTATCTGACCACCAATTGGCTTAAACTTATTTCCTGACCCAACAACACTTTGGCATTAGAGAAACTTCCTAACAACGTCTATAGGTGGGAAATCAAAAAATTAACTTGGGTGCATTTTGAGTGTAACATTTTGAGTCAAATTGATATTTTGATCCAATTGGTGTCACATTTTGAGTGAGATTGGTGTGCTATAATAACATTACAAAATCTAATCTCTCAGCTATCAAACTCTTGATTTATTATTTACATATTTATATTAAGTGAATTGACAATACAGTAACATCCATAATAACAATTATAACGGCATGACTCATGAGCCATAATAACTAACAATTACAACCTTTCAATTCACTAAAATTGAGTATGCTTAGAAACAAATGGGTGTATTTGGCATTCAAATTATCATTAAAATGCCAAAATTTAGATACATTTATTATTCAAATTGGGATTAAAATACGTAAGAGCACTCATTCAATCTGATAATGTCTCATATTCGAATCGTTGCCATTGCAAACGGTATATAAAAAAGAAAATATTGGGGTTAAATTTGGTAAGATGTTGGCTCAGTGATATACCACTCGCACTCATACATTGAAGTTGTTAGTTCAAGTCATATCATTTTATTTAAATCCCGAATGAATTGTTAAAAATAAAAAATAAAAAATAAAAAATAAAAAACACAAATGGGAAGTAAATTTTGTAAATGGACAATAGACGGAGGTTGAAATTAGGAGCTAATGACAAAAGAAAACAAGCCACGAAAAGCTCAGGAAGGCCTAAAGGAGAAGAATGTGATGATTCATTCTCCAATGCAGTGCCAAATTTGACATATGCTATACTTTATGCCAAATTATTAGAAATTTAATAAATGAATTGTTTCCATGAAATTTGGCAATGCTAGTCACGATTAAAGTGATTTATTAGCATCCACAATGTACAACACCAAACTTTACCCTAATTAGGGAATAATTTTACGCCAAATTTTTTTCTACTTCAATGTTCCATACCAAATATTACACTAAAAGAACGTTTTAAAAAAATATTGTTCCAATATTTATTGTAAAAGTTTAACATCAATTAAGAAGTAAATAAAATAAATTTTATATATATACATATCAATATTAGTGTCATTTTAAAGATTTCAACGAGATCTTTCCAACAATTTTTTTTTTTTGGAATACATATTGTTTTAATTAAGTATAGGAGGGTTAAATTCGGAATTTTAAATAAAAAAAATAAAAGCATTTGATTTGACTAATTAAAAAAAAATGGCTTGATGAATACGGACACTGTCCACTTGCACTATGATTTTTTATTGGGAAGCCTATAGCTACTTTATTGCGGAATATTGGTCGAGGATATGATGCTATAGTTTTTTTGGAGGAAAGTTCGAAGAAATTTAGGGGCCCAGTCCCTGAAGAAAATCTTCGGTGAGCTCCGGTAGAGTGGGTAAGAAAAAGCAAGGTAAGGAAAAGCAATTCTTCAGTGGGTAGGTGGGTACCGGGTGTGTTTTCTAAGTTGTTTCTCTTTAAGAATAAATAAATGAATAAAAAACCTATAATTACCTTCTTTAAAGAAAAAAAAAAGACCCATAATCACGGAATTATCATTGCTAAATAGTTACTCATTGGACTAAATATTTTAACAAACAAAGACCAATGCAATGGCCACTTTAGCAGAAACCAAGGGAAAAAAAATAGTCCTAGCACTACAGGAAGACAGCTACCCCATGAGGACCCATTACCTCTACACACCATTTCACTGTAGAGAGAGAAACGAGAGGAGAAGACTTTAATAACTCTAATTTGTGATATAAAAACAAGTCCATGAGTCTTTGTTTTGTGTAATCAGTAGTGCTAGCAATTGCCTAGAAAAAGGTAGTTGCCGGCCACTTTGAGGAATTTAAAAAAAAAAAGGGGGAGGGCAAATTGCATTGATTTATCCTATATATATATATATATATTATTACATTAAAAATTACATTAAAATCAGTGAGAATATGATAATAACACCAACTGCTAGTTAATCACGGACTAAGGGCAATGTCTATTTTACCCTTACACTTTTCTTTGGAGAATGTGTAAGGTGATGTGGTCCAAGTGTGACCGTTGATAACTTGATATATTTGTTAGTATCATTGCATTTGACCATTGTGTCCTTAATAATTATATATATATATACACACACACACGTTGAGACTTGGTGACAGGACCCGTCCTGACTCTTCTCTTGAGTCCGAGTGAATCCTGTGGAAACTCGATCTTCTAGCTAAAATTTGTTATCTTCTTGAAAACCTTATTGAAAATCAAAAGAATCTCAAGGTGGCTTCTAATAAAATCTTTTAAAACTGTCACTTAGGCTTTTCAAAAGTCTAATTTATATCTGTGGGTTATGGCCCATCATAAAAATATAACTCAGTTAAAATAAGAAATTTGTTTTTCTTGTGTTGGACCCATCTACTGAATACTAGCATATTCAAAAACTATTTATGAAAAATCTTGAAATCTAAATATATGCATAGCATGCTTAAATTAAAACCATTTACTATCATTTCTTTCATCACATGTGGCCCATCTCACGATAGTACGATACTAATGAATCTGCACGAACCTAGTGATCACCTGAGAAAAATAGTTTAAAAATAAAATAATGAGTGCTAACGCCGGAAATAAGCTTTGAAAACATCTTTTCTTTCTTATAAACCTTACTAAAACTATTATCTCTGAATAAATCTAAAAACATATATTTTCTCTACGCTTCTGAAATTACTAAATATTTATCTTTCTGAAAAGATTAATACTTAATAAACTTATTTTGGCTAGAATCTTATATTTTTCCTTCTCTGGTGGGTTTGAGTCAATTTTGTGGGATTGGGGTATTACACTTGGGCTATCCCCTGTTGGTGTAGTAGCTATACCAACTTTTCTCTCATACGCACAAATTATAAACATATCTATAGTATATTAATACACATCACCACAAGTATATGGTAAAAGTGTGGTGATATGTATTAATATGCTATAGATATGTTTATAATATATATTTATGAGAGAAAAATTGCATACTCGATCGAAATCCAACTTCGCAAACAAGAGGAGGGTCTCATTTCTGGATTCATCTTCTCCGTAGATAGAAATGTAATGGATTGCTTCGAGTCTTGTTATGTCTTTGTACAAGGGTTGTTGGATGGATTTCAATATTTGTCTTGCCAGCTGGGGGCTTGATTTTTCAGCCAGGGACTTGAGATGTGCCTTTGAGAAAGCAAGAGCCTCCTTGAATGGGTAGCTTCGTACAAACTTAATATTCCCCTTGCATCGCTTGTTAAAGTTTCCTCGAATATTTTTCCATCATGCATCCTTCTTAAATATGTTAAACACGCCTGTAAAATCACAACTATCTATGGATGACATATCTATGATCAGTAGATAATTTTATTAGATTAGATAGACATGGATGACATATCTAAAGACTTTATGGTGGGATAACTCATTTACCGCAAGAAATTCTGTAGCCATGTTATCTGAAAACTCGAAATAAAAGAGAAACAGTGTATAAATTATAATCCATTTGATCAGTGATATTAGGTTGTGCTGCAAGAATATGATAAGGCCCTGTTTGTTTTTTCATCTGATGTCTGAAACGATGTTAAAAGTCACTGTTTTGTTTGTTTTTCTAGGATGTTGAGATCTGAAAATGGGTCAAAAACAACTGAAAAATAAAGGTTAAAAACCTGACTTTTATCTGAAAGCATATGCCACTTACATATATTTAACATCTTTCATTCAAAAATATCCTTAGGCAACTTAATAAATAAAATAATATTTAATATTTTAGTAAGAGAGTTTCTCCTTACAATCCAATGTTTTTCATTTTACACTTCATTTCTAAAGACATTCTATTCTAAAAATTTAAATTTTAAAGATACTTCCTTTTTTCAAAAATTATCCCGTTTATCTTTTGCTACTCTTATTCTATAAACACTTCATTTTATTTTAATATTACCCCTTTCTAATACTTCACTTTAGAAAATTTGAAACGGGAAATGGAAAAAAGGTCTAAAGACACTCCATTCTAAAAAATTAAATTTAAAAAAAAAAAACCTAAAGACACTTCATTTTTTCTAAAATTATCCCGTTTATCTTTTGCTACTCTTATTATAATGACACTCCATTTTATTTTAATATTCCCCTTTCTAATACTTCACTTTAGAAAATTTGAAACGGGAAATGGAAAAAAGATGTGACAAATAAAAATAAAACAAAGAATAAAACCGAACAAGAGTGGAGAGATCAAAATGATAAGACAACTGTCTAGAGATCAATCTGTGAAAATAGAAAAACAATATTTGTTTTTCTCTTTTGGATTTTAAGTTGAGTAAAAATTATTTTAAAAAAAAAATTCTGGATAAATAATTTTTTTTTTATGTATATATATTTTAATGATGGTGATGATTGAATGTGGATGGTACTTGAGGAAAAAAAAAATGATTATTTTGATGGAGGGTTTGATGGTATGTGAGAAAAAAAATTATTTCAAGAAGAAGAAGAAAATATTTTAGGGTTTGTAAATCAGGAACAAAAAAACACAAAAGTGGAAGAAAAAAAAAAGATTGAAAAAATCTTGTTTTCTAAAAGGATTTGGATCATCTGCTGATCTGATCTTTTTTATGACCTTTTTTAAAGCATGTGATTGGTTACTGATAAAGTGGTTATAGAAACTAATCACATCTTAACCAAACTAATCACATCTTAACCGTACATTCATTGCAATGTTTATGTGTCACAAGATTAGATGAGGTTAGGAAAAAGATTAGATCAGTAGAAGATCCAAATTCTTTCTAAAAAATAGTTTGAACTTAGAGTGTCTTTAAAACTTTTTTGTCTTATTTAGTAATTTTAATTCAGGTTAAAATTGTCATTAATTATAAAAAAAAAAAAAAAATAGAGTGTAAGTAGATAATTAATAGATTGTTAACATCATTTCTCCTTTAGTAAAGAGAGCTTCTTTTGATAATCCAATTTTTTCTTTTAACACTTCTTTTGTAAAGATACTGCATTCTGAAAATTTTAATTTAAAAAAATTTCTAAATACACTTCCTTTTGTTTCAAGATTATCCTTTTTATCATTTGTCACTCATATTCTAAAGACACTCAATTTTAAAAAATAAATTTATAAAGACACTCCATTTTATTTTAATAAAAGTTAGGATGAACCATCTTAGCCTTTGGATTTATCCGACGAGTAATCTTTTTTGAATTAAATTATTAAAAAAAGGAATTATCTCTCCTAAATCATTAGATTATATATTACATATTAAACACTCTCTCCTAAATTTTTAATTACCATATTAAACTCTCTCTCATCCAATGCATATCTCTAATTTTATATCTCCATTCTTTCTCAAGCAAAACTAACAGTTAAGAAAAAAAAAATACGAATAGGCTTGATTTTTAGGGACCGTATATAATTAAAAAAAAAAAAAAAAAACAAGGTATTTGTAATGGCTTTTTAATATATATATATATATATATATATTATTGTTAGTAAAAAACCAAAATATTCATAAGTTTTCTTTTCTTTAACTATTAATCAGAGATTGATCGAGAAAGTATGGAGATAAGAATTTTTATTTTATTTTTTTAATAATGGAGAGGGGGATTTTATTATTATTATTATTATTTTTTTTTTTTTTTTGAAAAATGGGGAGGGGAAGTAATTAGGAAAAAATGTTTAATACGGTAATAACAGATTTAGGAGAGAGAGAGAGTTTAATACGTAATATTTAATCTAATGATTTAGGAGAGAGAGAATTTCTTTTTTTAATAATTTAATTAGTTTGGAGTATCTTTAGAATTTTTTTGTCTTGTTTAGTAATTTTAATTCAGATTAAAATTGTCATTAATAAAAAAAAATTAAATTGGAGTATAAGTAGATAATTTGTATATTGTAAGGAGAAGCTCTCTTAGTAAAAGTAAAACAAACATAATGAATTTACCTTCGGTTCCTTTTCCAATTTCCATTGTTTGACGAAGAGCAAGGAGCACAAATCCTACTCCTTAATTTTTAATAAATAATTTTATTGTTTTTGAATGAAAATAAATTTAATTTATTTTAATTGTTTATTCTTTAACCATATTTTTAATATTTATCACTTATATTTTTATAAATGTAAATTTAAGTAATAATAATTCATAATTTTTTTTAAAAAAAATTAAACATACTTTCAAATATTAATATAATTAATTAATATTTAAAAAATATTATAAAGACATAAACAAAAATAATTACATTAGATACAAGTACATAAAACCATTAATAGTCATAAGGGTTTATATGTCTTATTACTCATTTTTAGATGTTTAGATTCAGACATCTTTAATGGAAAACAAACATATCATCCAAACGTTAGATTTCAGCCACTATTAAGATGTCAGTCAACTTCAGACCTATTAAGATTTCAGACGAAAAAACAGAAGTTACCTTAGTTGGTGACCAAGCCGACACAATGAGTTTATAAAGATAACTTTTCTCCACCGGATCATCTGAGCTACCGTATGATCAATCATATTCCTTCACAATAGACAACAAAACAATGTCATATATATATATATATACCGGAGATTTGGAGTGCTTAAATACTATTATTCCGCCAATGGATGAAGAGTTTCTTGGTTGGTTTTGGCTGCCAAACGTGCTCGAAATCCATCTTCCGTCTTATTTTTGAAGCAAGGTATGCGATTTCCCCATAACAGTTTAGGAGGAAATTTTGCCCTTGAAAGAGAAAGGCAAGGCTGAAACAAATCCAAAACAGTTAAAGGAAAATAATTAATTCTACTAAAATAGAAAATATATTCTTGATTTACTATTATAGTATATAACCAGTTAACAGGGATAGCTAGGTGAGGTGATCGATAGCCTAGGACCCCAAATATTTGTATTTTTTATATATTATATTAGATTCAATTAATGTAAACAAAATAAAAATTAAGTTCTAATAAAAAAAATTAGAAAAGCCAAATCAAAAGAAGCTCACATGATATTCATTAAATCCACAAGCTAAATACGAAAGGAGTTTTTTTAGCAAAAATGCCCCATCAAACAAAGCAACATGCACAATTACCTCGTGTATAAAAAAAAAAAAAAGTTGCAAAAATTACCCTTATACAGAACACATCCCCATGACTCGGATGAGTATTGAGAAAATAAGGTGATATCGTATAGACGGTCAGATCCACAATTGAATTTTAGAGAGTGGGCACTGGGCACTAGCAACTTTCAAAATCAAAAGGAGGTACTCAACGGGTATTTGGGTGACTGGGGTGGTGCCAGCCAGTGAAATCTGACGCTCTAGTTAGACAAATAATTCAAAGCAATAATCGAAAGCAAAAAAAGTTGGTACACTATAAAAAAAGTGACACATAGATTTGTCACTGCAAGTAAAAAAATTTACACAAATAAAATAAATTTTTTTGATTTTGATGCCTTTTAAAAACCTAATTATTTATAAAATAAAATATTTCCTTTTTTATAGGGTAATTTTGTGACTAATTATATTACTTATCACAAATTATCAAGTTTTTTTTAACTAATTGTAACAATTATTTTTTAAAAGTCTCAATTGGATAAAACATAATGACAAATAATAAAATTTGTCATAAAATAATACCTACCGTGATACATTTGAAATTTGTTACAAAAAAATGTGTCACTATAGGTCATTTTTTTATAATGGTACTTGGGCAATCAGTAATGCTACACATCCCACCTAAAATCCCACTTTTTTCATCCCACTACATGTGGCATGTGAGGTGTCAAATTGTGAGTGAATACATAGGGTAGGTGAGATAAATCATCATTAATGTGTATCCACTCATAATTTGACACCTCACATGCCACATGTAGTGGGATGAAAAATGTGGGATTTTAGATGGGATGTTTAGCATTATTGTTGGGCAATAGAGGTGGTGCCAACCAAGTGGAATCTGACTCTCAAGTTAGACAGTGAATTTAAAGCAATAATTGAATACAAAACGAAAATAAGAGAAGTATTAATTGTAAACTGTTATTCGATGATAAATGGTAGGTCGGCAAATGATAGTCGTAAGGATTAATGACATGGATCATCAGGTAGAACGCGTGTAAGATGGAGTTGGGCCATTGTTTGATTGCGACATGGTGTCGAGAAGTATTAATTGTTAAACCGTTATTCGATGATCAATGGTAGGTCGGCAGATGATAGTCGTAAGGATTAATGACATGGATCGTCAGGTAGAGCGTGCGTAAGATGTAGTTAGGCAATTGTTTGATTGCGACACAGTGTCGAGCTAGCGGAGCAAAAGTATAGTGAGGATGCTACGGCTGGGTCGCTAGTTCCTATGCAACGACAGTCGATTTCGTGAGAGCAGCAACTTGAAAACAATGTAAATTTCAGAGCAATAAAATGATTCTCGTGTGAGTGAAGTTAAAAATTTAAGAACCCCCTCTAACGAGGACTCAAATTACCTGTCCAAAAATGGTATCCCAATTAGTGTATAACCAACCAAATTGAGACATGTGTCTACATTTAATTATTTTATTTCAACTTCTTATATAAATATAGATACATATCCCAAGTGATTGGTTAGACACAAATCAGGACACCATTTTTGAATAGGTGATTTGAATCCCTCTAATGAAAGGGAGGCTGCATTTTATACTATCTTGGGGTAAGCCAACTGAAGGCTCTATTGATATGATCCTCTTATCTCGATCCGAGATCGTGGGCCGAGAAATTCAAGAATCTCGAAGATACTTGATGTTATTGACGTGACGGACGTTTTGAAGCTTTGACTTAGTCAAGGCTTACACCATCTTGGGCCTCATCTTCATTGGGATTCAATTCAAACGAAGGCCTAGTTAAAATATTGGGCTTCAAGAATCGGGTTGTAGGCCCAAGAAAGATGATGATAATGGAAAATGAGGAGGATGAGCATGGTGATTTCGGGCATCTGAACAATATATATGCATAAGACAGACCTCATGTACAAACTATATATATATATATATTTTTTTTTTTTGAACAACAAGCTTTATTCAACCCGGGAAACAGCAACAAACCACCAAAAACCAGCGACAACAGGCCAGAGCAAAACAACAGAGAAGAAAACAAAACAAAAACCAAGAAAGAAACAGGGCACCCCACAACCCACCAGACAGAACAGCAAAAACCAGCAACACCACGACAACAAAGGAGCGCAAAACAAAACGAAAACAAAAGAGAAGAAAAAACAACGGGGATCAGATGCTCCACTTGATGAAATCGCCCACAGCACTAGAACCCAGCTTAGCCAGGCTGTCCGCGAAAGAATTAGAGGATCTAGGCTTAAAAGAAACAGCAAAACTATATATGATATATAGAGAATAATATCTTGCATAATAAAGAAAAATCAGTGAACCCAAGTCTAAGCCCACTAATGAACCCAAACAAGTGAATATAATTTTACAGGGCGAGAAAAACTCAATCATGTGGGAAAAAAAAAAAAAAACAAAATTTATAAGTTGGTAATTGGATTTGGGCTCTCATGAACCCAAATCAAAGCCCACTAATGAAGCCTAAGAAGTAAGAAGTAAATATAATTCTATAGGTCATGTAAAAATTATAAGTGAATAATTGGATTTGATTTATTTATTATTATTATGTTTTAAGTATTACACTATTATATAAATTCAGGATTTTTTTTTGGAAAAGGGGAGGACTCGAACCCACAATCTTGTAGTGCAGATGTGAGGGGTTTTACCACCGAACCAACCTTATCACGTCAATTTATTTATTTAAGGGATAATTATCCCGGTGGCCACTTAGTTGTTCTCACATTATCAAAATAGCCATTAGATAAGGATTTCGTTTCAAAATGGTCATTTTGGCGAAAAGTGTGGCACTAATGGTCATTCCATCTAATTCTGTTAAATGAATGGTATTTTAGTAAATAAGGGGATGATATTAATTTAGTTTAGATTTTTTTTTGGAAATCGATTTTTGCTTTTGTTTTTTGAAACAAATAAGTATATTTGTAGCCCATTAATGAAGCCTAAGAAGTAAGAAGTGAATATAATTCTACGGGTCATGTAAAAATTATAAGTGAATAATTGGATTTGATTTATTTATTTATTATTATTTTTTAAGTATTATAATATTACATAAATTTGAGATTTTTTTTTTTGAAAAAGGGGAGGACTCGAACCCGCAATTTTGTAGTGCAGGTATGAAGGGTTTACCACCGGACCAACCTCATCCCGTCAATTTATTTATTTAAGGGATAATTATCGCTGTGGCCACGAAGTTGTTCTCACACTATCAAAATAGCCATTAGATGAGGATTTCGTTTCAAAATAGCAATTTTTAGCGAAAAGTGTGGCACTAATGATCATTCCATCAAATTCTGTTAATGAGTGGTATTTTGATAAGGGAAATTATCATTTTTCCCCCTGAGGTTTAACATATTAGATAAACAAGTCCCTCTTGTTTCAATAATGGTCAGTCTCCCCCTTGAAACCCAAAATAATAGTGTATTTGCCCCTTCTGTTACCTTTTCAATTTGAAAATAGCTTTGACCGTTTAAAACCAAGGGCATCATGGTAATTTTGTATTTAATTAAATAAAAAATATAAAAAACTAATAAAACTAATTAAATAAAACTTAAAATATATATAAATATATATATATATATATATATATAATCATCATAGACATCCCAAAACATAGGATAATCTACTCGTAGATTTTGTCCGAAAAGAAAAAAATGCCAACGGGAAAGCTTGAAGTTCTTCTTGTTGGCTGCAAAGGTCTTGAAAACACTGATTTTCTGGGTAAGTTCTTTATTTGATCGAGTTGTATTTTTACTTCTTAAATACGTAAAAAAAAAAAAAAATTAAAAAAAAAAAAAAAAAAAAAAAAAAAAAAAAAAAAAAAAAAAAAAAAAACCATAATGCATTTCTCTTTATTTTTTTTGGGTATAAATTTTGTTGTGATTTCTGGAAAAATGGATTTTTTGTTTTTGAGCATATGAGAATTTTTATAGGCTGATGATAATTTGGATTGTAATTCTGAATCTATACAAGCGTTGGATCTATAAGTGGTTTGATCTGATGTTGATCTTATAGAACGATCAACTTACTAGATTGATTTTTTTTTTTTTTTTTTTTAAATATGGTTGGAAATTTTTGTTGAGAAGATGTGATTACTTTTGTATTAACAAAATGATCTGTTGGTGGTGGGTATTTCGATCTTCTTCTTTATCTATTATAATTCCATACATTTTTCATTAATATTTTCAATGGTATTTGAAATCTATTGAAGACTGTGTTGATCTGTTATAATTCCATACATTTTCATTAATGTTTTCAAGGGTACTTCAAATCTATTGAAGATTAGATATTGCAGATGTTTGCAAAATTGTCTCTGTTAATGCACTTTGTTTGGATTCTTAATTTTTTTTTTTTTTTTTTTCCAAGCAGTCAACATGTCCTCCTTATATTGTTCTTACTTGCCGAACCCAGGAGCAAAAAAGCAGCGTTGCATCAGGTTCATTTCTTGCCATTTTACCGATTAGATCCAGAAAAGTAGATATGATCTGATCAATTTTGATTACATCTTCATGTTTTTAATATACATTTGTATGCATAAAAGCAACAGAGTCAGTCAATTCATATTTGTCAAGCAATTCTGTGTTTGTAGTTCTGTACTTTCTCAAGTGTAGCTTATAAAATGGAAAATACAGGCCAAGGATCTGAACCAGAATGGAATGAGACCTTTGTTTTCTCAGTTACTGGCGATGTTTCTGATCTCTCATTGATATTAATGGATAAAGACACTTTCTCCGCTGATGATTTCGTTGGAGAAGCTAAGTGAGTTTTCTTTCTTTGCTTTATAATGTTGTATATAATCACATAGTGGACTTGTAAGATAGTTTTTACTTATGTTATGTTTGTAAATATGGCTCTTGCACTTGCAGCATTTCTTTAGAGCCTGTGTTCACAGAAGGAAGCCTCCCACCAATTGTATACAATGTTGTCAAGGATCAGGAATATTGCGGAGAGATTAAAGTTGGCCTCATTTTCACTCCTGAGGTAGATTCACTTATTTGATTGCCTGAAGCTAGATGATATCTACATTTCCGTGTATTCATTCAAAATTGCAGAAAATCTTCACCTGTATTGTTGTTAGTGTCTTGATCTCATTAACTCTGTTTCTTGTTGCAGAGTAATCGGGAAGGCGGTGCTGAGGATGAGAATTTTGGTGGATGGAAAGAATCTTCTTACATAGAATGAACCCTGTGTCTACAGTATGAAGTTCATCGCTCACCGATCATTTTGTGTGTTTGGAAAAAAGTTGGCCTGTAAACAAATATAACAGATGTGAACATTTTGGAATCTCCATTTTGTTCTTGACGTTGTCTTTTTAATTTCTCGAGACTCAAAAAAATTGTCGCCAGAGGAAATCATGAAATTGCTTGCTTGTTACTGTTTTCCGGATGAAATTCTTGCTTGTTCTTCAAAGGCTAGACTTAAGAGGCATTTTTGAACCCTTTTGCTTCTGATGATAAAAATAAGTTCGCAAAGAACACAACATCATCACCTTATCCAACCCGTAATAGTTGTCGAAAAAATACTAAAGCTACACAATCTACACATAAAAATCTACATAAAAGCTACACAATCAAAATAAGTTTTATTTAATTAGTTTTATTAGTTTTTTATATTTTTTATTTAATTAAATACAAAATTACCATGATGCCCTTGGTTTTAAACGGTCAAAGCTATTTTCAAACTGAAAAGGTAATAGAAGGGGCAAATACACTATTATTTTGGGTTTCAGGGGGGAGACTGGCCATTATTGAAACAAGAGGGACCTGTTTATCTAATATGTTAAACCTCAGGGCGGAAAATGATAATTTCCCTTTTGATAATTAAGAGGATGATATTAATTTAGTTTAGATTTTTTTTTGGAAATCAATTTTTACTTTTGTTTTTTGAAACAAATAATTATATTTAGTATGTGTATATACGTATAACATATCTCAAACAAAATATTACATATTAATATACTTCAATTTTTAAACCAATTATATATGTTGATTGATAATAATGTTAGACATTAACTTTTGGGTGATAAAGTCTTTTTTAGGTGATAAAGTCTTTTTTTCCTTACCTTTCATCTTGACCTTTCTTTTTTCTATTATAAATTATTTTATTTAAATAACTAAATATTATTTAAAAATATTTTTTGTTGTTTATCATAATGAACTTTTAATATATGTATCCAAAGAATTTTTTTTACCTTCTATCTTGACTCTTCTTTTTTTTTTTTTTCTATTATAAATTATTTTGCTTAAATAACTAAATATTATTCAAAAATATTTGTGACATTGTTTATCATAATGAACATTTAATATATGTACCTAAAGAAAAAAAAAAAAAGTTAATGTATAACATTCTTAGCAATCTCATATATAATTGGTTTAAAAATTGAAGTATATTAATATGTAATATTTTGTTTAAGATATGATATACATATATACACATACTAAATATAATTATTTGTTTCAAAAAACAAAGGCAAAAATTGATTTCCAAAAAAAAAAAAATCTAAAATAAATTAATGTCATCCCCTTATTTACCAAAATGCTACTCATTTAATGGAATTTGATGGAATTGAATGGAATGATCATTAGTGTCACACTTTTCATCAAAAATAACCATTTTGAAATGAAATTCTCATCTAATAGCCATTTTGATAGTGTGAGAACAATTAAGTGGCCACCTGGGTAATTATCCATTTATTTAATTACATTATTAATAAGAAACAAACACATGTGAAGCTAACATAACTAATGTTGGCGTAGACTCAAAAATCACTTCTAGTTAGAGATGGCAATGGGTCGGGTCCTACTAGACCTGGATCCAGACCCGTTAAGCATTTTAGGACCTAGATCCAGACCCATTTATATTCGTGGGTTCTGGTTCGGGTTTAGACATGCAAGTCTTAAGAAGACCTAGACCCTTCCTCGTAGACCCATGAATATTCAGGTCTAGGTTTGGATCCGTTGAGCCGCGACCCACGAACCCGAATATTTGAAGAACGAAGTGAAGGGAGCAATTGCTTTGGCAACTGATAGCAATTGCTTTTCCAGAATCTTCACATTAAAACAAATTAAAAATTTAATAAAAATAAAATAAATAAATATAACCATGAATGTGTTTTTTTTAACGTATATTTATTCAAGATAATGAAAAAAAAAAAAAAAAAAAAAAAAAAAAAAAAAAAAAAAAAAAAAAAAACTTCTTGAACTTTTGGATTTTCCATTTTTAAATAAGAAAAGATGAAGTTTTGAATTCTCTCTCTGTGGCTCTGTCACAGCAGTTCAAAAATGGAGATAAAGAGAGAGAAATGGATGTGCTTCATTTGAGAAAATGAAAATTGCAAAGCGACGACGGTTTGTGATGCAGTGGAATTGAGAAGAACGAAGTCGAAGAAGGGTGAAGAATTAGGATTTAAGACTTCAGAGACCCTGACCACAATGAATTAGGAATTTCAAATTGAGCTAACCTATTATATTTATAAAAATATCCAGGTCTAGGGTTCAGGTCTAAGTTTTTTACTAGACACACGACCCGAATATTGAGACCCAGATCCTACCTGTGCAAACCGGGTTCGGTTTGTTATTCACGAATTCGGGAGAAATTGGCATCCCTTCACATGGCTCAAAAGGAGGAAAAAATACGACAAATAATACAAAATAATAAACTAAATAGTTTATTTTTGGAAATTTTGTTTAGTTGAAAGTGAAAACAAAGATTAAAAATAATTTTTTCTTTTTTGTCCCTTAAAACAATTTTTCTGGAAACAGCAAAAAAACAGTTTCTGGAAATAGCAAGAACGAAAACGAAATCCACTGCGACTTTTAAAAAAAAAAAAAAATATTTATATATTATATTTACATGAAAGTAGTCTTCACAAGCTCTCTCCTCGACATCCTCTCTCTCTCTCTCTCTCTGTGTGGAGACAAAGAACAAAAAAGAAATGGAGAAACCCGAAATCATCTGGAGAGCAACAATGAGAACACTCTTCTTCACTCTCCTTTTGATCTCCTCTGCTAACTCTTTTTATCTACCCGGTGTCGCTCCTCGTGATTTCCAGAGAGTAATGCTTCTCTCTCTCTTTCTCGTTGTTGTTGTTTTTCGTTTTGTTTAACTGTTTTTTTCTTGGTGGGTTTCGCTTACTTTGGCGTTTGTTCATGATTTGATCTGTTTTGGATGAGGTAGAGCTGGATCTAGGTTTTCTGTGGATTGATCTGTTGGTTTCTGAGGTTGTTTTGGTTATAGGTTTCTGGGTTTGTTTTGGATCTGGGTTTGTTTGTGTTTCTGTTGCTATTTTTGTGTTGGTTGTGTTGATGCTCTGAAAATAATTGAGCTTGACTTTGATGAGTTTGCAAGTTTTGTGCTTTTTGTCTGATAGATTTTGTGATTTTAACTCTTGAACTGATTTGAGGCATTATCTATTAATAGTTTTGATCTGGAAATTTAAAGATAATGAATTGAAGGGTAAAAATGAAAATAAAAAAAACTGTGAAGTACTGAATTATGGGCTGAAAATTTGAGCTTCAGAGCTTGGTGCTATTGCCTATTTTTCTATAATTTTTCAATGAGTGAGAAACAGTGGTGAAAAATGTAACATTGGAATGTAATGCTGGGAGGGTAACATTTTTTGAAGATAATATGGATATGTTTACGGTTTGTTTAGGCAGTTTTATTGTATTTAAATGGTTCCTTCTGAGTGAGAGCTTTAATTGATATGGATCTGCTGTTTTGTTATGTAAGTTATAGGGTTTCATGGGAATTTTCCGTTTTTATTTTCAATTGTCATTCATGATAACAGGATGCCATTTCTTTGGGGGTCCTATGATGGACCTTATCTTCATGTTTAAAAGGTGTAAAAGAAAAAGATTTGAGTGTCTAGTGATGACTGTGTGCAGTGTTAGTAAATTCTATATTTCATGCAATGTTTCCGAAGCATAGCTGATTTGCTCAATTTGGTACATCATTTGATGAAAAGTACTTTTTTATGCCCCCTCTCTAACCTTTAGTGTACTATAAAATTGTTTCTTTGTTCTCCACAGAATTTGAGTTTCTTTGTAATTGTATGTGTTTGTGTAGGGGTAGAGGGTTGGAAGGGTAGGTTTAGCATATTTCTTTTAGGAATATGGCGAGGTGGTTTTCTGGGGACTGATCTGTTGTTTTGGTTATAGGTTTCTGGGGTTGTTTTGGACCTGGGTTTGTGTGTTTCAGTTGCTGTTTTTGTGTTGGTTGTGTTGATGCGGTGAAAAGATTTGAGCTTGACTTTGCAATTTCAAGAATACAGTACTGATCCTAGGGCTGGTTTCCTGAACCTTGCAGTTAAGATTGCATACGAGTTTAAAGAAGAGCTCGGTCGAGGGGATTTAGTAAAGAAGCTTCACTTGAAAATTATAATGGGGATTTATTATTATTTCATTTGAAAATTGTTCCAAAATATCCTATTAAATTTGTCACAGACACAAATGTTGATGTAAATATATGAGAACATTGAATGTGAGCCACTCATTTTGTGCACTTGTCAAATTTTTTCCATAATGAGTGGCTCACGTTTAATGTCTTTATATATTTACATAAATAAGAACTGATGCGAATAAGACCGTATTATTATTTCATTTGAAAATTGTTTCAAAATATCCTATTAAATTTGTCACAAACACAAATGTTGAAGCCATGGATTCATTTTTATTAAAAAGTTTTTTTATTTATTTTATTTTTTTTTATTATTATTATTTTAATATTACCGAAGTAACTAAAGGATAATAGTTCTAGAGTGCTATTAATAACATCCCAATTAGTTGGTCACAGGTCTGACCTAATCCCACAAAGAATATTGTATCAATAAAAAATAACTTGTGGAGAAAAAAAAAATAACTTGTGGAGATTGGAGAATATTGTATCTTCTCTACATTTTTAAATGGTTTTGGCAGACAATCATGTGCCTTCATTCCAGACTTCCAGTCCACCAAAGGACAACATTTTGGTATTGACCGGTCAGTACCTAAGGTGTTGACCACCCAATAGTTGATACCCACATAATCCAAAGCAAGGAGAAATTTTTTTTAAAAAAAAGTAAAAGATTTTTGTCACGTGGCAACATCCCATTGGATGGTTATAGGTGGTCAGTATGCTTTGGGTACTGTCCTCCACCAAATAACTTAGCCTATATCTGACGCCACAGGATAAAAAAAGGGAAAATTACACAAACTTCCCATGACTGTAACCAATATTGTATTCAGATATAACTTTTGTTAAAATTGCACTTACTTCCTCTATTTTTCATTGACTAATCGTTTGATTAGTCTTAAAATTTAAAATGACTAAATTACCTCTGAATTAATTATTTTATTATAATAATTATTATATTTGAGTATTTTATTATAATAAAATTAATTAACTAACCATTTTTTTTATTTAAACGGTTAGAGATTTTATTCCAAATAGAACCTAATTAATTAACTAATCATTTTTTATTTAAAAAAACATTTTTTAAGAACAATAATATATAATTAATTATATTTCTTTTGTTACAATTTCTTTTAATTAAAAAAAATTCAGTAATTAAAAAAACAATTCAACATAGTTCATCACCATCATCTCTAGATTCAATCTCCACCATCCATCTCAGACATAGATGGTGGATATTTTTTTTAATATTGTTTTATTTTTATTTTTTACAATTATATTATTATATTATTCTTTATATTAATGTTTTTTGAAATAAATGTTTTATTTTTACATTTCATCCGCACATTTATTTTGTAATTATTAAATCATTAATTCTTATTTTGTTTTTCCTTTTTTACCCATCCAAAATTAATTTCTATTCATATCCTCCTAGCGAAGTTATTTGACGGTCAAAGTATTAGTCTAACGGAAATCCTAACGGTAGAGGGCAAAACATCTAATATTTTGTTTTTCAGGGAGAAGAATGACCATCACTAGAACTAGAGGGATCAAAATGTCAAATAGGGAAAACTACAGGGGAGGAAAATATTTATACCCCTAAAAAAATAAAAAGACCAATCGCTCCCTCAAGTCTCTACACAGTACACTTCTTAAGAAAAGTGCAGTACGATAGAATTTCAAGTGGGGTCTCTCTGAGAACAGAGGGGTTGGTTCCCATGTTCATCGTTCACCTCTCTCTCTCTCTCTCTCTCTCTCTCTCTCTCTATTCATCCCCATCTTTAATTTACTTCACAACCATCTTTAATTTACTTCACAACCACAATCACAATCCCATGTTCAACTGAAACATCTCTTCTTCTTCATTATCAACATTTCTCTCTCTCTCTCTCTCCTGTTAATGTAAAAATTCTATGGCGGTCGTCAACTCTTTCTCCCTCCTCCTCCCTTGCTTCACCAACTGGCTTCTTGACTCCGGTTGGTCTCTTTGGCTGTTTGGCAGGTCGGTTGCATTTTCTATTGTGTTAATGTAAATGCCATTGTTTTAATTTTTCTCTAGCAGCTTTTGTTCTTGGGGCCTTGGTGGTGGTTTTGGTCACTAATATGTCATATATCACTATTGATGAGTTGATTAAGTGTTTTTCTTTCCCTGTTAGAAGAAATTCAGTTTAAGAAAATATCTCTACAGCTTTCCAGTTTTTGTTTGTAAAGATTATGAGAGAAATGAATTCAGAGAAGAGTTGAAGGTGTTTGATGTGAACACTAAAGTGTTCGACAAAAGTTCTGAAAGAGTAAAGAAGAAAAACTGAGAAATTTGATTTATGCTATTAATGGATAATTGAAGCTCTTTAGCTTTTACAAGAATATCTGATTGTTATAAACTGAATACATACAATCACCGTGAGCTTTTCTACATATATACTTCAGCTCAGCTTGGTTAGATTCTAACAAACTCTGTAACTAATTTCCTGAAAATCAGGAAGGCAAACCAATGAGATGCTGACACCTCAGCATCTGAAACTAACTTTACAACGACCTGAGAATACTCTAGCTACCTAGACTGACTTCTTTTCTATCTGGCCTTTTTGATATTTTCCCTTTATGTTGCTGAGCTTCATCAGCTGCTATACACACAGCAAGTCCTGTGTAGAGTTGTGCCATATTATCATTTGCCTGTCTTCTTGTGACTGAAGTATACTAAAATTTATTGGTTTCTCTAACATTGTTTTCTGTTGTATAGACTTACTTATTTGTTTTATTTTTTCTTTGCAATTTTTTTTTTTTAATGTTTGAACAAATTTCATCTTTTTTTGGAGGCAATAGAAGAGAAATTCACTGGTCAACTGATGAAGAACAACAGCACTACTTGACCCTGATTTTTCTGTCCATATATGCAAAGGTTTGTTTAATTATTTACTTAAATTACCTTTTTTGGTTTTATCAGGTTTGATTTCTCGGTTTTCATGTATTTATGAACCATTATATATTTTTGTTTCCATTAAAATAGATTAGAGCATAACATCAAATCTATGTAATCATGTTGGTCAGTGAGAAGCTTAAACTTGTGTTGTAACAATCAAGTCAAGCTTTTGCCTTTTTGTTGGTGTAGGGTTCTTAGGCTGGTTCTTCTGTGTGGTTTGCAGATGCCTGGTTGTTGTGCTAGCCATGGCCCTGTTTTTTGCTCTTTTGTTTAGCCTTTGTGGCTTTCTATAAAAAGCTTTTAAAAAAAAAAATTAAAAAAAATAAAGTCAAGAACAGAAGCAACATAATTTGTGAATAAATTTTGAATTTTGGTTTGTTCATGTTTTGTGTTTACCAACGTTTGCACTGCAACTTCTTCATGTCTTCATGCCCTTTTGTTTATTTTTCAAGAGCCTAGTAGTGTTGAGAAAATATAGGATGTGGTATGCCTATGAGTGGGCGAGTGGAAACTCAGATACTTGGTTGTTGCTCTGATTTTGTATACTGATTACTGTATAATCAGAAGATGAATAATCCGATTTTGTGCCTCTTTAATCTATTCATTTGGCAGTGTCAGTCTCAAAACACTCATGTCAATTCAAAACTTGTTTTTGACAGCTACTGCTTCATTTTTAGTGAATTTCTTGTCAATTTACTGATTCACGTGAATAATTTCAATGTATATCTATCTTTTTTCATTTTTTGTGATTCCTGTGCTGGTTTAGTAATGAGATTATTGTTGGTTCAAGTCATGTTCTATGTTGGCCAGCTGGGTGTGTTAAATCAATAAATCTTAGGAATGGGTGTGTTAAATCAATAAATCTTAGTTTTAGTTTAGAACGTAAAGGATTATAATTTATAAAAAAATAAAAAAAATAATAAATAATAAATAAAAAATAAAAAACCCATTTAATTCTTCACAACTTCACCATTCACCATCAAAGATTATTGTTGGTTTAAGTCATGTTTTCTGCTGGGGGGTTGGCTGCGGCAATTGTCTTGCCGTACGTAGAGCAGTTAAGTTTCTACTAAATTGTCAAAAGGATGATGGTGGTTGGGGAGAGAGCTTCTCTTCATGCCCAAATAAGGAAATTTCTATTCAGTTATTGCTGCCATTTACGGATCCAAGTTATTAGAAAATAGGGAAATCAACTATCCGCTAACACCACTACTTCCTAATCAATTGCATCGCTATTACATAATGAATCTTATTTAAGAGAAACAAACAACGATCACAACTAACTGAACTAAACCAAGTCCATGATCTGACAAAACAATAACGTCCCATGTAGATGTGCTGTGCACATATTAGTTTGATACAAAATTAAATTTACATGATTCAATCAATATGCTATACATTTATGTTTATGAGATGGTGATTTTAGTATCCAAATAACGTAAAAGGAAATCTAGTGGTAAATTGTTTAGCTTCTCACGGCCTTTCTCTTTTTCTAGTGTTTGTTGCGGAGTTTTGTAACTCTTTTGTTTATATATTTATGAGATGGTGATATGTTTTTCTCTCCTTAATCAAGGCAATTCATTAAAAAATAATAATAATCTGCATATGAGAATTTTTATTGATCATTTTTTTCGTGCTATAGAATCAAGTGAGACAATTCATCGAACAATTGGTGCATCAAAGCAGCCCATTAATATTGTCAAAAACAAATTTTGTCTAATCCTAAAAAAAAATTATACATGCTTTTATAATCTGCATGCATAGCTGGTATCCTTAATGAGAATTTGTTCTACTTGATGATCATACAGATACACACCTCTTGAAGGAGGGAGATCAACTATAGTACGTACAAACTGCAGTAGCCTTGATTGGTTTAATTTATTCTGGACAGGTTAGTACATATATTAAATCACATATTTATCAAAATTTCTATATGTTTCTCTCTCTTTGGTATATATTGATAATAATAAAAAATTACTTTGCTGTAGGCTAAAAGAGAGCCAAGTTGTTGATCAACTCAATCCCTTTGTTATAATATTTTCATATACTCGCAAAAGCACAGCTGTAATTGAGTTAGGCCAGTTGAGCTCTCTCCGTAAAAGGGCCGTTTTGGCAATAACTTGGGCGTTGCGCAATGGACGACCGAGAACCCTAGTTTCAAGGATGTTCATGGCTTCTCCTATAACACCCGGAAATCGAAATGATGCGAGTAAACTGGCGAATGATAATCGGACTCATTGGGAGGATTTTTATTGGGACTTAATTTAGTGTGCCTTTATTGGGACGACAGCGCTTATTGTATAGGTTGTTTAATCAATAATGAAGATGAAAGTAAAATCTCCATTAATGGAGTTAAGTCTCATTTCTCTGTTAGAGTAGTACTTTCATCAACACCTTTAATTTTTTTTATCAAACACTTTGTTCTCATAAATGACAAAATATTATTTTATAACAGCAGATGAAACCAGTCAATTTATTCTCACAAAGGAAAAAAAAATTTAAAACATTTGATGATCAGATTAATCTTAAATAGGTATTTTATGTATAGTTGAGTGATATATATGGTCTTTTATGTATTGTGGATTTGTCATTTGTGTACCCATATTTCTCCAAGTAAGTAACTTCAGTTAAACGAGCAATGTTCACAACTGGAAGGAGGAGCTGCAGCATTTTCGACCACTTTCACAACTTTTCATTCACCTCCTCTCTCGAAACCCCCGTATTGTTTCGTCTAACATTCCACGCCGGATGCTACATATGCTCGTTTTTGCGACAATCCACAATGGATATTATATGTGCTCGTTTTTGCTCAAACTTCAATAATTATAGTCAAATAACATAATTGAGAGTTTGATTGCAAAATGGATTACAAAAGTGAACAATGGAAGGTGGAATTTCCTCATTGACAATCGACAAAGAAAGGAAACTTAGCTAGTGCATGAACTACGTACGTACACCAAAGCTGTGAACAATCTCCAAAATCTACAAATGCTGCCGGCTAGCTCCAACTTAAGACCATTTTCTGGAGGCAACAGGAGTCCCTTTTGCACAGAATGTGATGAATATTGGCCTGCTGAAAATCAAACAGAGAGAAGAACATGTGTGTGAGCTATCTTAGTACCTCACATCCATTTATCTCTCTTCAACCGAGAAGAAAAAAAAAAGACAGAGGATTACTTACTTGCATTTCCTAATTAACAGCACCAAAACAATTACAAAAGAGCAAGTCCAACCAAGAGGAGCTTCTTAGTTTCACTCCGCTTTTACCCAACAAGAGTGTATCAATCTCTGACTCTGACTTGTGTTCTGTTCCTTCTTCTTCTAATGTTGTAGAGTTGGTAACCTCTTCATCTTCCACAATATTTTGGATGCCATCTCCTCCACTTTCAACAAGTCCTGCTTCATTAAGGCTGTCATCACCACTTATTTGAGTAGTTTCCTCTTCCAAGTATAGTAGATGGACTCCGCACTTTTTGATCTTGCAGTTTGGTATTGGTTGTAGGTCCTCGTCCACATGAGAGAATTCAAAGAGTGCCTCCCGGCAAGATGAGTATATGCTCAAATTATGCTCTCCATCATATCTTTGAAATACAGCAGACAGTCGATGAGAAAATAGCAGAAACACATGATCTGACTCCATGAATCCGAGTCTCCCATCTATTTTCATGCCCTCTAAGTCAAAAACAATTTCATGCACCTCACCATCCTTGGTTAAAAAATAACACTTGTACTTGAAACAGAAATTAAAATATTCACAATCCTCGAACGCAGCTACAACACAAAGAGCGAAACCCAAGAACTTGGTACTACACCAATGCAGAGGCAGATTTATTACCACTCTAGATCCCCTACGTTGATGGCTGAACCACTCTGGAATTTCATTTCCAGGACAGCAAAAGCTAAATGAAGGTTCGCCTAAATACATCTGTGCAGTCAAAATCATTTGTTAACAGGTGACCTTTAAAGATCAATTAGAAGGGCAAAATTTGTTTAAAGGAAGTATTTTCTTTTCGTTATTCACGCTTTCAACTTGAATTATGCTAAACTATCAAAATGATATGACATATAAGTTGTAACCATTATGTAAATTATGGGATGTTGCAATGGATGATTTGTTATAACTCACATTTCATATTATTTGGATAAAAAAACTGAATAATCTAACATTGCCCTTTCATCTTTAAAAAGAGAGAATTTACTTTGCTAGTCAGACCTAGTGCAAAAGATCCAAGGATAGTTATGATGTTCAAAAGTAAACAAAACTCATCATCAGCATAGAAATTCATAAGAAAGAGAGTACCTTCAGTGATGCAGTCTCACGTGCCTTAGTGGCCATAACTTGAATCCTTAGCTGTGCATCTGCCATAATATTTACCCGTGCATTCGCATCCAATTTCAAGCAATTATAATATATGGAACTCTGTTGGGTAATCCAATTCCCAGTGAATACCACATTTGAAGTCGGTATAGTTTCCAGAGAAATGCAATGATGTGCTAGTAAATCTAGTAGACGCGAAGGGAGTGGAAACTCTTGCAAAGATTGAAGTCTCTTGCAATGGCTTATGTTAAGCTCTACTAGACAAGAAAATGGTGTAAGGCTTAGGCTTTCAAAGTTGTTTCCACTTACATTTAAAATCTGTAAGTAAGGTAAGCAGCTAAGAGCACTGGGCAATGTTGACAGGCTACACTTGCTTAGATTCAACTGTTTTAAAGAAGATAAACCAGATGATGAAGATAATGGCAAGTCCTCTAGCATTTTGTCAACTCCTACGAAACCAGAGAGATCAAGACTTGAAAGAGATTTCATATTGCAAATGCTATTCGGAAGACTTTCTATGCATTTGCAGTATCCTGTATTCAGATTATTAAGCCGAGGTAGAAATTCAATCGACGCAGGCAATTTTTTTATGGCCGTTCTATCTAAATAAAGCAGCTGTAAATTGCCCTTAGTCTCCAAAACATCTGGTAAATCATCTAGTCTTGAGCAGCCGCTGAGAGCAAAAACTCCTAAAGATTGTAATTTAAAAATGCTGCTTGAAACTCTTTTCAACCTTGTGCAATATTTAAGACTCAGCTGAATAAGCTTAGTGAGACGCTCGATTGAAGATGGCACTTGGTCTATAGCAGTCCCATCTAAGTACAAAATACTTACATCCCCTGATATCTCTGGGAACTCAGTGATACTTGAGCAACCTCTGAGACTAAGTTCTGTAAGGGATGTCAAATTACGGATGTTGCTCGGAAGGTTCTGAAGCCTAGTGCAGTAGTTCAGTTCCAACGAGACAAGTTGATTGAGATACTCGATTGCCGAAGGAACTTCTTCTATTGCAGTCTGACTTAACTTTAACTCCTTTATATTCCATGAAATCTGCGGAAACTTGGTAAGCCTTGAGCAACCATTAAGAACCATAGTTTGAAGATTTGATGCCCCAGATAGGTTTGGGATTTCAGCCAAGTGTTGCGAGTGACTAAGGTCAATCCGTCTCAACTTCTCCAAATTAAACTATCACAAAATATATAAATGTTAAATATCAATGAGATTGGAATGCATACAAGAAATGAAAAATATATAATTAATGTTAAACATACCTGATTTTCTTCCCAAAGGTGTTCAACACTGCTGTGACGCATTTGAAGCTCAACAAGGTTCTCTGGGTCAAATTCGGAAGGCAAACATGTCAAAGGATATCTATGCCAATGCAGATATCTCAGCTCATCAGGAAGTAATTCAAGGCCTTCACGTAGGTGCACCTTATCTTCCTCATTTTTGCCTTTAGAGTACTGAGAGCTATAGAATTTCAGAAATTTAAGTCTATGCATTCTCGTAAAGGCATCGGAATTTAGGTGCAGCTCATTTATTTGTGACAAGTCTAGAGATATACCTTCAACTGCATTAGTTCCCTGAAAACAAAATCAAATAGAGATTAGGTTATAGCTTTGCATATTTAAGAATCCAAGGTACGTAAACTCGTAAAGTTAAATAATATTGTCTAAGTTTTCTATTTCTTAAAACCTCAAAATACAACGAAGGGATATAATGCAATTGGGTCTTACTGTATTTTTCTTGAATAAATTACAAATTTCTTGAGGATCCCATAATCTACTGCGTTTCCCAGGCTCTTTATTGGACTCTTGTTGAACAATACTTTGGCCCATTTTTTGTATCAGATCATGCATCAGTATCTTGTTCCCTGTAACAGTTATGAGACATTTGTCAATGAGAACGCTTATTCCAATTTGGGTACTAAAACCATCCCCATCTAGTATAGCTGTTACGTAATCTCTATCCTCCCCTTTGAAGAAACATGCAATATCAAGAAATATATTTTTTTCTTCATCATCTAATCCATCGTAACTTATTCTCAACACACTTTGAATGTCCAAGTTCGGACATCTTTTAAGTTTATTCAACAAACTTTTCCACTCCTCCTTATCTCTACCTAGCAAAAAACAACCCAAGACTTTAAGAGCTAATGGATTGCCTTTTGCATAAGAGAGAACTTGATTTGAAAGGCACAAATATTCTTCGACAGGATAGCTTTGCTTGAAAGCGTTTAAACTAAAGAGTTGAAGAGCATCGTTATAATTTAATTCTTTAAGCTCATATAATCCATCAACACCATTCTTAAGCACTTGCATATCTCGAGATGTTATGATGATTCTACTCTCAGGACCAAACCATCTACGATCTCCAACTAAATGTTTTAAGTGTTGTGCATTGTTTACGTCATCAAGAACAATAAGGACCTTCTTGCGACAAAGCCTGTTTAGTGTAAAAGCATCTATTGTTAGATTTGGATCCTCTAATATTTCAGAAAGTAGCTTTTCTTGTAAATTGTTTAGGCCACATTTAACCGATTCTTCCCTAATGTTAGCAAGAAAGCAACAACTTTCAAATTGATTGGCGATTCGATTGAATATAGCTCTTGCAAGAGTTGTCTTGCCTACACCTGCCATGCCCCAAATTCCCGTGATTCGAAAATCTTCCGTTCCAATGCATAATAATGAATCAACCTCGTCTATGCGTGATGACATTCCAACTAAACCATCCAAATGATCACCTGATGGCATATTCTTCAATTTCTTTAAAACGTCTTTGACAATTTTCTCAATAAATTCAGACTCAGGCCTGCCAAATATGAAGAAAATTTTGAACAAATTATGACTAAAGAATGGAAAACTGTAGGCAGATTGGAATCCCCAAAGCATCAATTTTATGGTAAGATCATTATGATTTTGTTTTTTAAATCATAATAACTCTGCAAAAACACCTATCACTCACGAAATGTATCAAACAGCAAATTGACTAGTGAAAATCAAAATTCTTTTCCAAATACAATACATTGTCATCCTATCAAGTTTTACTAAAAGAGAAAAACCACACACAAATAAAAATCAACAAATCGAATACGCCAAAATTCATAATTAGCTCTTAGCCTCTTTTATTATTGAAAATTCTAAGTACTAAGAACTTGTAAGCTTTAAGAAAAGCAATTTATTTGTCAACAAAAAAAAAAAAAAAAAAAAAAAAAAAAAAATCCAATTATCAGATGAAAGAAAATAAAGATAAATCACAAGAAGTCCGAACATACTTTGACCCAATAATTTGTAAGAGGGGAAGAACAAATCAAAATTGAATATAATTTTAATTTTGACCCAATAATCTCGATAAGTACAGACTCGTCCCTGTGACGTAAAGAAAACAACCGATAGTATGTCACAATTAGATGCTTGAAATGGGATCTGATCATTTAAAACTATATCCCACACAGTGAGTGAGAGTGGAAGTAATACATACATAAAAGAATAGAAATTAAATACTACGAGAGTTATTATTTGTTGGAGATTTCAAATATATATAATTACAAATATATATGTTATAGAGATCTCAAAATTGTTCTCCATTTTCTTTTCTTATTCTAACATTATTTACTGGATAATAGTCATAATACTGCTACAGATGCATGAAATGGGATGTGATCATTTAAAATAATAATACTGCTTACGTGATGATGCTTGAATGCCAACCGGAAAGATCGGCTGCTTCCTTGAGAGCTTCCTTCCATCTCTGAACTTTGTCCAAACTCTTCTTAAAACGTTCTTCATGCTTTGTAAATGCATTCCCATAAGTTCCAGTCTGATGCCTGACATCTGATGGATTTATGTTGTAGAAAACAGGTATTACAATTTGCTCAGAACTCTTCTTGCATTCGAGGATCTTCACAAGTTCTTTGAGACACCATCCGGAAGATGCATAATCTTTGGAGAAAATGATGACCGAAATCTTTGACTCTTCAATTGCTTTGAGAAGAGATGGGGAGATTTCATCACCTCTGTTAAGTTTGTAATCGATGTAAGTCTGGATTTGTTTGTCACACAAAGCTTTGTGAAGATGGCTGGTGAAATTGTAGCGGGTGTCCTCACCTCTGAAACTGATAAAAACATCGTGCTTGAAGTTGAATTGGCAAGTATTAGAAGAAGATGATGATGAAGGAAACGAAATCAATGCCATTGATGATAATGAAAATGATCAGAGAGTGACTGCTGAGATGTGTTTTAGCTGGTAAATGTTTTACAAATATTGCTCTGTTCTTAAAATCTTCATTGACCTTGACTTATAGTTGGCATGTTTCCTGGTGGATGGTAAGCAGCTTCCTGAAACTTCATTCCAATTAAAGTTATAATTTTGAGTTACTTTTTTGTGGACCCTTTCACTTTGAAAACGGAGCACCACATCTGAACAGAGCAATAACTGTTTTGTGGACTGCTTTTGTTTACTTTTGAGACTTGTAATAATTGAAGACTGTATATGCCCTGTTCTGCGTCTTTTTTTCTTTAGTCCAATTTCCTGGAAGAAGCAGCCTTGAGATTTTTGTTTACTGTTTGACTTCTGTCTTATATGCCTCATACCTGAAACCTGGGCTGACAAGTGCCCCGAATGGGTTTTCGATTTTCGCCCCATAACTGAACCTGTTTGAGAAGTATTAGAAGAAAATGATTAACATGTATGTAATGATAAGAGAGTGTGGAGATAACAAAGATGATATTTGGCATTAATGCTATAAGAATGCTAAATATCCCAACTTTTGACATTTAATAAAGAGAGACATGATAACAAAGTAGATCATGTAATTTTTGTACAATGAAATCAATTAACTTTATGATAATTTTTCTACTGTAATGCTAAACATCCAAAATTTGCCGAAGATTAAATGCTTCAAGAATTGCCTTATCTGACCACCAATTGGCTTAAAGCTCCTTCACCTTTCCTGTGCTTAAAACTTAATTAATATAATTAATTAATATTTAAAAAATATTATAAAGATATAAACAGAAATAATTATATTAATACAAGTACAAAAAACCATTAATAGTCATAAGGGGTATATATGTCTTATTACCCATTTTAGACGTTTAGATTTAGACATCATCATTAATGAAAAACAAACATATCATTCAAATGTCAGATTTCAACCACTACTAAGATTTCAGCCAACTTCAGACTTATTCAGATTTCAGATGAAAAAATAGAAGTTACCTTAGTTGGTGACCAAACCGACACAATGAGTTGATAAAGATGACTTTTCTCCACCGGATCATCTGTAGGAGCGATTAACATTTCCTTCACCTTGTCTTTGAGCTCTTCTCTCTGGCTACTGTATTTTCGATCATATTCCTTCAAAATAGACAACAAAACAATGTGTTATATATATATATTATATATATATTTGAGTTAAAGGTGACCCCGGTTCGGTTTGGTTCCGGTTTCGGTTCCAAACCGCCGGTTTCGGTTTTGAGGCCACCTAAAACCGAAACCGGAAAAACCGGTTTCAAACCGCCGTTTGGCGGTTCCGGTTTCGATTCCGGTTTCAAAACCGGCGGTTTAGGCACGGTTTTGGGCGGTTTTTTTTTTTTTAAAAAAAAATAAAATGCCACGTGGCAACTTTTGATTGGTTGATATATATATATTTTTTATATAAACTGGCGGTTTAAATCGCCGGTTTTGGGCGGTTAAACCGCCGGTTTCGGACGGTTTGGAGGAATCTCAAACCGAAACCACCGGTTTCCAAACCGGCGGTTTCGGTTCCGGTTTGGCCAATCCGGTTCCGGTTTGGCCAATCCGGTTCCGGTTAAACCGCAGACAAAACCGACGGTTTAACCGAACCGTGGTCAGCTCTAATTGGAGTGCTTAAATACTTTATTCTTTTGGAGTTATTAACATGGCATCAGAGACAAATTTGACTTCAGAGTCCTAAGTCCGAGTCCCCTATGAGAAATAAAAGAATGTAGTACTCACATAGATACAACTATACGAGAGGCAGCTGAAGTGAAGAAGGCATCAATATCTTTCCATATGTTAAGAGGGAAAGTCGCCAATGGATGAAGAGTTTCTTGGTTGGTTTTGGCTGCCAAACATGCTCGAAATCCATCAACCCTCTTATTTGTGAAGCAAGGCATGCGATTTCCCCATAACAGTTTAGGAGGAAATTTTGCCCTTGAAAGAGAAAGGCAAGGCTGAAACAAATCCAAAACAGTTAAAGGAAAATAAATTCTACTAAAATAGAAAATATATTCTTGATTTACTATTATAGTATATAACCAGTTAACAGGGATAGCTAAGTGAGGTGATCGATAGCCTAGGACCCAAAATATTTGTATTTTTTATATATTATATAGATTCAATTAATGTAAACAAAATAAAAATTAAGTTCTAATAAAAAAAAAATTAGAAAAGCCAAATCAAAAGAAGCTCACATGATATTCATTAAATCCACAAGCTAAATACCAAAGGATTTTTTTTTTAGCAATAATGCCCCATCAAACAAAGCAACATGCACAATTACCTCGTGTAGAAAAAAAAGTTGCAAAAATTACCCTTATACAGAACACATCCCCATGACTCCTTTCCCTGGAACAATTTTCGGTTTCAATCATCTCCAATTTCGATTTGTTTGTGCAACAAATGTTGTTTTTCATCAATTTAGGGATTTAAAAAAGTAGTCCAATTGTAACAAAGGTCGCATCGACAATTCAATTTTAGAGAGTGGGCACTGGGCACTAGCAACCTACAAAATCAAAAGGAGGTACTCGACGGGTATTTGGGTGACTGGGGTGGTGTCAGCCAGTGAAATCCGACACTCTAGTTAGACAATTAATTCAAAGCAATAAATCGAATGCAAAAGTGGGTACACTATAAAAAAAAGTGACATAGTGACAAGAATTATTTGTCACTACAAGTAAAAAAATTGTCACAAATAAAATAAAATTTATTGATTTTGATGTCTTTTAAAAACCTAATTATTTATAAAATAAAATCTTCTATTTTTTATAGGGTAATTTTGTGACTAATTATATTATTTATCACAAATTATCAAGTTTTTTAACTAATTGTGACAATTATTTTTAAAAAGTCTCAATTGAATAAAACATAATGACAAATAATAAAATTTGTCACAAAATAATACCTACCGTGATATATTTGAAATTTGTCACACAAAAAATGTGTCACTATTGGTCACTTTTTGTAGTTGTACTTGGGCAATCGAGGTGGTGCACTGGTGCCAACCAAGTGGAATCCGACTCTCAAGTTAGACGGTAAATTTAAAGCAATAATTGAATGCAAAACGAAAATAATAGAACTATTAATTGTTAAATTGTTATTCGATGATAAATGGTAGGTCGGTAGATGATAGTCGTAAGAATTAATGACATGGATTGTCAAGTAGAGCACGCGTAAGATGGAGTTCGGCTATTGTTTGATTACGACATGGTGTCGAGAAGTATATATTAATTGTTAAACCGTTATTCGATGATCAATGGTAGGACGGCAGATGATAGTCGTAAGGATTAATGGCATGGATCATCAGGTAGGGTGTGCGTAAGATGTAGTTGGGCAATTGTTTGATTGCGACACAGTGTTGAGCTAGCAGAGCAAAAGTACAGTGAGGATGCTACGGCCTACGGCTAGGTCGCTGGTTCCTATGCAACGACAGTCGATTTCGTGAGAGCAGCAACTTGAAAACAATGTAAATTTCAGAGCAATAAAATGCCTCTCACGTGAGTGAAGTTAAAAATTTCAGAACCCCCTCTAATGAGGACTCAAATCACCTATCCAAAAATGGTATCACAATGAGTGTCTAACCAACCAAATTGAGACATATGTTTATATTTAATTATTTTGTTTCAACTTCTTATATAAATGCAGACACATATCCCAATTTGATTGGTTAGATATAAATCAAAACACCATTTTTGAACAGGTGATTTGAGTCCCTCTGATGAAGGGGTGGCTGCCTTTTAGAGCATCCATATTGGTGGTGAAAAGAGACTCACTTTTACAAGACCCACTTTTACAAGACCCACTTTTATTTAGGTCCAATGTGCCACACTAGTAGAAAAATGGATCCAAAAAAATGAAACTCATTTATGGGCTCCACCCAACTAGACCCAAATTGGGTTCCAAATGTGGAACTTCATTTGGGTCTTGCCCAATGATTAGAGTTGGGTTCTCAACCCTCTCCAATCATTGGGTTGGGCTTATATATATATATATATATATAATTTAAATTAAAATATATAATTATTAATTTCAATAAATATATATATAATATGAAAAAATATAAATATATTTAATATATATATTTCAATTATTTAAATTTAAATATATTATTATTAATTTCAATAATTATATATATAATGACAAAATATAAATAAATTTAATATATATATTTAAATTTAAATAATTTAAATATATTATTATTAATTTCAATAATTATATATATAATGAAAAAAATATAAATAATTTAAATTTAAATTTAAATAATTACATATATAATGAAAAAAATATAAAAAATATAAATAAAGTTAAAAAAGTAATGAAACCGAACCGTAACTGAACCGTTGGAACCGACGAAACCAGAACCGGAACTGAACCTTCGAAACTGTAGAAAACTGGACTGAACTAAAACCGAACCGTCCGAACCGCCAGACTCAAACCGTCGAAACCGCCAAAACCATATCGAAACCGAGGAACCGGAACCAAACCTTCAAAACTAGAACCAAAACCGAACCTTCAAAATCGAAATCGAAATCAGAACAGGTTTTGAAGGTTTGGAACCAAAACTGGAACCGAACCGAAATCAATGCCATGTCTAATCGTATACAATATTTTATTTTAAATATTTATTTTTATTGTTTATGTAATTCGGTTGTGATAATTTTAAATTAATAATTTTTTTATTTTAAATTAATTATAATTTGTGAAATAATTATTGATAGTGTTGATATTTTAAATATATTATATAATTTATTTATTAATATATATATATAATATTTTAAAGAAGAGCAATGATTATTCGGAAAAAAAGTTAAAAAAGTGAATCCACTTTTACTTTTCCAATTTAGTCTCATTGTGGGAAAAAAAGATCCAGATGAAGTGGATCCAAATGGCAAGATCTATTTTTTTAAAACAATACCCATTTTTGATGATGTAGCAATAAATGTATCTTGTCGGTTTGTGCTCTTCAATGTCTAGAAGAAGAGTTTGGAACACTCTTTTTTTCGCTGTCATATGGACCATTTGGGAGATCCGCAATGGTGTGGTTTTTCGAGGAAAAGCAGCAGATTTTAATATAGCCTTGGACTCAATCAAATTCAGAACAGCATTATGGTTTAAATACCATGGTTGTGGTTCAGACATTGACCTGACTCTGCTCATTTTAGACATCAAGGAGAGATGCACTGATTCGGTTCCTCTTTCAAAGAAGAAAAGTATTGAATGGATACCTCCAAAAGATAATGATCTCATTTTCAATGTAGATGGTTCTGCCCGTGGTTATCCAGGAGATGCTGGTATTGGGGGGGCTCTTAGAGATTCAAGTGGTAAGGTTCTCTGTTTATTTTCGAGTTATGTCGGAATTACGGATTCAAATTCGGCTGAAGTCATGGCAATACATCGTGCTTGTCATCTCATTGTTTCAAAGTCTTCTCTTGCTGATAGGAAGATAACAATTATTAGTGACTCGAAGACGGCGGTTGGTTGGATCAATGGTAAGGACTTTGGGAACTATTTTCTGTTGAATTTTTTGTATGACATAAGACAGATTCTTCAGTCTTGCGTCAATCTGGATATCAAATTCATGCACAGAAGTTCAAACTCGTTAGCGGATGGTTTGGCTAAGGCTGGTTCCAGCAAGGCTGGGGATAGACTAGTTTGGGATGCTTTTTAATTTAGTTTTTGGGACTTTAGTTTGCTGCCTGATTGATGTTTCTCAGGTGTTTCTCGTGTTTTTTCCTTAGTTGGTGCCAGGTCTCTGGTTACTTTTCTTTTTGCTTTTCTGGTCGTTTGCTCTTGGTTGGGGGTGCAGTTGGTTTGTCTTTTATGTGGATGTATGTTCGGTTGCTGCTGTTCTGCTTTGCCCCTTTGGCTTTTTATTAATAAATCTTGCAGTTTCAAAAAAAAAAAAAAAAAAAATGTATCTTGTTTTTGAGACTAACCATTGTGGATGCTCTTATAGCCATATAGAGGTAAGCCAACTTAAGGCTCTATTGATATGATCCCTCTTATCTCGATCCGAGATCTTGGGCCGAGAAATTCAAGTATCTCAAAGATACTTGATGTTATTGACGTGACGGACGGACGTTTTGAAGCTTTGACTTAGTCAAGGCTTACACCATCTTGGCGCCTCATCTTCATTGGGCATATCGCTATAGGATTCAATTCAAACGAAGGCCTAGTTAAATATTGGGCTTCAAGAATCGGGTCGTAGGCCCAAGAAAGATGATGGTAATGTGAAGAAAATGATAATGGAAAATGAGGAGGATGAGCATGGTGGTTTCGGGCATCTGAACAATATATATCCATAAGACAGACCTCATGTACAAACTATATATGATATATAGAGAATAATATCTTACATAATAAAGAAAAATCAGTGAACCCAAACAAGTGAATATAATTTAACAGGGCGAGAAAAACTCAATCATGTGGAAAAAACAAAAAACAAAACAAAACAAAAAGTTATAAGTTGGTAATTGGATTTGGGCTCTCATGAACCCAAATCAAAGCCCACTAATGAAGCCTAAGAAGTAAGAAGTGAATATAATTATATTGGTCATGTAAAAATTATAAGTGAATAATTGGATTTGATTTATTTATTTATTATTATCTTTTAAGTATTACACTATTATATAAATTCGAGGTTTTTTTTTTTTTTTTGTGTGTGGAGAATGGGAGGACTTGAACCTATAATCTTGTAGTACAGGTGTGAGGGGTTTTACTACCGGACCAACCTCATCCCTTCAATTTATTTATTTAAGGGATAATTATCCCGGTGGCCACTCAGTTGTTCTCACACTATCAAAATAGCCATTAGATGAGAATTTCGTTTCAAAATGGTCATTTTTGGCGAAAAGTGTGGCACTAATGGTCATTTCATCCAATTCTGTTAAATGAGTGGTATTTTGATAAATATGAGGATGATATTAATTTAGTTTAGATTTTTTTTTTTTTTTTGAAATCAATTTTTGCTTTTGGTTTTTGAAACAAATAATTATATTTACTATGTATATGTACGTATAGCATATCTCAAACAAAATATTATATATTAATATGCTTCAATTTTTAAACCAATTATATATGTTGATTGATAATAATGTTAGACATTAACTTTTGAGTGATAAAAGTCTTTTTTAGGTGATAAAGTCTTTTTTTTTTCCTTACCTTTCATCTTGACTTTTTCTTTTTCTGTTATAAATTATTTTACTTAAATAACTAAATATTATTTAAAAATATTTTTGATGTTGTTTATCATAATCACTTTTAATTTATGTAGCCAGAGAAAATAAAGTCTTTTTTTTTACCTTCCATCTTCACTTTTTTTTTTTTTTTTTTTTTTTCCTTTCTATTCTATTATAAATTATTTTACTTAAATAACTAAATATTATTCAAAAATATTTGCGACGTTGTTTATCATAATGAACTTTTAATATATGTACCTAAAGAAAAAAGAAAAAAAAAAGTTAATGTCTAACATTATTATCAATCAACATATATAATTGGTTTAAAAATTGAAGTATATTAATATGTAATATTTTGTTTAAGATATGCTATATGTATATACACATACTAAATATAATTATTTGTTTCAAAAAATAAAAGCAAAAATTGATTTTAAAAAAAATCTAAAATAAATTAATGTCATCCCCTTATTTCCCAAAATGCTACTCATTTAACGGAATTTGATGGAATTGAATGGAATGGTCATTAGTGTCATACTTTTCGTCAAAAATGACTATTTTGAAACGAAATTCTCATCTAATAGCCATTTTGATAGTGTGGGAACAACTAAGTGGCCACCGAGGTAATTATCCCTTTATTTAATTACATTATTAATAAGAAACAAACACACGTGAAGCTAATGTGGGCGTTTTTCTCCCATTGTGGGACTCTGTTCTGGGCGTGTGCTCAATTAGTTTTATTTGTGGAGTCTCAGATTGGTTGTAACTTGTAACCTTGCCCTGGATCTGGTTTTCCAGATTTTCAGGTGCTCTTTCCATCAAAAAAAAAAAAACTATGTTGGTGTAGACTCAAAAATCACTTGTAGTTAGGGATGGTAATGGGTCGGGTTCTACTAGACCTGGATCCAGACCCGTTAAGCATTTTAGGACCACAATCCAGACCCATTTATATTCGTGGGTTCTGGTTTGGGTTTAGACATGCAAATCTTAAGAAAACCCAGACACAGACCCGCCCTCACGGACCCATAAATATTTGGGTCCGGGTTTGAACCCGTTGACCCGTGACCCACGGACCCGAATATTCAAAGAACGAAGTGAAGAGAGCAATTGCTTTGGCTACCGCTAGCAATTGCTTTTCCAAAATCTGCACATTAAATTTTTTTTAATAAAAATCAAATAAATATGTGTTTTTTTTTTTAACATATATTTATTCAACATAATGAAAAAAAAAAAAAAAAAAAATCTTCTTGAACTTTTGGATTTTCCATTTTTAAATAAGAAAAGATGAAGTTTTGAATTCTCTCTCTATCTGTGGCTCTATCACAACAGTTCAAAAATTGAGATAAAGAGAGAGAAATGGATGTGCTTCATTTGAGAAAATGAAAATTGCGAAACAACGACGGTTTGTGATTCAGTGGAATTGGGAAGAACAAAGTCGAAGAAGGGTGAAAAATTAGGGATTTAAGACTTCAGAGACCCTGACCACAATGAATTAGGAATTTCAAATTGAGCTAACCTATTATATTTATAAAATATCCAGGTCTACGGATTTAGGTATAGGTTTTTTACTAGACACATGACCCGAATATTGAGACCCAGATCCTACCTGTGCAATTCGGGTTCGGTTTGTTACTCATGAATTCAGGAGAAATTGGCATCCTTTCACATAGCTCAAAGGGAGGAAAAAATACGACAAATAATACAAAATAATAAACTAAATAGTTTATTTTTGGAAATTTTGTTTAATTGAAAGTGAAAACAAAGATTAAAAATAATATTATTTTTTTTGTCCCTTAAAACAATTTTTCTGGAAACAGCAAAAAAAAGTTTCTGGAAATAGCAAGAACGAAAACGAAATCCACTGCGACTTTTTTTTTTAAAAAAAAAACAAATTTAATTTTTTTTTATATACTATATTACATGAAAGTAGACTTCACAAGGTCTCTCATCGACATCCTCTCTCTCTCTCTCTCTCTCTGGAGACAAAGAACAAAAAAGAAATGGAGAAACCCGAAATCATCTGGAGAGCAACAATGAGAACACTCTTCTTCACTCTCCTTTTGATCTCCTCTGCTCACTCTTTTTATCTACCCGGTGTCGCTCCTCGTGATTTCCAGAGAGTAATGCTTCTCTCTCTCTTTCTCGTTGTTGTTGTTGTTTTTCGTTTTGTTTAACTGTTTTTTTTCTTGGTGGGTTTCGCTTACTTTGGCGTTTGTTCATGATTTGATCTGTTTTGGATGAGGTAGAGCTGGATCTAGGTTTTCTGTGGATTGATCTGTTGGTTTCTGGGGTTGTTTTGGTTATAGGTTTCTGAGTTTGTTTTGGATCTGGGTTTGTTTGTGTTTCTGTTGCTATTTTTGTGTTGGTTGTGTTGATGCAGTGAAAATAATTGAGCTTGACTTTGATGAGTTTGCAAGTTTTGTGCTTTTTGTCTGATAGATTTTGTGATTTTAACTCTTGAACTGATTTGAGGCATTATCTATTAATAGTTTTGTTCTGGAAGTTTAAAGATAATGAAATGAAGGGTAAAAATGAAAATAAAAAAACTATGAAGTACTGAATTATGGGCTGAAAATTTGAGCTTCAGAGCTTGGTGCTATTGCCTATTTTTCTATAATTTTTCAATGAGTGAGAAACAGTGGTGAAAAATGTAACATTGGAATGTAATGCTGGGAGGGTAACATGTTTTGAAGATAATATGGATAGTTTACGGTTTGTTTAGGCAGTTTTATTGTATTCAAATGTTTCCTTCTGAGTGAGAGCTTTAATTGATATGGATCTGCTGTTTTGTTATGTAAGTTATAGGGTTTCATGGGAATTTTCCGTTTTTATTTTCAATAGTCATTCATGATAACAGGATGCCATTTCTTTGGGGGTCCTATGATGGACCTTATCTTCATGTTTAAAAGGCGTAAAAGAAAAAGATTTGAGTGCCTAGTGATGACTGTATGCAGAGTTAGTAAATTCTATATTTCATACAATGTTTCCGAAGCATAGCTGATTTGCTCAATTTGGTAAATCATTTGATGAAAAGTACTTTTTTATGCCCCCTCTCTAACCTTTAGTTTACTATAAAATTGTTTCTTTGTTCTCCACTGTCCACAGAATTCGAGTTTCTTTGTAATTGTATGTGTTTGTCTAGGGGTAGAGGGTTGGAAAGGTAGGTTTAGCATATTTCTTTTAGGACTATGGCGAGGTGGTTTTCTGGGGATTGATCTGTTGTTTTGGTTATAAGTTTCTGGGGTTGTTTTGGACCTGGGTTTGTGTGTTTCAGCTGCTGTTTTTGTGTTTGTGTTGATGCGGTGAAAAGATTTGAGCTTGACTTTGATGATTTTGCAAGTTTTGTGGTTTTTTTTTTTTGTCCGATAGATTTTGTGATTTTTACTCCTGAACTGATTTAACGCATTATCTATTAATAGTTTGTTCTGGAAGTTTAAAGATAATGAAATGAAGAGTAAAGATGAAATATATATATATATATATATATGAAGCACTGAATTATGGGATGAAATTTTGAGCTTCAGAGCTTGGTGGATTACCTATATTTCTACAATTAGTCAACGAGTGAGAAATAGTGGGTGAATAATGTAACATTGAATTGTAATGCTGGGAGGGTAACATTTTTTGAAGATAATATGAATATGCTTACGGTTTGTTTAGGTTGTTTTATTGTATTCAAATGGTTAGTTTGCATCTCACGTAACATTTTGTGCTTTTCTAGTGAGAGCTTTAATTGATATGGAGCTGTTGTTTTTATTCTGTAAGTTCTAGGGTTTCATGGGAATTTTCAGTTTGAATTTTCTATAGTCATCCATGATAATAGGATGCCATTTCTTTGGCGGTCCTATGATGAAGCTTATCTACACTTTTAAAAGGCGTGAAAGAAAAGATTCTAGTTCCTAGTGATGACTGTTTGCTGTTATAGTAAATTCTATATATCGTGCAATGTTTCCTAAGCTGCCTATGGGCTGATTTGCTCAATTTAGTACATCATTTGATGAAAAGTACTTTTCTATCCCCCCTCTAAACTTTATTGTACTGTAAAATTGTTTATTTTGATCTCAGAATTTGAGTTTCTTACTTTCTTAGTATGTATTTGTCTAGGGGGTAGAGGGTTGGAGAGGTAGGTTTAAAGGAATATGGCGAGGTGGTTCTTTGAGTATATATGTGTAGTCATGTTCTGCCGGCATTATTTATTTTGTCAGTTGTTCATCTCATGGTTGTCCTCTTTCTGTACAGGGCGACCCACTTCCTGTCAAAGTGAACAAATTGTCATCTACCAAGACACAATTGCCATATGACTACTACTTCTTAAAGTACTGTAAACCCGTGAAGATTGTGAACAATGCAGAAAACTTGGGGGAGGTTCTTCGTGGTGACCGGATTGAAAATTCTGTATATACAGTGAGTAGCTCTTACCTCTTCTCTATAATGTTATTTGTATTTGTTAACAACTGAAATGATAAGAACACTTTTACATGCAGTTGCCTTTCTTTTCTATTACTTTGTTTATGTGGATCTAAATTTACAATTCTACCACAGTTTCAAATGAGGGAGGATCTGCCGTGCAAAGTAGCCTGTAAAGCAAAACTTAATGCTGAATCTGCTAAAGCTTTTAAGGAAAAAATTGATGATGAATATCGAGTTAATATGTAAGTAATGAATATGTTACATCTGATTTTCATTGTTTTGTTTCACATTATTTTGTTAGATTGTTCAGTTCACATGTTTCCTATTGGCACTAATAGCTCTGAAATTGATATGCAGGATTCTTGACAATCTTCCTGTTGCGGTTCTTAGAGTAAGAAGGGATGGAAGTCAGGCTACGACATATGAACATGGTTTCCGTGTTGGGTTCAAAGGAAATTATCAAGGGGTATGGATCAGAACTCAGAAGTCAATTGCTATTGTAGAATTGTTGTTTACACATGCAATCTCAACATGTTATTGTTTTTGCAGAGCACAGAGGAGAAATATTTTATCAATAACCACTTGAGCTTCAGAGTCATGTATCACAAAGATCCCGAGACTGATTCTGCAAGAATTGTTGGGTTTGAGGTTACTCCAAACAGGTCTCAGACTCTCATACTGTTTCTTCACTTTCTGCTTTTGTTCAGTTGTAAATTTGTCTTGAATAATTGGCTTTGGTCGGGTCATATTTTATTTTTAGGTTGGGGGAGGGGGGTTGCGCAAAACTTTTTCAAATTCTGTTATATTCTTTTTATCTGATTAGTAATCTCTAATGTGAAATTGCAATGCTAGTTTGTATTATGCTTTTTAAGAAACTAGGATTTTTGTCGTGGATTGTCAAATGATTAGCTTTCTTGTCTCTCTTGTAATTTTCATCTGAATCTTGCAAACAGTATTAATCACGAATATAAGGAGTGGAATGAGAAGGATCCTCAGTTGACTACATGCAATAAAGACACCAAAAATTTAGCGCAAGGTGGTGCTATTCCGCAAGAAGTTGACAAAGATAAGGAGGTTGTGTTTACATATGATGTTACCTTCAAGGTACAGTTTTTTTCAAACCCTTTATTTCGTCAATTCATCCTATATATTGCAGAGTTTTCTTAATTGTCTTCGGCTTTTTTAGGAGAGTGATATCAAATGGGCATCTCGTTGGGATACCTACCTCCTCATGAATGATGATCAGATCCATTGGTTCTCCATCATCAATTCACTGATGATAGTCCTATTTCTTTCTGGCATGGTAGCTATGATCATGATGAGAACTCTGTACAGAGATATTGCGAATTATAATCAGTTGGAGACCCAAGATGAGGCTCAGGAAGAGACAGGATGGAAACTAGTACATGGAGATGTCTTCAGGGCACCAATCAATGCTGGTTTACTTTGTGTTTATGTTGGCACAGGAGTTCAGATCTTTGCAATGACACTGGTAACAATGATATTTGCATTGTTGGGTTTCCTATCTCCATCAAACCGAGGGGGGCTTATGACTGCTATGGTTCTCCTATGGGTTTTCATGGGCATATTCGCTGGATACTCCTCGTCACGTTTGTACAAGATGTTCAAGGGTACAGAATGGAAGAGAATTACTTTGAAAACTGCATTTATGTTTCCGGGTATTCTTTTTGCATTCTTCTTTGTGCTAAATGCCTTAATTTGGGGAGAGCAATCTTCTGGGGCAGTGCCATTTGGGACAATGTTTGCTCTTGTTTTCTTATGGTTTGGCATCTCAGTCCCCTTGGTCTTTGTGGGTAGTTACTTGGGCTTCAAAAAGCCGGCCATTGAAGACCCTGTTAAGACGAACAAAATTCCTAGGCAGATACCAGAGCAGGCATGGTACATGCAACCGGTATTCTCCATTCTCATTGGAGGCATTCTTCCATTTGGGGCCGTTTTTATTGAGCTTTTCTTCATCTTGACTTCAATCTGGTTGAATCAGTTCTACTACATCTTCGGCTTCCTTTTCATAGTGTTTGTTATCCTATTGATCACTTGCGCTGAGATAACTATAGTCCTATGCTACTTCCAATTGTGCAGTGAAGACTACTACTGGTGGTGGAGATCTTACCTTACGGCTGGCTCCTCAGCTCTGTACCTTTTCCTCTACTCAGTTTTCTACTTCTTCACCAAGTTGGAAATAACAAAGCTGGTTTCAGGCCTGTTGTACTTTAGTTACATGATAATTGTTTCGTATGCTTTCTTCGTCTTGACTGGGACAATCGGCTTCTACGCATGCTTCTGGTTTGTACGGAAGATCTATTCCTCAGTGAAAATCGATTGATTCAGTGAAACAAACTGCAGAAATACGCATGAGCTCTCCTAAAATCTAAAGACAAATAGAATTGAAGCGAAGTGTCCGGACTTATTAGGTTGTATCTGCAAAGTTACACTTTGGGAATTTTGTTTCCTAGTTCTTTGTCAAGTCTTTCTATTTCACGTTAGGATAGGATTGAACATGTTATGTCTACACTAAAAAATATGAACTGTCTGTACTATAAGTTTCTCTGCAAGAAGTTTGAGATGTGAATTATATTTCTTGATACTTCATAGAATCTTTTTTTTTTTTTTTTTTTTTTTAACTTAAGTATCGAAGTTGTATAACATTGTGTAACCGGTTATGGTGTTACGTAACTAAACATCTAGTTGCATGACATTGTTTAATTGATTACACAATGTTATGTAACTTCGATCCTAATTTAATTATGTTTTGGGATATAACAATGTCAGGATCAAAGTTGTATAACTTCACAGGATCAAAGTTGTATAACGTCACGGATCAAATAAACACTTCCATATATTATAGAAAAGATTCAAGAAATGAAACAACACAACTATTACAAAATCAGAAAAGCTAAAAGGGGAAGTTCTTGATGCATTAGCTCTCAAGAAAAGACAGTTTTCGTTACATGCTCTCACTGTTTAGCTTTCAATGCTTCAATAACTGCTGAAAAATCATGATCGCTGAGCCCGTAAGTTTTTGCCACCTTATATAGTTCATTTGCCGCTGCTGCAATGGGAGTCGACTGAGAAACCGATTCTGCTAATCCCAAAGCAAGCCTAAGATCCTGCCACCATGTACCATTATCAGCATAAGATGATTGAAATATGTTTTTGGAATAATGTTCATGGGACCTCCCTCCATCGACAAATGTCAAGAATTTTAGTAGAGGTTTCTATTGGACTGTAAAATATCGGGGAGAGTTTCTTACGAATAAGCCATTCAAATCCTATTGTAGTTAAGCTGTATCTTAAAAAGAGATGAATGAAAATATATTCCTATGTTTCTATGATGTTTCGGTTCAGGAAAATTACGAACCTTCTGCTGATGCTTTAACGGAAATGCTGTGGGATAAAGTGATTTAGTCATCGATGGACCTTTGAGTTTGTACATCGGTGCACTGATGGCACCCTGTGCAACCACCTGCAAAAACATGTAGTTCAGTTTGGCATTTCGATATGATCCTTCACACGTTTAAGGTTAGGCTGTTACTATTTCTTCTAAATGATCTCGAAGCCATTTCAACTGGAAATTACCCCGAAAAAATGTGTTAATTTACTTGCTACCCCCACCCGTCAAACAAAAATAAGAGAGAGCTTACGAAGATACAATCAACTTCTGAATAATTTAGTGAAAGGTTAATTGCAGATCAAACCCCACAAAATATGAAAGGTTTTGGGAAATACCTCAACCAATACATCCGGGTCAAGTCCTACTTTCTCACTGAGAATCAATCCTTCAGAAAAAGATGCCATCATACTGCAAGTTGTCGGGAAAATATTAATAAGCATAAACAAAAATAAAATAAAAAAATACAACAAATTATAATAATGATGAAAATCTTAACCTTCCCATGATCATGTTCACGACCAGTTTCATAGCCGCTCCATTTCCAACATCACCAAGGTAAAATCTTGACTGCATAACAACGTCAATATAGTTAGGCAACAAGCAGTCTTTCTGTTTTTTTTTTCTTTTCGATATGGACTAGTGAGACAATACCTTGCCCATGATGTCCAAGAGTGGAGCAACTGTTTCATACAGAGATTTGTCGCCTGAAAGGTCGAAGTCAATGTTTCAATATCCATGGTCCAATTAACTGTCTTCAGAATAAAACGAAGATATCAAGATACTAAATAAAGAAAAATGATTACCTGCAGTAAGAAATATTAATTGCCCATCTTCAGCTGGTTTTTTGGAGCCTGAAACTGGAGCCTGCACAAGAAATGCATAAATAACAGAACAAGATTGGGATCATTTTCGAAAATTAGAGAAGGGAATTTAATCATTACTTTATTACCTCTAGAAATGATGCACCAGTAGCTTTGATATGTCCATTAATCAACTTAGAAGTAGCAACATCAACTGTTGAAACATCCACGTACCTGCCAATGCCTATACTTGAGTTATGAAGAACAATCATATATACGATTCGAACAATAAATAATATTCAATGAGTTTATTAGTACTATATCGATGTTATTTTGAAAATATACTGATAATTGTGGATTTGAACAACTCAAATGAAGTATAGGTACATCATTTTACCACAATAATTAGATGCTTCTAAAGTTCTAGTATGTTAAGATCACTAACCGAGCCAAAAATACGAACATTTTTATTATGAGAGAACACAAGGAAAACATACCCCTTTCCAGGACCGATTCCACTTGCAGCTCCATGCTTCCCACATGCCACATCAAGCTGATATAAAGCAACAATAAGTTGCCATACCTGATATATCAGTCCGAGCAAAACAGAACAACTATAATAAATAATTTAAAAGAAACATACGCACTGCACTTTCAGGATCGGCAAGCATGGCAAATGTGACATCACAATATGCAGCTACTTCCTCCGCGGATGGTTTAAATCTGCAAAAAGAATAAAAAAAAATGCCCTATTTAGACTTTCAAGCTTGAATCTCCTCACAAAATGGCTTTTGAATGTTATGGGTGACACACTATCGATAACTAACAGAAAAGCTACTTGGTATATGATGTTCAAAAAATTGCATTCATTTACAGACATGTTATCGTAGGGGAAGATCCACTTATCAACGCTACAATCAAATGCAATACACCACCATCACCGCCTCATTTGAGCATGACAGCAATATTTTTCTTAATGACAGATGCAATACACCATCCATTTACATGGGAGTTAGAATTTAGAAATACATACTTTGCGCCCAAGCTGATGAGAGGATCACATTTGCTTTTCGTCCTATTCCAGACGGTAACATCACATCTACAACACAACCAATAAGCCAATCAACCTCAAACATTAAATTACACAAACCAAGATTGAGTATACAAATGCTTCTTTTCACAAACAACTGAAACAGAATAGTATTTACAATAACATGATCGATTGATGATAAATCACGAGTCTCGTAAGTTTTTTAATAAATCAGGACCCCGTGAGTTTAGTGCCTCCTCTCTAATGGTGCTTAATGTTAATTAGTAGAGAAGTCAAGTCATATCATACCCTGCTTTGATGAGATTTTGTGCCATAGGAGTACCCATAATTCCAAGACCTAGAAAGCCAACCCGAGTAGGCGATCCATCTGCTGCAAATTCAACATAAAACCTAGCTAAGCAGTTGAGCACTTGGTGTTTGGTAGCAAATACAAACATATTTAATACCCAAAAACAGCTTCTTCTCTTTTTTTTTTTTTTTAATTAATTAAAAACCAGTTTGAAATGAATGAAGCAAATTGAAATAGCAAACCTGACATTTCTTGCTTCAATTTCTAGGTAATTTCACAACACAAACATGGAGGCACAATCATCAAACATTCAAGAGCTGATTAAACTAAAGCATTGTGTAGAAATTACTCAATTAGTCAAATTTCAACCAAGAAAATGATTTTTTTTTTCTCACAAAATTCATGCTTTCAAGCACAGAAACCATCACTCTAAATTCTATAACATAAAAGAACTATAACAGATAAGACTATCAAAAAGATACATAAAACCCATCAAAGAATTAACAAAATGAAGACATACAAAGAAGTATCGTCATAGAATTTAGAGAGATACCTTCAGCTGAAGCATTGGTTGGTGATGGTGCCTGAGAAGAGAAGACCTTGAAAGAAAGAGAAAAGAGTGGTTTTCTAGGAAAAGAAAAGATGGGTTTTTGTCTAAGAGAGTTGGGAATATGAGGGCAGAAGCTGGAACACATTGCCATTGCAGTTGATGATAAGAAGAGATGGTGATGAGAGTTGCTGCTGCTTCTGGTCCTAACCAACCAACTCATCACTCTGGTTTTTAACTAACAGTTTGTGTAAAAAGCTCGCATTTTCATGCAATTTTTTGTAAAAAAAATTATGTTCGTATAAAGAAAGAGATAAAAGTGTCGTGTAAATTAACTTTAAATGGTCCGATTAAAATTTGTTGTGTGAAAAGTTTTCTCGGAGTGTTGTTTCAGGTTAAAACTGATATTCAAATCACAAATGTAATGTTTGATCTCAATTTTTGATGGTATTGACCCGTCTGATGTCAAAATTTCTTGTAATTTATATGAAAACTTTTAAAATTTCATTTTCTTTCATCTAATCATATCTATTTTTTTTTTATTACATATATAACGCATTTTGATTGGATGAGTTGCTCGAGTGAAGACGTATAACAAAACCGCTGTAAATGCGTATAGTGGAACTTGTACCCTACCTCAAACGTGAAAGACCAATTGCACACCACTTTGAGTTAAAAGGGAATGTTTATTGAATCATCTAATTAATTGATGGAATTCTATCTAATACTTATTACACATGCATTAGAACTTAATTTCTTTTACAATTTTCATGTTTTTTTTTATTTTTATTTTTTTTATTTTTTTTTTATTTTTTATTTTTAATGTTACAAGTTTCCTCTCATCACAAGATCCTCCTCTCCAGATCTGGATCTTCTCCTAACCTTATCTTCACATTTATAATCTATTAACACATGTCTAATATTACAAATCAATAGTTTTGATTATTTCTATTATTTTTATGTCTTTACAATTTACACTGCAAAATGATAACTGGTTCAAGTTTTTCGGAGGATAGACTGAGCACCCCACAGTGCCCAGAGCCTAATTCCACAAGATGCTATCTTCGAGTCAGGTTATTCAAAAATGCAACCGTAATCAATCCAACGATAGACTAGTACGCGTACAATATATTTAGTTTCAATGCACTTATATATCACAGGATATATGTTAATGACAAAAATGTAAACAAAGACATCCCTTTGGTATTATAGCGCACAACACAGACAAGATTTCAAAACCTGGATCACAAGTTGAAAAACAACCGAAATCGAATGTTCTCAAGAAATCTCATCATTGATTTTCCAGCTGGTGAATCTGTAGAAGAATACCAGAATAGAAACAACCATCATGGAAATCGAATGCTTGTACCAAAAAGCTCTATAATATAACATAACACCAGCCTGTAAAGTTCATAGCTTCAGTTAAGTCGGTTGAGTACAGTGCGCCATGACAGAAACATTTTACAATAAGTTACGATTCCATGGCACAACAAGACATTTTTATGTATCAGAAGCCATGTAAGAAGATTTGGGAGGATACCAGAATCAAACTTTCAGATGGTTAGTAATTATAGGTGCCAAAATTCAGCTGAACACGGTATATACTACATCGATGTTCACCATCCATAGGACTGACTACCATCCACCATGAGAACCTAGAAAGAAAATTACAACGAGAAAGTTCAGGACATAGTTCCGGTTCATCAAAGCTAACCAAAGCACAAGCAGTCGAAATGATTTTGGGTATTGGATATACTTACTACCAAAAAGTGATTCCATAAGTACAGTTAGACAGATAAGCATTGCCATCAGGTTGAGCACAATCTTGACTTCCCGGCTTTCTGCCTGCAAGCGGGAATGGGAAAATGTTAAGGTTAATGATAAGCAGCGGAAAATAGCAATTGGAAAAAAGAAAAAGACTATGATTTGAGATCAGCAACAAACCAAAATGAATCTTTCTTTTCTTGAGCTAATAGTTCTTCGAAGGATATATCAGCAGATTCATCAGTATCTGGGCTTTGCATCAGCGCATTAGACTTGGCCTCCAGCTCCATGCTAACACTCAACTCAAGCATCTTTAATGGAAAAGAAAACAAGGTCACTGTCGTTATTACAATATATGACAAAGTGATGGTTGCAAGTAGAAACAAGACGGAACATATCTATTCAGATTATGTTTGAAAGTGAGGACCACTACACACATTGCCCAACTCCACTTACATGAGGAGAATAAGAAAAGATAATTTCAAAGGAAAAAAAACAAAAGGGAATTGTGTCTTCTTATGAAAAGGGTCCGAGATAAAGAGAAAACAGAATTTCTTTTCTTAAAAGTGTTCATGAACAAAATAGTTGTTTCTCCCCCGGTCCTTCCAAGTTTTACCAAAACGATATATTCCCGTCCAATCTAGACTTCCTTTTCATTATCCTCTAGTAAACATTAAGAAACATGCTTTTCTTTTTTTCAACAACTGTTCTAAAAAAAATGTCAATCAATGAAAACTCTGTGCATGTCATATCACTCTTGGGAGAGAATTGTTTTATATATCTAAACAGTTCATCTTCGAATCTCATCAGTCTAACTATCTACGATAGTACAGCTAATCAGCAGCCGGTAATATTAAACAAAGGAGAAAATAAGGCTTCTTTGTCATGATTAAAATCTATATGTTTACATTCATTTGCATAATCCAGTTCTATTGAAGCCATTTTGAAAGACTAAGAAGAGCATCAAAACCACCAACACTAAATTTACGGTCTCCAATAAAAAAATTCTCTCAATATAAGGGGTCTGAATATCTACCTTCTTGTATGCTGGTGAAAGCTTAAGCTGTTGTTGAAGCCAATTATAGACAAAAGCATCATCCTCTAATCTCTTCTGTTCCGTCTCTAGCTTGTATATCTAAATGATAAATGCAGTAATCCACTTTTAAAAGTGATCGTGATGAAACAGTTACTTCATATCACAAGAATCAATGCAGTAATCCGAAGCAACAAGATATATGATAGCAGCTACTTCATACTGCAAGCATATCGAATCAATTCTATAAATCACCTGTTGACGAAGGCGGTCAAATGAAGATCTATCTGCCTTGGATAGCAAAGCCTTTGCTATTGTAAACTTGCGTTTAATGACCTCAGACCTGTAATAGAAATTGAAAAAATTATTAAGTTACAATCATAGTGATGAATTGGGGAAGAAACATTAAGTTGTGCCAGACAAATAAATAAAAAATAAATAAAAAATAAAAACAGAAATTACAGGGCAAACAATCATTAGCACGAGTGTGCACAACGTATAAACTTACTTTTGCTGTAGCTCATGTTTGGCGTCAACCAAACAATTAGCAAATTCTCCGACCTGCATAATGAAAGCGCATGAAAAATCGTTATGTTTATATGTCTTACTAAAAAGTTAAAATATAAAAACAACATTATCTAGAGTGTGCACCATGCGCCAAGCAGCAAGGCATTCTTCAGGATGTTTCATTTTCCAAGTATAAATAAGCAATAGAAAAGAATACTGGAAAAATATTTCAAGGTGTATAGAGGATAGATGCTCAAATGCATGGATTACATTTTGATACCGAAATGTCACCATTTCTGAGCGACAACAGAAAGGAAGGGATACACAATAGTCTACTAGCCTAAACCTATCAACATGTCAGGATTGTTTTCTCATGCAATGGAACAACTCCAGAGTTGTTAGTTTAACCATGCACTACGATAATTGAAGGGAAAAAGAAAACAACAAGACTTTGATAACTTAAATGACAGTTCTCTACGTAGAACCTGAATCATCTATTACTATGAATATATCTCTCCTACATGAGACTACACTAGAGTCAAATAAACAATACACAGCTCAATCAGCTTCAAAAGTTAAGATATTGCAATGATTCTTTGCTATAATTTAGGAGAATGAAATTCCAATCCACACCTAGTCTTGGCTTTACATTTGACAAATAAACTTTGAAACAACAAATGGGCACAGTGATTTGTAGTAAAAACATTAAAGACCTCAACAGAGAAAACATAACGTGCACATGCAGAATGACAGAAACAAAAGCAGAGTTGGATAGAAGAGAAAACTGCATATGAAAAGGAGCGAAAAATGAAACCAGCTATGCATATGTTTCGTGATCAAGTTCTTTATGAACGATTCCTCATCTGGCCACAAAAGTCACTACTTAATTACATGATCTCAACATGCAGGGCATGACAAGTGCGTTGTTGTCTCCATACTATATCAGTCTGTTTGCCATTGGTCTATTTCATATCCCTTCTTCCTCCGCAGCAAAAAAATATAAGAAAAAAGACCCGATTCAAGTCTTCAAAGTGATCACAAGCTGATTGCTTTATTCTTCCCTCCATCTCTAAGAAAATGTGCACCCTTAGAAAATCAAACGACAGCATCACATAGGAATTCATCTTCCTTGGGAAAGTTAGAATTTCTAATGTGGTGCGCAAAGTAATGCCATGTATCCAAGAAAATGAGATCTAAGTCCATGGCTACAAAACGGCATAGTTTATATTCTCACCCTGCACCCCAACTGATCAAGCACCTAGTTATAAAAACGGTTTCTTTGCATTCCTATCAACACTTCCCCAGGACATTGTCCAATAAGCAGATGCATCATTACCAGCCATCAATCTCAACCAACTCATAACATCGGTTTCATTTCAAAATATCTCAAATCTATCATGTTATGAACCAACTAGTGTAGAACCAATTTGAAACAATAAGTTTCAACTGCTCTTATTTCTTTGAAACCCACAATTGCACTACACCACGAAACTCTATAAATCATCTCTACGCGTGCCATTGGTGAACCAAACGGTAAGATGATCAACTCAACCATCCCATCAAAAAAACTCACTCAATCAAACAATGCTATCTAAATATTTACACTCCATATGAAAAGATAAACCAAATGATATTTAAAATGAGAAAGGAATCGTCTAAACATCTAAATATTCTTTAAATGGTATAATATAAAGATAACTAAAGTTCCTTCAATTAACTAAAAAGGTATTTCAAGACAAGAAGCAACAATGATGAATAATTCAATTCCTTTGGCACCACTCAAGCTAACAACACAATTCAAAAGAAGAAAAAAAAAAACTCATTTTTTTGCAAACATACAACAAAATTTAAGCATAAAAAAAAAACATATGATTGAAAAAGAACCTGAACAAGTGTCAATCCTTTGTTTTCATGACACTTCACAAGCTGATCATACTGTTGTTTGATCTTCCTCTGGGTGGCACTACCCGTTGACGTAAACGGGTACATACAAACCAGCTCCGGTTTCAGCCGACCCGGATCCGAATCCATTTCCTTCTTGCTTTCCACATCCTCTTCACTCTTCACATCCAATCTCTTCTTCTTAGCTCTCTTCTTCTTCTTCTTCACCACCCTCATATCCTCCCCACCAGACCCGCCATCCCCATCTCCATTTCCATCACCATCCCTATCCTGGACTGACCCGTTTCCCTCTCGACCCGACCCATTTTCCACCGATTGCTTACAGAGCTGGAGCAGCTCCTCCCATTTCGGCGATTTGGACGGCAGGATCTCCTCGATAAGCGATTTCGCCAGCTGGGTCCGGTCATCTTTCACCTCTCGATCGGAAACCACCACCCCAGCGGCGCCCGCCGTCTTGTTGAGAGACTCCTGGAGCTGCCTGTTGTCGTTCTTCAGCTTTGTGTAGATGGAGAAGAGAAAAACAGAGAATAAGCCAATGAAGAAGAAGAAGGAGGAGACGAGCAACAACCACAACATTGGAAAACTGTTTCGTAATCCCAGAAAAACAATTCAAAAAGAAAAAAAAAAAAAAAAAAATCTATCGTTTTATAGAAAGATTTAAGAAAATGGAAACTATAATAGCCGTCACTGAAAAAGTGAAAGCTTATACGCGTCAGACAGAGACTGTAGCCACCATGAAAGAGAGGGAAAAAAATCAGAGAAAATATATATATTAAATGAGAAAGAGAAGGTAAAGAGAGAATTTTTATATATATAGGGAAGAAATAGATCAGGGATGGGCCAAAATGGGTTTCGGGTTCTGTGAAGTAACAGGAGTGGACACGATTGATTTACTTGTAGTGTTTGGTTTGGTGTTCTGTTTTATTTTTGGTTCCTAGTATACTGTTCTGTTTTTGTTGAATGTTCTATTCTATCATGAAACAATGAAAAATCTTATGAGTTTAATATATAAAATATTATTTTATTTTGTTTAGATAATGTAAGAGGATTTTTTTATTAGTTGAGATGTGAGGTGTGTTTTTTTTAGGGTTAATTTTGGTATTTAGCATTACCTATCGGTTGCAATAATCATTGATATCACTATGTGTTGTATGTCATCACGTTTATTGGACTGTGTTGTGTCATTAGATATCAGATGTGAAAATCTATATAACGACTCAATTCAAAGGGATATGATTTTGAATCCGATATGACATGGTATGACAGATTTTTTAAAGATTGTAAAGAAATGATATTATACAATTTAAGGTTATTCGATGTTGTCTAATATAATCTATCATGAAAATGTGTTATGCTCACATGTTGTGTTGGTTCAAATACAAAAATACCATATGATAAGTTATGTTATTATTTTTTATTTTTTTTTAAATACCGATATCAAATACCAATTTCACGTTGATCACATGAGTTGTTCCCACATATGATTTAATTAATCATTATAAATATTATAGTTTATACAATCAATTACTAATTTATGCAACAACAAAAAATTAATGAAGAGTTAACATCATTTTTTTTTTTGATAATATCTATTAATCCAGGATCAGAATTCGAACAGCTAATCTGGGAGTTATTTACCCAAACCCTAAACTCGTCCATCTACCAGTTGAGCTACGCTCTAGTTGGCAAGAGTTAACATCATTATACTAGTGGTAATGAAGTCAAAAATATGTCTCCGTCAATTAGTCAGGGGAAATATTCTTTATATAATAAAGTTTTAGGTGGATTATTATTAATTATAATTGTTATTAGTATTATAGCAAATATAAGTTGACCTTTGTAGACTTATGTAATCAAGTTTTGTTTCAAAGAAAAATTCAACCAAATTAGAGTAACAAATACAATTATATTAACTCCCAACGAACATTAATAAAATATATCTTAAATTGATTGATAGGTCTTTATAATTTCCATTTCATCACATGCACACATTAATTTATTCATTTTTTTTTTTTTTGAACAATTTGTAGTTTAAAATTAATAATTGTCTTGGGCTAATATGAAGTTAGTTTGGGCTTCTTATAGTTGTATAAGTGTCCATTTGAGGGAACTTGTCTACTAGTTAAAAGAGTTTTTTTAATTAAAAAAACTCTTTTCAATTTTTTTTATATTGTTTTATGTCTACTTAGAGAAGCCCAAATTTAAAACTTTTCCAAGTAGATATTTTGGAGTTTTTTTAATAACACTAAAATCTTCAATATAACCTCCAATATAACCCTATAATTTAATATTTACTAGAGTATTTTGGTAATCCTATCATTAAAAAAAACTCTCTTTTAATTGACAACTAAACGACCAACGACTTTTATTTAAAAGTTCTACCTATAAAAGATCTATTTCTAAAAGATCTACTACAAAAAGATCTACTTGAGAAGCTCTCTCAAACGTACTCTTAATCTTATTAGATAGATATATAAATCTTAAATTTTGTTGTGCTCTGTTTTGCTCAAATTCTTATAAGCAAATTCCTCATTACTTGAATTACAAACCAAAGTATATCAAAAAAAAAAAAAAAAAAAAAAAGCCAACCCTACTTGAAACTTAATTTGAACAAATATAAAAATTAGTATGTTCCATATATGTATTTCAACGGTTTAAATCCTATAAACCATGTTAGTTAATTAGATTTGGATATTAAAAATAAACTAAAATTTGAAGGACATGAGTTTTAATTGAAAATCCCAAAATAAATAGTTAAATGTTTATAATTGGGGTGTAAAATAAATAAATAAATAAGGTTTTAATTTATTCTGCTAAATAAACCCCAAATTATTCTCTAAAAACCAAAAGCTTCTACTTGGCCCAAATAATTTAGTCTATCCCTTTAAAATGTTTTTTTTTTTTTTTTTTTTTTTTTTTTTTTGGAAAGAAGCAAACAAACAACAAGGAAAAGAACCAGCTAGACCAATGAATCCACTAGGACCACATTGGCAACGCAACTCGGGAACTCTTCCATCCAGAACCTATCCTCTTGAAGGCCAAGAGCATTTTAAAATGTCTTGTTTGATTCTGTCCAATGTGAAAAGTTGACTCTAAAATGCTGAAATCAGAGACCCGAAACCCCTAAATCGCTACACAAATCCAGAAACTAAGAGACACCATGCAGTTCTTCAAATCAGAAACCAAACACCAAACACCAAACAACAATAATGAAGTGTATTTAAAAAAAAAAAAAAAAAAAAAAAAAAAATCGGATAGTTATGTGAGACAAAATTAGTTTATTTATTTATTAATTTTTTAATTTTCAAAATATTTGATTTTTTATTTTTGATTTTTGATGGACCATTGAATTGAAATCCAATGACTATAAACTAACTCAGCGACTACACATACGATACAGTAGTTGAATCCCATATTATCAAATAAAAACTAAACTTTAACCTAATTTCTTATTATATTTCTTTCCCAAGTCGCCGCTTTTCAAGTTCCAACTTCCAACCCCTCTCTTTCTTCTCAAGTTGTTGGCACAAAACTAGTATTTTTAAGGGTAAATTACTACTATTCATTTATAATTATTTTCAAAGTACTAGTTTTTGTTTTGACATATTTGTTATCTTTTTTTACTTGATTGTTGTAGCAGCTTGTGTTATTTGTGTATGCATACCTTCTCTGCACCTACATTTTTCCAAAATTATTTTTCAGCTTTAATCAATTTGTTTTACTTACACCCATTAAGAAATTAATTACCTCTGTTTAAATTTTACGATTATTGTTTATTATTTGGGCCCTTTAATTGAGTGACAGATGAAGTTCCTGAAGCCGTTCACATTGTTCAAGGAATTACAAGAGATGAAACCTTTGAAACGGGGTCGTTTCCTAGGTTTAAATATTATAAACGATAAGCACGTAGATTTGGCTATGTCAGACCCGAGCAACAAAAATGCGGTGCCTTTAAGGTAACGTGTCACTTATGCATCTGATAATATCAACTATATTATGTTATATATATATAGCATCCGTGGGAATTCAATAACTTTTAATAGAATCAGATTGAATTAAATTTATTTTCACATAAAATAAAATTATTTAAAATAACTTTTAATATAATATTAATAATTTTCACATACCATAATTTTCTCATTTTATTAACATCGATTTTTGTCAACATTGCAGTGCTATTAATATGGAGGAATGTAATATGGATTTAATGGCAGAAAAATTTCAGACTTTGGTAAGTTTTTGATTGTATACTTTTTTTGTATTTTAACTATTTTTCTTTTTGAAAGTATAATTAATATGTGAAGCAAAGCAATATACGTTTCTTGTCAAAAAAGTCTTATCGTTTTTCTTTTCTTTTCCCTCTTTTGTTTCTTTTTTATTTAATCTATATATGGTTCTGTCCGGGGTTTTTTCAGCATATGATTGTATGTGATGTTTTTCTCCTCCAAACCAGTCCGATTTTTTCTACAAAAATGTTTCTTGCCAAAAAGCACGTACCACAATTGTGTTTTGCTAAGTGCATTTAGTTGCTCCTACAAGCTGCTGTTTAGCTTTTGGCGTTGGTATATCTAATTACATATCTTATTTATTATATATTATTTAAAACTTTAAGACAACTTCAAATTGAGTCCCTATCTTTTCTCTGTTTTTTTTTTTTTTTTTTTTTTTTTTTTTTGCAGAACTCTAAACATAATTTCACAGGTTTTGTTGTTGGGTTTCCTTATCTAAAATGTTCTCGTGTCAATGCATCTTCAGAAATGGTGGTCATGCGGCAATACGTGAGTTTTCAAGTCATTAGTTTTGTAGATTATTCCTTATTTACTCTCATCTGATCATATAATTTACTTTTTTATTTCATTAGGTTGCACCATTCAAGAATTTTATTAACGACCAGAGTAAAACCGGAAAATTGCAAGGTTTGAAGTACACATATTGGGATGAAATACTTGCATTAGAGGTATGTGTCTAAATTTATATAGAAAATATTTGGAAAGCTCCACATTTTTCACATAATGTTTAAAACATGAAGCACGTACACATGAAATAGTAAAACTCAAATTGATCAATGAAATTGCTTAAAACATTTTGTTATCATATGCTGCATGTGATGACGGCAACTCGAATTTGAGATATTATCATACTGAATTTTTGCCAAATATTATTGGTTGTCATTTGTATTAAGTATGTATGCATTAATGATACAACTCACAGAATCTCATCGTTTATCAATTTATCGTGTTGACAGTATGGATTTTGTAGTAAAGCATAATGTGGCATTTATATTAGCTACTTTGAATGAATTCAATCTTGACACAGAACAAAGCTACAGTTCAAACAAAAAAACTCATGAACAAATTGTTGAAAAGTTTGTTGCTGCTCGAATGCTTCAGGTAATTTGTCTTCTTATCCCTTTTGTGTGCAAAATTTGATTAGTTCATTTTAATACAATCGTTTGTATTCAAGCGGTATTTAGTTGCTTTGAAAAAAGGAAAAAAAAAAAAAAAAAAAGTGGCTCTCTGTCTGGCTGCGCTGGTCTTTGCTTTGTTCTGTTTTTTGTTGTGATTTTTGCTTTTGTTCTGCTTTGTTTCGCTGTGTTGTGTGGCTCTTTTTCTGCTGTTGTTTGGTTTGCCCGTTAGCCTTTACCTTCTTAATAAAGTTTAGCCTTTCAAAAAAAATAAAAAAAAAATTACCAAGGGTACCTTGCCTTGGTGGTTGAAGACTTCAAAATTCAAACTAAAGCTTCACCACTGGTTTTCAAACTAAAGCTTCACCGCCAGTTTTCACGTGTAAATATATGTCCACATTTATCCATTGAACTGCAAAGAGTAGAAGTTTTCATTCCAGGTTATGTTTGTAAAGCCCAATCTTGATAGGTCCCGACAAACACTAGACACATGTGTCAGCTTTTTTTTTTTTTTTTTTTTTTTTTTTTTTTTTTTTTTTTTTTAAAAAAAAAAAAAAAGAAGAAGTGGTATTTGAATTTATTTTGAATCTGGAAGGAAATTACCAAATTTATTTTAGTTCCTAACAAATTTGAAAATATACTTTTTTTTTAACTCTTGAAAATTTGCTCATTTAGGTCTTTTTGTTAGTTAAAGATCGGTCAAAATTAACAATTTCAAAGGTATTTTAGTTTTATCACATGTCCATTGTTAATTAAAAATAGATAAATGGATCTCCATTATTCATTTTACAAATTAAAAAAAAATAAATAAAAAATTAGATCAATGAATCTCCATGGTGGAGATCCAAATTGAAAACATATAATTAAAAATAAATAAATAAATAAATAAAAAACAGATGGAGTAAGATTGGATAATCTCAATTTATAAAAAAAATAAAAATAAAATAAAACATTAAAGAACACAGATGGAGATGCAATGAAAAATTAAAGAAAAAAAAATTAAAGAAAGAAAGAAAATGAAGGTGAAGATTCCGTAATGTTCAAAGTGACATTTATTGAGTTAATTCAAAATTTTGGACTTTCAACCTCTTTTGAGTTATGAGATTTCAAATTGAAAACATTTTTATTTTTATATTTGAAAACATTTTTTTTTTTTTTTTTTACCTTTAATTTCTTTTGAGCTTTAAAATTGATATAACATTTTTACTTTTATCTCAAAGTTGTCATTTAGAACTTGGTTGACATTCCTTATTTCATTTCTTGGTATTTGACAGGATTCTGCAAACGCTGCAGAAGGATTTGATAATTTACACAAATCAGTGTGGGTGATTATAAAGGATAACAAAATTATCCATGCATACAAATTATTTATAAGGATTCTTTCCATTTCAAATATAGATGGATATGGACATATGGTATATGGATATTCGTACTATTCGGCCTTCATTATTTATTTTAATATTATATAAACGAATTCAAGTTTTATTGTGTAATTGTTAACTTTAATTATGAGTTGTTTTTTTTTCTCACTCGAAAAACAACATGATTCAGAAATTTAATAGCACTCTTTAAAGAGTGAGTTTTAAGACTATCATAAAATTAATAACTTTAAATTTTAATAGTACCTAAAGTGTGGATCCGACAAAAATACCATTAAAACACACTCAAAAATAAGTCTCGCAATTTTTTTTTCCAAGACTTATTTTCATGTTTACTAAGACTTATTTTGGTATTTCTAAGACTTTTTAAAATACAAAATATATATATTAAGATTTTTAATCTACTCAAGATGTTGTTTTGTAAAATATAAGCGTATCAAATAAGAAAATTTTACGGATTCAAAAAATTGTAAAACATATATACTTTATATTTATAAGAAAAATTAAAAAACCACATATACAAAGTTAAACATCGGAGTGCTAAATAAAATGAAAAATCAAGCTTCAGCTCCTAAGTTGTATTTTATCTTGGATTGATGGTAGATCATTTGGGAAAGAAATCGATTTAATTTTAGGATTTTTGAAAGCGAGGCATTATTAGATTATTATATGAGCACCAATAGCATTACTCTATGATTTTACTACATCAGCTAGGGATGACAAAATTCCCCGTGGGGACGGGGACCCGCACTTTTGGGGTGGGGACGGGTTTCAATTTGATGGGAATGGGGTGGGGATGGGGATAGATAGTCTAACCCGCAATGGGTATGGGGCGGAGATGGGTTTTATACTCCCCACCCCGCCCTGCCCCGCTTAAAATAATACTTAGTTAAACTACGTAGTTTCAAAGAAAATAAATAAATATATATATATATACATTAGCCCTAATTTTACATCTCTTCACCGTTACTTAACAAAAAGTGACAAAATAAAATACTATTAAAAAAACCCTAGCCACTAACTTCAACTCTAAGTCTCTAATCCTTAAACAACTCGAAGTTCATCGTTCAAGCTTTAACCTCAAGCATAAGAGGACATACAGTAAGTCTCTTTCTCAAATAACTTTTAAAAAGTTTAATAACAACGGTTTTTTTTTTTTTCAAGTTTATTACTTTAATAATTCTCAACTCTTGAATTAAATTTAATTCGTTTATCACTATTTCAGGTAGGCACAAATATGTCTACAGATGCACTAGAAAGTGAAAACCCAATACTGGTGTTATCAAGAGAAAATTGTGTAAACATATAAGAACAACATGGGGTGGAAACAAACTAAAGAAGAGAGAACTACAAAAATAAATGCAACTAGATGATTAGTGTTACGATTTTCAAACATTTTGACTTCATACTTTATGATTATGTCTGAAAATGTTTGAATTTACTTGTGAAAATTATGTTTATGAGATGTTTTTTAATAGTTTCTTGGAATTATTTACTACTTTATATATTATATCATATTCAATGGTTATATATTTATTATTTAAATAATAATAAAAATTATAAATGGGGTAAATGGGTGGGGATGGAGAAAGCACTCCCCGTTGTACCCCGCCCTGCCCCAACCCGCTCCATCTATGGTGGGGTTTTATGAGGGGATGGGTTTTAAAAAAATAAATGGGGTGGGGTGCGGGGAAGGCCACCCCGCCCCGAACCCGCCCCATTGCCATCCCTAACATCAGCTGCTGCCACCAAGATGTAGGGAAGACAATTTTACCAGAATCCGAACCTCGTGGATCAGGTATGGGTCTTACGTACTATCCTGGCATGGGTCAGGTCTAGAAACAAACAAAGCAAACCGTATCTGGTTCGGGTTTGACCCAAAAAAAAAAAAAAAAAAAACCTGACCTAAATCCGCGGACCTGAATAGTTTAAAAACTCATAGTCAAAACGACATGGTTTTGAGAGTATATAAATAAATAAAAAATCCCTAATTATATTTTCTTAGTTCTCACTTCTCACTCTTCGGTCTTCACTTCAACCGTTCACCGTCGTCTTCTTCCGTCTCCTCCAACAATCCTTAATCGTGCTTCTTGGACGATTGAAATAACTGGTTAAGGAGGTACGTGGGTTTGTGAAATAATCGCTTCTCTGTTTGCATGTTTTTTTTTTTTGTTGTTGTTAATTTTGATGTACTTGGTTTGTTTGTTGAGGTGGGCTGATTTCTCTGTGTTTTAATTTTGTGTTTTCTTCGCAAGGATTTTTCATCTTCATCTCTATGAAAATAGTTTAATTACAGGATATATAATATTTAACTTAGCTGTAGATGTCTTTTTGGCATTTTGCCAACTTTAGAGTACACAAAAAGATCAAGAAGATTACTCGTTTTCTTAACATCTGAATAATTGTTGTTATCTTTTTCAGTGGTTTTATTGTGTTAATTATTTGACCTATTTGTTGTTATCTTCTTCGACTGTTTTTCATAGTTTTATTTATTTATTTTTATTTTTTTACTTATTTGTTGTATTTGTGCATGCATGATGCATGTCTGACCTGCACGTACATTTTTCCAAAATATTGTTCAGCTTTAATCAATTTTTATACCCATTACCTCTGTTTAAATTTTATGACTAATATTTAATATTCGACTCCTTTAATTGAGTGGTAGATGAAGTACATGAAGCCCATGAACTTGTTTAAGGAATGGATAAGGAATCCTTTGGATGGAGGTCGTTTGCTAGGTTTATGTATTCACGATAAGGCTGTGCACTTGGCTGTATCTGGCCCGGATAACGAAGATGCGGTGCCTATAAGGTATGACATACATGGAAGTAAATATTCATAATTTGACTGAAATATTCTAGATAATTCATAATTGAGGATATTGACGATATTTTTTATATTTCAATCCTGATTGAAACCGATATTTACTTCCTTAGTGACATAAATCATTTTATTATATTATGCCATTATTGCTTTTCTCAACTGAGCTTATGTTTTGTAAAGTGTGTTAAGCACTTTAAGAGTGTGTTTGTTATAATTTTTTTTATTTTTTTTTAAAAAAAAGTGTTTGATATCGCTTTTGTTTTGGCAAAAAGAGATTATTATTTTTTTTAAATATTAAAAGCTCTTTGGAGGTTTTTTTTTTTTTTTTTTTTTTTTTTTTATCAAATCTCCAAAAGATCTTGTTTAATATTAAAAAAGCTATTTATGTCTATTTTGAGCTTTTTCCAAAAAGTTCTTTTTAAGCTTTTTTTTTAATAAATATAAATTACCCTAACTACCTTTTATGAAACTTAAATATTCCATTATATATGTACCTCTTTTATTACAAAACTTAAATACTTTGTCTATACTATTTTTTGTAATTTGTGGCAATCAAAAGCTCTTTTGATTATATATTGTCAAACAATCTAATGATTTACTAACTTAAAAGTATAAATAGCATACAACTTTTTATTAAAAGTTCTACTTGAAAAAGATCTACTATAATCTCTACTTGAAAAGTCATATATACCAAACACTTCTAAGTTTGACATCTCATTTGCTAATTATGCTATGATTATATTGCCTTACAGCTAGTTTGGTATTACTGTAACTTTTATAATAATCATTGTTAGTTGTATTGAAAGAATAATCAGCTGTAAAATTAATTAGCAGATATTTGGTTAATTGTATTATTAAAACTACTGTATAGTTGTATACATATGTTTAGTAATTTTATTGAAAAAGTGCTAAGATTAGTTATATTGACTAAAATATATATGAATTTAGGACCTTAATTCATTTTTTAATTAATTATATATATTAAGTCAATATTTAAGTAAAATATTTAAATTAGATGAAAAAAATTCCATAAGAACAATAGAAATATTTTTAAAAGATTTTATAAATCAAATCAATATTTAAATAGAATATTTAATCTTGAGATGAAATAAGGTATATAAATAATTTTAACTTGATTTCATAATTAAAGATAATAATGATATTTTAAAATATTCATTAAATGCTAAAATAGATTATTCTATAATCACTTTCAAAAAGTAACCTCCACCTACTTCTCAAAATCACTCATTAGATTATTAATTAATCATTTTTGAAACTTTTACCAAACATCATTATATGTCAGAATTATAAAATAATTTGATTTTAACTTTTCAAAAGCAATATCAAACTGACCCTTATTCTGCACTTGACTTTTATGAGAAGCACTTTCGTTATGTTTCTTTAATTGGGTTCTCATTTTATGTTTGTACATTTGGAACGTGAGTTTTGTGACTTTTGTCGACATTGCAGTGCTATTCCTATTCCTAGGGAGGAATATGATAAGGATTTAATGGTAGATAAATTTCAGACTTTGGTACGTTTGTGATTGTATACTTTTTCTTTTAATTTTTGTATTTAAACCTTTTTTTTTCCAAATATAATTTATATATATGTGAAGCATATGTTTCTTGCCAAAAACAAATACCACAATTGTGTGTGGTTACTGCGTTTAGTTGTTCTTACCGATTGCTCCTCAACTCTAAGCATTTTTATATCTAATATCTAATTTGTTATGAAACTTGAATGCAACTTCAAACTTTGAGTCCCATTTTCTTCTCCGTCTTTATGCAGATCTCTGAATATAATTTGATAGGTTTCGTTGTTGAGTATCCTTACAAGGGAAGTGACTTATGTAGAGTAAGTTTTCAAGTCGCTAATTTTGTAGATTATTCCTTATTTTTGTTCTCATCTAATCATATTATTTTCTTTTTATTTCATTAGGTTGAAGAAATAAAAAAATTTATTAACGACCTATCTAAAATCAGAAATTTTCAAAGTTTAAAGTACACATATTGGGAGGAATCCATTGCGACAGAGGTATGTGTTTGTAAATCTATATAGAAAAGATTTGGAAAGGTCCACATTTTTTTTTTTTTGGGAAAATTGCACAAACATACCCTGACTTTAACACATATATGAGGTAGAATTTAGTTTTGCCTTAAATACAAGAAGATACCCTTGACCGAGAGTTTGACCGTTAGTTTTAACAGTGGTGTTAACCACTGAGGGGTAGTATTGTCATTTATGTAATAAAAAACATATAATTGTTTTTGAGAAAATAAAAAAATAATTTTTTTAAAAAAAGCTTATCTCATTTTCTCCTCAAACATTCCCTCACTCAGAAATCCAAATCCCTAGAATCCAAATCCATCTCAGTAAATTCCACCTCCCTCCAATCCCTCACCCACCGCGAGAACGCAATCCCTGACCATGAGTCTTCCGTTTTCTAGCTCATCAATAACCAGAAAGCAAGTAAGCAACTGCTCTAGCCATAAACAAAAGTGAGGCTTGCGAAAATCAGGTCACTGCGGTCGAACCTGGTGAGCAACCAGAAGTGGCCAGTCGAGCGACATCGACGGAATGTGGACGACGAGCGGCAACGTCGACGAAATTTGGACGGCGAGCAAGAGTCAATAATGGAGAGGTGAGTGTTGATGGTGGACTGGTGGAGGATGGAAACTTGATATAGCTTTTTTTTTCTTTTTCTTTTTTAATTTTCTCAAATTTTAAAATTCAAAGTTTTTGCAAAGATCTGGTAATTTTTTTTGTTGGTCTTGGTTGGGTGCTTAATGCATCGAGTGAAGTGGAATTTTTTTTTATAGTGGGTGAACTAGATTTGGTTGTTATGTTTTTTGTGATTTTTTGTCTTGATCGGGTATTTTGGGATGATCTCTATTGAAGATCTGGAAAATATTTTTATTTTTAAAAAAATAATAATAATTTTTTAAAAATTTTGGATTGTTTTTCTTTTGCTTTAGCTGGTAATCCATCGGGTGAAATGGATTTTTTTTTTTTTTTTTTTTTTTTTTTTTTGGTCTTGTGTGGGTGTTAAATCAATGAAATGGAATGATTGTAATTGTGTAGATGGTATAATCTCCATTGGAGATCATGCAAAGATCTAGCAATTTTTTTGTTGGTCTTGGCTGGGTGCTTAATGCATCCAATGAAGTGCATTTTTTTTAATAGTGGGTGAAGTGGATTTGGTTGTTATGTTTTTGTGATTTTTGGTTGTTGATTTTTTGTCTTGATCGGGCATTTTGGGATGATCTCTATTGAAGATCTGGAAAATGAATTTCAATGGAGATCTGTTGATTTTTTTAAATATATTAAAATAAATTAAACAGATATTGTTGAAGGGCATTTTGGTATTTTTGAGATAAAAGTTTATATCACTGTTAAATTTAACAGTCAACTCCTAAGTCAAGGGTATCTTCTTGTCTTTTTGGCAAAACTGGATTATGCCTCATGTATGTGTTAAAGTCAGGGTATGTTTGTGCAATTTTCCCTTTTTTTTTTGGCACATAATGGTTCAAATACGAAACACACAAATGTAGCATAGCTGTAAAGTCGTTCATTCTGCTCGAAAAATTCTCAAGTTCGAGTCACCATACCTGTAAATGGTATATCATATATATATAAATATATATGCCTACGAATATTCCAAAATTAGTAGTCATAATTTTTGTTAGGCACATCTCTCTTATGCATTAGTGATACAACTCACATGATCTCATAGTTCATCGTGTTTACAGGATATGGATTTTGTATTAGAGCATCATGTGCAATTTATATTAGAGAATTTGAAACCCGATCTTGAGTCAAAGTCAAAGCAAATCGTTAAGGACTTTGTTGTTAAAAAGTTTATTGCTGCTCGTCTACTGCAGGTAATTGTCTTGTATTCAAAATGGTATTTGAGTTTAATTTGAACATTTAAGATAGGAGATAATTGCCTTTGCAATTTAAGTTATAAATTGAGCAAGTTGAGCCAAGTGAAAATACTGTAATGTTCAAAATTTTATTTATTGAGTTAATTCAAAATGTTGAACCTTTAAGCTTTTAAATTGAAAACATTTATATTTTTACTTTGAACCCGTTTGAGCTTTCAAATTGATAGAACATTTCTACTTTTGTCTCAAAGATGCCATTTAGAACTTTGGTGACATTCCTTGTTACCTTGACATTTGGTAGGGGTATCTGGATTGTGCAAACACCACGGTAGCAATTGAGAACTATAAGGTTCGCAAATGAGTATAGATGATTACAAGGGATGACAAAATTATCTATGGATACGGATATTTATGGAGTTCAATTCCATTTGGGATAGAGACGGATACTATTACGTTGGGGTAGGGGTATATATGGTCTATGGATATTCGCCCCATCCAGCCATCGTTGTTAATTTAATATTTTTTATAAATTAAATTCAAGTTTTATCGTGTAATTGTTAACTATAATTTTGAGTTACTTTTGTCTTTTCATTTTTCTCACCCTAAAATCTAAAAGCTTGTTTTCATAACTATATATAAATCAGTGTTCTTGTAAGCGCTAGGCGCTAGTCGGGCGGAGACCCAGCGCCTAGCGCCTAGGCCGATTAATCGGCGATTAATCGGTGATTAATCGGAAAACACAATTACAAACAAATCCCACATATCAAATCCAAAGAAAACCCACTAAGCCTATGCCCAATGTTGCATCTAACCCAATAAGCCTCAATTGGCCCAAAAAAGCCTCAATTGACCCAATAAAACCCATGCTAAGGCATCAAAATCACACTAAGGCATCAAAATCACGCTAGGGATATAAGTGTAATTATTTAAAGAAGATTGAAGTTATTGTGATTTTATAAGAGATCAGGGAGCGTTTCGTTATTTGCCATACAAATTAGAGCTCAGGCGATGAGCCCAAATACAAGCCCAAACGTTGGCCCAACCTAACACAAGTGAGGCCTGAGTGCACCCCTGTCTGCTGCTAAACGCACCCCACCTTCCTCAACTTCATCTTCAACCTCACGCCTGCCTCCATTGCCAACCAAACCCTAGCTGTTCCAGTCGCCAGAAACGGCAATCCAGCACCTGATTCCAATTGATTTCCGGTGCAGAAGAACGGCGGAGTCAACGGCTTTGACTCGCCTAGCCCGATTACGCGGCCACGTGTCCGATTAAGCGCCACCGTGGAAATGGTCCGATTTGCAGCTTTTCGGTGCGTTTTCCGACCGTCTAACTGTTTTGCTCCGACTAATCGGCCGCCTAGGCCGATTACTAGAACACTGATATAAATATATAATATCTATGATGACTCGCTTTAATGTATGACAGTAAGAGTATATTATAATTTTTAATATTCCTTACCTAGATTGTTAGTGAGAAATTTTTCAAATAACTTTCAATATTTGTTTCTCCCTTAAAATTTCACTAGAATGTACAATTATACATATTTTTTCGTCATACTCTATATATATATATATATATAGTTTTTCTACTGTTAGTTCGTCATGATATAAAATATATCAGGATGAAGAATATGGACCATAGATTATGAAGAAGTTTTGATAAATGCATACTCTTTGAGTCAAAGTATATAAATATAATGGTTTGCATTTTTTGTCCGATATATTTTATATCAAGACAAACTGACAATAGAAAAATTATATATATATATGCATGAAATGATCAAACAATTTATGGGTTTACTATTTTTAACCACTTCCAAATATTTTATTATTCTTATCATATTTAAGGTTTAACTAACAAAATTACCCTCCATTTAGTCTTCAATCTTCACTTGCCCACCCAATTTTCGGATAGGGGAAAAAAATTATCAGGAAAGGACAGAGCAGGATAATTATCTCTACCGTGATTTGGAGATTTCATGAATCCGTCCCACGGATATGATGATGAAAACTAGCCGAAAATGGAGATTGGGGTCCCTAATTTGCTTAGTTGCCATCCCTCATTACAAATGGGTGCATGTCGATATTGAATAATTCCATTTCGTGGATGTAAATAAAAATCAAGGAACCTAGTAAAAAAAATGAGATTTTGTTCGAGTTTCTATATCTCAGGTTTATGCAATTTACTCTATCAAGCAAGAAATGCTTAATTAGTGAATTCATCTTGCATTGATCTTTGAAATATTGAATAATAGAAGAAATTAAAATACAGTACTTTACCCCATCCACAAAGTTTTTATTTGTTGTAATCGTTAATGTGACAAAATTTGGAGCACTACAATTATTATTATTACTATTATTATTTTCTTTCTGATTTTGTTGAATTGTTACAACATCTCCGGATATAGGAAAAAAGAAAGAATAAAAAAAATACTCATAGTCAAAGATAAGAGAAGATGTATACGATGCATTCATACGTGTATAAATTGTGAGTCATTGATTAAGTCAAAGTAGTTGAATCTAACGATAGTGAGTATAAGTTTGATAACGAGTAGGCTTCATACCGAGGTAAGTTTGCAATTGCTAGGTTTGACCTATCTCCAAAAACAATTCTCTAGTTTTTCGATATCGGTAAAAACCCTCTATCATTAGTTAACCGCCATCGATGCATTTAAATAATTTAACAAATAATTTTGAATTAAAAAAAAAAATTAAAGTAACTAAAGGAAAAATTTCAGTTATTTAATATATAATTTTAATTAAAAATAATTAAAATTTTCTTTTTATTTTTTTACGGTTAACAGCACCAATTTCCCCTAAACTATTAGCGAATTTGCAAGTTACCCCCTAACCTTTTTTTGTTGGACAATTTACCCCCCGAACTCTCTTCATTTGGTAAAATATTTATGTCCATTAGCCCCTGAACATATGTTTGAGGGGGCATCTACAATCATGTTTTGCCAAATGAGGAGAGTTCAGGGGGTAAATTGTACAGAAAAAAAAAAGGTAGGGGGCAACTTGTAAATTCCCTAATAGTTCAAGAGGCACCGGTGCTGTTAACCCTTAAAATAAATAAATAAATAAATCAGTGGGTTCTTGAGTGAAGTGTGGTGGCTTCTGGTTTGGGTTAGAGGCTTAGGGGAAAAGATGGCAAGTTTGTAATTTTGAAAATGTTTGAATTATTTTAGTAATTTTGTTTATTTAATTATAAGGGTATAATAGTCATTTCACTTGATTTTATTCCACATCAGTAATCTAATGGTATAGTGTTTTTCATTTAAATTCAAAACTAGGAGGTTGTTTTTAGTGATGGGTGAAACCTCAGGGTTTTTTTTTTTTTTACAAATTCACAATTGTGTTTGGCAGGTGAAAGTACTTTTTTTGTTTTTGATGCATCCTACAAAACTAGGCATGATTTTTATCATTGAACATATTTAATTTTCTTCTGTCTTTATGCAGATCTCTGATCTTAGTTTGAGGGGCATTGTTGTTGGTTGTTCTATTAATAAGAATTTGGGGAAACTTAATGTGAGTTTTCATGTCATGAATTTTCAAGATCATATATTTTGCTCATTGTTATGATTATATATTTTAATTTTTATTCAATTAGGTTGAGCGAGAGAAGAATTTAATTGACGAATTTCACAAAACGGGAAAATTTAAAGGTTTAAATTATACATATTGGGATAAGAGGTTGAAATCAAAGGTACATGTAACCTTATGTAGAAAAGAAACTTTGAAACATTATTAGTCAATATTTTTGTTATTTTACAAGATATTATAATTTGATGCGTTGATACCAACAGTCAATGTGTCTTGGACATTCATTTAGTTTGACAATATTTTAAATTTGAGTGGCAACACCATAGGTGGTATATCAAAATACTAATAATAATTTGATGTGTTGACAGATCGTAGAAAGAGGTGTACATGAAAACGTAAATGCTTCGGTAAATACCTTTCCTCAAGATATGCCAGAGGTAGAAATTGAGGAAAACTTGCAGAAAAGGAGGGAGGAGTTGATGGATGTGTATATGGCTTCTTTTTTGTTGCAGGTAAATAACTCTCTTTACCAATTTCTCATATTTTGTGCATGATTTAAACACGCGTTTACTAATCGAGACATTTGACAGGGTTTCGTAGATTATGGAAGACTTTCTAGTGATAAAGATCGGAAAGGTAAGATGGCTGAGAGCGTGCCTGTAATAAGACTACTAGGTGTTTGATAGAAATGATAATGTGTTTGATAAAAGTTCTGTGAGAGAAACTTCAACACTGTAATCAAACACCGAGGATGTCCGACGTTCGAATCTATGCACAACTGATGGTAAAAGTCAGAAGAAATTATAAGCTTCAGAGGAAAGAACTGAGACAATTTTGATAAGCTTGATATATATTATTGATCTCCTTAAACTTTTCTCACAAGAACACAGGTCAGCAATCAAAAGAATTGCTTGAAAATAATAAATCTTACAAGGAATACAAAAAACATTGAAATTCATGGAAACCAGTGGCTTTCCATATAACAATTCTAAGACTACAACAATTTGCACATGGACTCTCACTTGAATCGTCTCGATGTGCTTCATCTTCTTCTGAAGCTTCCCTCTCATTTCCAGTTTCCGCTTTGATGTATATATTATGCAGGGCACAGACAAACAAGCTAGTTTATATACATAAAAAAGCTTATCCGCAATCATTTCATTTTCACAATCTATAACGGCTTCCAAACCATGTGGCCTGCTGTATATTTGTACAACTTCACCCAGGATGGAGCCAAATCAAATGGTTGGTGTGATCTTGGATGTTTAGGCATAATTTACCAAAAATTACTATTAAAAAAATGCTATATTAGAGTGTAGGAAATGGACCCTTTGTTTTGTTTACTTTTACTCCTTTCCATCAACTTAGATTTCGCAAGTCATCAGCCGCAAACAGCCTCCACAGCAAGTTGCTTCATAACACTGGGGCATGGATCTCCACCAAACATTTCAGGTGCTACGGTCACAGTGCACATGTTCTGGCCAACGCAAAGCTGCAAGAATGAAGAAAACCGTGTATTAAAGTTAGAGCCGAGGACAGAATAAGCAAATACGAAAAGATTGAATAAGCAAAGATTGTTGTGTACCCTTTGGAAAGCATCATACGAGTGAAATGCGTGACAGCTGCCCTGACTGTAGCTTCCACAAACCCCTTTTGGTGTTCCGAAGCTAGCGAACTTTATTGACTTGATTATTTGCCCAGGGCCACACATCAAATGAGCTTTAGGCCTCAACGGTTTGTTGACTTTACCGGAGGCTTGCATCTGCCAATTCACAAGAGTTGGCTGCCACTCTTGCATATAAGCGCACACACTGTCTACTTCTCTTCTAACCAATTGAATTCCATTCGGGTCTCCACCCCATTCTTCAAACACAACCAACAAATTCCCTGTTGGGTTTAGCCACGAACGAGGGACGTGATACCTGAAATTATTAGCCAAGTTGTCAATAATTCCTCAACGGTATGAACAAAGATCAAAAGCACATTATTTTGTTTTCTTCTTACCATCTTTGAGAAGCATCTCCACAGTTGCTTGAACATTTTTTCTCATTGTATGTTCCGGTATAGCTACAATAACCACAAGAACCGGTTGCCTTATATGCAGGCCAATAACGTCCAACACTCTGGCCGTTTATCCATACTTGGCCTTTACCCATACTGCCCATATCTAAAGCTAGTGGTGCATTTCCAGCCGGAGCATTGAAATTAGTCTAGAAAAAGGACAAAAGAATGTCAAATATACACTCGATGAACCTTTAATGTTGCTTGTTTGAGGAAAAGGATATATTGTGAACCGTTAATCGCTCTTGCAGTTGATATGATTACTTAAGAAAAATGAAAATGTAGATTAAATGGTGGAAGTCGTTTGGTTCACAAAATAATCTTGTTCATATACACTTTGAATTAGGAAAGACATTTACCTTGAACCAAGTCAGTGGCTGCCTTGTGGCCACTAAAGATCCCTGTGCCCACTCAACTGAGGAACTCCCACTGAGCGAATGAAGATTGAGCCTTTCGCCTTCAAGACCGATCTGATCAAGAGCATGCAATTCTATGACTATCTAGATTTTAGTACCATGAGAAAAGGCATAGTTCAATGGTTGAAGACAAACCTTGTAAGACCATTTTTGCCATGACAAGTCTCTCCTACCCTCATTGAGACCATTCAATGCAACTGGACCGAGAACACCAGCATTCCATGTCTCAAAATGTGGACCGACGTTCTGAATTCGAATGAAAGCAGAAGAAAATATAGTTAAATAAAAACTGCAATGCATAAAAAGATGCGTGTATTTGTGTGTGTGCGCACACGATAGAGAGATAGTGACAGACGTACCGGAAGACCAACAGCAATGCTTAGAAGGGAAATTGTGTTGATTCCTGCTCTCAGTTTCACACCTTTAGAATATGTTAGCTTTGGAAAGTCTAAACTCCCATAAGCAGTACCTGTCGGAAAGAGAAAGCGAACATTATAAGACAGAGGAATGCAAACAAAGAACAAAGAAGAATAATTACAAATTTAGTCACGGTCCACGTTATTGGCACATGCAATTTACTAGCTTATTGAATCATGAAAGAAGAATTTCTTTCTCGGGTTCCACGGAAATCTTTTAAAAGAAGAACTAGCTAGAAAATAAGTTGCGAGGCCAAGCTTTATATTATGACCTGCTTCTTTCATATTAAAAAATATGTTACGAAGTATAATATTATAGTTATTGTATTGGAAATTACACAACTATTGACAGAAGATGGTCCGGAAACACAACTATTGACAGAAGATGGTCCAGAAACACACTCAAACCAATGATATGCTGCTCACCTGATAGTTGACCATTGACGAAAACATGCAAAGCATGGCCAGCCGATAAGATACTTAGGACAGGATAATTTCCAGTCCTCAAAAATCCTTCACTTGGGTCAATCTTGACACTGCAGAGGGGTGAAAAAAAAGTGTAAAAGATAAGAAAACAAATTATAAAAGAAGAATTATATATATAAAAAAAAATGTTTTTATTAGAAATGCACAGTAAAGGAAAATATTAGGAAGAGATGATTGTGCAAAGTCACTCACGCTGTCGAGTACCACAAGTAGTCGGTGACATCTCTAGTTGTGTTTATCTGCTCCAACAACCCAGACATCGTGAATGAACTGTCAGCGTATGAGGATGTCTCTTCATTATATGCTTGCCAAGAGAACCCTCCATGGAGAGGAACAGGTGCCATCTTCATCTGCGAGCTTTGGGCACCAACCTGTACATGGATTTGCTATAAATGTCAGATACTCGCAACATACAGCGTGTACTAATCGAAGAAGGATCAACATAAACATCTAAGTTTTTCTGAGGAAAGTGTTTCTCACCCTTGCAGTGTTATAGACTGTGTTCTTGCAGTCAGGCAGAATGCTAATAGACCAAGGAGGCAAATTGTAATGCTGATTCCCAAAAGCCACTTTAGCAATAGTTTTCTGATTGTAATTAGCAAGGAATGCAGCACAAGCACCGGAATTTGATTTGAAGACATGAGCCTGTATTACAATAAATTTAAAAGTAAGGTCTAATATTCGAAAACAATTTGAAACAAGATAAAAGTTTACTTAAATAGAAGTGAGTTTACCTCCTGATAGTTTCCAAGAGACATCACAGTTGGATTTCCAGATACTAAAGCTGTTTCACACAGTTTCAATGCTCTGTGCAAATCTTTCAAATGTCCCCATTTAGGTTGCCTAAGTAGTCCTGTGCAGAGCAAAGATAGTGATTCTTCAGACATACAAAACATTTTCATAGTTAAAAATTGTAACAATCCAAGTCCAGTACACAACCGTCTCTGGGAAAAACATAATCGTAGAAAACATGAAGGCGGGAAAACTGTTAAAAGTTTAATAGTTTACAAGCCTCGATAATAAAGACAGCGTCCTAAATGTATAATGACAACATATTCATAGTTTGACTAATGGAAGGACCCACCCCATTATAGGATAGATATGCATACGTCAATAAATGACCATTCTTATGACCAAAGTTTCTAGAAATTGATGATAAAGATGCTATAACTTTCATTTCTTGTACGGCTATGTGCTTGCAAGATCTCTGGTGTCACCATCAAATGATGGACATCCAGGTTGTATATACACATTAAGACCATCATGCATTAAACCCGGGAATGAAAAGACAGTAGCATGCTGATAACAAGCTGGACGTATCATCTAATGTAAAGAAGAGGAACTTGAATTTCAGAATACAATCTTTTCTTTGGGAAACTTATAGTTTATTAAGAACATGCACTTACGAAAAAATTACAATGAAGTGTTAACTCTTTTGCATACCATATTCATCAAGGGGAGCATCGTAATCATAACTAGTAGCAATGAAAGGACCACCAGCAGTTCGACCAAAATTGGTTCCGCCGTGATACTGAAATTCAGAAACAGGTATATTAAACTTAGTTGACTTATCAAACAACTCAACTTCCCAGTAAGGTTCAACAAACAATTAAATTACCATGTAATAGTTAATGAATGATCCCCCCTTCTGAATGAACTTTGCAACCGCAAAAGCCAAGTCCTCAACCGGCCTGTGAGGAACTGCACTTCCGAATCCGGTAAACCTTCAAGGAGAACAGAAACAATAGCTAGATTGTTAGCCAAATAACATCTTGATTATATTGAACTTATAGTTCATGGGTAAGACCGTAAGAGGTAGATATCCAAAAAAGGCTTGCACGTAAAGGCGTTGAGCAAGTTATTTACCATCCAGTCCAGGCTTCTGTCCACATTTTCGGCTTATACGCCTTGTTCGGGGAGAAGTAATCACAGTAGAAACCATTGCAGGTGTTTATCTGTTGAAAACAAAATACAAAAGCTAAGAACAAATGTTTAAACATATAACTCAAAACAATAAATCACACGGTAGAATAATGAAAGGTTAAGATTTTATGAGGCTAAGACTCCTATAAATGGAAAACATAATTTCAATAGAGTATTTACCTCCACCACTAACTGATGGAAGTTGAAGCCAGCTTGACTTAATTAACAGGGAGACATGGTCATGAATCTATCATTACAAACTTAAGTGGCCAAAGGGAATAAAATAAAGACAAAGTTTAACAGATAAGAGTGAGAAAGTGCAAAGCAACCCATGTGCAATGAAGAATAATAATCCATTTCCTCCATGACCAACTAGTAGACAACATACCACTTAACTAACAACCCCACTTCGGCTGTGAGGAAACATAACATGAGAACCATCAACAATTGATATGGATGTGACAAATAGAAAAAGTTTGGTGATACTTACAACAGGATCTGGAGCATCTTCTTGCTTGCACATGACCCACGGGACACCGGTGCCAAGTCCCACAGCCATTTTGGCTGCCCAATTGGTGTATGCTTTGCCCGGTGAACCAATTTCGTACTCCATGGGTCCATATTCATTCTCAATCTGTAACAACCATTGATATAGAAAGATATTTTTAAGTCCACCATCTTATTCCATCAAACAAAACGATAAAAGCAAGAAATCACACAATATTGTTTATATTCAATAACAATGCTTCAATCATACTCAACGATTCACGGGGAAGATTTATTAATCAAATTCAACTACCTGAGATAAAATTATTGGACCACCTTGAGACTCAAACAATCTCTCAGCTTTCATCATGTTGACAATCTTCACAGTGAATCTTTGCATTTCAGCCTTCAATATAGCAAATTCAGAGATTAGTCAAATTTTATTCCAAAAAACAAAAAAACAAAAAAACAAAAAACAAAAAAAAACAAAAAAACAAAAAAGCAAAAACAAAAATGATAAATAGTATATGAATGGAAAAAAAAAATGTATAACCTTGAAAGGTCCATTATCTGTTCTGAATTGGATACCAGGAATGTACTTGAGCCAAACTGGAAAACCCCTGAAAATTAATGATGAAAATTTTGCAATTAACTTCCAAATGTTAAAGAAATTGAAAAAAAAAATCTACTTTCAATGTTAAGCATCTATTTACCCAAAGTTCCACTCTGCACAGACATAAGGACCAATCCTGAGATGAACATAGAGACCTGCTTGCTTCACCAGTTTGATGAACTTCACTAGATCATAGTTTCCCTCAAAATAATACTACAATAGAAGAAAAAAAATAAAATAAACATTATTAGTTTCCTTAAAGTGAAACTGGATTCACAAGTAAAATTTAAAAATAAAATAAAAAAATCAAAAAAAAAAGAAAGTTATTTGCAATTACTTTGCCTCGTGAAGGTTCATGCCCATTCCAGAAAACATATGTCTGAATCACATCTAGACCTCCTTCTTTTGCTCTCTCTATGAGATCTGGCCACATCTGAAACAAAACCAGTCGAAAAAAAAATCCCAAAAAATTAAGCAAAAATATAAATTTATACAGTAAACATGCATGTGTGTAGAAATTGTATACATATAAAAAGGAAGAAAATTTACAGGTACCCAGATGGAGATAAGCTAAAAAGCTTGAAACTTTAAGAAAACAAGAGGTGGGTAAGAAGCACATTTTGAAGAGAGAGAGTGAAAAGTGAAAACATACCTCAGGAGTGCTTCTGGGGTAGTGAATGGATCCAGAGATGAGGATTCTTCTTCTGCCATTAATGGTGATAGCTTTGGAGTCATATGAAACAGAAGCTTCAACAACAAGAGCAGAAGCTATGAACAAGAGAATCACTACAAACAACACATTATTACACATTGCAAGCTTCTTCAAGCCCATGTTATTGAACATGACCAAAGAAGAAGATGAAAAAAGAATCCAATGGCTTTGTTGTTGTTGTATATATATATTATCCTCTCTCTTTCCTTCTTTTCCAGTTTTTCTCACACTTTATTCTATGCTTCTTCTTTTAATTGGAAAAAATAAAGTGAAACAAAAAAAACAGGGCACACTCACACACAGAGACAGCTAGCTGTTTTGTTTTGTGTCTTTTCAATTTTACTCTGCCTTTCAACAGGCTTTTTTCACAACAAGAGCAGCAAGAGCTGGTAGCTCAGCTTCCTCCCCTGTTTTTATATATATTTTTTCTAGGGAGAGAAAATGTGGGAAAATGATGGAAGTAGTAGAAAAGTGTTGTGAGTGTTTTCTTTGTTGCGGGTTGTGTGTGATGAAAATGAATTTTTTTGGGTGCTCAAGAGCTGCTTTTAAACACAATTTTTTATTTTTTATTTTATTTTATTTTATTTTTATAAAAGAAAAAAAAAATTGGGATTTGGGTCCCACTTCAGACAATCATCCATACATGGAGTTTCAAACTTTCAATCTAGCGAACATTAATTTTTATGCTTTTAAAATATATATATATATATTTGGTTTTTTCTTTTTGTAGATAATTGGCTGTTTCATGTAAAAATTAAAAATAATTTTTTTATTATTTAAAGGTTAAATAGTAAAAAATATTTCGCTTTCTTGGCTTTTAAAAAACACAAAGATTCTTATAACTCAATCCCAATACGGTGGGTTCCTGCTTTATCGCCATATGTACGAACAAAATACGTCCCACACGCGCCACCGTAGCACGTGCCAGAGGAGATTATAAATGGGAAAGTTAATTATGAAAATATTCACAAATTCTTTATATATATATATATATATATTTGGTTTTTTTTTAATTTTTAATTGTTTTTTTCTTGACATATAATTGATTTGATTAGTAATAGACTTAACTAATTTTAGATATAGGGCTAGTTTGGTATTGCTTTAACTTTTATAATAATCACTGTTTGTTGTTCTGAAGCAATAATCAGCTGTGAAACTAATCAGCAGATGTTTGGTTAATTATACTTTTAAAACTACTATATATAGCTCAAAAGCAGTATACGTATATTTGGTAATTTTATTTCAAAAGTGCTGAAATTAGTTATAATGATTAAAATGGACATGATTTTAGAATCTTATTTTATTTTTTTTCATTAATTATATGTATTGAATCAATATTTAAGTAGAATATTTAAATTAAAAAAAATCCATAAGAATAATAAAAATGTTTTTTAAAGATTTTATAAATCAAATCAATATTTAATTAGAATCTTTAATTTTAAGACGAAATAAAGTATATAAATGATTTTAATTTAATTTCATAATGATAATAATGATATTTTAAAAGATTCATTAAATGCTGAAATATATTATTTTATAATCACTTTTAAAAAATAACATTCCACCTACTTCTTAAAATCATTGGCAAAACTTGTCAAATTATGAATTAATCACTTTTGGAAGTTTTATCAAACATTATTTTATGTCAAAATTATAAAATAAGTTGATTTTAACTTCTCAAAAATAGTATCAAACTGGCCCTACTATTATATGGATTTGGTTTGGTTTGATTTGGTTTGGTTTTGATGTATTTAGATTTTATTTAGTATTAATCGAATTAATTTCTAGTAAATAATTTCAAATAGGTATGTTTTTTTTATAGATAATATACTACGGGATCCCGAAATTACTCATAAGTTAATTACATTAGATATTGGAAATAAATTTTATTTATATCTTTTAAAATTTGACCTAATTACATATAAATATATCAAAAAAATTTAAAAAAAAAAAAAAAAGAGTTAATAAAATTTGTCTGCATTTAATTAAATAATTATTAATGTGTTGATCGTGTTCAAACTATTGTCGGTGTTTTTATTATTATTATTATTATTATTATTATTTTCTCTAGTGAACATTTAATTTTTATGCTTTTAAAAATATATATATATATTTTTAAAATATATATATATATATTTGGTTTTTTCTTTTTGTAGATAATTGGCTGTTTCATGTAAAAATTAAAAATAATTTTTTTATTATTTAAAGGTTAAATAGTAAAAAATATTTCGCTTTCTTGGCTTTTAAAAAACACAAAGATTCTTATAACTCAATCCCAATACGGTGGGTTCCTGCTTTATCGCCATATGTACAAACAAAATACGTCCCACGCGCGCCACCGTAGCACGTGCCAGAAGAGATTATAAATGGGAAATTTAATTATGAAACTATTCACAAATTCTTTATATATATATATATATATATTTTTTTTTTTGGTTTTTTAAATTTTAAATTTTTTTTCTTGACATATAATTTAGTGGAATATAATTGATTTAATTAGTAATAGACTTAACTAATTTTGAATATACTATTATATGGATTTGGTTTGGTTTTGGTGTATTTAGATTTTATTTAGTATTAATTGAATTAATTTCTAGTAAATAATTTTAAAAAAGTTTTTTTTTTTATATATAAAATATATTATGGGATCCCGAAATTACTCATAAGTTAATTACATTAGATATTGGAAATAAATTTGTCTGCATTTAACTAAATAATTATTAATGTGTTAATCGTATTCAAATATATTGTCGGTGTTTATTATTATTATTATTATTATTATTATTATTATTATTATTATTTTCTCTAGGCTGCTAGGCATACCAAACTAAAGGAATCCAGTTGTAAAATTTTTGGTAGCGCGTGTAGTGATTCGTTTCGGTAATTAAATTAATATTTAGTGGTTTTTTTTTTTTTAGACATTGTATACAAATGCTTGTCGTATTGAAATTGAATAATAATTCAATGTTGTTTTCTTATAAATAATAATAATAATTCAATCCTGTTAGGTTTTGTCACGGGTTAATAATTCTCATACAAAATACCAAACAACACTTCTAGCTTTAGCAATTAGTATCAGGTGTTCTAACCACAAGTGGTTGCCTTGGTGGTCCATGGTTGGATTAAAAACCCAAGTTTTTTGTTCTATTCTTCGTAATTATATTGTGGTCAGCCTAGCTCAGCTGATAGAAGGACGAGTTTGGGGTACGGGATAACTCTCAGGTCAACTGTTCGAATCCTGCCCAAGCGAAGGTGATTTCTGATTTACCCGCTTGCATCTTTGTGTGGCCAGGGTGTGGGTTGGGGTTTCCTATCTGTTATACTCCACATAACCAATAAATAGACCATCAGAACCAGCAATGGCCATTGATGTGTCATGTAATTGGGGAAGACAGACGGATGGGTGCCTAGACGAAGTCCGAGATCCTCTATATTTGTCCAGTGGTTTGCCTCTTAAGACCTTCATCATGTCAAAATTAAGAAATTTGTTTTGTCAATGCCAAAATCCAAGGATTAAATAGGGTTTGGAGTATATTTTCAATTCTATAAAATAAAAATAAATGTTTCGAAGATAACAACATTTAATAATACGGCACATTAAGGGGAAAGATTTAGAGGTATTAACCGTATTCTTTAACATAATCACGTCAGATCTGGCCAACTAAATTAATTACGGTTGTCTTTCGTTTTATAAGGATGATTTGAAATCTGATTAATCGAACTAGTAGTCGTTCCAAACATGGGCATGATAAAATAAAAATAAAAATAAAAATAAAAATGCATCTATGAATCCCCTCAACTTGTGTGTATTCTTTTTTCCTTTTTCTCTTTTTAAATATATAATATTATTTTGTGGATTTAGCTATCATAAGAGCATATCCGATGCAATGCTAAATCATTGTACTAATGCTATAATTTAGTACAAAGTAAAATAAAAAAAAAAGTATACTCCAATGCAATGCTAAAAGCAGTGTCAAATTTGGCATGTGCTATAAACTGTGCCAAATTTGACACAGTGTATAACATATGCTAAATTTGACACAACAATAAATGCAGCCGTATTTATTGACTTTTTAATTTTAAATAATAAAAATTTAACAAATTTGGTAGGGAAAATTTAGATTGAAACAATTCTAACAAAATATTCAATGTACTCATTGAATGCATTGGTTGTATTTGTTGACTTTTGTAATTTTAAATAATTAAAAAAATAAAAAATAGCATATCAAATAAAATTTTGCATTTGAGTATAATACTAAAATGATGTGTCAAATATAACATTTCATTATATTTTATGTCAAATTTGGCATTGCCATTGATATATGCATTGGAGATGGTCTAACCGGTAAAATATGTTATTGTTAAATAAAATATCATGGTAATAAATCTCACTCACACCACAATGTGACTAGAGAGGGATTTATTTTATATTTATTGTATTAAAAATAACACATATACTATTTCAAAATAATAATATCATTAATTAATAATTTATCATGTGCATAATATTTTCCAAATTAATAATGGTACATTTTAGTTTAGGTCTTTTGATTGTAATATTACTATAATAATTACCAACATATTAATTAATTTACATCTTAATTTATCAACAACCTTGGGGGTTTTCATTAAAAATATATATTTTTAAAATTTAGGTGAATCTTTGATCTAATTAAATATTGTTTCATGATAGTATTGGTAAGTAGTTAATGAAAACATTTGATGTTTAAGCTGTTGAGATAATAAAGTATATGAAAAATACAATGGTTTCCTCATTTTGGACTAAATAAAAAAATAAAATAAAATAAATTGTTATCCACTTTTAGTCAATCTAATTGCATGTCTTCTAAAGTTCTAAATTCTAATTCACTCAACCTACATAAGAATGTTTTGTTAAAACAAAATTGTGAGAATCAAGCAAGACAACTTAAAAGCACCATATTTAAAAAAGAATAAGGTACAACACCAGTGAATAAACTCTTCTCTCTTTATTTTATTTTTCATGAATACTTCCAATATGTAAGAATATATTGGAAAAGTTTTTGACAAAAATATCATTCAAACACAAGCACGTCATCTCTTAGTAGAGATGGTTGTGTACCTCCCTACCACATCTTGTGGTCATGGGTTCGAGTCTCACCATGCGCATTTTAAAAGTATGTATGGGGAGTTTTCTCCCGGTTTGTGGGAGCAACCCTCTAATCGGTTGTGAGAGTTGTAGTCCATATGTAACCTCTCCCCGATAGTGGGAGTAATATTCCGAGATGTGCTTGTATTATAGTCTAATTAATCTCACCAGGTCCCCGGCAGTAGTTGTATTTTTTTATTAAAAAAAAAAACAAAAAACAAAAAAACAACAAAACATTTCACTTATTAAATCTCTAGTTTTTTAAGTCTTTCATGGAGAATTAATTTTCTTAGGACATTTTAGTCAATTTCATTACTTTGGTGCTATTAAAATTCAATTTATTAAAGTTAATGACAAGCTCCCAAAGTCAGCAAAAATAAAATGTTACAAAAAATTGCTATTTAAGTCCATTTATTCATAAAAATTACTCGATTCTAAATTTAAACTAATTTATAAAAATCCTATAAAAAGATTATTTTTAGACAAAATCCATTAATATATATATATATATATATTCAATAAAAAATAGGATTTGTGAACGGAGCTTGTGCATTTTTTTTTTTTCTATAATGCTTATATTTACGTAGCATGTTACCACCTAGTTAATAAGCAAATTTCAAGAAGAACCTTTCGGCTTTCACTTTCAAAAAATCAAAAATGAAATTGATGGTTTACTTGCCGGGAGGAGAAAGAGAAACATTTATTTCAACCAATACAAACAAAAAGCTAAAAAGGAAAAAAAAAAAAGTGCTTTTGTTTAGTGCTTGTTAATAAGAAGTACTTCTGTTACAAAACCTATAAACTAAGCAAAGAAAAAAAAAAAAAAATTAAAATAAATCCCTTGCATTGCATGCACTCCTCCTCCCCCGCCCCGCCCCACTAAAACCATGCATGATTGCAAACACCTAATATTTTCAAATATTTTTATTATTATTAGTTTTTAACCATTATCAAATCATGAATTATTTGAAAAATCTCTTATATAATAATTGAAAAGCCAATTATGTCTTTGTATAAATCGTATTTCGATATATTAATAAAGGGTATCTTTGACTTCTAATATATATTAATTGGGAGGAATATATTCTTAATATATATTAGAAGATTGTGGATGCACTCCTCCCCCAATTATATATTCTTAACAAATCTGTACCGACAAATTAAATAGGACTTGATGGTAAAATAACCAGGTATACATACAATTTATTAAATAATTAATTAATTATATACAAATATTATATATATATATATATATGAAGATTGTGTCTAACATGACAACAATAACCTTATCTCTTTTTATTTTTATTTTTTATATATACATAATTATATGAATTGTTCGATCAATATATATATATATTAAGTCTCTCATGAAGGATCTCTACTTTAATGAATTTTGATCTGAATTTTTTTGCAGATGATGAGTTCATTGAAATCTACAAATGAACAAAATTTGAGAATTTTTCAAATAATAGAACTATTTTACTTGAATTTTCCTATATTTTTCATATTTTACGATGCCTTCATATTTAACAAAATTTGGATAAATAGTTTTAGTACTCGGAAAATTCTGAAATTTTGTTTATATATAGATTTCATTGAACTCATCATCCACAAAAAAAATTCAGATTAAAATTCATTAAAATCGATGTGTTTTCATCATGATCCTTACTGAAATTAAAACAATGGATCCCTTATGAGACTCCCTATATATATAACAGTTAAGATTCAATCAAACACACAATTAATGTTTGTGGGAATAACATATGTTAAATGTAATTTCTGTGATTCAAAATATATTAATCAAGTGACTAAAATTGTGTTAGGGGTTTTGTGAAAAAGTTAATATATAAACTTATCTGGTTAGTATGATCTTGAAATTTTTTGTGTGATCCCTAATTGGCATCGGTGTAAAATAAAAATAAAATAAAAAAATTGTCCCACTCACTCCTAAAAGTCTTCTTCAAAAGGCCTATGCATATATATATATATATATATGCATTTTATATCGGTATCAATCTGGATTCCGTACAAAAAAATTTAAAGACCGTCTTAACCAAATAAGAATCCATGCATGTACATAAGCTATAAAATAAAAATCCTGTCTCTTTCAATAATGATGCAAGCTAAGACTCAAGTGTCAAACATGTTAGCATAGTAGAGAATCACTAGATTAAAAAAATTATTAGATGTAGAAGAACGCGGTTTGCTGGGTTAAAATTAATTAATTAATTAATTAATTATATTAACTAAATTCAAAGCTTTGTTTATATATAGCTAGAATTAAGTTCAATTATTGTTATTGATCCCTTGTAGCTAGAATGAAGTTTCCTACAAAAAGCTCAACATATGGGACACTGAGATCCTTTTAGATTAATGATTTTATTAAACATTTAAGGGAATATTAATCAATTTGAGGAGTGTATCAAAAGGAAAAAAATTACTTAAAATATAAATATGGAATAGTGAAGTGGGAATCACTGGGAGCTTTAATGGAGAGCTTAAATATTCATGATTGTTTTCCTGACCTCTAGCAAACACTTTCACTAATGGGAGCCAAATTCAGGGTTGGCATAAAAAAACAAAATTATCTATAATTGCTTTTCATTAGCTAAAATCATATTATGATCTCAATCATATTTAGGTTTTTTTTTTTTGGCAAATCTAAATGAATGCCTTTTTTAATATTAAAAAATTATTTTATGTCTATCCGGAGAAGTCTAAAATTTGAGTTTCTAAGGAAGAAGCTGAGTTTTTTTTTTTTTTAAGATAAATGGTCTCAACTATCCATCGTGACTTTAGATATTTTATCATATACCATTATATTATAAATGAATGTCAAATAATATAAGATTTTTTGTTAAAAACTTTACTCGTAAAATATCTATTTCAGAAGCTCTACTTAAAAAGTAATCCCAAACATATCTTAAAAATAATCTTATTAAAAAAAAAAAAAAAAAAATAGCATCAATTGTGTAATTGTGTGTATGGATCGTATGAACTAAAAAGACTTCAAATTTTGGCATGATTTTTCCACTATCAATTTGGTGTCCAAGTTACCAAACCTCACCACACCAACGACCTTTACTTGAAATTCTCCCAAACAAAAGTTTAAAGGAGCAATGGTTTCGGGGATTCGGGGATTTCTCTTTATGGCTTCTTGCACTATTTAATTAAATATTAATTTATCAATTGGTGACAGAATTGGGTTGCGTGAAGCATTGATAAATGTAACAAACAATGCTTCGGGTTTTTGAAAGTCATAAACATCGGCAACCAAAAAAAAAAAAACATGAAATCATTTTGCCTTCACTTCCAAGAGCATCTACATATATACAAAAATTGTTTCATTTATTTAATTTCTTTTTTATCTAGCACAGTCAGAAATCCTATTTATCTAAGTTTAGTGTCCAAATGATGTGACAAAACTATAACTCATTCATTTAAACTGTATTAGATTTGTATAATTTAAATGAATAGATTAGAGTATTGTCATATCATTTGGGCATCAGATAGAGTTGGACACCGGATTTAGGTAAATTAGCATTACTTAATTCTAAAACATGGATTAAAATGCAATTCCCATTATAAAGATGGATCTCGTAATTTCATAAAATCAGTAAAAAAAAAAAAAAACATACAAAGTTAAAACATGGAATCACTTTGTCTTCATTTTCACAGGCCTTAATATGTTCATTTTATATAGTTCATAACAATTTAAAATAGATTTAAATTCATTAAACAACTCCCTTGATATATATATATATATATTAAATAGTAAAAAATTAAAAATTTCTGGTGAAATTTGATTGAAGAAATACATATATCCAAGAAGAAAATTTCATTAATACCAATTGAATTTTGACTATAATACAATACTATAACTTTTGAAATTCTTTCTAGAATTTTGAATTATTATTTTAAACCTCCTTTAAATTTTTAGAATTTCAAATATATCTACTTTTCTTATGATTATTTTAATTGACACTTAGATATATCATATATACTGAAATCATAAACTATAAACTACTTTTGTAATACAAGAATAAAAGAACGGTCTTTTTATTGAATAATGTAACACCCGAATCAAATCATAAATACCATTGTTGTTAGGAGATTTTCTTCTATACGGGTTAAAGTAAAAAATAGTATACGATATAAAAAATATATATATATATATATACAAACCATTACAAAATTAGGAGTCTCAATCTCTCAATGAATCAAAGAAGACAATATATTCCCGTGGGTTGTGAACTCATGCGTGAACATTTCAATTTTTCTAGGAATACGGCTTGGGATGATTTGAAGTCAAAGGTGGATAGCTAGAGAGTTTCACGTGAAGCACTCTTATATATTGAATAAATAAATAAATCGAGAGTAAAAGGCAAGTGGTTTAAAAAAAAAAAAAAAAATGCGGCGCAAGTGGAGTGGGTTGTGTCTTGTGTCATGTTTTAAAATGTGAAAAGTGTTCAATCTCTGTCAAAAATATTCAATTCTCAAAAAGATATTTTAAGCTTTTGAATCTTGTTTTAAAATATAATATATATTTTGTTAATTAATCACATATCCATGTTCTAATTTCCATGTTGATTTGCTGGAATAACTACTCTCCTTTTGTGGTGTAATGTCACTTTCCCACAGGGTCGCTCAAAATATATATTTGAAATATTACAATAATTTGAGATTTGGTATGAAATAGAAAAGAGAATCGAACCCACAACCCCGTGATATGGTTGTGAGAGACTTTACTACTAGATCAACCTCATATTGCCTAGTCCTACAATATTTGCTTCTATGGGGATCCAAATCCGTACTCGCATTAAATGTTAATACAGTTAACTGTTAAAGTTATGTGAAGTCTATGTATTTATAATTAAAGTTGAACTCTGACTTTATATAATTCAATGCGAAATGTATGATCACAGGATCCAGACTCTTATAAAAAAGTTATGAATATATGTGGTGATACCTAGCAGATTATAGCTGTTGGTGGCCTAACATTGATTGATATAACTGTGAATTAATGGTTCAATATTTCCAATTCCTTGCAATGCAATGCAACTATGCCTTCAAAATTTTGTCAAAGTTCAATCAAGTGTCCTATTAATTTCCCTTCATATGGGTTTTATTTTTTTATTTATTTTTTTTTTTTTAAGTATTACATTATTACATAAACTGTGGGTTTTTTTGGAGAGGGAGAGGACTCAAACCTGCAATCTCATACAGTGGCGGACCTAAGAATTTTAACCAAACAAGACACTTGAACAAAATAACAATTATATAAATCAAAATACTAAACAATTAAGATTTTAATAAAAATAAAAATTGATGGTATAATGAAGTTTAGATAAAATAAAACAAATAGAACACTTACTCAAGATTAACTAAATAATCTTATATTAAAAAAATACAAACAAGAAAAACATTATTTTAAAAAATAAATAATCACAAGAAAAACAACATAAACAATGAAAAATTACAATATTTATTCTTAAAATAATAAATTAAATATAATTTTATAATAATAAAATTTGTTTTTTATTTATAGTGAATTCACTTTAGATTTCTACAAAACAATTGATTAATAAATATAACTATACATGTTTTTGAATTTTTTTATCTTCTAATTATTGGTACATTATTGATTCTAAACAAATTAAAACTATAAAATAAAGAAAAATATTAAGGAAAAAATAAAATGTATCGTAATAATATATTAACTATTTTAATACAATAAATAAAATTTTGAGATTTTAGGGTTTATTGATTGGATGTGTTAGTATATCAAATTAAAAGTATTATAAATAATAAAAGTTCAAAATAATAATAATAATAATAATATATTGACAATATCTATCTAATCACCTATTCATGATTTTTTTTTAAAGTTTTTTGTTATTTGTAGGATTCGAGCTGCTACTTGTGAGTTGTTTATCCAAGTATTAAACTCTTCCATTTACCAGCTGAGCTATGCCCATGAGGGCAAAAATAATATATAATTTAATATAAAATAAAATTGAATTAAGTAACCATAACTTGAGGATGAAGATGAAAATTTGAGAAGGGAATTGGAAAAGGTAATAAAATAAAAAATACATAAAAAAAATGTGTTAAGATTAGGACTTTAACCTGCCATAGATAATGTTAATAAATGGAAATTGACCAGCGCTGCAAATAGACTATATCCTCAAATAATTATTAATATATATATATATATACACACACACACTTTGACTCAAAGTGTATGCATATACTAATGTGGACTCAAAGTGTATGCAAGTACTAATGTAAACGGGACCGTGTATATATATATATATATATTTGTAAACAACAAATCATTTTTTCTTTTTTAATTTGAGGTAGTGTACGTAAAGTAGGTCCGCTCTTGACCTCATGGTGCAGATATAAAGGGGTTTTACACCACTAGATCAACCTCATATCGTGACATGGGTTTTAGTTAAAAGGCAAAACTTAAAGTTCAAATCACATTTACACTTCCAATAAACCAAACTTACCAAATTCCCCAACCAAACCATATAAATAACATTGAAGTTGTTGTTGTTGATTTTGTTTTGGTTTGTGAGTTGCAATGGCTTTTATTATTTTTTTCAACACCATGTATCTCTTTAAATAATATCAATATGAACATAATATTTTATGATTTTTTTGAACATAATATTTGCAAAATGTTCTTGGTTGAAATTTTTAAGACTGGTGGGTTTTTAAATTATTGAAATTCAACTCTCAAAATCTTGTAATTTTTGAAGATGTCTTAGAAATGTTTTCAATCATATTAGAAGAATATTGAATATTAATAAATGCATGTAATGAATAATTTTATATGTATTTGATCTATTAATCAATGTATTTAGATTTTTATTTTTTTTATTTTTTTTGAAAATATGCTATCAAACCCATTTAATTTTTTTTTTTTTTCCAACTTAAACACATTTTGGCGCAATCAATGGACCAAAAATTGCCAATCTCCAACTCCAACCACCCATATAAATAAATAAAATTGTTAGTTGTTTGTTGAAGACGTTAAATTATTTTGAAGGCTATTAATTTGTTTGTGATGTGATGGGACGAAGTTGTTATTATCCAAATTCCCCAAGAAAGAGTTTTCTTTTGTTGGGGTTTCAATCTAAAATATGTTAATATAATAAAGTTAATACAACAATACATTTTTCAACAACTCTAACAAATCATTAATTTTCATGAAATTAATATTTATATATTAAGCTTGCACAATGAATCCAAATTATTTTTATGTATTGTTTTCGATGTCTTGTAAGTATAATTTCATGACAAAAAATTCTTGTATCTTTCAATAAATTTTGATTCGTATGGATTTGGAAGCTTTGTTTAAGGGGGAAAAAAACCCAATTGAAATCAATGATATGATAAGAACGTTTTGTTTGTCAAAAAAAATGAATCCAAATTATTTTGCTACTTTAGCCAATATGATCATCTATAATAAATAAAATAAAATAAAAAACATATAATTTCTCTAACTAATCTTTGAATTTATTTTTTTAGAAACAATTTGTTATGTAAATATTTCACTAGTTGCCCAAACGATTTATATTTTTCTAAAATAATATATATATATATATATATACAAAGATGGCATTATTTGTCGTACAATAATTATTGTAGAAAATATTGATGGGTTCCATTTACACTTTTGAAGACATTTGATTTTTATTTATTGAATAAATACATATATATAAGTAAAAGTGATTTCTGAAAATGTATCAAATGATTATTCAAAAAGTAATCCAAAGATTTTGATGACATTTTTTTTTTTCCATTTATTTATTTAATTAATTAATTAAAAACGTTTAATTAATTATCAATAACATTGATGATATCAGAATATCTCCTGAAAATTCTACAATAAATATTTAAATTTTTTTACCTCTAAAACATAGTTTTCAACAAAAGAAAATGACGCTCATTCAACCTCGTAACCAGATTCCGTCACCATGGATGGTATATATATATATATATAATTAAAAAAAAAAAAAAAACATGGGTACTATAGTCTTTCCATTTGTTTGTATAGTTGTTTATTAGTTGTGATCTACTTAATATACTTTGCTCCTTGACCCCACCTTATCATATCCCACAATAAATATTTTTTCTTTGGACATGCATCAGACAGCTAGCTAATATGTCTTTGATCTTCACATCTCAACCATAATTATAGCATCTTTTGATCATCAAAATTCAAAAGTCCTTTCATTCATACTATGAGAAACCATTGTATTACATTGAAATATCATCCCACTCATTTATTTATTTTTTATTTTTTTTTATTTTTGTGTCAATTATTGGCCAATTTATTCTTTGAAATAGGAAGTTGAAATAATTGGCAACAAATCAAGAACTTGTTTCTCCTTTTTTGTCTTAAGATTTTGGGAGTTGGGAAGTAGTGGATAAGACAATGTGAATATTCATTGGAAGGGCATCAATAATTTTTGTTCAAAATAATATTAATTATTACAATTATTTTTAATATAATTCAATGATTTAGGAGAGTGGATTGTTTGAGAATTATTTAATTGCATGTATATTTAATAAAATAAAAAAAAGGTGAACATGAGGTGTAAAAAAAGAATTATTCTTTAAATGATATTATAAGGATCTTGAAATGTATATAATATATTTTTTATTATCTCAATATAATATATATATATTTTTTCAAATAAGGACGTCCTGATATAACTTTATGAGGATATTGAATGTAAGCCATTAGTTTTACATGTTTTGACTCAAGTGTGTATGCACTTGTCAAAACTAGTGGCTCACATTCAACATCCCCATGAAGTTATATCAGGGCGTCCGCATGAGAACGAAACTGATATATATATATATATAAATAATGAATATATAATTAGCCAACAGGGGCGTAGCTCGGCTAGTAAATGGACGGGCTTAGAGCTTGAACAAATGATTCTCAGGTCAGCGGCTCAAATCCTACCAATGGCGAAAGCTTTTAAAAAAATACATGATCTCAAATTAATAGATATATATATATATAAATAAATAATTCAAATGGACTCTCTATTAATTATTATTTTTTTCTCAAAAAGATTAACATACCTTATTCATATTCGCAAAATTTAATTATATATATTCTAATAAATATCAACCCACTCAATAATGTTAACAGCAACATGATTTAAAACACAAACTACTACTTGAAGAGTCCAAATCAGTTCACTATCCACCAAGCTTTTGTAGAAAAAAAAAATGTAAATTGTGCTATAAAGTTTGACAAAACATGTGAATTCTTTTTGGTCACTATCATAACAAAAATGTGAATTTTTGTTATGATAGTTATATCTTCTTCTTTTTTTTCCTTTTAATGATAGTTCTATTTTAATATTGCTCAAAAAAATTAAATAATAATTTCCATATATGGTATATCATTTTTGTCAAAAATTTTGGATTGATTTATTCACAAAAACCATATTTAAATATGATTAATAATAATAATACTAATAAAAGTGTTTCAGTATATTTTCTTTGCCTCTATTGCCACCTTATCTAGGCAAGAAATAAAGCCAAAGATAAGATCCAAAACTTTGGTATTTTTCATTTATCTACTCAAAGCAGTGCACGTCTACTAAATTCTCAATCATCTCAAATTCAATTTCTTGATTACGTACCATACCATACAAATTCGATAACGTACGTTGATTAATTAACCATCTATAAATAATTATAAAGGAAGATAGATATGCTCTCTAAAAAAAGAACAAAGGTTCCAAAGAAAATCTTCCATGTACTCCGGATATTGTTGATGACATTGCTGAGTTGTGTATCTAACAATCAAAAATCACATATTTTAACCGCATATTTTATCTTAAGTGGACGGATACAGGTTTCAGCACCGAAGAATTTCTGAAGGTTTGCATTATTTAGTCAAATAACAGCAGGATGTTTCTTGGTCTTATACTCTTTGTCTTTACATTATAACCAGTTCAACTCTCTGCCTTTTAATGGGTCACCTTTTCCTGTGATTCTTTTGCTCTGGTGGGTCCTAAGTTAGAACTCTATTGGACTGTCAAAATTATTTTTTCAACGACAATCACAGCTGGTTACAGTGATTTACACATGAAACCCTTTTCTTTTAACCTCATATTGGACCCTATGCATAGGCTGCTCTCCTTCTCTGGACTCAATTAGGCCCAAATATAATATTATTCAAGTTTGTCTTCAAAAAATTTAGGGAAATTATTATTCTCTCCCCTCTAGTTTTAAAATTCTCTAATTTCCCCCCTTCTATGCACAAATACAACCAATCTCACTATATAAAAATAGGTATGGGAGGGGGGAAATTGGAGAATTTTTAAACTAGAGGAAGGAGACTGGAGAATATGACAAACTACAGGGGTGAGAATAATAATTTCCAAAAATTTTATTTTATTTTTTTAAAATCTTTTCAAATGAACTTTACAAGTAGATTTGTTATGATTCAATGTATGCAACATGCTTTGACTTTAGTACTTTTGACTTAAAATTTTCAATGAAAGGTTTATATAGCCACCTCTTTGTATAATTGTATTATATGAAATTTTGTCTCAAATATTGACCACTTTTGTAGTTTATAATCATATTTTTTTCATTAAAAGATAGTAAAAATCGAATATAATTTAAATTTAAATTGATCAATCTATTTCAAAATATTATATTTTAGTTTAATTCAATGATTTCAGCAAACTTGAGTGACTATAGTAATTGAAAACCAAGATTTGGTTCATGTATTATATTATTACTTCCTTATCACAATGATATTGATTGTAATCCTAATCGAAATATGTTATATCCGTTAAGAGTTTTATGATCCGATCTATGTTAAATTAGATAGAATTTTGATGAAACTTATCAATTTCAAATCAATATATATCAAGGGAAATACAAATACTTTCAACGTTTTTCTATTTAGTAATCAATTGTGACATATATTTTTCTTTTGGCTAAAAGAAGATGAGGATGGCACATTGGAAAACAATTGTAGGACCATGGATTGACATTGGACATGACCCATAAATATATGATGTTACAAGAAAGATAGAATATTTTTTGAGCAGCCAAGAAGAAGTAGAAGAAGAAGAAGATGGTATTGAAATTTTATTGTGTAGATGAGTATGCCACATAGTCCTATTTGGCTAGCCATTGATGTCAACATCTTCAAGCTTCATATGATGATAATTATCATCATCCTTGGCTTTGGTGGGCCAATCTACTCAATCCATAGCAACAGTGGTCAGAAATAGTGAACTTTTGGAGGATTTGTGGGGGTCATGTTAGGGTTTTAATATGTGATGGTCTGTTTTACTTGTAGGCCCAATTTGGCCTTTTGGATGTGTTCTTGTACCAACAAGGCAACATTTCAAGATTCTTTTTTACTTAATTTTTTTTTGTTGTGTGAATAACATTCCAAGATAATTGATCTCTTCAATATCTATCTCTTTTTGTTGGCCAAGTATCCCTACAATGATGTTGCTTTCAAGTTTCAACCATGAAAAAATGAAAAGAAAAAAAGAAAAAAGAAAATTGAAAGATTGTGCTAGTTCTCAAATAAGATTTATTTTTTATTTATTTTTAATTTTTTATTTTTTGGGTTGTAAAATGATCAATTTCTCGTTTCTCATGTGGTAATATTTTAAAATTAATATCAAGACATCTTAGCTTATATATATTTTTAATCCGAAATTAATAAAATAATCAAGAATTGTTTTTCCTTTTTATATAGAGAACAAATAAATTAGGTTTAAGACCACCAAGAAAACTCCAAATATGTAATTAATTATGATTCATGAGGTTAAATTGTCAATAATTTATAATAATGGACGAGCTTGAGGCTTAAACAAATGACTTTTAGGTCAGTGGCTCAAATCCTACTAAAAGCGAAAGCTTTCAAAAAAAATACTTGATCCCGGATTAATAGATACTGTCAATATTTTATAACAAAAATAAAATAAAATTATATTGACAAATACCTAAAAGTCTAAAACACTTATTTATTTGTCATCAAGTTTTACACGGCTATTCTAATGACATGTTTACCAAATTATATAATTAATTAATAATAAGTATGTGATTACTTCGAATCTTTGTTCCTCATACCAAATTAAAAATTGATTAATAAAGTGATTGATAAAATTAAAAATCAATCAAGATTTTTATTTATTTATTATTTTTATATCTGGTGGAGCAGCTCGAATCAATCAAAATTATTTAAGAGGTCAATTTAATAGAAATTAAAGTGGTTTTATATCTTTCCCATTCTATTCTATCCTAATTTTTCATAGTATATTATTTCCGTGCACAAAGGATTTGATTAATATATTGTAAATATCATTTTCATCATCTTCACAATCCTTGTCAGTTGTCACTGTGGTTATATATCGTCATTGTAATCCTAATTAATAAAGGAATATCATATTGATAATAAGAGAAAAAGGTAACATATATATTGTTGTTAGCTGTTATCCAACTTATACAAAACAATGAATTATATATGAACTGAATTAAAAAAAAATAAAAAAAATTCATCTTATTATTATTTTTTTGAACTTTTTATCCTTAGAAATTTTATTTTATTTTTAAATGTTTTTTTTTGAAGTTTTTTGCCATTATTGTAATTCGAACCACTAATTTGAGAGTCATTTGCCCAAACACTAAACTCGTCCGTCTACCAGCTGAGCTATGCCCCCGACCATGAGGCTTGTTTTGTTTTTTTTTTTTTTTTGTTTATTCATTTATGATAAGTTGCTTTCAAGCTTAATCTAAATAAAGTAAATATGTACTCTCAAATCCACAAATTTTGACAACTTACGCAACCATAAATATTTAAATGTCTTTATCTTTAATTTTAATAGTTTTTTTTTTAATCTGATACTGAATGGGTCGATGGTCTACTGAGACCGGTTGAGATCAAGCACTACACGTAGGATCGAATATCTACTTCCACAAAATCATAAGAAAAAACTTCTTAATACTTGTACCTGTAAAATGTGCATAACATGTAAGGGGATGTGTACACCACCACCATCTGAGCCATGTAAAGAGGATATAATGTCTTTATCTCCTGATTACGATTTTCCACCGATCTTTTATTCTTTTAGCAAACTGTCATTTGCATCAACCCTCTTCAAAAACTGTGAGCCCAACTGGTCTATTTAGGTCCCTTATTGAGGAACAACTATAATTTGCAACAGATTTTCAATAATATTTAATTTTTACGGGAATTCCAAATTCTTAAAAGATGGTTTCAGACAAATTTCAAAGTCGTTTTAATCAGCTTGATTTTCGACCCGAGCATGGGAGATAATAACTTAAGAAGTTATTCACCGATACGAGCACGATTTAATGGACCTAAAAATACAATACTGGATTGTTTTGAGGGAAATCAGAACCTTCCAAAATGCTAAAAAGACTACCACATGATAGTTGAAAACAATATGCCCACCATTATCAGTTTATCTCATCAAATTAAACAAACTCAATACAATTTCAAGTTGTCAGATCAATTTAATTGATGCATATATCAATTCATTCCAACTGAGCAACTCTTGCACTGTCTCTCCCATTTGTCTCTTTGTTGGTTGGGATAGGACCAAAGTACCAAACCCATGTTCTGAACATGGTTCACCTTTTGGTCATTATATTAGTGTCCATTAATGGCTCTACCACACAACCTAACTCCCATATATACCTCTCTGTAAGTGTAAGGCAAGCTTTTACAACTTATAAGTAAAAAGTACGTAACCCGTGTCAAATTTTCATAAATTTGATAAAATTCTATCATGTATATATATCTGTTTCCGGAAAAACTTGATCTCGATCAACTATTGTCCCAATTGCCACTAGGGTTTAAAAACTTTTTAAAGATGATTATATAACTTATGATAACATTATACATCAAGAATGAGAGAGACAATATTAAAACTAAATTTAAATATCTTTTTTTTTTTGGTATCCGTGGGTGTCCGGGCCAGCTTGCGCGCACCTCGACTAATCCCATGAGGTCCTGAAGTTAACAGCCAGGTAAACCTCCAGTGGCCCCAAGAGAAACGTGGCTGTCGGGGATCAAACCCAGGACATCCGAGTTTACGGCTTGCCCCAGTGACCAGCGACACCACCCCTTGGGGTTAAACATGAAAATTTTAGTACTAAATTTAAATATCACGTGAAGAGATGAGGTTGGTCTGGTGGTAAACATCTCACACCCTCACCTTCAGGTTGTGGGTTCGAGTTATCCCTTTCCAAAAAAACCCTGAATTTATGTAATATTTAAAAATAAATAAATTAAAATATCACATTTTATAGAAATATATACGCGAATAACTGGACGTATGAGTGTATTATTCGCGTATGACCTATGTTATTAATATGGCAGAAAAAAGACTCAACAAACGGGTCTAGTAATGGGCTTGATTCCAAGAGATTCCGTGACCCTTTGAAGCAAAAAGGGTCCAGCCATTTCCTTTTGAAGGTTTAGGACCACAATATCAAATAGGTTCAAGCTCACATTTGCTAGATATCCTCTTGTGTACTTTATTTATCAATCTTTTAAAAGAACATGCCTGATATTTATTATAACCAGATACTTTATTGGTCATTCTACTTGATTTTTTTTTGTTTTTGTTAAATCAATGAGACATTGTCGGATTGTAAACTATTTTTGAGTTAAGTAGTGTTAAGCTATTTGTATTGGAGGATGAGGATGACAAGTCAGCTTATCCATTATAAATAAATGTTGCCTCATCATCATCAATCAATAATGTAATGGATATTTACAAAGATGACTATGATCATAAGGTAGATTATTTAATTTGATTATTCTATATCTATTAAACATTAGAAAACGGTTGATAAAAAATAAAATAAAAATTTGATCGATAATTGAAAAAGCTTGTGATAATAATAAGAACACTCTTTAATGTAGTTACGTCTAACTAGTTGAACTAAATCGAGCTATTCTTTTTTTTTTTTTTAGTTCAGAAAATTGAAATGTTTTACGATTATTAACGAAACGAAAGTTGATGGTTCTCGAATCCACGAGAGAGTTTTGTTCAAAAGAACGATTTTATTGATAATTGATGAAAAAGTTACAATAACCTCTTCTAACTCTTGCTTAAATAGAAAAAACAAATCAGAATATTTATAAGATTCATGACTCCTAACTTGACTGAAAAATAAAGATCAAATCTTACCTAAAAGGTAAATTTGATTTATTCCCCCAAAACGTAAACTTAATTTCCTAAACTAAGGGGCTGTTTGTTTTTTTGTCTAAAGTCTTATAAGACCTTAATTTATTAGATATATGGATAAGTCTTAAAAATTAAGATATTATGATATGTTTGTTTTTTTCATTTTAGATGACTTATTACAAATATAAAATTGATTAGGTTGTGTTAGAGTTTCTTCAAAATTGGGAATTTTTGGAAAATTGATTTTTAGTATTTTATTATGTGCGGACAAAATCATAAATGTATGAATTGTTATAAGATATTTTTGGAAATTTATTAAAAAACTCTACTGTATCACTTTTTGAATAAGATAAAAGTCAAAAAATTTTACTTTTTCTAAAAGACATATATATCTTAAAATAAGATATAAGTTAAAAAAACAAACAAACTGATTTATCTTAATTTAAGATATAAGAGGTAATAAGTCTTATTGGGAAAAAAACAAACAGCCCCTAACTAAGACAAGTAAATTGCTAATCAAGAAAATAAAACAAAATTAAAAAAAAATAAAGAAAACGATCAAATCCGTTGGATCCGTTAGAGTCAGGGCGCAGTCTGTGCCGTGGGACACTGGCCACGGCTCGGACTGCGGTTGATTCCAGAAAATTTCTGAAATTTATTGCGGCTTAGGTCACGGCTGACTGGCCTCGATTGGACCGCAGCCTTGCTGCTACTTCTTGTCCTACATCAATTATACTTTTTTTTTTTTTTTTTTTTGAAATATTACATTATAAAATCATGGTTTTTTTTTTTTTTTTTTGGTGAGAGATTTACCACATATTGTCTTTAAAGCACCTTAAAATTCAATTTAGATCAGTTTCACATTATATCGAATTACATAAAAATAAAATAAAAAAATCCCATACGTTTTGCATACAAAAACTAAAGGTAGGAAAAGGGTGAGTTATCTAATCTTCTCTCTCGGGATTGGATTGCCACATATTCATTATGGACCTCAATAAGAGCCATATCCAAAACTGTTGATAGAGTTGGTCCTACATGTGCAATTATATATATTCAATCCAATTGCTTTATCTACAAGTTTTTATTTATCACACATATTTTTAAGGATGTTTGTGGATTGAAAAAGTGGCCACAACTCTATCTTCTGTGAACAGTTATCAAAATCAAATGCCAAAAAAAAATCCCAAACACTATAGTTGCTTTTGTTTAATGTGAATTCAATCCCGAGCTAGCTTTGAATTTTTTATTTTTTATTTATTTATGAAAAAGTGTGTTTGGATAAATTTTTTTGGATTGAATTCAACTTGAATATGTATATATAATTTGAATGTGTGATTTTTGTATTTGAAAACAGTTTTGGGATACCATATCAAACACATTTTGGATATTGCTATAAATATTAAAAACATAACTCAAGTTTTTGGATTGGTTCTAATTTCTTAAAACTATTTTTGAATTGCAAATCAAACACCCTTTTAACTCATTTTATAATATTTTGTCAATATATCCTTAGTAGTTAGTCCATATATAATATATAAAATTTTGGGAAACATGTAATAGAGGGGATTTTATGTATGTCTGGGATTTAAATTAATTTGAAAACATGTAATAGAGAAATTCATCAAGTAACCACGGCCCAATATAATTTGATGATTCCAACTTGGTGGGTTGTAATTTCAACAAAATTTGAATGTGGAGTAATGCTAGATAGGGATGGCAATGGGTCGGGTTCGGGTCGGGTCCTATTGGACCCAGACCCGGACCCAACAAAAAAAATTGAACCCGGACCCATGAAAAAATTCGGGTTCGGGTTCGGGTCTGGACCCGCGGGTCTTAGCCTCTTAGGAAGACCCAGACCCGACCGAGGACCCATGAAAATTCGCGGGTCTGGGTCTGGGTCTAGACCCGCGGACCCGTGGACCCATGAACCAAAAAAACTAAAAATATATATATACTTAAATATATAAATAACTAAATAAAAAAATTAATAAATATAGGACATAAAAGGGAAATATTATTATTTACATTCAATTTCAATTTCAAATTCTTCAATTTTTTTTTTTTTTTTTAAACTCACTATTCGGGTCTACTGGTCTGGGTCCGGGTCTGTAGACCCAGACCCGGACCCGGACCCGAATCCGAATCGGGTCTAATATTTTGGACCCAGACCCGACCCGTGACCCGAATGTGAGGACCCAGACCCGACCCACGCGGGTTGGGTCCGGGTCGGGTCTCGCGGGTCTGAGTCTAATTGCCATCCGTAATGCTAGACATCCCAACTCAAATCCAATCTTATATCTCAATCAATGATGTGTGTACTGTGTACAGCCTTAAAAGCTGTAGCCAATATGTCTAGTTTGATCCCCGGTAACAGTATTTTTAACTCTGCTGCTGCCCATATATATATATATTTTCCAGATATACAAATGGATTTTCATTGGCATAATTCATCTAGAAAAACTTTGGTGATTCATGGGAGGTGGCACAGAAAAAAGCTACAAAAAGATGACCATGTACAAATCCGAAAGGTGTTGGAGGCATACTTAATTTAATCATTTCAATTATTTCCGACTTTGTACAAGTTTAATTAGGATCTCTGACCTTGTACATTATAATCAATCGGATCTACAATTAGTTAGATGTTGATGAGGTGGGTACTAGCAACCTAAAACAAAAGAAAGCAAAGCGGTAGTGAACCACAAGAGGGGGTGTTTCCTTGTGGGGACTCTTCGACGCTCAAGTCAGTATATTGATCGATTAGAGTTAATTGAAATCAAAATAAATTTGGAGTGACAAACCGTTGAGCTTGATATATTGAGTCGAGCTATTTGTCGATATGGTTGGGTCGATGTAGGTATCGATGGGTCGCGTGGGTTGATGTCCAATGGGATCCCTAGACTTGATGATCAGGTCGATGTTGTACACCGATGGTTTTGAAGGATCGATGCCCCTCGATGTGGGTCGATCAATCTCCGAGAAAGATTAGGTCAACTTCCATTGGAATATGGAAAACATTAAATGAGAGGAGAGAATTGCGAAGCTATATTTTCAAAGCTTTAACGTATATCAGTTGTGAAAAATTAGGGCCATTTATCTGAGGAAAGGTTTGATTTTTATAGTGAAGCCCTATGGTCTCCATCACTCAGGCTCTTTATGAGAGTGTGAATCTCGGGCCTTTAATTGCTCGTTTTGATTCATTTGAATCTGACAATAAATGCATTGTCAGACGTTGGGTTTTGTGCAAGTCTGTCATGATTGTAATTTAAGGGGAATGTTATCTACCTTTTCTATTTACCTTTCCCTTCATTGCTTTACACGTATACACTTTTTCATTTAATAAAAAAATTTCATTTTTTGTTGCAAAGTTTGTTTATGTCTTCACCCCTTATTAATGAAATGATAGAAGCAACCATCTGGGGTAAAGATGTACATAAGCTTTGAAGCAAAAAGTGAGAGCTTTTCATTAAATGAAAAAGTGTATACGTGTCAAACAATGAGTGGGAAATGCAAATGAGAAATGTACATAGCATTTCCCATAATTTAAATCATCTTTGACCACATGTTTAATTTGGTTGAATTTTCTGATGGGTTAGGCCTAGCTTTGGGCCTATGCTGGTTTAATCAGTTGAGCTTCTTTGGGCCTTTTAAAGTTACTCTTATGTGCCCAAGAACTATTTTATCCTTCATTGAATTACGGGCCTGTTGATTTAAGGAAGTCCTCTACTGTATATTGTGCAGTTTGAAATCATATTTTTTTAATTAGATGATCATAAAAATTGAATCTAATTTAAACTTAAATTGATCAATCTAATTCAAAATATTTGATTTCAGTTGATTACAGCAAACTTGAGTGAATATGTTTATTGAAAACCAAGCTTTATTTCATGTATTACATTATATTATTTCCTTATCAAAATAATACTGATAATCCAATATTGAAATATGTTATATATAGAGTTTTATGATCTGGCCAATGTTCAATCAGATAAAGTTTCGATGGAACTTATTGATTTCAAATCAATATCAAAGAAAACACTAATACTTTCGGCTTTTTTCTATCAATTGTTACATATATTTTTTTTTTGGCTAAAAGAAAATGAGGATGACACATTAGAAAACTATAGTAGGACCATGGAGTCACATTGGACATGACCCGTAAATATGATGTTACAAGAAAGATAAAATATTTTTTGAGCAGCCAAGAAGAAGTAGAAAAATAAGAAGAAGCTATAGAAATTTTATTGTGGAGAAGTATGCCACATAGTCCTATTTGGCCAACCATTGATGTCAACATCTTCAAGCTTCATGCAGATATAGTTTTGGTGGGCCAAACTACTCAATCCATATCAATAGTGGTCAGAAATAGTGAACTTTTTAGAGGAGAATTTATGGGCCCAAAAGTGAGAATTTGTTGGCCATGTTTGGGTTTTATATTAGATTGACTGTTCTACTTGTAGGCCCATTTTGGCCTTTTTTGATATGTTATTGTCCCAACATGGCAACATTTCAAGATATTTTTTTAAACTTTTTTTTGTGTGATTAACATTCCAAGATATTTGATCTCTTCATATATCTATTTATTTCTTTTTTTGGCCAAGTACTCCTATAATGATGTTGCTTTCAAACATGAAAATTGAAATGAAAAAAAAAAAAAAAATTGAAAAAAAAAATGAAAAATGAAAAATCAAAGATTGTGCTAGTTCTCAATGATGGATTTATTTTAAATTTTTGGTGGTAAAATGATAAATTTTTTGTTTCTAATGTGGGAATATTTTAAAAATAAATTTGTGGGATTATCAAGACATCTTAGCTTATATATTTAATAATCCGAAGTTAATACAATAATCAATTAAATTTTCTTCCTCCTTACATATTAATGAGAGAACAAATAAATTAGGTTTAAGACCACCAAGGAAACTCCAAAAATGTAATTAATTAAGATTCATGAGGTTAATATTATATATATATATATAAAAAAAAACAAATTATATTGACAAATACCTTAAACAATTATTTATTTGTCATCAAGTTTTACTCGGCAATTTAATAGAATTAAAGTGTTTATCTTTCTTTTTCTATTTTATCCTAAAGTTTCATTGTATAGTATTTGTGCACGAAGGACTTTGCTTGATATATTGTGAATTTCATTCTCGTCATCTTCATAATTCTCGTCATTGTCTTTATCCTTATTCTTGCTACCGTTATTATAATCATAATAAAAGAATATTTTATTAATAGTAAGTGAAAAAGGTAACATATGAATAATTTTATTTAGTTGTTGTCAAACTTTACCCAAAAATTTATTAATAAAAAGACTTATAAATTAATCAATCGTTTAAGATTTTTAAATTCTTGAATTAAAAAAATGGATTATATATGAATTTAAATAAAAAATTCATCTTTTTTTCCCAAACTTTGATCCTTATAAAATTCATTTAAAAAATTGAATGATAAAATGTTTTTTGTATTTTAAATTACTTGTTATGATAAGTTGCTTTCAAGCTTAATCTAAAGGAATAAAAATGTTCTCCATCAAAGATATCCTATTTTCAAAACCAATAAGAGACTGGGAATTGAAAATCTCCAACTCTTAGGTCTTAAACATTCTTTTATACACTTATGAGTTAACAGACAAAACTTCTTTTCTTTAGTCCTAATTAATGATCTAATTAATCTGTCTATCTCTTCTTCAAAATCCAACGCTAACTGTCCTACATCATGTTGGGAATTTGAACCGATGAATGCGGAAGCGATATGCCTAATATTCACACATAACAAATAACGTTTACTAGTAGAAAAAATAAGATGAAAGAAAATTAAACCAATCACACACAACACAAGATTTTAAATGGAAAACCCTAAATTAGGGAAAAATCACGGGCCGTCAGGACGATAGAGAAAGTTCCACTATACGATAGATTCTCTCTCTCACAACCCAAACTACAAACACCCAAGCCTTACTGAGCCCTCAAGCTCACGACCGAGCTTACATCCTAGCTCTCAGCTCACAACCCACACTAGGTCCTCCTCTGAGTACACCCCCTCCCGAATATCCCCCTAGGTCTCCCATGAATATCATTGACGAATCTCCCTCTTGATCCCCAAATATTCCCTGGATCCCTCCCCGGATATTTCAGGGGTCTCCCCCCGAATCCACCCACTTTCTGATGTTACAGGTGTTTCTTTGTATTATATAAATATTTATATATTAATTTTATTTTGTATTATATAAATATTTATTTTTTATATTTTTGGATGTTAGACACGTGGCAGGTTATCTATTTAAAGACGAAAATAACCCTCTTTTTCGTTAACTCTGACTAACATCTTACTCATAGAGGGACTGAATTGATGAATTTTTGAAAACATAAGGACCATCCAACGAAAAATGGAAAGACAGTTTTAAAAGTCATAAAGCACGAAAACATAGGGACCAAAATGATAAAACCCCACTATTTTAATACAATAAATTAAAATTTGAGATTTTAGGGTTTATTGATTGGGTGTATTAGGTATATCAAACTAAAACTATTATAAATAAAAAAATTTAAAAAAATAGTAGATAATTTACTATAAATTAAATAAAATTGAATTAAAGCAAACACAAATTAACGGTAATTAAGAAGTTGACAATTTGAAAAAGAGGATTAAAAAAAAAAAACACATTAAAAATGTTAATAGTGGGACTTGAACCGCCACCGTCAACATAAAATTAAAGTAAAGTACCAGCCATACCTTGTGAAGAGTGTTATTCAATACATATATAACAATAAAATCAGTTTTTTTTATTTTTTTTATTTTATTTTATTTTTATAAAAAATTTGAGGTGGGGCATGGGTCCCACTTGGTCCCAACATGGTCCGCCCCTGCTTTTGAGTTTTGATAGAGGCTTGTTGCCAATGATTGTAGAAATGGATGCTTTGGGGATGATTGACTTAGTGATTGACGGGTCTGTCTCCATCATTGGCGGACATTGTGTTGGATTTGGAGGATTTTGTTACGAGACTCCGACGGGTAGAAGGTGGCCTGATTGTTTTTGCTCCCAGAAAGAACTTTGTTGCCCATATTATTTCAAAAATGGCTTTTGGTGGTGATGAGGACTGTTTTTGGATTGTAGAATACCCTCCGTGTGTGGAAAGTATTTTACTTGAACAAAATTTTAGAACTCTACGTACATCTATTTTTTCACAGTTTTATTAGATGTGAAAGCATCGGAAAAAGGCAAATGATAGGAAAAATGAAAAAAAAAGAAGAAGTTATAATAAGTAAAAAAATTTATAATTTTATTTACATTTCATCGAACTTATCTCGCAAAAATAAAAATTGTTTAAGAAAAGTGTTCGCTGGTCGAATGAATGAATACACACAAATACGAAGTAGTGAAGTACACACCAAATTTATTTATTAGGGATCAGAAGCCAGTTACATGCAATAACAAAAACATTCAAACATATTTAAAATTTTGATGGTCAAGGGTGAAACATGCCAGATCCATAAGTTGACCGAACCATTTGGATGAACAAGGGAAGTTGCAGCATCACAAATATTGCAACCGGGAAAGTAGCCAATAAAGTAATTGGAACAGAAACCCAATGCCAATTATCGCTTAATACAATAGTTAGAGTTGCTCCAAAAGCTATTATCATAGCAGCAATTGCAAAGAAGAGAGACCCAAGACCTATAATTAGCTTCGTTGGTAGCGACTTAAGGAAGTCTTCTAGAGCATATCGTGCAGTTAGGATTGATAGGAACATTAGAAGAGAAGTTAGAGAAGAAAACAAACCCAGTGCAGCTGAAATAGCAAATACCGTGAATGCGTCCGTTCTTAAAAAAATTGGAATCCCATTATCATTATTGTTGCCTCCAGGTGCCGTAAAAGCTGCAGCAAATAGTACAGTTGCAATAAGGGTAGAAACAAGCATGCAAGAATTGGCGGTATCTTTCATCCACTTCTCTCCTTTATTAGCCAACTCCTCGTGCGCTTTCCTAAAAATATCATTTGCTGTTTTATCTTCTTTATTTTTCAAATCCCTTAGAAATGGGAATTTAATTATTTTCTCCACCTCCTAAAAAACATAATACAATTATATATATTAATTATCATATTACATTATATTTGATATGCTAACTGATAATATGGTAACATCATTAACTCTCATCAAGTAAAAATATTAAATAATGAAGTGTGCTAGCTAGGATTAGTTACTGACACAATTATATGTATTCAATAAATCTTGTTAGGTAAAGAATTAACTGTTGATGGTGAGCTAGAGTTTAAAAAATCAATTTCATCACATTTCAAAATGAGTACTTGCCACTATAGCAGGCTTTAATTTGCAATGCCAAACATGAGTAGTTTTAAATTAATCGGACATAATTGATACCTTAAACCACTGCCATTCTCTTTGCATTTGTAAAGCCGCACCTGAAACTGAATGCAGTTTAAAAGCCGGAGCCAACTTCCCAACCAAGTGTAAAGTGGTCTTTTCAGATGCCATCAGATATGCACATGAATTCGTAATTGCAGCTGCCGAATAGATCTCTTTCATTGTATTGACTATCTTCTCTTGTCGATATTCAATGGCAGCTTGTAATACATTACGTTGAGGCATTGCCTCGATGTCAATCAGATCCGGAAAATATTGTAAAAGGGTCCGTACAACCTCTTCATTCCCACGTTTAACAGCTTCACCCATGATGGAGTGTGGATATTGAATAAAGTTAAAAATTTCAAGAAAGGTCATAGTAGAAAGGTGCTTGCAAACATGATCTACTAATTCAACAGCACATTTATTTTTCAACTTGGTATCTCGAACTATTTTTATAGTCGGTGCTGCAAGTGAAAATTAGATAAAATGTATTATAAATTGGTAGGAGCAGATAAAATATTGCCAATGATAAAATGTATTATATGGTGTATTATTCTAAGATTGTTTCTTACCCAGTTGTGTAATAGCTTTCCAGAATAATCTCTTGAACCTTCCAAGTACTGTACAGAAGAACAAAACATGCATATTAATTAATCCGGTTAATGTGAGAATCGATCTGTTGATTAAAGGAATTTGAAGAGTAACCTTGAAATATATAAATAAAAAATTTGCAAACCTTGAGTCGAGTCTTCTGTGCTTTCTAGGATATCTGTCACATTTATCAGTACTGAATGAGTCGGTGCATTTTTTATTTCCACACAAACAACTTGAACCAAACAAGAAGAAACCGGCCATTAAAAACTTTTCCAATAGAAATCAAAAGACACGTACATATTTGATTTATTGGCACATAAACATTTTAAATAAAAAGTTGTTTATAAAGAAAAGGATACTTACATTTATAAATCAATCTTTCCAAAAATCCAAGTTTACTTCCGCTCAAAAAGTGTTGAGAACCAATTGCCAACCAGTGGAGCAAAGAAGTACTGTCCGATTGATCCTTGGCAAGAGTTGAGTCAGGATATTTTGTGACAACATACAAGGCTATATCTGTTAAAGTGGGAGCACAAAAATGATTAATTTTAGAATTAGAATTAATTACATTTGTTGAAGTTGGAACACACAATGACATATATCTGTTGGAAGTTGTATTGGAGTTCTTACCATGAAAACCAAATTGAATTAGAAAACTAATGACATTAGGTAATGATGCAGACTCAATTGGATCAGTTTTCAAAGTAAGGTACCACACCAACTCCTTATTTTCACTGAAGACAGAACAATGAAGTGGCAAAAGTCCTCGATGGTTGTACATTTGTAGTAAACGAGGATTCTTTTGAATCAATGCCATAGCAGTCTTTAAGCTTCCACCTACTGCAACAAGGTGAAGGACTGTGTTTCCATCTGTATCTCGCTCTTCAATTAGTTCTGGTTTCAGATCTTCCAAAAGCTTTAGGATAAATTCCCATCGGTAAAATGTTGCTGCAATATACAACGCTGTTCGTGAATCGGGCGTTATCCTAGCGGTCAATGCATTCGGATCACTCTTGATGATACTTTGAGCACTTTTCCAATCACCTTTCATTGCAGCAAGCTTCAGTTGTCGGTAGTGACTGTGATTCCTTCCTTCCCCTTTACAATCAACAATATTTTTTTTTTGTTAGGCCAGTACTCTATAAAGCAATGAAGATTTCTAATATATAGTCATTCTCTATGTTAACGTCTGATCGATCGATCGTGATTCTGAATTTCACCATCACTCGCAACTACTGGCTAGCTATCACAACTAATCATGACGGCAACTTCTAGATGAAATAAAGATGTAATTGTCACACACACCACTTAATATATCCACCCAAGTAGAATGAATACTTACAGAATTCTACAGCTGCAATTTCGGCTTTGGACAACGGCGGTTGGTGAGCACTTTCTCCTAGATTACCAGCAGGAAGTACATTGATTGACATGTTATTTCCGTGGTTTGGTGGTCGCAAAAAGGGATCAACATGTTGTATTGCTTGTACACCTCCGCTCTCGGCATGCTGTTGCGAAGACGGACTAACATTCGGTTGTACTTGTACACCTCCGCTCTCGGCTGGTTGTTGCAGAGAGGGACTGACATTTGGTTGTATTTCACCTCCGCTCTCGGTCTGTTGTTGCGAAGAGGGACTAACATTCGATTGTACAGCTCCACTCTCTGGTTGTTGTAACATTTTGTGATTTTGATACCAGATCTAGATGCTTCACTACGAAAACAACAAAGTGACGTCACTCAGCTTTACTTGATTGAAGCACGTCTCTGTCTGAATGAGGCGTGATTGCGTGAAGCTGTCCAATGATGGAAATTGAGGCGTGACTTGTGAGTGAGAGAATTGAATCTTAAATAGAGCTTAAGTTTCCCGAGACCACGTATCTTAAGAGCTTTAAGTTTCCAAAAATTATATAGTACCTTTTCGAGGTAGAATTTTAAGAGTAAGTTTAAATGAAAAGACATATTTTATTTTTATTATTTTTATTTTTTTTAAGTCAATACGATCAGCAGTAATTAGCATAATGAAAAATCATGAAGATAATTAGCTATTATGGCCTTGTTTGGGAAAGCTTTTCAGTGGCTAGGAAGCTCTTTTGAGACCCAAAAGCCATTTTGGGGCCGTTTCGGTAAAATAGGAGAAGAGCTTCTCGACCTTGGAAGCTCTTTTACAAGAAGCATCAGCATAGTTGCTTCTCTTGGAACTTTTATATTGCCAATTTTACCCTTATGGGTATAAATAACAAACCAATAATTATAATTGTATCCAGAAACCAATTCCAATTGAAAGGGCTCCTCACCATCTATCTCTCATCTCTCTCACTAAAAATTCAACAAAATTAGTCTGAAACTCCATCATCCACAGACTTTTCTGTTTTCTTTCAAGCTTTTCTGTTTTAGTCTCTAGAGTATTTGTATCAAACACTTGCAAGTCTAGAAACTTTCACAGTTACGAACTTACAAAAGATAATAAAAGCAATTGCTGATTCCCAACAAACTTAAGTGTTACAAAATACATTTAATAAAGAACTGGAAAAAAAAAACCATATTCTCATCAAATAATGCAATCTAAAAAAAAAAAAAAAAAAAAAAGCGAAAGTGAACAATTAAAGAAAAATAAAAAAAGAGAAAATCAAATACCTTGAGTGCAGAAAAATAAAAAAAGAGAAAATCAAATACCTTGAGTGCTTGACTGGTAGATAGTGACTTGAGATTCCACAGCTGATATGTATGGCTAAAGCCAAACAGGAAACCAACCTAAATCTTTCATTTTTTAGATATATTATAAAAATCTAATATAAAAAAGTCCTCATAAACAATCTTCTCTAGATAAATGATTGCATAGACATGAAAATTGCCAGAAACTTTTATAAGATTCCTCACACAGTTTAGCTCATGTGTATTGACCATTGCAAATTCTAACAGATCGAAGTTGCTGGTCTTGTAGATAATAGGATTCTAAGTATTTGATAAAGGCATGAAGATGCTTGTAAAAAGTAGTAAGAGAAGAAGATAAGCTAAAACTTAGTGAACCACCATTAATGGTGAAAATCAGAGATGAGAGCTCTCTGTTTATCATTGATAGAGAAGACGATTACAAGCTACACATTTATATACTTTTTACATGAGCCCTGAATTCCAGAATCTTTTTACATGGTGGTTGGACAATTGCTTGCAATATGTACAACCTTATCGGTAGAGGCATAAACACGGTTCTGAATTCTGATGATGAAAACATAATTACCAATCTCGCAAAATTTCAAAATGATATTGGAAACAACATTCGGAAAACAATTTTGCAAGGGAGAAATCATTTAACTGTCTAAATTTGTCCCCCAAAATAGGGGATGGTTAAGTGTTTGATATTTTTCCTGGCGATAAATTGTTTGTTTCCCGTGGCTCTGGTTATTAAGTTTTCAATGCATGCAGTCTGTTGGTTTCACTGGAGCGCCATTTTTCATCGTTGCTGCTCTCTAGTTTTTGGTGTTCTTATTAACATTGTTTATGATATGCATCTGTCGTTGTTGTTGTTGAAGAGAGCCTTACGACTATTCGATCTCGAATGTGTTATGCACTCTCACTTATTTTCATCAAAATATTGACACTACACTCAAAATATTCGCAATTTTCAGTGCTGGATCTCTGTTGTTCTCTATACCGCCATTGGGAAGTTCATAACAAGAATAGATAACACACTTGATTACGTCAAGGATCAAGCAAAGTATACCTCTGATGACCTCAAGAATGTCTCAAATTATCTTGACACAGCTAAGACTGTTGCTGTAAATTCTGTTCTTCTGCCATCAGAAATTCAGCAAGCTATCGATTCTATTGACAAGATGATCAAGTCTTCCAGTAAAACTCTTAACGATGAGACATCTAAGAATTCAAAATGTATAAACATTGCAGTGGATAAAATGTAAACAAGAGCTCTTTAAACTTGTTCCTCTTCTTACAATGCCTTTTGGAATTTCTAATATCAAAACTTATACATCTTCTTGTTGTGTCCTACGGTGGATTATTTCTTATTATTATTGCTGCTATAACGCTTCTTCTCGCTTATCTTGGATTAGGTAGATCCTTTTCTCTTTACTGTTTTTGATGTAAAACAGCTGAGCATTAATTTTACTTACTATGATCAATCCGATTAACATATGGAATTTTTTTTATTGTTGTTGTTCCAGTGTTCTCCATTTTCGGATGCTCTCGTTGTGTATACTCGTAAGTTATTACTATCACATATATTATCTATTCACGCTATGCACTTGTTGTACTTTTTTTTAACCATCACTTGTGTAAATTGTTACTGCAGTCTGGTGATATTTGGATGGATTATGGTCACGGTCACATATGTTTTGTGTGGCGTATTTCTTATACTACATGTGTAAGTTCTTCTTTCAATTTGCGTAGATTTCTCCCTAGCAATTTAACTATGTTCATTCAATGCCTATTTTCGGTATCCTTTTTTTTTTTTTTCACAAGTATCAAACAAAGTCTTGGCCGTTCCTGCTTCAATTCTTACGGTAGCCTTTGTTTTCTTTTAATATAATCCATGTATAGTTTCATCGGATCAATGAATATTCAATATTGAGCCTTCTTTAAAGAGCATGCAACTTCATGTTGTAGTTTATGAGACGGCAAGAGCGTGCAATTGTTCTAATTAGTGAATTGATCTAAACTAATCTCTGTTGAACCGTTAAACATTCTCTGCTAATAGTTTATCCCATGATATTGTAGATCTGAGGTTGCTGGCATGGTGGGACTCCTTGAAGCATGAAGTCATGAAGTGAAGTCTAATGTTATCTTAGATTAGGTCTTGATATGTTACATAGTAGTAGACTATGTAAAATGATATTTGGTACTAGACGTTGTAAAATGATTTCTTGGTTAGATTATTTTGAAGTCATATATTTGGTACTAGACGTTGTAGAAAAAAAAAAAAAAAAGGCATATTCTCATCAAATAATTCAATCTTAAAAAAAATAAAAAATAAAAATAAAAAAAGCCAAAATGAACAATTAAAGAAAAATAAAAAAGAGAAATGAAATACCTTGAGTGCTTGACTGGTAGATAGTGACTTGAGATTCCACAGCTGATATGTATTTATGGCTAAAACCAAACAGGAAACCAACCAAAATATTTCATTTTCAGATATATTAAAAAAATTAATATAAAAAAGTCCAATTTTGATCGAATTCAATCTTAGTTTGAAGCTTTTCTTTAATTCTAGTTTATTGTAAAATAATAACAATTACATATAAATTTTTAAAAACAACAATAACAATTAGGTATAATTGGATTTTAGATACCTAATTTCCAGTTTTTTAAGATCAAAATCAATTTGATATATTTTAGGATCTTTCAATATTTAAGTGCTAGTGAGGACAATGTTTGACTGAACAATTCTGTATATACGAAAACGTTATTGGTACCATTAATTGGCTTTAACGTGTCCTCAGACCTCAAGGCACTGTCACTATCAAATATAAAAAAAAAAACTATAGCAAAATTATAATTAAAAATATATTGAATATTTCATAATACTATAATAGCACTACCATTACCCAATAAAAAAAATTATAGCAAAATCGTAATTAAAATTATATAGAATATTTCATAAAATAAAATAAAAAAGTTACTCATGTAGTCATGTGACGTGGCCGGTCAATTCGGGTCACATTGGCACCCATGAAATTGGCTCCCCTTGATAATTGGGCATGTACCTTCTAGTTGGCTCGGAATTTAACAGTGATCTCTCTTCTTAAAGCCCAAGGTGGCTTATAATTTTTGCAATGAACTGAACTTGTATTGTTGACTGAATTTAAGAGTCATAAAAAAAAAATCAAAGATTTAAAAATTAAAACTAAAAGAAAATAATTCTCTATCATATTTACCCCTAAAACTATAAGGGCATGTTTGTGGGGTTGTGATCTTCTTAAATGTTGCAGAAATTCTGTTTTTTTGCAGACGGGAACTAGATGGGATGATAATATGAGTTTTCATGACTTGCTTATTTTGTGTAATCATGTTCGTTCCCTTGTGGATTTGGAGTTGCTGTGTGTGGTCTGGTGGAGGAACTGGTATAGGAGAAATCAATTTGTTCATGGCTCTTCCTTGTTCATTCCGAGAATGTTGTTGAGTGGGCTTCTTGTTTCTTAGAGGAGGTTAGGCATGCTAATTTGCTTAAGTCTTTTTCCCCCTCTCCTCTCCCTGTTGCTAATATTCGGGCTGTGAGTTGGAATGCTCCTCCCACTGGTTTTGTGAAGATTAACACAGATGCCGCAATTCATTCGGACAACCAGATGGTAGGTGTGGGTGTTATTATCAGGAATGATTTGGGTAATTTTGTTGGCTCTTCTTCTCAGCATTTCACTGCTTGTTTTTCCCCTCCTGTGGCAGAGGCCTTTGCTATCTTGATTGGTTTAAGGTTTGTTATCAATGCTGGTCTTCTTCCGGCTGTTTTGGAGAGTGATGCTAAATGGGTGGTGGATTTGGTTAATTCTGGAAAGAATTCTTTTGCTGATATTGGTGTTTTTGTCGATGATATTGTCTCTTTGTCTAGACAGTTTCAGATTGCAATCTCTTTTGTTCCTAGAGCTGCTAATTCTGCAGCGCATTTGTTGGCCAAGTTGGCCCTTAGTTCTGTCTCGAACTTGACTTGTTTGGAGGTTTGTCCTCCTTTTCTGGAGTCTATTGTAAGTTTGGAGTCTTCCCCCTGGTTGGGTTTTTAATATATGAGATTTTCTTTCAAAAAAAAAAAAAACTATAAGGGCATGTTTGGTGCATCACATGTATTTTAGTGTATTGTATTGTATAGGATTGGATTAGATTGGATTATCTCTATACAATATTGTATAAGTTGTTTTTGATGATATATTTTATTAGATTATCTTTTTTTTGGTATCCTCTGTTCTTTAAAGAACACAGTTCTTCATGGGGAGCAGCTTGCAGTCTTTATTTTATTTTTATTTTTATTTTATTTTTATTTTTATTATTTTACTATCTTCTTCATCCAGGCAATAAAATTTTATGGGAAAAATAAAAATTGTTTGAGAGTCTCTCAAAGTCCTTTGCACCCTTTAAATAAACGCTTATATGGGATCTTTAAAGATTGCACATAGTAGTATTGAATCCAGAGTATGTAAAACAAAATTATTTATTAGAGCTCAAAAGCCAAATACGTGCTATAACAAACACATTCAAAGAGATTCAAACTCTTGATGGCCAAGGGCAAAAGATACTCGCTCCATAAGTTGACCGAACCATTTGGACGAACAAGGGAAGTTGCAGCATTACAAATATTACCACAGGGAAGGAAGCCAATATAGCTATTGGCACAGAAACCCAATGCCATCTCTCGCTGAGTATAATAGTTAGAGCTGCTCCAAAAGCTATTATCATAGCAGCTATGGCAAAGAAGAGAGAGCCAAGACCTATAATCAACTTCTTTGGTAGTGATTCGAGGAAGTCCTCTATCTCATATCGTGCAGTTAGGATAGCTAAGAACATTAATAGGGAAGTCAAAGAAGAAAATAGACCTAGTGCATTTGAAATAGCAAATACCGTGAATGCTTTCGACCGTAAGAAAATTGGAATCCCCTTATCATTAACGTTGCCTCCTGGTACCGTAAAAGTGGCAGCAAACAGTACCGTGGCAATGAGTGTCGAAACAAGCATGCAAGAATTGGCCGTATCTTTCATCCATTTCTCTCCATCCTTAGACAACTCCTTGTGTGCTAGCCTAAAAACATCTTTTGCTGTTTGAAGGTTAGAATCTTTTATTCCTATGTGGGAAGGTAGTGTATACATTTCCACCTCCTGCACAATACAAGTTGAAATTATTTATATATATATATATATCATATAATACTAAATTTTATATGCAAATTAATTCCATAATATGTATTATCGTAACATCATTAATGTACTCTGTTCAAGTACTATATGTACAAATAATGAAGTGTGTTGGGATTAGTTACTAACACAATTATTTTATTTTCCACATAGCCAACTTTGTTAGTTTCCAGTTGTAAAAATGAGTAGTTTTAAAGTAATTGATACCTTAAACCACTGCAACTCTCTTTGCATTTGTAAAGCCTCGCCTGAAACTGAAAACAGTTTAAAAGCTGGAGCCAACTTCCCTGCTAAGTGTAGAGTAGTGCTGTTATTTTCTACAAAATATGAACACAAAACGCGCGTAGTTAATGGAGAGATCTCTTTTATTATATTGACTATCTTTTCTTGTCGACATTCAATTGCAGCTTGCAATATGTATCGTTGAGATGCTACCATCATGTACGTCAAATCAGGAAAACGTCTTAAAAGGGTCCGTACAATCTCTTCAATCCCACCTAGAATGGCGATGTTTATTGGATCTTGAAGAAAATGACGAATTTGGGAAAAGCTCATATTAGAAAGCTCAATTTGGTTAACAACATGATTTAACAATTCAATAGCACATTCATGTGTCATCTTGGCATCTCGAACTATTTTTACAGAAGGTGCTGCAAGTGAAAATCAGATCAAATGTATTATAAATTTGATAAATTTCATTCACCTCACTTAGCTTGCAGTTTAATTTTTACAAATTAACATGGTTGCTTACCCAATTGTGTAATAGCTTTCCATAATAATCTCTTGAACCATCCAAGCACTGTGACTGTGAGAAGAACAAAACAGGCTAGTTAATTAATCTTGTTAATGTGAGAATCTGTTGCCACTACACCAAAACATATCTTTAACAACAAGGGCCTGAAAGTTGTTATTCTCAAATTCACGGGCTCAATAACAGCATGAGAAATGAAAGTTGTAAATACTACATCTAAATTCTAATGACCAATTGTAACAGCTCAACTTCCAATACCCGATTTTAAAAGCCCAACTTCCAGCTGAATAATTTTCAATTAAAAAGCCCAATGGCTTCCTCTATTTTTTTTTTTCGCAGAACAAAACCTAATTTCCTCTTATGATGAAAACTCCTCCATCTCAACCACCGTGAGCACCGCGACCACCACAACTACCATGATTTGGTCTTAAAAGGTGAGTTCGTGTCAATTTTTCGGTTGCTTGAAGTTCAATTTATCGGTCGCTTGAAATTCGATTTTCGGTTTTTGAAGTTTGTATAAATTTCAACCATTGTGATTTGTTGAAATAGTTCTAACTCTTTCTACTTTTTCTCTCTCTTATTTGTTTGATTGTGAACAAATGTGTTTTGATACTCCAATGTCGAAATTCGATCTAGAATTATTTGAGAGTTAGGGATTTGATTTCTGCGAGTCAAGTGATGAAATTTGATTGAGATCTAGGTGAGTTCTATAATTTTAAATTTTAATTTTAGCATGTTAATTTTGTTCAAGCTGCTTGCTAAATAGTTTGATTCAAGTTAGATTCAATCTTTTTATCTTTTAGTAAAATTGCAAAATCAATAACTTTTAGCATATTAAACTTGTTTTGTTCAGCTTGGAATGCAGAAATGTGTATGTCTCTGATGTTAAACTTGTTTTGATTCTGATGTTTAAACCTGGAAATTTGGTCAATTAAATGAACTGCAGCTGCTTGAGTTCTGCAATTATTTTTTTCTTTATCGTTGTTATTTTTATTATTATCATTGTTATTTTGTTATTACAATTATTTTAAATTCAGTTACATGAATTAGTAGGTTAAATTCAGTAAATCTGATGCTTGCTTTCTACCTTGTAATCTTATGACTTATGTTTGACATTACATGTGAATTATTTTAGTTGCACTGAATTGTGTTTTCATACCCATCGAATTTTAATGAATTTCCATTCAATGTTGATTATTTTGTTTGAAAATTTTCCCTTTTTTCTGTGTATTATTGTTGTGAATGGTGATTTAGAGAATACTTGGGTGAATTCTGACTTGAGCGTTTTTGTTTAATGAATTATGTTGGGTGTTTTGTAAATTAGGGCATAGAATGTCAAACGTGTCACTTTGAATGTTGAAAGACCAGGGTTTTATTTTACTGGAGAATTGTGTTTCTGGAAATGAGAGATTTGTTTTATCGACTGTGATCAGTGTTTAGGGAAGTTGGCTTTGAACGCGTGCTTGGCTTGTTTGGTAACTAGTAGACAAGTTGTGTTTTTGAGAATGAAATGTAGGCTTGTGAGATTGTTGTTTTGAAATATTAGTTCTGTTTATTTATTTGTTCGTTTTATTTGGTGGAGAATATGAGTTTGGTGTCTTTGGCAACTAGTTATAGTAGATTATGAAATGGTGTTTCTGGTAATTAATGGGTTTGTTTTGTGAATTGTATTTTGGCATTGGGCAGGGCAAGTGATAAGTGTAAGAAAGAGAAGAGGAAGACAATTAAAGGGGATGATTTGCCCTGGCCAATGGCTACACTGGGATTTGAGGACTACATTGAGCCACTTAAGGCTTACTTATTGAGATACCAAAGGTAAAGTTGTCTTTCACTCTTTATTCTTGATTTCTATAGTTTCCTGGTGATATGCAACATTGTTTAGAATCTGTGTTTAGTAAGTTATTAGTGAGAAAATTGAGGGGATGGGGGAATATAAATTCTTAATTCCATGCATGTTAAACCTAAAGTGGAAATTCATTAAATTATAATGGATATTATATCCTCTCAGCTTACCAGCTTCCTTTATGTGCTGTGTGAACGTAACAATTATTTTTAAGGCTAATTGTGTAATGATTGTTTTTAAGACAAAGTAGTATGGAGAGGGTAATGGTTTGCATGTGCAAATCTGTAAATTTAATGTCAAGAGGGGGATAGTGTCATGGAGGTAAAGTAATTCATTTTTTGTATTTTTATGTGAATTCCTGAAGTTGTGAGCTTAATTTTGATTTTATTCTGCTTATCGCAGTTGCCAAACTATCTATAAGCTCGAGTAAGAGAATCGTAGAAAACGGATCATTCTAGTCATACTATAATGACATTGCTAGTTGGAATTTCAAACGTTGGTAAGTCAGCCCTTTTTTATTGTTTTTAAGTATATAACAAAATTTTGGATAACAGTTAAGTTTTTGGGAGTGTTATTGATTGTCTCTTAGAGAAAGGATAGCTAAGACATGCTACGGTCAGTCCACAGCCAGGAGAGACAAAAGATATAAGCAGCTTCAAGGTGACTACTCTTTCTCCATGTAATGGTTTTTTGTCTTAAATCTGTTCTTGGATATTACATAATCTGTGTTGATAATTGAATTATGTTGGTTTGGAACTGTTTTATGTTAAATTTCTTATCCTCATACTTTTGTGCATACGTGTCTTCTTATTTTTTTCTACAACCAGAGGGTGTAAGTTAGTGAACGTTAACAGTCCACATGCTTCTTTTTTCCCGTTGTTTTTATTCATAATTCCATATTTTTGTTGTTTGCTTTGTGTTTGTTTACATGTAATTGAAAATTTAATGATCACAAGGATGCTGTAGATGCAATTTAATCGTTGGATGGACAGGACAGACGATGTCTATGTGAAGCTCCTTTTATTTGTAATTGTAGTCTATTTATTTATTATGTATTATGAATATGGACTTAATTGTATAAACAATTTGAGAAATCAATTTGGAAGTATTTAATTGCCATCTCTTTATTACTTGTGTAAAAATCTACTTTTTATATTTTAGTTCTAGATTTATTTTGTGATTGGATAAATAATTTAATTTTTTTAAGAAAAAAAAAAAACACACACACACATTAGACAACATGCACGACGTGATGTTGTCTATAAAAATTTCACAGCAGTATATGATAAAATGAATGACAACTTTCTTTGTTTGTTATAACTAAATTAAGAATGTTTTAACAACACATTGATAGACAACCTACATGCACATTAACATATATTTCATGTTGTTAAATGCTTGTTTTGTTGTAGTGTGGTTTAAAGAATAATTTGAAGAGTAACAGTGAAATAAATACAAAATTGCAAACCTTGGGTTATTGATTGTAATGCTAATGAATAAGCACTTTGTATTTCCACGCGAACAACTTGAACAAACAAAAAGAAACCATTAAAAACTTTTCCAATAGATAACAAAAAACACTCAAGTATTTAATTTATTGGCATGCTTTACATGTATTTAAGTAAAAAATTTGTTCAAAGACAAAATACTTACATTTATAAATCCATTTTTGAAAAAATCCAAGATTACTCCCACTAAAAAAGTATGATGGGTAAGATGCCAAATGGAAGAGCAAGGAATACCGGGAATCATCTTCAGCAAGAGCCAAGTGAGGAAATCTTTGGAGAAAATACAATGCTATATCTGTTGAAGTTGGAACATAGTTAAAGATTCATTATAGATGAATTACATTTGTTGAAAGTATAAAAAGATATATAAATAATATATAAGAGTATATATGTTAGAAGTAGTATTGAGGAAGTTGTATTGACTTTTACCGATCGTTCTTACCATGATAACCTGATGCAATTAGAAGACGAAGGATCTTAGGTAATACAGGAATGAAGAAGGGAGATTCTTCAGCCCTGGTTTTCTTACTAAGGTACCAAACCAAATCCTTATTTTTACTTCGGATTGCATAGACAAGTGGCAGATCTCCTCGATTGTTGACCATTTGCAGTAAATTAGCGTTCTTTTCAACCAATGCCTTAGCAGTCTTTAAGCTTCCACCATCTGCAACTCTGTGAAGGACAGTGCTTCCTCTTACATTTTGCACTGCAATCGATTGTGGAGTTGATACATCAAGTTCCAAAAGCATTAGGATGAATTTCCATTGGCAACTTTGTGCTGCAATATGCAGTACTGTTCCTAAAGTGATTGATATCTGAGCGGTCAATGCATTTGGATCGTTATTGATGAAACTCTTGGCAGTTTTCCAATCACCTCTTTGTGCAGCATTGAACAGTGGTCGGTAGTAATTGAGATGCTCTGCTGTCCCTTTACAATCAACATTACTTTTTTTTTTTTTCGTTAGACTATTCTATAAAGCAATGAATAAATAATTCAAATATACTGTTATTCTCTAGTGCGATATTTACTTTTTTTTATTTTTTTTATTTTTTTTTATTTTTTTATCGATATGAATTGGATTGTGAGAAATGCCATAAGCGATTGTGATCGTTATTTTCACTATCAATCACCACTACTAGCTATCACAACTGAGCATGACAATCACAGTAGCTTTAAAATTAATGAAATAAAGATGTAGACATATAGAAGATCTGCGATGGTTAAGTGAAACGGCTACTTACAGATTTCGGGTTCACTTTCGGGTTCGGGCAACTGATCAGGTTGATGAGCACTTCCTCCTAGATTACTGGGAAGCGGGTGGATTGGTTCCTCTGAACTGCTGTTTGGCATGTAGAACAACTGCGATTGATGAGCACTTCCTCCTAAATTACTTGGAAGTCGGTTGATTGGTTCCTCTGAACTGCTATTTGGCATGTTGTTGTTGTGGTTTGGTTGTACACCTTCACTCTCTGCTTCTTGTTGAAACATTGTGTGATTTTGAAACTAGATGCTTCACTAGGAAAACAGAGAGATTGCGTTAATCGTTTACATATATGATCTGTTTTGACAACCCATCTCTATTTATACACGAATTATTCTAGAATTAATAAAAAAGCTGAGGCTGTACGTCTTTTGATTTGTAACACCCACTGGCCTGTTCATATTGAATTAACAACTGATCATTAATTATTATATTAGTGGGGTGAATGGCAATTTGATAAACTATTACAAATATTTTCAATAAATCTGTATTATGGGATCCCGGCTGCACATGTAATTATTAACGGTTCTGTGTGAGATTTCTCAAAAATATAAATATAAATATAAAGGCATATTTAGACAAGGAATAATTTATCAAAATTTCTAGCAACATAATTATAAAGAAAGACCATGGAATCTAAGTCAAGCTTATTTACATAGAATTTTTTATTTTTTATTTTTTTGTAAGGAGGATCTTTTCGAAGTCATATCATACAATCTTTAAATAAATAGTTTTTTTTTTTGTTTTTTTTTTAATAATAATATTACATAAATTCGGGGTTTTTGAAAAAGGAGATAACTCGAACCCATGATTGGAGTTTACCACCGGACCAATATCATCTTATCATCTTTAAATAAATAGCTTTTATTACATAAATTCGGGATTTTTTAAGAGGGGGAAGAGGATTTGAACTCGTAACTTCGTGGTGTATGTGTAAAGGGTTTTACTACCAGACTAACCTCATCTCGTCCACATGGGATTAATAACTTATTATATATATAAATATATATAAATATATATAATTTTTCTATTGTCAGTTCGTCTTAATATAAAATATATCAAGACGAAGAAGGTGGACCATTAGATTTACATACTTTGACTCAAAGTGTATGCATTTGTCAAAACTTCTCCATAATCTATGGTCAGTATTCTTTGTCCTGATATATTTTATGTCAGGACGAACTGACAATAGAAAAACCGATATATATATATATATATGTTTTGACAATATCTATCTAATTAAAACCATTTTTTTTTTTGAAGCTTTTTGTCATTGGTAGGATTTGAGCCACTGACTTGGGAGTTATTTACTCAAACCTCAAACTGGTCTATCTACCAACTGAGCTACGCCCATGACAACTTATTATATAACTGAGGTGAATGACAATTAGATAAACTAATAAAACATTTTTAATTAAACCTATTCTGACCACCATCTAATGTGGTTTGGTGGCAAATTATATTTATTCAACTTTATAATATTAGAAGTTCAGGTATTTTTTTTTAGTTCGAGTCACCTTTTATATAATATATATATATATATATTTCTCTCTCTCTCTGCTACTCTTCTTCTTCTCTACTTCTCCAGCGAAGCTCTCTGTATTTCCGTCGCCGGTTTCTCGCTGTGGCAGCGGGAGCCGGCGACGATGGGGCGATCTTCTTCTTCTTCCCCGTGCTTGGCTTTCCCGGTCAGAAGAGGAAGCTGGCGGCTGCTATGACGGCCCTGTCCGTCGTCTGGCTGTCTCTCTCGCGTCACAGGGCAGGATGTTTTGTCCAGACGATGACAGCAGCTGTTAGATCGGCCGATCCTCTTGGTTATGGTCAGATCTGGTGTGTTTCGGTGTGAGTAGTCTCGATCGGTGGTCTTGGAGATCGTCTGACCCCGTCCTCTCCGTCGGGTCACCGCCGGCAACTTCGACGTCCTCCTTCCCTGATCTTGGTGTTTGGCTTGGTCGGTTTTATGCTTTGCGGCGACGGGCATCGGAACTGGTGTAGGTTTGATGGTATGGTGGTTTGGGGTTTCGATCAGGCATCTCCGACGTCTCTGCTTGGTCGGCGGCGTCCTGGTGGGTCTTCTCCAGCGGCATAGTCTCTCCTCCGGATCGGTTTCAGCTCGTTTATTTGTGTTTCTAGTTTGTTTAGTTTAGTTTAGTTTAGTTTTATGTATTAGTTGTAATCCCACTTCTGTGGGCGTTTTTCTCCCGTTGTGGGACTCTGTTCTGGGCTTGTGCTCAAATAGCTTTATTTGTAGAGTCCCAGTTATGGTTGTAACCTTACCCTGGATCTGGTTTTCCAGGTTTTCAGGTGCCTTTCCATCAAAAAAAAAAAAAAAAAAAAAAAAAAAGTGGGACAAAAATTTTCACATATTGATTTCTACCGACATAATTATAAAGAAAGACCGTGGACTCCAGTTAGCATGGAAAGCAAATTGCTTTAGTTTGTTTGTTTATTTATGTATTTATTTATTATTATAATTGCTTTTGTTTTTATTGCCTACCAGCATGTACCTTGTCAGTAGCTATTATAACTTATAAGTTTATAACTAATTAATTAATTAAATTGGAAGACTTGTTTGAAGTCAATGATAATCGGAGAAGCTAAGAAACCATTATTATACTAAATTGTAAAAGAATAAACCATTTTGCAAATGACATAACTAACCCTCCCCTATTAACATTGTCTACATATTTGAAGTATTTAATATTAAACAAAATAGATGGAGATATAATTCTAGAAGTGATCCCAATTTTTTATTTTTTTATTTTTTATTTTTTTTGTGCATAAACAGCTGCCAATGGGAAAGTGAAGCTCGAATTGGCATTTGATTAAGAATTAGCCACCTAATATTCATTAAAAAATGAATAAAATAATTTTTATTATTATTCTTTACGTACGCTATTAATTATATATTTTTATTTGAATAAGTTGACAGTGGTGTTGATTCTGCAACAACTCATTTTTTGACCACATTATATATCATTGGCCTAGCAAGACAATGCAATAAATCCACACAATATTGGCTACCAAGTTGGCCAAGTTTTAATAGTTTTGTTGGCTATTTGGAAATGAATGTCATGTGAAGGCCAACTCACATTTATCATCATTTTTTTTAAGAGAAAAGGAAAAAAAAAATGATTTCAATACATTTAAATATTAGTGTAAATATCAATTATTGCATTATATATTATTATTCTACACATTTTTTGAATAATATTTTTATTATTCTTTACGTACGCTATCAATTATTACATTATATATTATTATTCTATAGTCCGTTCCACATAAGCAAAACAAGACTCTCCAAATTCTCTGGCCTTTTGAATCACAATGACATGGCATGTCTCCCAATTGATTTTTTTCTCCTCAAAAAATGATATATTTAACATTCAATCTTTTATAAATTTAAGTTTAACCCTCCTAAATATTGTATAGTACATTGGCCCCAAACAAAATTTTCTATTTAACCCCTGTGAGGAGCGTACCACTCTCATGCATGTTGTATTTCGAAAATGTTTCTACTTTCAAAGAAAAAAAGTTTCTTAAAAGACAAATTTGGATAAAATGTTTCCAAAATTTGTTTTTAGACAGCGTCTCTGAAAATGTTTTATCTTTTGAGAAAATTGGAATGGCCGTTGCTATAGTTGCCTCCAGAGTTCATAACCATGCATACAAATTCAATGTATTCTTCGTACAAGGCTCTGTCTTCTCAACCGAATCTTCATGCTTCTCTCAGTTATCACAATCATATTGGGAGGTAATGGATTCGTATTTATAAGAAAGGATAGACAGTTTCATATTATTTTTACCATATACATAAATATTTGATATACATACTAGTACTCCTAAGTTCATATTTACTGGGATAGACTAAAGTTTTCAAGTTGTAAAATTTGTGGAGAAAAAAAAAAGTTTGATTGAAGTGTCTGTGTAGGTACTTATAAATAGTTAAATCAGACAAGGGGCTAATGCTGGAAATGAATCTTAGCTTTAGAATAATTAAATTCTGACTTATATTTAAAGAATATGAATACTGAAAATAGCAGCAGTGAATCTATCCCCCCGAATAATTGTAATATTTCCAAAAATATATATATACATACTCGAAAATGTCAACAACACAGAATTTAGTGTACTTTTAATCACTAATTATGATTGTTACTGCTCATATGAATACACATCCAATGATTGAATCACCAAAGTTTTAGTGGATGAAAGATGCCGATGAAGGTTGATTTGTAAATCTGGAAAAACAAGGGAAGCTGCAGAGATAAAAATACAGTTACTGGGATGGCCGCCAGTATAGTGATCAGAATGGGAACCCATATAAATCTGTCATGGAATACGATCCAGAGAGCTGCAACAAAAGCTATCAACATAGTGGCTATGGCGAAAAAGAGAGAAGCAAGGCCTATCAACAATTTCAAAGGAAGTTTGATGAAGAAATCTTCTTCTGCATAACGAGCAGTCAAGATAGATAAAAACATCAGAACCGAAGTCAAAGCTGAAAACAGGGCTAGTGCATCTGAAATCATGAAAACCGTAAATAGTTTATTTCCTAAGAAAATGGGAAAGCCATTGCTGTTGTTGCCTCCAGGAACTGTAAAAGCTGCAGCAAAAGCTACAGTAGCGACAAGGATCGTCACAACCATGCAAGAAGTTGATGTATCCTTCATCCATTTCTCAGCTTTATCAACCAAACCTTTGTGCTGCTCAGTGAATAGTTCCCTAGGTGTGTATCCATTATCGTCTTTTTTTTCCTTTTCAGAAGGGTGTGCAAGTTTCTCCACCTCCTACAAAATAAGCAGAGTACAAGTCAAGCACTAGCACAAAATGCATGCCAGTGGTGCATGGATCGAGTGTCTTGTGGAAAGATCCTGGAGTTGGACCATTACTCCATTTCCATTGAAGATATTCTTGATCATGAGAGAGGAACTTTGAGTCATCAATAAGAGGGGAGCTACGTGGTGCATTAATTAATTATTTCAAGAGAAGCTACTAGACATATTTCAACCCAAACGTATGAGCTTGTACATATTATTAAGCACAAACAATGCCCTATTATGTGTAAGACCTCACAAAACCCAAATATGAGACTTTTTTTTTTTTAAGTGACTAAGGGTGTGTTTGGAAACTTTTCGAGGAAAACTTTTACTAGTTGAGTTTTTATTGGGTAGAGCTTTGGATAAGAAAGTTTGTTATTCAATTTAACAAGGTTGATTGTTAGGCATCAAATCTTAAGAAAGAGATTTAATTGTTATAAATTAAAAAAAAAAAAAAAATTGACAAAATAACTGTAATGAAGAGAAATATATAGTGACATATTTAAAGTTTATCGAGGGTAATTGAAACAATTTACTTATTAAAAAAAAATTGAAAAAAATTCTTTTTGAGTTTTCTCAAACAACCAAAAAAAAAAAAAAAAAATCTTTTGCACTATAAACAAGTCACACCAAAGACACTCTATTACTATGTTAAAGCAATCACTAGACTTGATCACTCAAAATCTTAAAGTCACAAGTAAAAGTTAAATAGAGATAGAATGATGGATCACCTTGAACCACAGCAACTCTCTTTGCATTTGTAAAGCTGTACCAGAAATAGATGATAGTTGAGGAGAAGGTGCCAACTTAGCTGCCAGATGCATCATGGTGGTTTTTGGTAGAATTTGGTTGTTTTCTGCCAGATGCATCTCGGTCGATTCTACGGTTAATTCATTTTTGTCACTTACCTGAACAAATAACTTACACAGTGCACTCCTCTCATATAAGAGATTGAAAATCAATTCTCGCCTATGTGCAATAGCAACATGAAGTACCGTATCCCAGTTTTTCCGAAACCAAATCAATTCCGGGAAATGCTGAAGACATACTTCAACAATTTCAACAATTCCCGAACTTGTGGCGAGGTTCAAGATTTCTGATTTCACAAAGAACTCGATAATTTTACTATTTGGCATACCTTTTGCTTTCTCACATACAAAATGTACCAATTCCAAAGCATATCTGTGTCTCAGTTTTGCATCTTCGAGTTTCTTGCCAGTAGAAGGAGCTGCAAATAATTAAAATTAAGAGTGGATGGAGAATTAGGTAAAATCAATAATACTTTAGTTTTGAGGACAAATGTACCATACCTACGGTCATGACAACCTTCCAGGTTAGCTCTGGGAACCATTTACCAACTGCACAATTTTTGAAAAAAAAAAAAAAAAACCCACCTCATAATTACTTAAATATTGCATTCTAAAGTATTAAATTGTTAAAATTTATTAATAAGTTTTCGTTCTACCCATCTTTAGAGGCTGATCTGATTGATATGAAGAGAAAAATTGACTCAACATAATTGATGAACAATTTTTCTCTCATAGGTACGTAATTTAGGCTAACTTATAGCATAATAATACATGTCACTACATTTTTGCTATGTAAACAACAAGACTTTAATTATAATAATACATATAGCAAAAGTGTGGTGATATTTATTAATATGCCTAAATTGTGTGTCCATAAAAGAAAAATTCATGAAATTATAGTACCAACGAAACAAAATACATAATCACAAACCTTTAGGCGCCCCACATGTTCTCGAGATTAGATCTTTAAAGTTTTCTTTTGGATCCTCTATATCGTCTCTCACGGAACTTGATGGCTTATGGCGGGCGCGCAATGCTAAAAAGGCACTTGATGGCTCATAGGGCACCGCTAAAAAGGAAATAAAAAAACATAATTAGCAGTAATAACTGGAGAGGAATTTTGAGATTGGTTACATAAAAAGGGAGAGAACACCAACATTTATAGATCCATCTTTCCAAGAAATTAAGCCTAGTTCCACTGAGGAAGTCTGTAGGTCTAACAGCCAAAATGCTGAGTATATTTCTTCCACCTTTTTCTTCTGTATAAGTAGACATGTCAGGGGAGTGATGAAGCAGATGCAATGTTATATCTGTTCAAAGAGGAAATATAACCTTGAAAGATAAGCACAAGTGTTAAATTAACAACAAACCCCCTACCCCACCCAACACACACACACACACACACACATATATATATATATATATATATAAGAGAATTGTTCACACACAAGCACAAGTGTAAAATTAACCACGCACACAAGCACAAGCGTAAAATTAACTTTAGGTAAGGACTATTTATGTGTTTGTGTGAGAAACAAATTTGAAGTTTACCGTGGAAGCCTGCGTGAGTTAGCTCTAAAAGGAGATGATCATTTGTAGTAGTTTTGACGAAGGGTTCTCTAGTTCTCCTTGCAAGGAACCAAGCCATTTCCTTCCCTTTCTCAGCACCATAAACAACAGCAGAAAGTAGAGGAATGAATCCTTGATTGCCTTGAAATTCTGTCAAGTCAGGGTTTTTTCTCAACAATGCCTTGGCGACATCCACACTTCCAGCTGTAGCAGCAGCATGGAGAGCCGTGTTTCCTGTGAAATCTGGCAACGAAACTTCATCCGGAGACATTATTTCAACCAGCTTCTCCACAAATTTGGAGTGGCCAGAAAGAGCCGCAATGCGCAGTGCTGTCATGGATAACTTGGCAATCTTCGCTGTCAATGCTCCAGGATTTCGCTTGATAATCCTTACAGCGTTTTTCCAGTTGCCTCCAAGTGCGGCAAGAAATAAATCTCTCTGGGAACTTTCTTCAGATACTTCCGGCCAATCATTCTCACTGCAAGTTTGCATGTTAACGTTGAATTGCAGAGAAAGATTTCATACGAGATTTTTTTTTATTATTCCAAAAAGAATGTTAACAATCTACAACGAACCTATATTATGACTTCAATGAAACAGGTATACAGACCTCAACTTATGCATTATGCTGGTTTGAGACTCTGTATTGTATTGGAGTGTTTGAATTACACTAGATAGGATGGAATTTGACATATATTAATATTCTGTATTGCATTATATAAAGGGTAAAACAAAATTATGTTTAATATCACAAAGACTAAAATATAATATCTTAATCAAAATAATACTATAAAATATATATGTTCACACCCATTTGGAATGTATTTGGTAATACCATATTTAACATTTTCCTATTTGAATACATTTTAAATCTCTAATACGGTAGAATACATACCAACAAACATGGCCTAAAAACTTAACACCTTCGAATTATATTAAAAACTCCATTGTTAATTATCTAAAACAACCATTATATCAATTATTATTTTTTTTCACAATTGTACACATGACAATGATTCATTTGATGGGCATTACTACGTAGTACATACACATGCCTACATATATGAAGCATTTCCAGCGGCAAAGATTCAATCTCATCTATTGACTTTTTTTTTTTAGCTATTACAATTAATTTGGAGTTTGGGAGAGGAACACTATTGAAACTCACAACTTATTTGGTGTGATTATGTTTGAGTGTCAACAGGATCTGAGATCACCTTGTCGCATCTTTACAATTTTGAAAGTGCATTACTCATGTACATTTTATTTCATCTCAGCTACTTAAAATGTTTTAATTTGATGATTTTGAAATTAATCTCAGCTACTTAAAATGTTCTAATAACCCAACAGAGAACAGCATAAGTGCGTATTGCCTGCCATGAACCATGGTAGACATATGAGAATTAGTAGACATTGTCAAACCCAATTTTAAATTAAAAAATTAACCAAAAAAAAATAGGTGAACAGGACTTATATAATGAGAGAATACAAGAAACGTAAGAACTTCATAGTTACCTCGAATTATATTTGATCCTTCCCATCCTTGGAAAATATTTATCTTAATTCTTAAACACCAAAATGCAGCCTTCAACTGATTTATCTCTCGTCTCCTCAGCAGAGACCGTTTGCTGTGATCATATCCATAGATAGGGAAGAATTACTACCCCAAAAAAAAAAAAAAAAAAAAAAAAAAAAAAAAAAAAAAAAAAATCCTATTTGAGAAACAGTGATCAAAATCTGTATTGGATTTTTAAGTTTTAAATTAGACTTTAAAAGAAGCTATGACAGGGTTGAAACCAATGTTTTAAAACACGTTTTTAGTACAGAGGCGTTTTTCTATTTCGAGGCGAGACGTTAGCCTCAATAAGGATAGTATAAAACACGTATAAAATATATAAAAAACAGTAAAACACCTGCATCTCATAAAACAACCAATAATTCATAGCATAATATATATATATATATATATATAATACCTAAATCTCATAAAACAACTATGACAGACTGCTACAATAATAATAATAATGGACTAAAGGAGACTACGACCTCCACTCCAATTTTCATGGAAGGAAGCTCCTCCACAGACTCAGATTTTAGAAATTTGAGGAAGGAATTAATCACCTGGAAGGGAAGATGAAGGTGTGCACGAAACAGAGTGATGATGGCACAGCTACTAGTTTTCTTGTGTTTTCACTTTGACAAACACAACCACACGTTTTAATTCCAAATATACAATTATATATTTCTGCCAATATTGCTAATCAAAGAAACGTTTCTAAATAACTTCGGGAAACAATTCTGAAAAAATGTGGAAAATATTCTTAAAAACGTATATGAAAAATCAATTGATTTTAATAAATTTTGATCTAAAATTTTGTATTGGATGATAAGTTTCATGAAATATAATTGTAAACCAAATTTAAAATTTTTTCAAGAACTACAACTATTTTTCTTCATTTTTTTTTTTCTATTTTTCGCCATGCTTTCCGATACTTCATATTTAATAAAATCAGGAAAAAAATAGTTTAATTTATGAATTCCGATACTTCATATTTAATAAAATCAGGAAAAAAATAGTTTAATTTATGAATTTCATCAATATTCATACTTTGTGTTAAAATAAAATGCACATAGCATAATAATGTTAATTAAGTTATTAAAGAAAGCAAATAAAAAGAAATAGCAGTCACCTGAATGGAAGCTGAAGGTGTGGCAGAAACAAAGTGACTTCAATTCTTAACAGCTACTTTTGTTTTCTTTTTTAAACGGGAAAGAATTTTGTTGTTGTTGTTGTTGTTACTTGTTAGGAATTAGGATTGTGCAATTTGCACATTAAATAGCGAAGGAAAACACACTTTCCATGAATTTTGTACAGAAACGATTTTTTCGAAAATTGACGTTGACGGACCAGATTAAATGAATGACACTTTTTCCAAAAAACACACTTCACTTCTTTAAAAGCATCCACAATGGTGTGAAAAAGAGATCCAAATGAGAAGACCTATTTTTTTAGGGGTCTTATAGATGCCACAATGGTGTAAAAAGAGATCAAAAAAAGAACTCTAAATGTGGACTCCACCACACTAGACCTAAATTGGGTTTCAAATTTGGAACTACATTTGTGTTTTGCCCGATGATTGGAATTAGATTCTCAATATCTCCCAATTATATATATTTAATTTAAATTTAAATATATAATTATTAATTTCAATAATTATATATAATGAAAAAATATAAATAAATTTAATATATATATATATGTGTGTGTATTTCAATTTCAAAAATTATATATATAATGAAAAAATATAAATAAATTTAATATATATACATGTGTGTATTTCAATTATTTAAATTTAAATAGATAACTATTAATTTCGATAATTATATATATAATGAAAAAATATAAATAAATTTAATATATATACATATAAATTATTTAAATTTAAATATATAATTATTAATTTTGATAATTATATATATAATGAAAAAATATAAATAATTTTATTTTTATTTTTAAAATTTTATTTTAATGAAATTAAAATAATTTAAATGACAATATTAATTTTTTGAAGGTTTGGAACCGGAACCAGAACCAAACTTTCAAAACTGGAATTGATTTTGGAGGTTCAAAACCAAAATAGAATCGAGAACCGTAACTGAACCGTCGGAACCGGACAAAAACCGAAACCGAAACCGAAATCGAAACCGAAACCAAACCGGCGGAACTGCCAGAACTAGACTGGAACCGAGGATTTGAGGAATCGAGGAACTAGAACTGGAACCAGCGCCATGTCTAATCGTAGACAATATATTGTTTTAAATATTTATTTTTATTGTTGATGTAATTGGGTTGTGATAATTTTAAATTAATAAATTATTTTATTTTAAATTAATTATAATTTGTTAAATATATAATTATTGATAGTGTTTATATTTGAAATATATTATATAATTTATTTATTAATATATATATATAATATTTTAAAGAAGAACAATGATTGTTTAAAAAAAAAAAAAAAAAAAAAGTGGATCCATTTTCTCTTTTTCAATTTAGCTCCATCGTGGGGAAAGATACCCAAATAAATATAACCCAAATGGGAAGATCCATTTTTTGAAAACAAGACCCATATTTGATTATGTGGCACAAATGGGTCTTGTGTTTAGATCTCAATTCTCAACCATTGTGGATGCTCTTACTCTCTGTGGCTGTGAGGATAATCAAGAAAAACTGGACTAGATTAAATGAATGACAAGTGACAACTATATATCAACATCGAACTTTCAACTCATATAATTGATCAAAAATATTACATATTGACTCTAGTGGTTTCGATGTCATTTTTACAGAAAGAGGGCCAGAAATGTGGTAGGTTTGCACTTATCAACGGATGTCATTAATAAGTCCTGTTGATAAGGTTTTGATGAATAAAATGGTTAATCGGGAATGTAACGCTAATTTTTTTAAGGTAAATAGTACAAACTTATCTTGAGGTATGGTAAAAATCCTTAATATTCAACCTTTAGCTTTAATTACACAAGCATGTCCTCACGTCAGTCAACAATAGTTATAAATAACGGTTGACCAAACTTTCATGCATAAAAAACTTAAAATAGAAAGTGCGAGGATGATGAACGGTCCAAATGTAAAGCTTAAAAGATTAACAATCCATATCGTTAATGAATATAAAATTAAATTAATTATTATTTTTTTTTTAAAAAAAAGGTCAATGGCTAGGAAGAGATCGTTGCTCTTTTTAAAATAATAATAATAAAAAAATCTTTTACCTTTATTTTATTTTTACTTTTTATTAATTAAAAATCTAAACTGTTCATCATCCTCACCCTCTAAGATGCACATAACATAAAATTGTTAATTAAGTTATTAAAGAAAGCAAATAAAAATAAACAAAGTGACTTCACTTTACTCAAGTTTTTTGGGTCTCAGTCTCATTTCCAACAAAGGAGATTGAAACCATGGGAGATTTTAAAAAGAGTAATGCTAGACATCTTACCTACAATCCCATCTCTTTCATCCCAACTCATATGATAGCTGAGGTGTCACTTGGTGAGTGAATACACATTAATTGTTATTTATCTCACTTATTCATGTATCTATTTACCAAGTGACACATCAACTAGCACGTGGATTAAGATGAAAAAGGTAGGATTGTAAGTGGATGTCTAGCATTACTCTTTTAAAAATCACTTGTTGACAACTACTTTTGTTTTTTGTTTTTTGTTTTTTTCAATGGAGACAACTACTTTTAATTTTTTTCATAGCGTCAAAGAGTGTTATAATAATAATAATAATAATAATAATAAGAATGAGTAATTCCACAAACGTCCCCCGAGTTTAGGTCTAATTACACGCATATTGATTTTTTACTAAATATTACACAAACATCCCCTACCGTCGGTTGACTTCCATCCAAACTAATTATTGACCAGATTTTAGTATTAAAAGTCCAAAATACCCTTAGTTACTTATTTATACTTTATTTTGTTCCCCTTAAAATAAAATAAATTATATAAAAATGCAAATAAAAAACTTTTAATTATATTTTTTAAAAGTCTAAATTTTTTGTTTTATATATTTTTGTCTTTGAAAATTTGTTTGAAAAAAATATAATTAAAAGTTTTTTATTTGCATTTTTATATAATTTATTTTAATTTAAGGGGAACAAAATAAAGTATAAATAAGTAACTAAGGGTATTTTGGACTTTTAATACTAAAATCTAGTCAATAATTAGTTTGGATGGAAGTCAACTGACGGTAGGGGATGTTTGTGTAATATTTAGTAAAAAGTCAATATGCGTGTAATTAGACCTAAACTCGGGAGGATGTTTGTGGAATTACTCCTAATAATAATGAAGGAAAACACACACTTTCCACGAAACAACTTCTTCCAAAATTGACGTTGACACGAGCTTTCAACTCATATAATTGATTAAACTGTTTACGTATTGACTCCAGTCGTTTCGAGTCTTTCCTCCGTGGTTTCTTTAGTGTCTTTCCTCCGGTGCTTTTATAAAAGAAGGGCTCGGAAGGTGGTAGAGTTGCAGCGGCTGTCAGTAAGGTTTTGATGAATAAAATGATTAATCTAGAACATAACGCTTGGCCAATTTTAACATATTTTTTAAAAATTGAAATTAGTTCCTACAAATTTACGAAGAGTATAATAGACATCACACCAACTATTACAACATTTTCATAACAACTCATATGGCAGCTGATGTGTCAGTTGATGAGTGGATACACATTAATAATGATTTATCTCACTTACCCATATATCCACTTGCCACATGGGTTGTGATCGAAAAATTGTGAATTGTGATAGTGATTATGTCTAGCAATATTACTCATTTATCAAAATGACGCTTTTAATTCAAATTATTATTTTTTTTTTCTAAATCAAAGCCGAGTTTATCTTTCTACCACGTATTCACACCTTATTTTTCTCTCGTTTCTTTTTCCTCTTTGTATTTTTACTTTGATCCACACTCACCACTAATAAACTAGAGTTTTTAATAACAACTTTCCCTCTCGTACTCTGAAGTTGCTTCAATCTCTTTCTCTATTTAAAAAAAATGGGGTGTTATTCATTTAGTCTTTTTTTTTTTTTTTTTTTTTTTTTTTTTTTAATGTCTATTTTTTACTCACTTATTCATTTTTCATTAGATTGATCCCTATGTTTTCAAAAACCACTCAATTTCGTCTTTCCGTCAGTCAATCGTTAGTAAAATTAAATAGTTCTAAATGTATTTTTGTCTTTAAACATTGATATGCCACGTGTCAACACACAAATAAATAGAAATATATAGACAATAAAAATTAAATTTATATATAAATACAAATTAAAAATTTATAAACAAAAAAATTTATAAAAAAAGAAGAAGAAAAATTAACAAAACAAAAATAAAATATCTTCTTCTTCAATTCTTCTTTTGAGCAACATAGCAAATCCCCCACTCCATTTCTTCTTCAATTCAAGAGTCCAAAATCAAGGAACAATGGGGTTTGGCCGATGAAGAGGAAGGTTTGTTGGAGTCACCACGACGGTGGCGGTGAAGTGGTTGTGGGCGTCAAGGGCTTCTGATGCGTGCTTCCGGCGAGTGAGTTCCGGTGAGTGGGAGCTGGGTGGTCTTGCTCCGCCGTGTAAGTGACTATAAACATACCCGGGTCGGATCTGTTTTACGGGCCAAACACCCCTTTGAACTACTACATCTGTAATAACCTCTGTTGTTCAAAAAAACCAAACACAAGCCTTAAATTCAATCCCAAAATTAGTTAAAATCCCTAATTTAATATTTTTTCGAGGTGGGTGTTTGATAAAATTTAATATTTTTTTATATAGATTGACAAAAAAAGTACCTTCTTTTGGATCGGGTGGCTTGAGGATTTGCAGAAGTTGAATTAGAAGTCCCACTAGTAGAGACAGAATGAGACGGTAGCTTAGGTTGTGGTTGTTGTTGTTGTTGTTGTTGTTGCTGCTTGAACTGTGTAGTATTCTGTTCTCTTGGTGAAGAGATTGAAGAGAAAGAACTGTGTTGTTTGAACTGTGTTGGTGTAGTGAAGAGGTTGGTCTGTTCTCTTAGTGAAGAGATTGAACTGTGTGTGCTTGAACTGTGTGTGCTTGAACTGTGTAGTACTTTGCTCTCTTGCTGTTGATGATGATACTTTTCAGAGAAAGTGGATGAGATTTGGGAAAAATGGCTTGTGGTTCTGGATTCGATTTGGTGTTGTGGTAGTGGAGGTGTGATTAGGTTCTAGGTTTTGTGTTGATTGTGGTCCGGTTCGGTTCTGGGTGATGTTGGTGGTCAGAATCTGAGTTTGGTTGTGTGGGTGATGTTGGGAGTGGTGGTGGCTGGAAATCAATTCTTCATTGATGATTAGATGAGGGTGTTGGTGATGATTTGAGATGGTTTTTGTTTTGATGATGATTTGATGGTGGTTTTGTTGATGGAGATAATTTTTTTTTTACTTTTCAATTTTTTCGGTTGGAGGTTGATGATGATGAATTGATGATGGAAGGTTCATGATTTTTATTATTATTATTTTTTTAATTTCTAATTGTATATTATATTTTTTTTCAATTTTGTTTTGTTGTGGGTCTGTTTTATATTTCTTTCCCTTCTTAATTTTTTTTAAAATTAATATATAATTATAAATAAAATTAAGAAAATAAAAGTTTTCTTTTTATTTATTTTGATTTTAAAGTTAGGGTAAAAATGTCATTTTGTATTTTTTTGTGATGGTTGACTGTTAAAATTCTAGTCAGGACTTAGGGTGATCAAATTGAGTGGTTTTTGAAAACATAGGGATCTATCCAGTGAAAAATGAATAAGTGAGTAAGAAACAGATAATTCAAAAAAACATAGGGATTAAATGAATAATACTCCAAAAATATTGGTATTCAAACTAAATGCTTTTTTATTCAAACAGTATGTTTTTATGAATTATATACATTTGAATTTGAATTAAATGCTTGACTTAAGTTGACCGTGTGAAAAGAATAAAAAGGATGTTACACCCTAAAGTTGACTTGAGTTCACTGATTAAAAAGACTATTGTACCCTTAAAATTTTATGAAAAAATCAATTATTCCCTAAAGTCTAATTAACTTTTCCATTTCTCTCTCACACAGTCACACCAATATTGTTTTGGGCTATTCTTGGACTTCTTTATTTTATCCTGATAAATTGCATGTTTGAACCATTGAAAATCAGCAGAGATATACAAACAAATCAAATGAAATGGCTGGTATCCATCCTATCAATTTATGTCAAATTTTTAGAGAAATCATCCGAGATTATGTTGATGATACTAGGATTTTTGTTATATTTTAGACTATTTTGAATATGTAATTAAAACAAATTAAACAAAAATCAAAATATAATTTACAAGTATTAATTTCCTCACAATACCAACCGCCCATGTCATCCTCTACTTAAATAGTAGTAGCTCTACTTGCAATGAACTTTATTTTATTTTTTTAACAAAAAAGCATTATTAACCCTATTTTTTTATATAAAAAAAGTATTATTATTATTATTATTATTATTATTCACAAGAGCATAGAAATTCGTGAACTTACAATGAACTCATAGACGTGAATAAAGGAAAATTATGCTAATTTAATTTTATTATTATTATTATTATTACAAGAGAAAGCAAGAGACATATATCATGTAATGGGGACTGTGTGCATGTGATCGACCGGTCACATTATCATATATTCATATAATGGGACGTAAAATTATTTTTTGCTTTATTCAAGCCATTAATACTCATTTGGAGCTTTTTTAGTTTGAAAACAATACTCATTTTGATTTTTGAGGTGAGAGTGATGGTGATGAGGGTGACAACAAGGATAATAATTGAGCTGCGAGCTGCTATGTCAAGGACAATAATTAATAATTAGGGTGTCGATATTGACATCCATAAATATGATAAACACACCCATATTTTAATAAAAAATTTAATTATAAAAATATCCCAATAGGAATTTACTAATAAGGACAAATTAGTTTAATTAAAAACAAATCAAATACTATGTATACCCATTTTATTATAAAATAAAATAATAATAAATAAATAAAAACTAAACCCTAATTTTCAAACTTACCACACCCTTGATTTCTGTTTGTTATATTTTTCTCACCTCCATTGCAGCCTTTCATGTTTTTTTTTTCTAAAACAAATTAATAACAGTAACCATGAAAAAAACTACGCCCATCCACATGATGAGCTTGTGATTTTGTGCAATTCAAAAATATATCATGCTTATATTTTTAAAGTGCATGCAGTACATATTGTATATATATATATAGGTGCAAGAACGCCAGTCTGTTTTGCTTTGTTTCTCCGGTGGTGGGTCTGTGTGTGTTGTTCCTCTGGTTTCGTTGTGGTCTGTTCTTGCCCTTGTGGCTCCCTTTAATAAACTACTTTTCAAAAAAATATATATAGGTGCATGAACAATGGTTCAATGAAGAAAGGAAATTGTTTCTTTTCTACGAAACAATTATCGAATGTGGGGATTTGCTTTGTGTTCATGAGATGTTTGATATTGGTAATAATCTTCCAACTAGTTATCAATCCATGATTCCGTTTTCGTATTTTGATTTCTTGTGAACAATAATATTATCGAAGCCAAAATGTATAGTTAAATAAACTTAAGAATTTATCATTTATGAAAATTGGGTGTGTTAATAATTTAAGAGGGTTTATAAATAAATTATATTAAAATAAAAACATTCATTTAAATAAGGGTACTATTGGCATTAACATGTGTGTTATATTAATGTTTTAATTTTAAATTTTAGACATGGGTGTACTTATAAATATGAGTGTGCTTATCATATTTATGAGTGCCAATATCCGCACCCTAATAATTAATATGTACATGACTTTAAAAATATTAATAGCTTTTTTATTAATACAATAATTAATATGTACATGACTTCAAAATAAAATTAATAGCTTTTTTATTAATACAAGAAGAAACCGATCGTATTGCATATATTCAATAAACATTATTATAACTTGTATATTTTTAATGGTCTTTTGTAGCATAAAATTCAAAGAATAATTTTTTTTCTTTCTAAATTTTAAATTTTAAATTACACCAGTCAAAAACTACATATACACCCTTTTGTAAATATATACGTCCCATTTATTTATTTATTTATTATAATTTAAAGTTACAAACTAACCTAATTAGCAATTAAAAGGGTATTATCATTTGGGTCTCTATATTGTTTTGAAATCTGTCTTTTTTATTTATTTATTTATTTATTTTTATCTATTGTCCATTTCTCATTGGTTTGGTTCTTATGTTTTTAAAGAATTTGGATCTTTTTCCTGATTTCACCTAATCTCATAACACATAAGTATTACAATGAATGTGTGGTTAAGATGTGATTGGTTTCAACAATCACTTTATCAACAACCAATCACATGATTAAAAAGATCAGGAAAAATATCAGATTAGTAGAGGATCCAAATCTGTTTTTAAAAATCTATCAATTTGGTCCCTCTCACCTTTTCTCTCTGCAATTCCAAATATCTTCAAATCTGGGAAAAAATTATTTAAAAATAAACTATAGGTAAAAGAAACAGATATTTCAACTGAAAATGAATGAATATCAAGGAAGGAGTCACATTCAGGACTTTGTGGCACCATCTGATGCAACCTGTACATGAACGTGATGGTGTTTACCACGAAGATTGTATGATTGGATTCCAGAAAAAGAAAGAGATCAGCACGTGCACCTGTGAAGAAATACAGTTAATGTTGGTAGTATATGGCTATTAGCTTGGCATGATCTGTTCTCTTTTATTATTCATGTTAGTTAAATAATTATCAATCACATCTACTATATTATAAATGAACAATGAACAATGAGTATAAAAATAGATATTTTAAAAAAGAAATACTAGGCTTTTTAAATGTTTTCCCAAATTGATATGGCATATGAGTTGTCAACATTACATCACTCATCCTATAATTTTAGGATTCACGGGATATTGACAACTCATGTACCATATCAATTTGGGAAAGATTTTAAAAAAAGATTTGGAAAACCTAGAATTACTCAAAAACATAGGAACCCAAATGATAATACCTGTAATTAAAAAAAAAAAAAAAAAAATCAACTTTCAAGAAAAAGAAAATACAACAATGGAAATTAACTAATGAAGTTACTGTATTACATTTCACCTTTTACTAATTAAAATATTTCGGGACAAGTAATTAAGATATAATGAAATATCAACTATTACAACAATTGAAATTTAGTTGTGGCATTTCATTATATCTTAATTGCTAGTGACCCAATACTTAGTGTCATTATATCTGGTCAAGTAATTGACAATTTTCATTGATCTTGAATTTTATCTAGTGCGACAAATAGTTTGTTTTTCTCAAATTTACTTAGTGTCAAAATTTTAAAAAAGTTAATTTTCATTATCTCTATTTTGACAAATAAATTAATTATTATTATTATTATTATTATTATTTTTGAGAGGGAGCAACCTCATTACCTAATTACCTCATTGGTGCAGGTGTGAAGGGTTTACCAATACCACGAATCAACCTTATCTTGTCAAATAAATTTATTTGTGTGACTAAATAAAGATTTTCAAAATTAAAATATGTTATTTAATTCAAGCATTATCATCAAAATAATTAAGTTGAAATTATGAGGAAGGCAAATGCAGTTTTTTTTTTTTTATTTTTTTTTTTATTTTTAATTTTAACTAATTAATTAACATAAGAAACTTGTGATACAAATATACAATGAATGTTTGGGTTTGTTTAGGGTTTCAGTGAAAGGTAAACGGAATACAAATAATTGAAATGAAATCATAAATGTTTTGGTTATGTGGGGATCTTTTTTTGCTAATTTTCTGATAAAATGAAAGAGACCGGAATGACACTCTTTTTGATGAAGTAAATTGGCTTTAATGCATTGCTGCACAAGACAGGATATTTTCTACTCAACTTTTATTATCTAAAAAGTTTAATATATTCAAATCTGAAAATGAAAATTTTATTTTAATTTTTGATCCTTTTATCGGGGGTTATTTAAGATATACTTGAAGATTTAGATTTTAAAAAGAATAATGCTTGTGTATTGACAAGAAATACTGACACCACCAATGGAATTATCATACTAATACTAATGCAGAATTATCATAAGCACCAAAAATGCATCACAATAACTTAGATTTACAAAGAAACTAATTTGCCTGAACGGATCAATAAGCATGCACTGATTACGGCAAGAGAAAACAACCAAGAACCTAATCATAATAAGAACTTTATTTATTTATTTTTATCTATTGTCCATTTCTCATTGGTTTGGTTCTTATGTTTTTAAAGAATTTGGATCTTTTTCCTGATTTCACCTAATCTCATGACACATAAGTATTACAATGAATGTGTGGTTAAGATGTGATTGGTTTCAACAATCACTTTATCAACAATCAATCACATGCTTAAAAAGATCAGGAAAAAGATCAGATTAGTAGAGGATCCAAATTCATTTTTAAAAATCTATCAATTTGGTCCCTCTCACCTTTTCTCTCTGCAAGTCCAAATATCTTCAAATCTGGGAAAAAATTATTTAAAAATAAACTATAGGTAAAAGAAACAGATATTTCAACTGAAAATGAACGAATATCAGGGAAGGAGGAGTCACATTCAGGACTTTGTGGCACCATCTGATGCAACCTGTACATGAACGTGATGGTGTTTACCACCAAGATTGTATGATTGGATTCCAGAAAAAGAAAGAGATCAGCACGTGCACCTGTGAAGAAATACGGTTAATGTTGGTGGTATATGGCTATTACTCTATTAGCTTGGCATGATCTGTTCTCTTTTATTATTCATGTTAGTTAAATAATTATCAATCACATGTACTATATTATAAATGAACAATGAACAATGAGTATAAAAATAGATATTTTAAAAAAAGAGTAATACTAGGCTTTTTAAATGTTTTCCCAAATTGATATAGCATATGAGTTGTTAACATCACATTACTCATCCTATAATTTTATGATTCACAGGATATTGACAACTCATGTATCATATCAATTTAGGAAATATTTTGAAAAAAGATTTGGAAAACCTAGAATTACTCAAAAACATAGGAACCCAAATGATAATACCTGTAATTAAAAAAAAAAAAATCAACTTTCAAGAAAAAGAAAATACAACAATGGAAATTAACTAATGAAGTTACTGTATTACATTTCACCTTTTACTAATTAAAATATTTCGGGACAAATAATTAAGATATAATGAAATATCAACTATTACAGCAATTGAAATTTAGTTGCGGCATTTCATTAAATCTTAATTGTTAGTGACCCAATACTTAGTGTCAACCAGAAAACGTCTGGCTACAACAAAACCAATACAAGTAACAACCAGAAAACATTATGAAATGCCCCACTCTAATCTATCCCCACTTCTGGCCAAGCCTGTCTTAGCCAAACTGTCTGCTAACCAGTTTGCTCCTCTAGGCATAAATTTGATTGAAATACCATCACTTGATTTAAGAACTTGTCTGATATCGTAAACCCAATTAACAAGATGAATATTGCCAAAATCTGATCCATTTATCCAACTCACTGCCGTCATCGAATCACTAACGATGATGATCTTTCTATGCATCAGTGAAACACAAGAGGAGATCAACTGGCAAGCTCTGTGTACTGCCAGCACCTCTGCAGAATTTGAGTCAATACTACCCACAAAAAACGAAAATAAACATAATACATTGCCACTCGAATCTCTAAGAACCCCTCCAACACCTGCATCATTTGAACTTTTTTTGACAGATCCATCTACATTGAACATAAGATCATTTTCCACCGGTGGAATCCATGTCATTATATTCCTGGATTTTTTGCTAACAGCATCCACACATCTCTCCTTTAAATCTAACATAAGCAATGTCAAATCCGTGTTTGATCCTTCACCAAAATTCTTAAACCACAAGGCTGTTCTGAATTTGATTGAATCTAATGCACAGCTGATAACAGCCTCTCTGCTTCTGAAAACCACATCATTCCGAGTCTCCCATATAGTCCATATTACTGCAAAGAATAAAATGTTCCACACTCTTCTTCTAGAAGAAGACTTACACAAACCCAACCAACCTTCCAACCAATCTACTATCGATGAATTGCTGCAAGCACTGACACCCCACCAACCCATACTTTTTCTCCATATTTCACTTGCCCAGTCACAAAGAAGAAACAAATGATCGATGGTCTCAATGTCAGCAGCACAAATTGGACAGTTTAGATCACTCGATTGAACTGCACCAAACTTTTTCAACACCTCCTTTACAAAGTGAAAAGTGAAACTGAAGTATAAACCAGATAATCTAATTAAATACAATGAGCAAAACTTTTGGCACAGGTGGTAGAACTTAACTTTTTAAGAATCTCTTCCAGGATTACAACTGACAAGTTTATGAGAAGAAAAAACATTGCAGCTCATAGAAAGATAGCAATAGAAATTAACTCTTAAGAATCTGCTGCAAAATTACATGCTGAATATGAGAATAAACATAGTGACTAACAGTAAGGTCTGTAAAGAAGAATATACAACTACGGCCATGATAAGGAAGCTCAGATCAACATAACAGAAAATAATAATAATAATAATAATAATAATAATAATAATAATAGGTAATAGAAATAGAAAAAACATACTTGTGCTTCACAACATACTATTGTTGTTACACGATCATTATATTCTTCAATACTTAGCGCAGGAAACAAAAAGTGCCTGCGAGCATATAGCTACAAATATGAGAAACAGCTGGAGAAAGATTTAAAGAAGGTTAAAATTCACAAAGATAAAATAAGTAGTTATGTTCATCACAATTCACAAGTTAGATTTTAGAAACATTTGCCAAAAAAAAAAAAAAAAAAAACCGTGTGCCTTGATAGTTTCAGTTTACATACAAATTCTTTTCTATGGCATGGATTCCAATAAGGAACACGTGATTATCTATATAAAGGTCCTATAATCATTCAACATGGGATATTCATTTTTTCCTTCTTTTCTAATATATAGATAACAAAAACACTTCTCACATATAATTGAATTGCAGGAGATTACGAAAAACTAGAAGTGCTGGTGACCAAATGAAATTAAAGAAAACGACCATCAAACACCTCGTAAATGCAATCACCGATGTATGCTAGTGCTGCTGCATTGAACACTGATCGCGGTTTCTGAACTTTTGGTGCATTTGGCAGCCATATATCGTATCCCACAAAAGATTCATCCAAATTTGCTTTTACCCCTGCATCTAATTTCAATCAAACCATTATATCTATTGGTATTTCTAAAACTTATAAATCCAAAATTCAAAACTTCCAACTTTCCACACATAGTAACTCCATTAAACTAATAAGCAAATACATAGATAATGTTAAAAAAAAATAAAAAAATAAAAAAAAATAAAAATCCTAACTAAACCTTTCAAAATTTAATAAGTTTCTTTACACATATCTACTCTACTTTTCATGAAACACAGCTTCTACAACTTTCCTAATAATCAAACAGAGTCTTGAACACCCAGAGAAAATTCAAAAAAAGGACCTCATAATACAACAAGATTTACATTACCTACATCACAAAAAACCATCTTTTTCATTCAAAATTTAAATTCACAAAATTGTCTAACTCTTCAAACACAAGACACCATTTTTTTTCTTTCCAAGTCTTCTTCAAACAGAAAAACCAACAAAACAAGAGCTATGAAAGAGTTTTTACCTTGACTGGGCGCTTGAGAAGGTCAAAAACTGAAGGCGGGTTGTGAGAATGAGAGGTGGTGGTGGTGGAGTTTAGCTGTGGTAGGAAGATTCTTCTTGGGGTTTTTTGTGGAGGTTTAGGAAAGTATCTGTTGGGTGTCAAACGAAGCTCTCACTCGCAGTGAAGATGAAGAAGAAGAAGAAGAAGATGGACACGAAGAGAGTGACATTGTGGTGAAGCGAAGAGTGTTGACACAAGGCATTTTTAGGGGGGTTTTGCGTGGAAAAATTGTGTTTTGTGTGTGTGTGTGTGTGAGAGAGAGAGAGAGAGAGAGAGGTTGTTTTGTGAGGAAATGATGGGTTGGGCTTCATGTATTTGGACCCAAAAAAATGTTTCTATGGGCCTAAAACACATTAATAGTGGATATGATCTATTTCGATTAGGCAGCTCTAACTAAATACTAAATTGTTTATACGGGTTCATTTCATTGAATTCCGATAAATTCTCGATAAACTAATGTATTATAGCTGAATAATATCATACCTGCATTTTCACTCTTAGCAAAGTGATTATATATTTCCCTTCACTTTAATAATTTGAGTTCGAGTTTCACTTTTACCCATTAAATCACAAAATATAAGAGACTCATCTCCAATAATGAGGGTTGCATTAGATTGTGCTAATAGTTGTTGATCTCCTCATGTTGGTTAATATTTATTGGATCCAACTATAATGATGGAAGGAAAACAAAATTCTTAACAATAAAAAGTTATATATAAAATAAAAATAGACAAAAGGTGTTTGGGAATTGGGATGGCTTATGGGAGCCTTAGAAGAGCTTTTTGAGCTGTTTGGATGATCACAGGAAGCCAAAATGTGTTTAATGTATTTTTTATATTGTCAATTTTACCCCTTCCTTATATAAATAACAAAATCAAAATAGCAAATGTATCCTTCATCATGTTTTATGTCGTTCTCCCCCAAATTCATCGATGAACCCTAATCTCTCTCAAAGATAACAAATATTTCATCAAATCCATAATTACAGCTGTGTTTTTGGGAAGATTCGAGCAAGTTTTCGTTGAAAGCTACCACATTTCGCTCTCAAAACTCTATATCCGGAATGGTTTCGAAGCTCTAATTTCTTAACTGCAGATCAATCTTTAATTACTTCTGTAAGTTACTTTAGATTGAATCTCGATTTTTTTTTTTCCCTTATTTCTTTTTCTAAAGATTTTTATGCTTAAGAATGTTTAATTTAACTAGTAAAATCTGTATGTGGAATTAGGTTTGAGAATGCTAGAGAATGTTTTACTAGGTTTGATTTTTGATCATTGGGTTTTTCATTTGTACTCAAGTATGAAAATTCCTGTTGTATGGATGGATGAAATTATGTGCATCATGATTCTAATATTTCTGTTTGAATGTAGGAAAATATGAATAAGCTTTTAAGTGAAAAAAACATACTACCAGTAAAATACAAAACAAATACCAATTTGAAACCTTGTCAAGTGAAGAAGAAAATCCGGTAGAGTTCGTGTATACATGCCTAGTTGAGGGATATGATAGTGGATTTGATGAAACAGAGACGGTGATTAAATGTAATTGTTATCATGGTTTGATATCTTTGATTTTACTTTGGGACAGCCGGAAATTAAAACACTCCCGAATGGAGTGGTTACCCAGTAAATCTGTGAATAGAGGTAACTAAGACACTTGAATGTTAAGTTCTGCATTTTGGTGTTTGGATTTTGTCTTTATTTTGTATGGATATAGGTAACAAACATTGTATTGGCATTGTTCAAGCCAGTCGAATAGTGGTCTCTTTGTAGGATTGAACAAAGGTCATGTAGTGACCAAGAATGCCTTAATTTCGCTGTGCAGGTCTTTCATTGTCTTTATATGTTAATCAACTTTATATGTTAACAATGTGTCATTTTGTTTTTTATTTCATTTGTAAATATGCATATGAAACAAGTTAAATTTTGAGAGATTGCTTCTGGCTTTCTGATGCTAAGAAAATGCATATTTTATTATGTGTTCTGATTCTCAATATCTCTTGTTGTCACACAGAAAACAAGCAAAAAGATCCACTTTGTGAGGAATGTGATTTGAGAAATTACTGGTTTTGCACCATATGAGAGGAGGATCGCTGAGCTTCTCAAAGTTGGCAAGGACAAGAGAAGCTGGGCACCCACAAGAGGGCCAAAAAGAAGCGTGAGGAGATGTCCAATGTTCTCCGCAAGATGTGGTAATTTTTAGTGAGATGCTATTATTTCTTATCTAGCATTTACTATATATGCACTCAAACACACAAATTATCTGTCCTCAAGCCCATTTATTTGTTATTTTCTGACACAATTTACAATTTACATTTTACCGATTGTAGCCTGCAGAGCCACCGGAGATGGAGAGAAGAAGAAGGCTACGTGAAGTACCCGTGACGAGAACTAGAAGCACAGTAGTTAGAGGAGTTTGGTTAGCCTATGCAAGGCTTTTATTTATTTATTTAAGGTGTAAAATTATGCTTAGAAACTTGGTTTGTTCTGAAATAAAGACAGAGTAATTGGAACCACTGGTACCTTGATATCATTATAATTTTGTATTTTTCATAGAAATTTGAGTTATTTGCTTTTGTTCTCAATGATGCCAAACTAGTTGCATATATTCTCAAGTCGAAGAAGTTTCCTGTTGTGAGATACATGGCACCACTGTCATAGACCGTTGAAATTTCATATTTCTATTTTATTAGAAATTCAAACAAGTGCACAATAGTCAATAGATTATTTTCTATTGTTTGGCATAAAATTTCCTCTTGGTCTATAGTTTATTTTAACTCAAGACTTACAACAACCGGTAAAAAAACATAGCATAAATAAGGAGATACAAGTTACAATACTGACTTCTCAGCTACTATCACAGATAAAAATAGTTTATGGGTGCGTTAGACAAGAAAAAACAGAAGAATATTAGTATAATTTTTTTAAGGAAATATAATTGAAAAAACAGAAGAATTTTAGTATAATTTTTTTAAGGAAATATAATTGAAAAAAAATGATATTATCTATTATTTTTTTTTTTGAATGTACATATATTATCTACTATTCTAATTAAGGTAAAAATGTCATATTATAATTAGAAGAGATTTTAAATTGTTATAATCAAACAAACTCAAAAGCTCTTCTTAAAGGGTAAAAAGGTCATATCATAATTAGAAGAGATTTTAAAATGTTCCAACCAAATAGTCTCAAAAGCTCTTCTGGATACAAAAGCTCTTCTGAAATATATCATCCAAACAGTAACTGAAAAGCTCAGGCTTTTACTTATTTTCTTCTACTGTCAAAGGTCAAAAATAAAAGATATCCCAAACGAGCCCAAAGTTAGTGGGATTTGTATAGAACTTGTAATTTGTATAGATTTTTTTTTTGTTAATTACAAATTTTAAAACTAAAATTAAATATTAGACGAAGAGATGATCACACTATACAATTCACTAATTTTTATAATTTTTTTTTTAATTCAACTTGTCTTTCAATTCCTAGTTGGATATTAAAATCCAATCAATATATGTGATCACATGGCATCTTTTCATTGGATCTTCCAATCAACTCCTCTAGAGCTGCTTACACATTAATACAACGACGAGTTTCTTCTTCTTCCTGCTTTTTCTCCAATTATTGATTGTGAATGTTGTGTTTGTTTAGTGATTCAAGGTTTGGTGGGGCTTCGGGTTATAGCAGTGTTAGCGAACAAACCTTTCACTATACGCGCGGAAGCGTTGCCCGATAGAACACAAACAAACACAATAACAAAGAAAAGATAGATGAAGAGAAGTAAATCAAAAAATCCAAGCACACAACACAAGAATTTACGTGGAAACCCAAATCAGGGAAAAAAACCACGGCTGTCAGGACGACAAGAGAAAGTTCCAATATGTAGTAAATTGTTACAACCACACACTCAGGATCTCTCTCTAAATAATACCCCAAACCCAATTACACCCAATGCTCACTTTGAGATCTCTCTTGTATTTACTATTATGCTCCACCACAAATAACCTAGTTATTATGGTCTATTTATATGTATTACAGGGAGTTTAAACTAACAAGGAAATCTATCTCCTAGTCATACAAGATTTACTTGTTCCACATAAATACTGTTTCCTATTTATGACAAGTCTTTACTTCAAGGAGAAATCTTTTTCCCATTCGAACTCTAGAAGCAACATATTTCCTCTTCCATGCATATTTCCTGATTCAACGCGTGCTTGTGATTAACTACGATTCAAGTTGCAGTTGGCCACCTGCTTCCTAAACCGTGTTGAATTTGACCACTCAGAAGACCGTGATCCACGCGCCAAACCTTGTCGAACCGCTGTCGGACCGCTGTGAAAGCCACAGCGCTTTCCACAGCGTGAAACACTGGAATTGGAACCGCTGTTGATGCGCTGCTGAAAATAGCAGCGGTGTCAAACTGCTGCGGACAGCTACCGGACAGCTGCCGCATAGCTACCACTACCGCTGCCTAAATTGTGTCAGACCACTGTAAACAGCTGCCGGACAGCTGCCGGACAGCTGCCGAACAGCTGCCGAACAGCTGCCGGTACCGCTGCCAAAATGGCAGCTGCGCGGCAGCGGTTTGAGCTGTCCGTCGCTTCTCTTCATGTCTTTTCCAAGCCTCCCTCAAACATAACCTCATACTCCCAAACGCTCTCACGTCTCCAGGAAGTCTCCGCATTGGTAAATCATGTTTGGTAACCATTGGAAATACGAGCCATATCCAACAATCCTCCCTTATGGCGAGAATTTCCAAAACTTGTCCTCAGCTACGATTCTCATCACCAAGAATCAAACATACCCACCACTAGGTATAAACACTTAGGAAACAACCATCCCAAGATTTCACCGGCACATGTCGAAATTTACCTTGCTGAAAATTGTGGTGCAACTCCTCACGTTAGGTTCCCAGGGAGTTCGCTCAGCCATCGACATCCTTGTCCACCACACACCTTGCATCACCTCCTAACCAATGCCCGTGCGTAATTGTGGACCCGCTATCAGCTACATCCTTTTCACGGCAACTAGCGGTCATGCCATGAGGATGTTTATGCCCATTTAGAGGGCATCACTGTAGTCGTCATACTCAAGAGAGGCGATTGCCGGATCACCCTCTTTGGAGCCCTTAGCCACACTTGTCTTCTTATTTTTGCAATCCTTCCTGATGTGTCCAGACTGTCCACATCCCCAACAAGTGACTTTCCCTTTGGAGTTCCCCTTTTTCCTGTCAACCAAAAGAGCCAAGTTATCAGAAGATTTACCTTCACTTTTTAGCCTTCGTTCCTCAGAGATAAGTTTGTTCGCTACATCTCCAAAACATATGGTTGAACTCCCATGCATCAAGATTGGCTTCATGTGCGCATAGGACGGTGGAAGGGACCAGATGAGTCTAAGACCTTTGTCTTCTTCATCAATCTTTACTCCAATCGACTCTAATTCTGAAACTATTCCATTGAGCACTCCTAGATGATCAGAAATTTTCGTACCTTCAGTCATATGCAGCATGTGAAACTGCTCCTTCAGGTAGAACTGGTTGCAGACGCTATTCGCTTGATACAATTCTTCAAGCCTCTCCCAAAGTTCTTTCGCTGAATATGTTCCATGAATATTTGCAAGAACGTTCTTGGCTAGGCACAATCGTATCGCACTCGCAGCTCTCTCATCCAAATCCTCCCAATCATCATCGCTCATCTTTTGTTTACCAGAACTAGTGCTAGCCGTTTCTTTACTAGAATCTCCAGAGCCTTCAGGGTTCGCAGGGGTTGACTTGCCCTTCAACGCCTTGTGTAAACCGTGTTGGATTAATATATCTTTGACTTGAATCTGCCACAAGCCAAAGTTCATCTTTCCGTCGAACTTCTCAATATCGAATCTCATCATCCTTGCCATAAAGTTTGTTAAGACCACTATCAAGCAACCGGGGCTCTGATACCAATTGTTAGCGAACAAACCTTTCACTATACGCGCGGAAGCGTTGCCCGATAGAACACAAACAAACACAATAACAAAGAAAAGATAGATGAAGAGAAGTAAATCAAAAAATCCAAGCACACAACACAAGAATTTACGTGGAAACCCAAATCAGGGAAAAAAACCACGGCTGTCAGGACGACAAGAGAAAGTTCCAATATGTAGTAAATTGTTACAACCACACACTCAGGATCTCTCTCTAAATAATACCCCAAACCCAATTACACCCAATGCTCACTTTGAGATCTCTCTTGTATTTACTATTATGCTCCACCACAAATAACCTAGTTATTATGGTCTATTTATATGTATTACAGGGAGTTTAAACTAACAAGGAAATCTATCTCCTAGTCATACAAGATTTACTTGTTCCACATAAATACTGTTTCCTATTTATGACAAGTCTTTACTTCAAGGAGAAATCTTTTTCCCATTCGAACTCTAGAAGCAACATATTTCCTCTTCCATGCATATTTCCTGATTCAACGCGTGCTTGTGATTAACTACGATTCAAGTTGCAGTTGGCCACCTGCTTCCTAAACCGTGTTGAATTTGACCACTCAGAAGACCGTGATCCACGCGCCAAACCTTGTCGAACCGCTGTCGGACCGCTGTGAAAGCCACAGCGCTTTCCACAGCGTGAAACACTGGAATTGGAACCGCTGTTGATGCGCTGCTGAAAATAGCAGCGGTGTCAAACTGCTGCGGACAGCTACCGAACAGCTGCCGCATAGCTACCACTACCGCTGCCTAAATTGTGTCAGACCACTGTAAACAGCTGCCGGACAGCTGCCGAACAGCTGCCGGACCGCTGCCGGTACCGCTGCCAAAATGGCAGCTGCGCAGCAGCGGTTTGAGCTGTCCGTCGCTTCTCTTCATGTCTTTTCCAAGCCTCCCTCAAACATAACCTCATACTCCCAAACGCTCTCACGTCTCCAGGAAGTCTCCGCATTGGTAAATCATGTTTGGTAACCATTGGAAATACGAGCCATATCCAACAAGCAGCACAATCTGCTCATCCTTAAACAAGAGGGATTTCGATGTTGCCAAACCTCCAAGGAAGTTGGATTTGGATGGATTGACTCCTTTTGAGAAGAACTTCTATGTCGAGTCTCCATCAGTGGCTGCAATGTCAGAGAAGGAGGTGGAGGAGTATAGACTACAAAGGGAAATCACAGTTGAAGGCCGAGATGTTCCCAAACCTAGAGGTTTGGGAAAGTGAGCTAGAGCCTAGAGGTTTTTGTTTAAATTTGCAGCTGACTTGTTGCAATAAAGAGTGAGCGGTTGCATTTGCTGTGATTCTAGGCTTCAATTGGTGGATAGACATTTTGACGACTCTTGGTTTTTATTTATTGTTTTTGGGTAATAGAAATCTGAAAATAGTCATTTAGTGGCTCGTTTCTAAACTTAATGGAGTTCACACCTTTGATGTACCATTTGCTGCTTCTCTCATGAGTTCATACCTTTAGCTAGTGACTTGAGATTCCTGAGCTGATATGTATGGTTGAAGCCAAACAGGATTAACCAACCTAAATCTTTCATGTAAAATTTTGAGTTTACACTTGCAATTAATCATAAATTTGCGTTGCGATTGTATACGAATGACTAAGAAAATTTTAAGATTACAGGAGATTTTACTAGCTAAACTAATCGGTACCTTTTAGTATGTAGTATGTACACTGGTGACATCAATTGTTAGTAAATCACAGCCGTTGATCCTATCATTATGTCAGTCATGTCACTTTTTGCCAATTCTCCAATTTTGAAGATGAAATTCCATCTTGATTCGAAGCTTCTCATTCTATTTTGTTGTGAAAAAAAAAAAAATGATATAACTAGAATTTTTTTTGGATGAAATATAATTAGATTTTAGATACATAATTTCCCATGATAGACTAAAGGCCACGAGTAAAATTACAAGGCTGAAAATACATGTTAGAGACAAACATCAACAAATGGAACTGAAAACAGTTTAGAAGCATGGGCCAACCTCCCTCCTAAGTGCAAAGTGGTGTTTCTTGATTCCATCTCACGCCAACTCAAATTCGCAGTAGGCCAGTAGCTGTTGGAGAGATATCTTTTATTGTATTGACTATATTTTCTTGCCGATATTCAATGGCAACTTGCAAAATGTTTCATGGGAAATCAGATCTGGAAAATTTTGTAAAAGGATCCTAACAATCTCGATCTTCAATCCCACCTCTAATTGAATTATCCAGGATGGGTGTTGGATTTTGAAGAAAATGCATGATTTGTTGATAGCTCATTATAGAAAGCTCATAAACAACATGATTTATTAATTGAATAGCACATTCATGTGTCATCTTGGCATATCAAACTATTTCTATAGATGGTGCTGCAAGTGAAAATCAAAACAAATGTATTATATATTATGTAATAAATTTCATTCATCTCGCTTGCAGTTTGATATTTACAAGCAAATATGATGTATTCTACATGGTTGCTTACCCAATCGTGTAATAGTTTTCCCTAATAGTCGCTTGAACCATCCAAGCACTGTACAGAGGAACAAAACATGCTTTTTAATTTATCAGGTTAATGCTAGAATCTGTTGGTTTAAAGAATTTGAAGAGTAATAACAGTGAAATAAATACAGATTTGCAAACCTTGAATCCTTAAGCTTCTTGATTGTAACACTGGAAAGCCTTCCGTGCTTTCTAGTGCAGGAGTTGAAGCATTTTTGATTCCACATGAACAACTTTAACAAACAAAAAGAAACCATTAAGGACTCGTTTGTTTAGTCGTATTGTATTGTATTAGGCAATTAAAATGTACTAAAATAATACAATACTGTGTTTGGTGCAAACACTGTATTGTATTATTTTAGTACATTTTGGCATCGTCACTAAACACTATATTGTATTATTTTAGTACATTTTGGCATCGTTTGTTTGGCTGTATTGAATTTGTATTAGACAATTAAAATGTACTAAAATAATATAATACAGTGTTTTGTGCAATACTGTATTGTATTATTTTAGTACATTTTAATTGCATAATACAGCAAACTCCGTATTAATTACTACATTATATTTGGTGGTATTATGTTATATTGTATTAGAATAAAAAACACTTTTCTTTTCTTTTATTTTTTTCAATAAATATCGATAAAATATGTGTTATGTTGTTAATATGTTTTTTATAATTTCAAAATACTTAAATTTTTTGTTTCAATTAAAATAAATATTTATTGATTTATTCATGGTAAGGATATTTAAAATTAATTATTAAGTATTTTTTTTAAATATTATATTTTTATAATATAATAAAATACAATAAAATCATATATGAATAACCTAATACGATATAATACAGTGCATCACCAAACACATGTTTGTATTAATGATATTACAGTCTAATACAATATAATACAAATCCAATACAATCTAATACGGTATGTCAAACGAGCCTTTTAATTGCCTAATAATACAAACACCGTATTAACTAATACATTATATTTAGTGGTATTAGGTTGTATTGTATTAGAGAAAACACTTTTTTTTTTTCTTTTTTTCCTCAATGAATATGGAATATTGATATAATATGTGTTATGTTGTTAATATATTTTTTATTATAATTTCAAAATACATAGGAAAATTTTATTTAAATTTTTATTTTCAATTAAAATAAATATTTATTGATTTTTTATGTAAAAATATTTATTGATTTATTCATAGTAAAGATATTTAAAATTAATTATTAAGTATTTTTAAAAAAAATTATATTTTTATAATATAATAAAATACAATAAAGTCAATAGGAATAATCTAATACGATATAATACAGTGCATCACCAAGCACAAGTTTGTATTAATAATAATACGATACGATATGATACAATCCAATACGGTGTGTCAAACGATGCCTAAAAGTTTTTCCAATAGAAAACAAAAAACACTCAAGAATTTAATTTATTGGCACATTTTCAGTAAAAATTTGTTCATATATAAGATACATACATTTATAAATCAATCTTTCTTAAAATCCAAGTTTACTTCCGCTCAAAAAGTATAAAGGTTTTTCTGCCATCCATTTGAGCAAGGAATTCCTATCTTCATCTTTCGCAAGAGCCAAGTGAGGAAAATTTTGTACGAAATACAACGCTATATCCGTTGAAGATGGAACACAAAAAGGACAAATAATAAGTGTACATATCTATTGGAAAGCTGTATATATGTTGGAAGTAGTAGTCAGCTCTTACCATAAGCATTGATCATTGCTGCAAAAACAGGTGACTGGAAAAGTGCTATAAGTATCATCAACAATGATCCAAATGCACTGACAGCTAAGATATCAATTCATTTGGGAACAGTACTGCATATTGCGGCACAATCCTGCCAATGGAACTTCATCCTAAAGCTTGTGGAACGTGTATCGACTCCACAATTAGTTGCAGTGTGAAATTTATATGGAAGCATTGTCCTTCACTTTGTTGCATGAGGTGGAAACCTAAAGACATCGAAGGCATTGATTCAAAAGAACCCCGACTTACTTCAAATGGTGGACAGTCAAGGAAATCTGCCACTATATTTTGCAATCTACAGAAAAAGTAAGAAGTTAGCGTGGTAACTTTGAAAACCATAGTTGACTCTCATAGTTATCAATCAGGCTTCATTCCTTCCTTATGGTTTTCAACTATGGTTTTCAAAGTAAGGTACCACGCTAACTTCTTACTTCGTCTGTAGATTGCAAAATATAGTGACAGATTTCCTTGACTGTCCACCATTTGAAGTAAGTTGGGGTTCTTTTGAATCAACGCCTTCGATGTCTTTAGGTTTCCACCTCGTGCAACAAAGGGAAGGACAATGCTTCCATATAAATATAAATTTCGAAGGATCATGAAGGATCCCAAGTAATGAAGGGCACACCCAGCTGGACAGCCTGGACAACATCGAACATAACTTAAACCAACAATAATCACATTACTAAACTGCACAGGAATCACACAAAATGAAAAAGATAGATATACATTGAAATTATTCACGTGAATCAGTAAACTGACAGGAAATTCACTAAACTTGAAGCAGTAGCTGTCAAAAACAAGTAATTTTGAATTGACATGAGTGTTCTGAGATTGACACTGCCAAATGAATAGATTAAAGAGGCACAAAATCAGATTATTCATTTTCTGATTATGCAGTATACAAAATCAGAACAACAACTAAGTATCTGAGTTTCCACTCGCCTACTCATAGGCATACCACATCCTATATTTTCTCAACACTACTAGACTTTTGAAAAATAAACAAAAGGGCATGAAGACATGAAGAAGTTGCAGTGCAAACGTTGGAAAACACAAAACATGAACAAACCAAAATTCAAAATTTATTCAAAAACTATGTTGCTTCTGTTCTTGACTTGATTGTTTTTTATTTTATTTTATTTTATTATTATTTTTTTTTTTGAAAAGCTTTTTATAGAAAGCAACAAAGGCCAAACAAAAGAGCAAAAAACAGAGCCATGGCTAACACAACAACCAGGCATCTGCAAACCAAACAGAAGTAATTTAAGTAATTAATTAAACAAAACTTTGTATATTTGGACAAAAGAATCAGGGTCAAGGAGTGTCGTTTTTCATTAGTTGACCGGTGATTTTCTCTTCTATTACCTCCAAAAAAAAAAAGAAAAAAAAAAAGATGAAATTGGTTAAACACCGTCATAAAACAATATAAGGAAAAAAAAAAAAAAAAAACTCATTTGTTCTAACAAATATGTAAAAAAATAAAAAATAAAAAATAAAACAAATATGTAAGTCTATACAACAGAAAACAAAACTGGAAAGCCTGTAGAAACATTTTCTCTTAAACAGAATTTCTTCTAACAGGGAAAGAAAAACACTTAATCAACTCATCAACAGTGATATATCCTGTGTTGAGCTTCGTTGCTCTGTTTTTGGGCTCTTTTGCCTTTATCAGTAAAGCTTATTGTTAAAAAAAAAAAAAAAAAAAAAAAAAAAAGAAAAGAAAAAGAAAAAAAAAGTGCGTTTAGTATATTTGAAATTAACTTATTGGTAGCAATAACGTATACTAAGGAATCTATACGTGCATGTCTAGAGACTAAAGACACAACATGATCGATTATCTCATAGTTCTATTAGTAAATATGCATATCTATATTCATCGTTCTTACATATTTAATTTAGTTATTAAATAAAAAATTTATGATACAACATACTATAAATAGTAAACCGCTTGTTCTCATCATATTAAGTTGCAAAGTGTAAAATACGGAAATTCATATCAAGAAATGGAATAATTAAATATGAGATATGTAATTTGTACATATGATCAGGACTTATATGCTGATTATGATTTTATAATTAACATGAGTTAAGCTATAAGTGATAGACTATATTACCTTTCTCATGCAATATAGTCTATCACTTAAATAAAAACTGCAGTGCATTAAAAGATGCGAGTATATGTGTGTATCTGTGCGCACACGATAGAAAGATAGGGAGAGATGTACCGGAAGACCAACATCAATGCTTGGAAGGGAAATTGCGTTGATTCCTGCTCTCAGTTTCACACCTTTAGAATATGTTAGCATTGGAAATTAAGTCTGAACTCCCATAAGCAGTACCTGCCGGATCACAGAGAAAGCAAGCATTATAAGACAAGAGGAATGCAAAGTGATTGCACTAGAAAACCATTAGAGTATCTACACAAGGCGGTCAGGAACACCGTCAAAGAAGAATGACATTCTAAATTCTAACACACTATTGACCGATCAATACAAATCTAGTCACGGTTCACGTTATTGATACATGCAATTTACTAGCTTATTGAATCATGAAACAAGACTTAGCAAGAAAATAAGTTTCGTGCAAGGCCAAGCTTTGTATTATCGCTCTCTTCTTTCGTCTTAAAATAAAGTGTTCTGAAACTTGATATTAGAATTATTGTATTGGCCATTACACAAATATTGAAGGAAGATGGTCTGGCACAGTGGCACACCCAAAACAATGATATGTCACCCACCTGATAGTTGACCATTGACGAAAACGTGCAAATTAAAACGGTCCTCAAAAATCCTTCACTTGAGTCAATCTTTGACACTGCAGAGGAAAAGAAAACGAATTATAAAATATGAATTTTATCAACAAAAAAAAAAAAAAAAAAAATTGTTTTGGTTAGAAATGCACAACAAAGCAAAATATAAAGAAGGGGTGATTGTGCATAGTCACTCACGATGTCGAATAGCACAAGTAGTCGGTGACATCTCTAGTTGTATTTATCTGCTCCAACAACCCGGACATCGTGAACGAACTGTCAAGCATTTGAGGATGTCTCTTCATTATATGCTTGCCCCAAGAGAATCCTCCATGGAGAGGAACAGGAATCATCTTCATCTGCGAGCTTTGGGCGCCGACCTGTATAGGAATTCACTATAAATGTCAGATACTCACAACATACAGCTTGTAGTAATCGAAGAAGGATCAACGTAAACATCTAAGTTTTTCCGATGGAAGAAAACGAAAAGGATTGTACGGAAAGTCTTTCTCACCCTTGCGGAGAGAAGTCGTCGCAGTAGAAACCATTGCAGGTGTTTATCTGCTGAAAACAAAATACAACAGCTAAGAACAAATGTACGTTTAAACACATAACTCTGAAAGCATAAATCACACAGTAGAATAATGAAAGCTTAAGACTTTACAACCCTACGACTCCAATAATCGGAAAACTTGATTAAAAAAGATCGAGTATTAGAATTTATTTATGGAAGTTGACACCAGCTTGACTTAATTAACAGGGAGACATGGTCATGAATCTATCATTACAAACTTAAGTGGCCAAAGGGAATAAAATAGAGACAAAGTTTAACAGATATTTTGTGACTTTATAGAGAGAGAGAGGTAGGTTACCAAATCCTTCTGTTTGTCCACTCCTGTTAACAGACACAAACAAACAAACGTCCGTTATGTTCCAAAAACGACGACGTAATCACTAATCAGTAACTTAAATAAACGACGACGTCGGTGCAACGGTAGATCGCCTATGAATTTGGATACAAGCTTGTGAATCTTCTCGATGCAACCTTGGCAGTGGAGCACCACCTTCAAAACCGCCATCGTCAGCGGAGGCTGTAACCGTTTAATATATATTAATTAGAATTAATTAATAATCAGTACACAATAAATATTAATTTTTTTTAATAATGGGAGACAGTCAAGAAGACTTGAAATCGCAAGTAATTAAACTGACGAACCTCTTTGGGTTTTTTATCGTCTGGTTTTGGGGGTCGTTTTCTTTGTCTTTCTTGGGTTGGGGAGAGATGAGGTCGACCCGTTTCTTGGTCTTGTTCTGGATCTTGGATGATCGATCCAGTACTGACCCGACAACGGTGAGTTTGGTTTTGACAGACTCGACGCCGTCGAAACCACGAACACATCTGACGATGCATATCCACAGTCGATGGACCCTTCTCTCCTCCACCCTTCTTCCGAGATCGGCTATTTTGAGAAGGCCTGTCCTTGTGGAGAAGCAGATTCTGTGGCTTGAGATCTCGATGGAGGACGCCGTGACTGTGGCAGTGAGCCACGCCCTTACAAAGCTGATAGAGGAAGCTCCGGATCAGGCTTTGAGGCAGAGCCGCAGAGGCCTCGGATTCACACCTTACGATGAGAATCAATGAACTTCTTTAGATCGTGTCTAGGTATTCAGAAACCATTTAAAGATTTGACTTAGAAGAAGAGTCAGTGGCGGCGGACTTGAGAGAAGAAGAAGAAGAATCGACATGTTCGACGCAGAGAAGACGAACGACGTAAAGAGATTGAGAGAGCAATTGAAGGAGAGAAACCTCTATGAGAGCGGTTGGAGGGATGCCTTCGAGTCTGGTCTTTTTGAATTTATAGAGAGAGAGAGGGGTAGGTGAACGATTAATACGGTCATCTACCTCTTTTTTTTTTTTTTTTTTTTTTTTAAAGAGTCGAGATGTGATTGGGTGGAGGAGCCACGTAGCGAGTAGGTAACGAGTAGGTAGCGAGTAGTGTTCCGACACGTAAAAAAATGGTCCGATTGTCTTCATGTATTGGGGCCCCATTGAAACCATCCCTTTTTAAAATGCCACAGAGAGACTGGCTTTTGAAGAATTAAAAATTATATTTCCAGTTAGAGTATGGTTACCCTTTTTGGAAGTCTAGTTCCCAATAACTTTAAAAGGAATTTTTGGACAAGGAGAGTGATCAAATAATTGTCTTGTCAAGTTGTCATCTTGTCTGCTGCTATGTGCTACCAAGAAACAAGACGTACATGTATGTGTTAAAACTTAAAGTACAGTATAAGAAGATCAAATTGCAGACAACTCCCTATGGTTTGTTTTTTTAAACGGTAGGAAACATTTTTATTATTAATTGACAATAAATTCAATTGCTTTAGGTAAAATTAGTCAAGCTTAACCATCGATCAAATTTGACTATTAAAAAGACCAAAATAGTCCTACAATTCTGAATTTTGAAAAAAATTATCCAATGAAATTTTTTTTTCTTTTTTTTCAAATATATGGTGATACGTTTAACAAATGAAAGATATGTAACTCTTATCATATATTTGCAATTACTTGCTTCCAATAAAGGATTTACAACTCTACCATGTATTATATGATGTGGAGTCTCTCTTAATAGAAAATAGTGATAAATTTTCAAAATCTGACATTTGTTAATTGAAAATCAAAATATAATTTACAAGTATTAATTTCATCACAATACCAACCACATACCCATGTCATCCTCTACTTAAATAGTAGTAGTTCTACTTTTTTATTCTTCCACCAACCTACTCATGCCTTTTCAAACAATAAAATAGAAAAAGTTTGCATATGGATTCCACTACAAGTCTACAAACGAGAGCATGCTCAAATCAAATCAATATAAATATGTCGATTAGATGCTATGTACTAGTTAAGTCAGCATCTAATCTAGTTAAGTGAGACTCATCGTAAGAGCATCTCCAACATTTTATACCAATTTTTCCATCTATTTGGTTTTAAAAGAGCATCTTGGGAGAATATACTTACACTAAATTTTTTTCCACTCCAATGTTCCATACCAAAATTTACACCAAAATAACATCTTTAAAGAATATTCTTCCAATAAATCTTTAAATTATTATAAAATTTTAAAATTGGTTAAATGTATAATTAATAAGTATATTAATTAAATTAAATATGTATATCAATATTGATGTCATTTTAAAAATCTCAACGAGATCTTTCTAACGGTATATTTGTTAGGAATACATATTGTTATAATTAAGTATGAGATGGTTAAATTAGTGATATTAAAAAATCAAAACTGATTTATGTGACATTTAACAAAAAAAAAAAAAGATTTTATGTTTTTGATGTATCGATTGGAGAGGAGTTTTACACCAAATTGGTGTGTTAGTTAGAATTGCTCTAAATGCACTCAAAGAAAGGGACTTCATACAGACATTACATAAACAACGAGGTGAAGAAGAAGTAGAAGGAAGAAATAATTAAGTAAACAAAAATGGCAAAAGAAGCTTTTTGGAAGTTTTTTTTTTTTTTTTTTTTGGAAGAAGAATTATTTTGGGGAAGCGGACGAGAAGCTTGTGGAATTGCAATAGTTGGTCACGGGTCTCACCTACTAACCTTTTTGAACAGAGAAGATGAATTATTTTTGGGAAGCGGACGAAAGAAAATTTATTTTGTGACATAATGATAGACCATATCCAACAGAGAGCGATTAGGTCTCTACTAGTACTGAAGGTATGTTTGGTATAACATTTTAAATTGAACTTCTAGAGTAGATATTTTTGGAGTTGAGCTTCTAATAAAAAGCAATATGTTGTTTGGTATATAGTTACAGAAGTGTTTTTTCAATAACTGGATTGTTTGGCAGTATGATTCCAAAAGTGTTTTTGGTTGTGATAAATTACAAATAAGGGCATAAACAATGCCACCATCGTGATGATCACAAAGGAGAGAAAAAGATAAGAGAAAGAGATCGATAAGAGGAGTCAATAGACTGAGAGAAATAGAAAGAAAAGAGAAAGAGAGTCTGATGGGACTTGGGAGGAGAGAGGGGAGTTGATAAAAGATTGGACTTTTTTTTTTTTCTAATCTCATCACATATCAAACACAAGACGACACTATTTTTAGTCCAATCTCATGCTGCACCAAACACTAGAAATACTATAATTAATCCAATCCAATCTCATGTCTTAAAAATAGTCTAATCCTGTCTTAAAAATAGTCTAATCCTATCTCGCACAACAAATGCACCCTAAGGAAATAAAAAAGATTACCAAATCAAAGGTATTATATAAATAGACAATTACATATACACAAGTACATAATAAAATCACAAGTACTTGAGTTAAAAAAATAATCACAAATAAATAATAAACAAATCAATGTCCTTCAACAATCACAATACACGAGTACTTGAGTTGAAAAAACAATCACAGATACATGAGTTAAAAAAGAAATTCATAAGTAAATAACAAACACATCAATATTCTTAAAATACACAACAAAATCACAAGTACTTGAGTTTACAAAAAAAATCACAGACACGGGAATTTAAAAAAAAAAAAAAAAATCACACTACTTAAGTTTAAAAAAAAAATGACAGATACTTTTATTTTTATTTTTTATTTTTTTTTATTATTATTTTTTTTTTAAGATAACAAGTATATAACAAACATATCAATATCCTCCAACAATCACAATCACATATACACAAGTACATAACAAAATCAAAAGTACTTGAGTTTAAATAAAATTCATAGATACAATAGTTAAATAAAAAATAAAAAAAATCAAAGGTACATAACAGATACATGAGGTTTTTTTTTTTTTTTTTTTAATAAAAATATCACAGGTACATGAGTTAAAAAAATCACGAATATATGAGTTTAAAAAAATAAAAATCACAAATACATGAGTTTTAAAAAACAAAAATTATAGACACATGAGTTTTGTTTTTTTGTTTTTGCTTTTTTGTTTTTTTTTTTAAATAAAACAAATCATAGGTAAATGAGTTTTAAGAAAATCACAATAAAAAATATATATCATGTATACAAAAGTACATGTATTTGATTTTTTATTTTTTTTAATCCTGGGTACGTAGATGAGTTTTTTTATATATATATATAAAAAAAAAAAAAAAAAAAAAAATCAACCAAACATATACACACACAAAAATACAAAAGTACAGATATATGATTTTTTTTTTTTAATCCTAGGTGGATGAGTTTTTTTTTTTTTTTTTTTTTTTTTTTTATATAAAAAAAAATCAACCAAACATATATATATATATAATTTTATAACAATAAACAGTAAACATACATATATATATATATATTATTGTTTAGATTATCAAAAAATAAATTAAAAGTGTTAATTTAAACTTACATGTGATAAATGAAAACTTGTCATTTGAATGTCAATGAAGATGAGGAGACGGAATGATGTTAGATAAGTATTCAAAGATAAGTATTCAAATATAATATGGTTGTGTAATAGAAGGGATATCTAATAGAATATTTAAAATTCAAAGAGAGTAGTATTGACAATGCAACTGTATTAAAAAAGCTTAAAAAGAGCTTTTTGGAAGAAGCCCAATTTTGGGCTTATCCCAGTAGACACAAAATGACTTTTTTTAGATTTGTTTTTTAAATTTGCCCAAAAAAAAAAAAAAAAAACTTAAACCTCTACAAAAGCTATACGAAACATACATTGAGAGTGATACTTATATGTACTTTTGTTATAGTGAGGCTAAGAGTGAAATCTGCGTGTGATATTTTTGCATCAAATTTAATTATGCCTAATTTTGGTCAATAAATTGTAATGTATAAACTTTAATATTGATAAACATAATACAATTATAAATTTCTCAATGAGATCTTTAATATAGTACCAATATTTAATATATTTAAATGTTTATAAATTATTACCAAGTTCGACATTACAAAATATGTATTTAGAGTTTAGACTAGCGGAAAAGGAAGACAAGCTGTCTCACACCAAAATATGTATTCTACTAGCTAGAGTCTTGTGATGCGTACTATTTACTAGTCTCTTGAGGATACATACAAATCACACATGAAGTGGTGCATTATTTGCTCACAAAATAGGTAACAAACGGAGAGCCCCGTTATGATAAAGCAACTGCAACCTCATTTATTAGCTCTATTTATGGAAGGTATATATCTCTATCTCATGCAAATTTTGGGCACATAGTACCACTCCCACTCTCATTTGTCTATATTGCTTTTATCTTCTCAAGACGACAACAAAGCCTGAAGGCATCTTCTCTCTCTCATGTATGTGTCACTATTATTATGAAGATATTTATAGAGGTTTTTAGAGTCATGTGTGTACATATTATTGGTGAATGGAGAGTGGTGACATAGAAGACCCATGAGTATGACATGTGGGTTGGAGAAAAAAAGTAGAACTTTGGTTTCCTAATTTGGAAAATGTTAATTAATTCAATATCATTTGAGGTTTTGAAGATTTGACAGGTAGGTTTGTGTTGTTGTCTTTGGATTGGTTAGGCTAGATGTGGCTTTTTATACAGTAGAGAGGAGTAGTTAATGGATCTAATCAAATTTTTACTATAAATTAATATCAATATTCGTTATAGATAAGGAGGAGTGCTTTAGATTATAGGGGAAATTTGTAATTCTGTAAAGAGAGTATTTCTTGTGTAAACCGCAAAGAACAATAATTGGAGCAATTAATGAATGTGGTTGTATGATAACCTCACTTTAATTTGTTTATCATTTCTGGTGATAGTCTTGTGATGCATCTGGAATGCACAAATAGAAAAAATGGAAATTGAATGTAGAAAAAAAGTGAAAAACAATGTCTTTCAAATTTAGAAAAAAGTATCTATATATGGGGGTAAAGATAGAACATGCCTATTTTGACAAAAATTAACAAATGAATTATTTTTTTTTTTCAAATATATGGTGATACATTTACCAAATGAAAAATATGTAAAGAGAGGGATTCGGTTTGTTTTGTAGTGTTAAAATTGAAAATCTCCCCTGGAAGGTGCATTTAAGTGTTGATAGGGAAAGAGAGAGAGAAGCGGTGAGGACTATAGCAACCCTAACCTAGCATTAACCCTCCACCATGGCAACACGCCACCGCCTACCCCAACATGCAGTTACCAACTTAGCAAAACCCACAACCTTACATTATTAATTGACTTGTAATTATAAAGGATTATTAGAAAGATTAATTCACTGGAGTATTGGCCACACTAGTCTTATCACAAAAGATATTATAATGACAATAACTTATATAGGCAAGGACAAGGTAAAGATAATTAATAAATTTTTGAACCCTTTATTCGCATTAGACTTTTGAGAAATAAGATATATCTTGAGATGGTTTTTAATATATATTTTTTATTTTAATATTTAAGTTTGGGTTAAAAAAGTTTGCGTTTTTTTTTTTCAAACGTTCAATCGTAAAGACATTTAAAAAAAATAATAATAATTGAAATATTTCTCTAAACATTAAAGTACATTTGATTACAGAAATATATAGTAAAGTTGTGATGTGATAATGTCACCTTCCATGCAATTTCAAGAGTGAGAAATGCAATCAGTGTGAAATGTGATCTCTAGTCATGAAAATGGAGTAATAATGGAGTGTGGTGCGGACAATACACTTTCTATACCGTGAAAAAGACTAAAAAAATGGATAAAATTGGGAATAAAGACTAAAGAAAAGTTTGATAGCAAACGACAGCTCAAATAATTCATTAAATCTGAACTAAGGACAGCTCAGATAATTCATTATAAAGTAATTTGATCTCTACCTTTATCTCCACCATGTGAAAAACTGAAATCAAATCTGAAAATTGATTGTACAGAGGAGGAAAGAGAGAACAGTAGTAATGGAGTGTGGATGGACAAAGACAGGAGAAAAATTCAATGTACCGTGATTTAGATGCATTTACAAAAACAAAAAAAAAAACAAAAAAATTGTACTAGTTTTCAAACTTTCCATGATTTTCAAATTAAAAATCACAATCTAAAAGAATAAAATTAAACTGGAAATGGAATGTTTAGAGCTTCATTAATTTAATCATACAGATTACAGAGGATAAGATATCAGCTTCAGTTGAGTGTGATAGAACAACTGTTGACTTGGACTGATATAAGGAACAAAATTTGATTGAAATGAAAATGTAGTATTATAATTTTGAGAAATAAGAAATATTTTGTGATGGTTTTAAATATATATATTTTTATTTTAATATTTAATTGTTGCCTCTGTGTTTTTTTTTTTTTTTTTTTTTTCAATTTTCAATTGTAAAGAGTAAAGACATTTTGTAAATAATTTTTTTTTGTCACATTTTGTAAATAATTGAAATATTTGATTACAAAAATATCCGGTAAAGTTGTGATATGATAATAACACATTCCATGCAAATTCAAGTGTGAAAAGTGATCCAATCATGTAAATGGAGTGTGATCAAAAACATCATGAGCTGGTTTAATTTGTTTGAAATTGTCAATAAAGACGGGGCTGTTTGTTTTTTTTATCTAAAGTCTTATAAAGCTTTAATTTATTAAACATATAGATAAATCTTATAAATTAAGATATTATGATATGTTTGTTTTTCTCATTTTAGATGACTTATTACAAATACAAAATTGATTAGGTTGTGTTAAGGTTTCTTTAAAATTGAGAATTTTTGAAAAATTGATTTTTAGGATTTTATCATGTGCAGATAAAATTATAAATGTATGAATTGTTAAAGGATATTTGTGGAAATTTACTAAAAAACTCTACTGTATCACTTTTTGAATAGGATAAAAGTCAAAAATTTTCATTTTTTCTAAAATACATATATATCTTAAAATAAGATACAAATTGGAAAAACAAATAAATTGATTTATCTTAATAAACTGATATAAGAGTCAATAAGTCTTATAGTAAAAAAAACAAACAGCCCCGTACTAAAAAGAAGTTTGAAAGCAAATAATCCATTAAAGTGAAAATCAACCATAAAAGAAAAGAAAATTCTAACAGAAGTAACCAAAAATGGCAAAAGAAGCTTTTTGGAAGTTTATTGGATTTTTTGTTGTTTTTGGAAGATGAATTATTTTTGGGAAGCGGATGAAGAAGCTTGCAGTGGAACTACATTATTAGCTGTGAATCTGTGATTTACAAGCACCGAGATCATTCCAATGGCTTTTGAACTCCTTCTATAAAATCAAAAAGTTAATGTATCAACAGTACTTTGTTCCCAAGACAATTGGTGCCATTTCATTTGACGGTTTCACCAAGTAACAGTGAGACTGTACAATGTAAGATTTTCTTGTGATTTACAAACACCCAAGTCATTTCAATGACTTTTGAACTCCCTCCATAAAATCAAAACAACAGTACTTTGTTCCCAAATTTTCCCTCTTTGCCTACTCAAATTTTCACAGAAAACTCTCCACACATTTTTTATAAAATGTATATAGTGGGATTCAAACACTTCACTATCAATATGAAAAGGATGTGCACTACCACATGTATCAAGAGGTCATTACTATTATTGTTTTTAGGATTGGAATGCAAATTCAATTACTACAAACTAAAAAAACTCTTGTTAGGTGAAAGATACATGTCAGTGGAGTCACGTGAATTTTGTAATATAAACAAATCTAAGTGAAAATTCAAAATTGATTCATGATTTGAAATACTTCTAGAAACCAAGATTTGGAAATGGATTTTTAATAAATCCAACAACCAAAGCTTTATATATAGAAAGAAACATTTTTTTTAGGATGTGAATGTAAATTAAGTTATTACTAACTAAAAAAAATCTTAATTAAAAGACCAAATTACCTTAATTATTAACATTTTAATAGGTGGAAAATGAAAATCAAGCAAGAACATCGTTTTTAATACATGATTTTCATTTTTAAAAATCGTTTTCAAAATCACTATTATAAAAACGATACAAAATGTTCCTTTAATCTATTTAAAAGACCAAATTACCTTAACTATTAAAGTTTTTGTTAGGTGATCTATCTAGACAATGTATTATTTTATTTTTTACGTTTTTGTTATTGGTAGGATTCGAACCGCAGTCTTGAGAGTCATTTACTCAAATCTCAAACCTGTCTATCTACCAATAGAGCTACGCTCCTGAGGGCTGGGTCCACCCTGTATTCTATTGAACCGTATAAGAATAGTGTATCGTACAAAATAATCCATCAGATATGTTTGACTATGTCATTGTATTAGATTACCTAATACAAAATAACTTTCGTAATACAGCCGCAATGTTGAGTGAATACAAGGGTTTATTTATCTTGTATTGGCTTTGGACTTTGCGAATTTACGTAAGCTCTTATTCACTTTTATTTTTTTATAACAAAATTATTTTACTTGTTTTATTTTTATTAACATTAGAATTTGAAATTGCAAAACAGTTTTAATTTTACTATGATTATAACGTTTAAGATAATATTATATTTTAAATGATAGTTTATGTAATAAAAATATCAATTATATATCAATTATTATTTTTTAAAATATAATACAATAAATATATTTTATAATATGTTTTTTATAATTTTAAACATATATCAATTTTTTTTTGTTAATAAAATATCAAGGAATAAAAATTACATCCAAATATTGTATAATTTAATACAATCCAACCTAATCAAATACAGCACAATACAACATAGTACAGTAATACAACATAGTACAGTAAGGACTTGTTTAGCATACCGAATTGGATTATATTGGACTGTATTTGATTGTATTATATTGTATTGGACTGTATTATCATTAATACAAACTTGTGTTTGGTAATACACTTATTATATCGTATTAGTTTATTTCTATATGACTTTATTGTATTTTATTATATTATAAAAATATAATATTTTTTAAATAATTAATTTTAAATAAATAAATATTTTTATATAAAAAATCAATAAATATTTATTTTAATTGAAACAAAAAATTTAAATAAAATTTTCCTATTTATTTTGAAATTAAAAAAAAAACATATTAATAATATAAGTATATAACACATATTTTATCAATATTCCATATTCATTGAAAAAATAAATTGTTTTTTCTAATACAATACAACATAATACCACCAAATATAATGTATTAGTTAATACGGTATTTGCTGTATTAGACTTACTAAAATAATACATTACATTATTTACACGTGTAATTTACACCAAACACTATATTATATTATTTTAATACATTTTAATTGCCTAATACAATATAAGCCAAACAAACGAGGCCTAAATGAGCTCTAAATTGTTTCACATGGTATAGAGTGGATACACCGCTCTAGTCAATCAAAAACCAAATTACACTAACAAGATTGAATACTAAATTTAGAAAAACCAAATTACATTATTAAAACAAGAGCATTGCTTAAAACAATTCGCCTACTTAGTGGATTCAAATATATCATCAGAAGGCAAATAACGTCGATAGAAGCAATTAGCTGTTCAGTGCAAAGGAGTTAGATTATTATAATTAAAGCCGACGGATCATTAGACGAGTTCTTCCATCAAACACACGTTGACTAAATTAATCAGATGAGCTCTTCCAGGTGCTCCACCATAACCCATCTAAATTAATTATTTGATCACAATATCAATCTTCAAAGATCAAATACATTAACCTGAACAAGCTGCCAATATTGTCACTTTGACTTCGGAAAACGTACAATTCTAGACAGAGAGAATGGTTTTTGAAGTTGAAAGAGAATTTCTACAAATGTCTGTACCCTTCTTCCACAAGTTGTTTTCAAGACTTAAAAAATCCCCCTTCCTTGACAAGTTGCAAGTTATTTGAATTTTTTTTCAAGAAAAAGTGTTGTGGGATGGGCTGTTGTAGATTCAACTAGCTCAATTAATTAATTTGTACACTTTACATTAATATTTCACATTTTTGCCTTGGATGCAACTTTCAAAGAAAAATTATGAGACCTTACCTTTAGATGGTAAATTATATTAGAAAGCTTTAATTCAAAATTATTGCTGATCACCTTAAAAAAAAATATTGCATGCAATCAAACACTCGAGCAGATAAATACTCATTAGCACATGCTACTTGAACATTTTTTGTGGATGCTATTTAGTGACAAATTGAGCTATATATTTAAGGATCTGACAAAAAAAAATAATTAACAATTTCATGACAAATCAAAATTATTTTCGTAACATCAGGATTTGTCACGATACATTTAAGTTTCGGGACAAATATATGAAAACAAAAGATTTGAAATGTAAAAACAGACAGAGTTGACACTAAAATAAAAAAACGTTTGGGATTTGTCACGAAAGAGTCAAATTTCGTAACAAATCTTACGGGAAAAAAGGATTTGTTCACGAAAATAACACATTTGTCACGAAAATAAATAACGTTCAGGATTTGTCATGAAATAGTCAAATTTCGTGACAAATCTTATGGGAAAAAAAGGATTAGCCACGAAAATAAATAACGTTCGGGATTTGTCACAAAATAGTCAAATTTCGTGACAAATCTTACTGGAAGAAAAGGATTTGTCACGAAAATAAAGTATTTGTCACGAAAAAACTAGATTAAAGCTTCGTGACATATCTATTAAAAAAATCAAATTGTCACGGAAAAAAAAAAAAAGATTTGTCACGAAGAATTAGAATTAGGCTTCGTGACAAATAAAGACAAAAAAAAAAAAATTGTCACGAAAAAGAATAGATTTATGCTTCGTGACAAATAAAAGAAAAAAATATATTTACGTTCGTGACAAATCTAAGAAGAAAAAAATCGTGACAAATGAATAAAAATAAAGTAGAGTTGAGGAAAATACCAGAGTGGCTTTGTTGGAGATGTGGAGAAGAAGAAGAGTAACAGAGTGAGAGAGAAACTAAATGAGAGATGTCGTTGAAACTAAAAATGAGAGAGAGAAAGAGTTAAATGAGAGAGAAACTAAAGGGCGAAGTGGAAACCACTGACCGGTTTCCGGTTTTGGAATGGGACTGTGGGCGCAACACATCACCCTCACCAGTTAGTCAGTCACCCCTAGGGCCTAGGGCCTTGGATTAGAGCTCTCTTTTTTTATTTAATATTTCCTTAATTAATTCATTTCAACTGCACAACTAATCTATTGCCCTTTTACCGTGGTGTTTTTATATTTATTTTTTAATTTCTTAGTCACACTAATTATATATTGCTTTCCCATTAAATTAAGGGTAAATATCATTTTTCTTTCCTTTGGTTTACCATATCATCCCATTATTAATTTCTGAGTGCATACGCACACATATAAGTACGTAAATTAAAGCAACCAAGTTCAACCCTGGCCACGCATGATTGTTAATTATAATATCACTTAGAGCTAAGGTCACGTTTGGTTAAATGACGGAATGGTAATCGGAATGGGAATGGGAATGGAATGGAATGGAATGGAAAGCTGATTTCTTTGTTTGGTTGGGATTTTAGAATTAGCATCTGAATCAATATTATTTTGTTTGGTTAACTATGGAATGGAATGAAATTAATTGTATTTTGACCAAAATGCCCCTAATTACATAACAGTTATAATAACATATTATGGATAATAATACTAAAATATGAAAGTATATATAATAATTATATATATAAATTAATCTAATTAATAATATTTTTTTTTTGTTCTCTTTTTTTTCCTTATCAGACTTTCACCGGAATGGAGAGGACTGCCGCCTGTGCTCTTTCCGGCGATCCTCATCACTGGAACTTCTTCCGCCGTTGACTCTCCAACGGTCGCCTACCCTATAGCGTTGCCGGTCATCCTCCTTGATCAGGAATCAGTGACTCGCGTCTCTTCTGCTCAGTGACCCGCTTGCCTTGTTCGACCCGACCCGATCGTTTTTCCTTCAACAGCGACCCACATCGTTCTTCTTCACCGGCGACTCATCGTCTCTTCTTCCCGGCCACCGTGCGTCGCTGATGTAGTAAAAATGTTCACTTTCAATTTAAATCAAAGTTCGTTCACTGGGATCGGTGATTCAACAAGTTAAAACTAATTAGCCTAGGAAAAATCTAATCTAAGTGCATGAAATTTAAATGGCATAATGCTTTTGGTTTTGGAAAATGGTTTGGTTTCTTGAAAACACTTAAAAATGTCAACTTTTAAAGTAAAAATGCAAACTTGATGAATAAAAATGCAAACTTGAAACTAAAGATGCAAACTTGATAAATAAAAATGTAATCTTGCAATTAAAAACTAAGCTAAACAAAACAATGAACACACAACGTATGGATATATGGGAGAAAGCACTAGGGAATCAATGTAACCTTCTTAGACCACTCAATGTCCTCACTTAGTCTCATTAGGCACTTCAATCCAATTTTAGGGTTGTTTTAAGATAAATCCATTAAGCTCTAGGTTTTTCCATTACCCACACATGGTCATGTAATAGGCAATGGTCAATCCCGTCATTTATCCTTAAAACTCTAGCCAAATTGGTCTAGCAAAGTCATGCATAAACCAACACTCCCAATTACTAAGCTTGTGAGAGAATTAGATGGGATGGTCACCCACATCTACTCTCAACACCTTAAATAAACCAATTCTCAAACCCACATCCCTTGTGGTCACAACAAAACATGAGAAGAGAAATTAGAGCAATTGATTCAATAATTGAGACTAAAATCGAATTGAATTAGAAAATAGACTAATTAATTACATAGAGTAGTCCAATGTGGTTACATCAATCCCCTAGCTAAGAGATTAGTTACACATCAAGGGAAAAAAGTAAAAGAGAACAAGAGAATAGAGAAAACCCATGGTCTTGGAAGCTTCCTCTTAAGACTCCTCTTCTTCTTGCATGCGAAACTTCCCAAAGATGGATGAGAAATGGTTTTGTGAAGGGAATATGTGAAGGGAATGGTGAGAAAATGTGAAAAGATGGAAACTTGGTTGATTTTGGATGAAAGGGAGAGTATGGAAGTGTGTGGAGCTGCTGGGTCTGATTTCTGATGATGGGAACAGTAAAAGATGCATTTATATAGGTAGGGCACCAGATGGGCGTGAAAAGACCGTTTTACCCCTGATTTGCTGTGAGGCGAGTGAGTGTGGCGAGTGGCCCACTCGCCATGGTTGGTCGCCATGATGATGGAATTTTGCTCGGTGGTTGTGGCGAGTGGATGTGGCGAGTGGCCCACTCGCCACGATTGGTCGCCATGAAAGCTGCCCATTTTGTGGCGAGTGATCCAGGCGAGTGACTTCACTCGCCATAGTTGGTCGCCACACCAGCTGCTCATTTTGTGGCGAGAGAGTCAGGCGAGTGACTTCACTTGCCATGGTTGGTCGCCACACCAGCTGAGAACATTTGCCAAATCTCCACTTTTGCTCCATTTTTAGCCTCTAATCCACAACTGAAGCTCCATTGGGCTACAAAAACCTACATGCCTGAAATTGCTATAAGAGAAACATTAAATACCGGATTTTACCCGGGAAACAATCAAAGGAAAAGGATTTGGGAGCTAAAATCCGGTATTTAATTGGTTCGATCAAACACCCCCAAACCTAACCCTTGCTCGTCCCCGAGCAAAATCAAAAATAAAAACACACAATTGATGCCGAACATGATCCAATGCCAAAAGAATGTGCCAAGAAGAGCAATAACACAAAATTTGCTGAACTAAGAGAATTCCAAGGTCAATCAAGAGAGTGGGATGCAAGGCACGAATCCCACATTAAAGTGCCCTCATATTGAAGACTGCTCACCCAAATGTCTTAGCCATAATTCGCCTTGACAGTAAGTCCTCACTAGGTATCACTCTTATTTTTCCACACGGAACCTAGGCGGGCACTCACAACAAATGTATGTGGACGAGTTTACGTCATGAAGAATCAATATTGCCACATACAACTATTCAAAAAGGACGCTCTATTTAGTGAATAAGTCTCATGAAGGAATTGAAAACCATGAACGTGGTAGAGCGAGTCAAGAATTCACATTCCCAAGGCATATTTCCTAGTGAATCAAATGAGCTTTTCCCTAAAATTGTTTAGGCCAAAGGTGATTTTGTGGTGAAGGGTGGATACGGTTTAGTGGGGTGAAGTTGTTTACCAAGCCAAGGAGGACGTACAATTTGCACATTACAACGTAAGCATTTAAGCTATAACTTTGCACTAAACCTTGAGATGCTTGACTATTTACAAGACACAATTTACATTGAAGATTGGAGCTTGATTGAAAATGCTCCTTCACTTCGAAATTCCCTCTATTTGACTTATTTACTTTTTTTTTTTTTTTTTTTTTTTTTTTTTTTTTTTGAATTACAACTAACTCAATAAGAGTTTACAAAAGAATCTTTAATGCATCTCCTTGGTCAAGGTCAACAACATGGGTTAGTTTGTGTTTGGGTTAAGTGGTGGCCATACCTTTCATTTGGAGCATGTAGGGAAATACAATTGTTTGGGGTGAAGTGTTTAGAGATTAAGCACTAATAAAAGCCCTCTTGTCATCTTCACTATTCCATCTACCAAGGGAATACAACCCAAAACAAGATATCCACAAATAATGAATGTTCTATGGTTGTCAATGCAATTGGTGTGATGAGACCTCATGATGCACAAAAACATAGAGAAAAGTGTTTAAGAATGGAAAAAACTTGTCCCTCAAAATTACGCTTTTTATGCTTGTATTTGTGATTCTCTCTAAGGGAAGTCTCCACTATTAGACTTTGACAGTTAAGCACCGAGTCTCCTCAATTAAAGCACTAAAAACAGGGACTATGTTCGTGACAAGCAACACCCTCCTAGATTATCCCATGGCTACTCAAAATCCAGCAACAAAAAACTCAATCATGGCATATTTTGCGCAAAACAAATTTATTTTGAAAATTTCTTGACATTAGAACACATAAGGCGCCTTACCACACCCCCAAACCTAGATCTAACATTGTCCCCAATGTTGACAATGAAAACCCGGCAAGGAAGGCGCTACACAAAACTAGGCACCCGGCAACAAAGACAAAATAAAGCCAAAAACTGCCAAATCCGTCTAGTAATAATTAAGTCTGACAAAAAGAAACATAAATCCGACGAAAACAAAGCAGAAAATAACTGAAAGTAAATGAGATAACCCTATGGATCCTGGGTTCCACGCCTCCTGTATCTGATGTTGATGCCTGCCTCAGATAGAGCCCTCTGGATAGTGCTGTTCTGGTTGGAGAGCGTCTGAGTAGTAGTCACTAGCCCGTCAATCTTCGTGTCCATCGCTCTTAGCATAGTCATAACATCATCTAATGTGGTTCCCCCTGCTGTCTCAACATCAGGATCGTCTTCAAGGTTTGGCTCCGTGTAATCTTCATCCTCATCATCATTGCCCTCAATTTCCTGTGGGCCAAGGGCTTCCAAATCATCTATGTCAAGGCCCTCATCATCATCTGGATCAAACTGCACAAGAGGAGGGAACCCCCGAAGTCTAGCAATCACATTATAAGCATTCTTCCCAATCAACGAGTCATGAGGTATAACAGTCAAAGGTGCCTCATATGCGGCAATACCGGCCTCCGAGCAGAAATGGGTGATGAGGCATGGAAAACGGAGGCTGCCCCTCAGAGATTTGCCCAAGTCATGCATGCTTCTCATGATAATCTCCCCAACATTCATTGGGAGGCGGTTTGTTACACAAAAGAGCAACTTGGCAATCTCTGGATACACAAAGGTCCGGTGCTTGGTGGGGTGAAGGTAGCCACTGAAAAATATAAACCAAAAGGCAGCTTCTGGCTTAATGCGCAAATACTCCATCATCAGTGACGTCTTGTTCCACCCAAAACTCCCATTCAAGTTCAAATTGGCTGCCAAACGACCGTCGTATTCCTCCCTAAAGTACTCATGATCCGGGAGGCCATTAATAGTGTTCTGAACATCCGCGGTCTCCAACCAACTGTTAATAAGCTGAGCATTGATCACCACAAGCTTGCCACGCACCATAACGGGCATCCCTTCATTTAAGAACATATCCGGAACCATGGAAGCATAAAACTCCCTAACCAACTCCAATGTACCATGGTTAGGGCGCTGCACATACTTATGCCACCCAAAGGCATCCACAACCTCACGGACAAACGTATGTTGCAACTTCTCCATATCAATACCCCTTTCCATGATGCAATTCCTACCCCTAAGCTTGTTCATACGGGATTTAAAATCCGGATTTGGAGCACCCCAAGTTTGAGAACCCTTTCTCTTTTTGCTTGGCTTCCTAGGTTTGGTATTCCTCCCACTTCCGGAACCCACTTCAAAATTTGCCCTTGAAGACATTTTCTACCTTCTCTAACCTTCTTCTCAAAAATCCACAAGAGAAACAACCAAGAACAACCACAAATTCCACAAAGAACTCACAAAAATACTTCTAGAGCCCTAGAATGTGTGAAATCGGAATCCAACAACAATCCACTCCTAAAGATGCAATCTAGCAATGAATTAGAGAAGGAGATGGATTAGGATTACCTTAGATGAAGACCCAACTTGATTTCATGCTTGGAGAGGGAATGGGAGTGATTTAGGGCAAATTTGGGGAAGAATGGCGTGTTTGGGACGAAGGGAGGGATTTAAATCCCGTCAGGTGAGGCGAGTGAGTGTGGCGAGTGGGTCTCTCGCCATGGCCACTCGCCATACTCAAAACGACGCCGTTCCATTTAGTAGTCGTTGTGGCGACCGTTTGTGGCGACTAATCCACTCGCCATGGCCACTCGCCATGAGCGCTGTCCCAGTTCTGATGAGAGAGTGAGGCGAGTGTTGTCTCTCACCATATCTACTCGCCACGACTCAGCCCCTTTTTCTTCATTTATGGCGACTGATTGTGGCGACTGATCCACTCGCCTCACCTGGTCGCCACACATTCTGCCCCATTTCCTTCATTTTAATCTTCCTTCCCCAAAACCAAATTCCCCCATCTAGAAAGGGACTTCAACACAAAAATTCTCACAAAAAACATCAATATATCATTAGTTCAAAAAAAAAAAAATCCACCCCCAAACCTACACATTGCCATGGTCCATTAGTTCAAAATTTAAGGCAAAATTCACGACATGTATAATTTTGAGGGTGAAAGCTACCCAAAACTACAAAAGAAAAAGTAAACCAAATAAAATAAACTAGAGTAAGAAAAAGTACCAAGGTGGGTTGCCTCCCACCGAGCGCACGATTTAACGTCTAGGCAAGACGGTTGATGAGAGCACTACGGCTCTTCGAGCGCAAGGACCTCGAACCAAGCGACCTCTCCCACAATGTAAGGCTTGACCCTTTGTCCGTTCACCTTGAACTTGTCACCCGTCTTCTCATTCTCTACTTCCACCGCTCCATGTGAAAAGACTTGAGTCACCCGGAATGGCCCAAACCATCTAGACTTCAATTTTCCGGGGAACAACCTCAAGCGGGAGTTGAACACAAGAACTAGCATACCCGGGCGAAGGTCTTTTTGGACAATCATCTTGTCATGGATCAACTTGGTCCTCTCCTTGTACAACTTGGAACTCTCATAAGCATCTAACCGAAACTCCTCAAGTTCACAAAGTTGTAGTTTCCTCTCCTCTCCGGCCTTGTCATCATCAAAGTTCAACTTTCGGACCGCCCACAAGGCTCGGTGTTCAAGTTCGACCGGGAGGTGACACGCCTTCCCAAAGACCAACCTATATGGGCTCATCCCAATAGGTGTCTTGAATGCCGTCCTATAGGCCCACAAGGCATCATCCAATTTCAAGGCCCAATCCTTCCTTGTTGAGTTCACGGTCTTCTCTAGGATGCTCTTGATTTGCCGGTTGCTCACTTCCACTTGACCCGAAGTTTGTGGGTGGTATGGGGTGGCTATCTTATGCCTAACACCGTATTTCTTCAAAAGGGCAACAAATGACTTGTTGCAAAAGTGTGTTCCCCCATCACTTATAATAGCTCTAGGAGTCCCAAATCTTGCAAAGATTGTCTCCTTCACAAATTTCACCACACATCGACTATCATTGGTCTTCGTAGCCTTTGCCTCTACCCACTTCGAAACATAGTCAACCGCCACAAGAATGTAGCTATAACCGCAAGATGATGGAAAAGGTCCCATGAAGTCGATGCCCATACGTCAAATAGCTCTATCACCAAATCCAAAGATAAGGGCATCTCATTCCTCTTGCTAATGTTCCCCGTGCGTTGGCACCTATCACATGCCGAGCAAAACCGGACCGCATCCTTGAATAGGGATTCCCAAAAGAACCCGGATTGCAACACCTTCAATGCCGTTTTCCGTGCACCAAAATGCCCTCCACATTGTAACTCGTGGCAAAACCGCAAGATGTCACCTTGCTCTTCTTCGGGAATGCACCTCCTAATAACCAAATCCGGGCCATGCTTGTACAAAAACGGATCATCCCAAAAGTACTTCCTTGCTCTTGACACAAACCTCTTCTTTCCTTGTGAATTCAACTCTCTTGGAATGATGCCACTCACCAAATAATTGACCATGTCGGCAAACCACGGCTCCTTTGCTTGCACCACCAAAAGTTGCTCGTCCGGAAAACTCTCTCTCAATGGCAATTCATCCTCTTCCTCCGGATTTTCTTGCACCAATCTACTCAAGTGGTCCGCAACCACATTCTCGCTTCCCTTTTTGTCTCGTATCTCTAAGTCAAACTCTTGAAGCAAAAGGATCCACCGAATCAATCGAGGCTTGGCATCCTTTTTCTGAAGGAGATACCTAAGGGCTGCATGGTCGGAGAATACAATGACCTTGGTTCCCACCAAATATGCTCTGAACTTCTCTAGAGCAAACACCACCGCTAAGAGTTCCTTCTCCGTTGTAGAGTAGTTCAATTGGGCATCGTTTAAGGTCCGTGAAGCATAGTAAATCACGTGCGGGACCTTATCAAACCGTTGCCCCAAAACGGCTCCAATAGCATAATCCGAAGCATCACACATCAACTCGAAGGGCAACTCCCAATTTGGTGGAACTATCACCGGTGCGGTTGTCAAGGCATCCTTCAAGGTGTCAAATGCCACCATGCACTCTCTACTCATCTCAAACTCGGTCTCCTTTTGAAGAAGCACATATAAGGGTCTCGTCATCTTCGAAAAGTCCTTGATGAAACGACGGTAGAACCCCGCATGCCCTAGGAAAGACCTGACATCTTTGACCGATTTTGGAGGTTGTAGGCTCCGAATTACTTCCACTTTTTCCTTGTCAACTTCTATCCCCTTTTGAGAGATCACGTGTCCGAGAACTATCCCCGATTGTACCATGAAATGGCACTTTTCCCAATTCAAAACCAAGTTGCTCTCTTCACATCTTTGAAGGACTAGGGTAAGGTTCTTCAAGCATCGGTCAAAAGAATCCCCAAAGACGGAGAAGTCGTCCATAAACACCTCTATTATCTCCTCCACCATGTCCGAGAAAATTGACATCATACACCGTTGAAAGGTGCCCGGTGCATTACAAAGTCCAAATGGCATCCGACGGTAGGCAAACGTCCCAAATGGACAAGTAAAGGTGGTCTTCTCTTGGTCTTCCGGTGCTATGACGATTTGATTGTATCCCGAGTACCCGTCTAGAAAGCAATAATGGCTATGGCCCGCCAAACGCTCTAGCATTTGGTCAATGAACGGGAGAGGGAAGTGGTCCTTCCTTGTGGCCGTGTTTAGCTTCCTATAATCAATGCAAACTCGCCATCCCGTTTGAAGCCTTTGAGGGACCAACTCGTTGTGTTCGTTTCGGACCACCGTGATGCCCGATTTCTTAGGCACCACGTGGATAGGACTAACCCACTTGCTATCCGAAATGGGATATATGATCCCTACTTCCAAAAGCTTCAATACTTCTTTCTTGACCACTTCCTTCATAATCGGATTCAACCGCCTTTGAGCTTCTCTTGTCGGTTTGGCTTCATCTTCAAGAAAGATCTTGTGCATGCAAACCGTCGGGCTTATTCCTCTAATATCTTCAATAGACCATCCAATTGCCGACTTGTGTCTTCTAAGCACCTCAATGAGCTTCTTTTCTTCATCACTTTTCAACTCCGATGCAATGATCACCGGATAAGTTTCGTTCTTCCCCAAGTAGGCATACTTCAAGGTAGTTGGAAGCTCTTTGAGTTCTACCTCGGGTGGTTGATCTTTTACAAGGCTCACATTTGAGACTTCAAGGTCTTCAAATTCTTCTTTCTTCTCTTGCTCTTCATTGGACTCGGAAATGTCTTCTACCTCTTGGTCTTGCTCTTCCCAATTCCATTCGGTCAATTCTTCCAAGTCTTCATCTCTAAAAACACCATCCACCCCGGGGTCTAGTATCCCAATGAAAGAACAATCATCCGCTCCTACCGGGTACGATGATGCCTCAAAAAGCTTGAGCTCTATAGTTTCATCCAAAACGGTCATTGTGAGCTTCCCATTTTGAACATCAATAAACGTCCTTGCGGTTGCCATAAACGGTCTTCCCAAAAGGATAGGCCTCATGTTAGTCTCTCCGCTCACGTCTTCCATGTCAAGAACCACAAAGTCCGCCGGAATGATGAGCTTGTCCGCTTGTACCAATACATCCTCCACTATCCCTCGAGGATACCTCACGGAACCATCGGCCAAGAGAAGTGACATTGTAGTGGGCTTGAGCTCGTTCAATTCTAGATGCTTGTAAATGGAGAAAGGCATCAAGTTGATGCTAGCCCCGAGATCCAACATCGCTCTTTCAAGCTTGGTGCCTCCAACCGTGATGTTTATGCAAAAACTCCCCGGATCTTTGAGTTTGGGAGGAAGCTCCTTTTGCAATACGGCACTCGCACTCCCCGCCATGTACTCTTGGTGGTTTGGCCCAAACTTTTGCCGGTTTGTGTGGAGGCTTTTGAAGAACTTGGCATACGCCGGCATTTTCTCAATCATATCAAGCACAGGTATGTTGACATTTACCTTCGAGAGAATGTCGAAGATGTCCTTGAACGACTTTGTAAGCTTGTCCCTTGCTACTCTCCCCGGATATGGAACCGGCGGTATATAAGGGTTGGGTGACTTGTGTAGAACGGAGGTCTTCTTCGTTGTCGGTTCAACCTCTATTTCTTCCTCCTCCACTCTAACATCTTCTTCACTCACTACTTCCGACTCCTTGACTTTCTTTCTTCGAGGCTCACCAACATCTTCGGTATCTAGCACCCGGCCGCTTCTCAAAACCGTCATCGACTTGGCTTGCTCGGATTGGCTAGGAAATCTTCCCGGCTCATTTCGGTGCACCGTGTCGGATATTTGTCCCATTTGTGTCTCCAACTTCTTCATTGATGCCTCCAAGTTGGTAAATTTTCGGTCGGACAATTGCATGAAGTTGTTCAAGTTTTGACCGGTGGCTTGAGTACTCTGAGCAAGGGATGTCACCATGTCCTCCAATGATTGCTTCCTTGGTTGATAGGACGTGTTGTCTTGACTTGTGGAGTTGTTCCATTGTTGAGGTGGATTGTTTGAACTTTGGCCTTGATAGTTTCCTCGGTTATACCCTCCTTGGTTGAATCCTTGAGTGTTCGGTTGAGTGACTTGATGGCTATTCAAAGCGGTGTTTGGGTCGGAATAGGAGAAATTGTGGTGGTTCCGCCATCCTTGGTTGTAGGTGTTTGAATACGGATCGTTCCTTCCTCTTTGGTAGTTCAAGGCTTGTACCTCCTCCGCTTCAACTTGATTTCCATCTCTACAATGGTGACTCCCATCACATACATGACTTGCTCCCGCTTGTAGCTTACTCACATTCTTGGTTAGAGCTTCCATTTGCTTGGACATAGTAGAGAGTTGAATGGCCACCTTCGTACTCCGGTCAATGCCATACCTACCTACCTTTTTAGCGGTTGTGCCTCTATGGTAGGAGTTTAGAGACAATGTCTCATAAATTTCGTTGATCTCTGCTGCGGATTTCTTGGTAATGACACCTCCACAAGCGTTGTCAACAAGTGCTTGAGTGAAGGGTGTCAATCCGTCATAGAAGGTGCGAACCTTGTATTCTTCCGAAATCATGTGGGGTGGACATTGCTCCAAAAGCTCTTTGTATCTTCTCCATGCTTGATGAAAGGGCTCACCTTCTTCCTCACTAAAGCTTGCAATTTGGATCCGGATTTCCTTTGTCTTAGGGGCAGGGAAGAATCTACCGAAAAATCCTTGGCACACCTCATTCCATGTAGTGAAAACTCCAGCTCTCAATGACCCAAACCAAGTCTTGGCCGCATCTTTCAAACAATATCGAAAGCACCTCATCTTCAATTGTTCTTCTGTGAGTCGGCCTATTGGAAAGCTCTCTACGATGGATTGGTAGTCCTTCATGAATTGAAGAGGGTCTTCACTATCTGTGCCGCTATAGGATGGAAGCATGTTCATGTGCATACCCTTCAACTCGTAGCTCCTTGCCACCGCATCTAGCACGATAGGGGATGGTTGGGTTAAGAGCATTGGTTGACCGGACTCCCTCATTGCCCTTATATCTTCATCTAGTCCACGTGTAGGAGAACCCGGTGGACTCTCTCGTACAACCCGCTCATTTCTAGCATCTTGTTCCCCTAGAGGACCTCGTCCATCTAATTCACGTACTCCTTCCATTTCTGTATTACGGATATCTCCCAAATCAACCACAAGGTCTAACCCTTCAAAGTGTCTAGCAAGTTGACCCACACGGTTGATGTCGTCGTTGGCAGGGAACAGGAATCCTCCTTGCGAACGGCGTCCGTGCATACACCTAAAAAGCCTGAAACACTAGAAACAAAACTACCAACGAAGTAAAGAGATACAAAAACAAAAATAAAACTATAAAGTAAAATGACACACACTACCTAAACTAAACCAACTAGATTCAACTAATGAATCTATGCCGGTCCCCGGCAGCGGCGCCAAAATTGATGTAGTAAAAATGTTCACTTTCAATTTAAATCAAAGTTCGTTCACTGGGATCGGTGATTCAACAAGTTAAAACTAATTAGCCTAGGAAAAATCTAATCTAAGTGCATGAAATTTAAATGGCATAATGCTTTTGGTTTTGGAAAATGGTTTGGTTTCTTGAAAACACTTAAAAATGTCAACTTTTAAAGTAAAAATGCAAACTTGATGAATAAAAATGCAAACTTGAAACTAAAGATGCAAACTTGATAAATAAAAATGTAATCTTGCAATTAAAAACTAAGCTAAACAAAACAATGAACACACAACGTATGGATATATGGGAGAAAGCACTAGGGAATCAATGTAACCTTCTTAGACCACTCAATGTCCTCACTTAGTCTCATTAGGCACTTCAATCCAATTTTAGGGTTGTTTTAAGATAAATCCATTAAGCTCTAGGTTTTTCCATTACCCACACATGGTCATGTAATAGGCAATGGTCAATCCCGTCATTTATCCTTAAAACTCTAGCCAAATTGGTCTAGCAAAGTCATGCATAAACCAACACTCCCAATTACTAAGCTTGTGAGAGAATTAGATGGGATGGTCACCCACATCTACTCTCAACACCTTAAATAAACCAATTCTCAAACCCACATCCCTTGTGGTCACAACAAAACATGAGAAGAGAAATTAGAGCAATTGATTCAATAATTGAGACTAAAATCGAATTGAATTAGAAAATAGACTAATTAATTACATAGAGTAGTCCAATGTGGTTACATCAATCCCCTAGCTAAGAGATTAGTTACACATCAAGGGAAAAAAGTAAAAGAGAACAAGAGAATAGAGAAAACCCATGGTCTTGGAAGCTTTCTCTTAAGACTCCTCTTCTTCTTGCATGCGAAACTTCCTAAAGATGGATGAGAAATGGTTTTGTGAAGGGAATATGTGAAGGGAATGGTGAGAAAATGTGAAAAGATGGAAACTTGGTTGATTTTGGATGAAAGGGAGAGTATGGAAGTGTGTGGAGCTGCTGGGTCTGATTTCTGATGATGGGAACAGTAAAAGATGCATTTATATAGGTAGGGCACCAGATGGGCGTGAAAAGACCGTTTTACCCCTGATTTGCTGTGAGGCGAGTGAGTGTGGCGAGTGGCCCACTCGCCATGGTTGGTCGCCATGATGATGGAATTTTGCTCGGTGGTTGTGGCGAGTGGATGTGGCGAGTGGCCCACTCGCCACGATTGGTCGCCATGAAAGCTGCCCATTTTGTGGCGAGTGATCCAGGCGAGTGACTTCACTCGCCATAGTTGGTCGCCACACCAGCTGCTCATTTTGTGGCGAGAGAGTCAGGCGAGTGACTTCACTTGCCATGGTTGGTCGCCACACCAGCTGAGAACATTTGCCAAATCTCCACTTTTGCTCCATTTTTAGCCTCTAATCCACAACTGAAGCTCCATTGGGCTACAAAAACCTACATACTTGAAATTGCTATAAGAGAAACATTAAATACCGGATTTTACCCGGGAAACAATCAAAGGAAAAGGATTTGGGAGCTAAAATCCGGTATTGAATTGGTTCGATCAGTCGCCGACCTTCTCGCGCCTCCGTCAGACCAGACCTGTTGGCCTCTTTTAAATTGATCTAGGTTTTGTTCTTCTTTGTATTGTTTAGTTTTTAATTTCTTTTTTTTTTCACAGGAGATTTTTCTCCTTCTTTGATATCAGTTGTCCTAGATTCCGATTCACCGTTTTTTTTCTCCTCTCTATCAAGATTCAACAAAAGTTTCAATTTTTTCCAAAGTTTCGAATTTTTTTCCAGAGGGTCATTTTTGGAAATGAAAATGTTGTTAGGAATGGAATGGCCTTTCCACTGGATTGTGGATGGAAAGCTCATTCCACCATTTTGGTGGAAACCCAATTCCATTGGAATGGCCTTTCCATTGAATTTTTGTAAACCAAACATCTTGAATGGAATGGTTTCCATTCCTTTCCTTTCCATTCCAGTGAACCAAACACAGCCTAAAGGTGACCATGGTTACGGTTCGATTTCGGTTTTGATTAAAAACTGACGGTTTTGGTTTCGTGGCTATCAAAACTGTAATCGTAACCGGCAAACCGGTTTGTTGCATGGTTTGTAACCGCCGGTTAAACGATTATGGTTTTAGTTTCGGTTTCGGGGTGATTTCAGTTTAAGGGCTTTTTTTTTTTTTTTTTTTTTTTTTTTTAGGATAAAAAATAATACAATTGAGATTGTGTGAAGAAAAAAAAATTCCTGCCTAATAATAATTAAAATTGAACAAAATTTAAAATAAAAAAATTGAGCAAACATTTTATATATTTTACTTAGATTCTTAGAAGTTCTAATATTCAATTGAAGTATTTAACAATGTTTAAAAGAAAAGAAATTGATATTTATTAATAAATACAACATTACAATTACATAAAAAAATTTTAAAAAAATAATAATAATTAGAAATTGGCATTGAATTCAAATATACAATGCACCAAAGTTGAATTTTCCTATATTTCACACATCTTCCAATACCTTCATATTTAACAAAATCAGAATAAATAGACTAAAATGAAAATTGTTAAATTTATAATAAACATTTATAATAAACTAAAATGAAGTGTATAATTAAAAATTTTAAATGCAATTTTTTTTTAAAGTAAATCACTTAATTCAAATTAGCTGAAATTAAAAATACATTAATTAATAAAAACATTAAAAACAAGATAAAATAAATTACCACTAATTAAAATATATTAAAATTTAGGAAAAATATAACATAAATTACAACAACCGATTTTATAAAATATAATGTTTAAGTTATTTTAATAATAAATGCAATATTTTACCGAATTAAATTTAATTTCATCATATGGCAATTAATGTCTATAGAAGCAATTAGCTGTTCAATGCAAAGGAGTTAGATTATTATAATTAAAGCCAACGGATCATTAGATGAGTTCTTCCATCAAACGCACGTAGACTAAACATGGTCCACCTACCCAATTAATCAGATGAGTTCTTCCAACCCTTCGAACAGGTCCTCCACCATAACCCATCCAACCTAATCCAATACAACACAATACAATATAGTACAGTAAGGACTTGTTTGACATACCGAATTGGATTGTATTGGACTGTATTTGATTGTATTATATTGTATTGGATTGTATTATCATTAATACAAACTTGTGTTTGGTAATGCACTTATTATATCGTATTAGTTTATTTCTATATTACTTTATTGTATTTTATTATATTATAAAAACATAATATTTTTCAAATAATTAATTTTAAATGAATAAATATTTTTATATAAAAAATCGATAAATATTTATTTTAATTGAAACAAAAAATTTAAATAAAAATTTCCTATTTATTTTGAAATTAAAAAAAAAAAAAACATGTTAATAATATAAGTATATAACACATATTTTATCAATATTCCATATTCATTGAAAAAACAAATTGTTTTTTCTAATACAATACAATATAATACCACCAAATATAATATATTAGTTAATACGGTGTTTGCTGTATTAGACTTACTAAAATAATACATTACATTATTTACACGTGTAATTTACACCAAACACTGTATTATATTATTTTAATACATTTTAATTGCCTAATACAATATAATACTGCCAAATAAACGAGACCTAAATGAGCTCTAAATTGTTTCACATGGTATAGAGTGGATACACCGCTCTAGTCAATCAAAAACCAAATTACACTAACAAGATTGAATAGTAAATTTAGAAAAACCAGATTACATTATTAAAATTTAAAACAAGAGCATTGCTTAAAACAATTCGCCTACTTAGTGGATTCAAATATATCATCAGAAGGCAAATAACGTCGATAGAAGCAATTAGCTGTTCAGTGCAAAGGAGTTAGATTATTATAATTAAAGCCAACGGATCATTAGACGAGTTCTTCCATCAAACACACGTTGCCTAAATTAATCAGATGAGCTCTTCCAGGTGCTCCACCATAACCCATCTAAATTAATTATTTGATCACAATATCAAATTATCAAACTTCAAAGATCAAATACATTAACCTGAACAAGCTGCCAATATTGTCACTTTGACTTCGGAAAACAATTCGCATTGCTAGACAGAGAGAATGATTTTTTAAGTTGAAAGAGAATTTCTACAAATGTCTGTACCCTTCTTCCACAAGTTGTTTTCGAGTCTTAAAAAATCCCCCTTCCTTGACAAGTTGCAAGTTATTTGAATTTTTTTCAAGAAAAAGTGTTGTGTGATGGCCCTGATGGGTTGTTGTAGATTCAATTAGCTCAATTAATTTGTATACTTTACATTAATATTTCATATTTTTGCAACTTTCAAAGAATATTTATGAGACTTTACCAATCAAACTAAACTTTAGATGGTAAATTATATTAGAAAGCTTTAATTAAAAATTATTGCTGATCACCAAAATTTCGTGATAAATCAAAATTATTTTCGTAACATCAGGATTTGTCACGATACATTTAAGTTTCGGGACAAATATATGAAAATAAAAGATTTGAAATGAAAAAACAGACAATTGATTTTTCATTACATACACCGGTTCATCGGTTCAAACCCTTGAACCTTCGAAACGGAAACCGAACTAGAATATTCGATTTTTAAAAAAACGAACCAAACTGAATTGAACCGGTGAACAGTGAAAAACCAAAAAAAAAAAAAAAAAAACCGACGGTTTAATTGAAACCATGGTCACCACTACTTGAAGCATCTCCAACCATGCTCTCTAAATTTTAGCTATTTTAACTAAAAAACTATTTTATCTAGCAACCCACTACAACCATCATATCTATTATAGTTAGTCATTAATATTTTAATATATTTTTAATTTAAAATATAAATAAATTTATTTTGTTTTAAATTGTAAAAATAAAAGATAGAAGATCAATCAATTTAAAAATATTTAAAAAGTAAGAGAGAGAAAATGGGGAGTTTGAAATGGCTCCCTACATTTGAAGAGTTCTCTTGGTGGTTCTCTAAAATAGGGAGTTATTTAGAGAGCCCCTTAGAGTGCTCTAAAACCATCCCCATTAGCTATTTTAGCTAAGGAGTGGTTTTAGGGAGCCCCTTTGGAGATGCTCTTATATATATCTAGTCAGACCCTAGCCCTCAGGCCTCTCATGCTCTTACAATTGAACTAATAAAAAGGCTGGTTTGATCTTTTTATTTATTTGTAGATGTTTAATAGTTTAGTGGTGTTATTGACAACCCACTGATGATCTAATAATGCTTCAGTTTCTAAAAGAGAGCTTCTTTTGACAATCCATTTTTTTTCTTTTTACACTTCTTTTCTAAAAACACTTCATTCTCAAAATTTAAATTTTAAAAAACTCTAAAAACACTTCATTTTGTTACAAGATTATCCTTTTTATATTTTTTGAATTAAATTATTAAAAAAAGAAATTATCTCTCCTAAATCAATAGATTAATTATTACATATTAAATACTCTCTCCTAAATATTTAATTACCATATTAAACTCTCTCATCTACTAAATATCTCTAATTTTCTATCTATATTTAATTACCATATTAAACTCTCACTCCTCCAATAAATATCTCTAATTTTTTATCTCCATTCTTTCTCAAGTAAGACTAACAGTTAAGAAAAAAAAAAAAAAAAAACTTACTAATAAACTTGATTTTTAGGAACCATATGTATGTATATATATTTAAAAAAAAAATCAAAATATGAAAATAAAAATTTGTTGCTCTTGTAGGTATGTGATTGCCAAGATAAATTCTGAGTTTAATCGAATCTAGTTGAAACAATTCAAGCTTTCATTTATCTTTTTTTTTTTAAAAAAAAAACTGACTTTTTAATATATATATATATATATATATACAGTGGCGGAAATAGGGTTGGCTAGGGTGGGCTACAGCCCACCCTAGCATTTTGAAAAAAAAAAAAAAAAATAAATAATCGTTTTAAATACACCTCAATTAATTCAAAATATATCTCGGTCCAATTTCGATTCTGACTTAACTTATGATATATATATATATTTTTTATCTTAATAACAACCCAATAATTTAAAAATATGTATCAAACTCATTAAGCCTCTTGTATTTTTTTAACCAAGTGAACGATTAAATTGATAAATGTTAACCCTTTACTGACTCAAAAATCAAATTGGGAAATTTTAACCCCTTAACAACACACCAAAAGTTGTAGATTTATCATATAAATTAATCTTCAAGTCTCCAAGAATTTCAATTTTATGAGTTTCCATAGCTTTTGGATTTGTGGAGGTATACAAACGTCGGTATGAGAAAACTGTAAGTTTTATTTTTATTTTAAAGTTTATGTTGTAAAATTAATCTAAAATTAAGTTTTATTTTCGATTATGAAACTTGTCAAAACGTTACACAACAAGATGGATGACGAGTTTATTGAGAATTGTATGATTGTTTATGTTGAAAAATAACTTATTTTTACAATTGATTCGAATTCGGTAATAGATGCTTTTGTCTCTTTGAAACCTCAAAAGTCAAAATTTAAGTAGGATCTTATTTTATTTACATTGCATGCATATTTTCTTTTTATTTTCTTGTGTTTTTTCTGGGTTAGAATATGTATTTGAAGGTAAGATTTGTTATGTCCTTTGACTAGTTATATATTTTATTTATTTTAACTAATAAAAATTCTCTCGTACTGTTGAGATTCCCTATCAAAATGATTTTTTTTTTTATTATATCGCATAATTTTTTATCTATATAAAATTGTCCACAGTCCACCCAGAAAAAAACTTCTGGTTTCGCCCCTGTATATATATATATATATTTTTTTGAAAAGTAAAACTTTATTGAAGGCCAAAGCCAAACAAAACACAAACAAGCACAGAAGGAAAACGCAAAGCACCCCTCAAAAACCAGCAACAAGGGCAGAAAACAGCCCCTGACCCAAAAAATGACAGAGCAAAAGCACCAGAAAAAACAAGCAAAAACAACCAAACCCCTGAGGACAGCCCCCGAAAACAACGCCACCAAACACAGAGAACCCATTATCCCAAGTCACCCCATTCGACAAAATCCCCTTGGTTGCTAGATCCCATCTTCGCCAAGCTATCCGCAAAAGAGTTAAAAATTCTCAAATCAAAAATAACCTTGATGTTCTCCGCTTCTAACAGAATGCTACGGATGTCGTAAACCATTTGCAAGTGCTCAACATTTCCGAACTCCCCCTTATTCACCCAAGCCACCGCCACCTTAGAGTCGCTCACCACAAAAATGTCACGGCCCCTCTATATATATATATATATTACTGTTAGTAAAAAACTAAAATATTCATAAGTTTTTTTTTTCCTTAACTATTAATTAGAGATTGTTAGAGAAAGTATGGAAATATGATATATATATATATGTATAAATGGAGAGAGATTAATGATGAGAGAGTATTTAATATAGTAATAACAAATTTAGGGATGAGAATATGTAACATTTAATTTAATGATTTAGGAGAGAAATTTTTTTTTTTTTTTTTTTTTTTGTCTTGTTTAGTAATTTTAGTTTAGGTTAAAATTGTCATTAATAAAAAAAATCAATTTGAAGTGTGGATAGATAATTTATGGATTGTAAGGAGAAACTCTCTTTCTAAAATTCAAAAATTTATTTGATGTATTCCCAAAGTTGCCCTTTTTAATTATCTTCAAAACTTAACTCACAAATAACCGCTGTAATTAAAGTCTAATAAAACACTACAACCACTAATAACATGTTTATGTGAATTTTTTAAAACACTTTAAAGCCTAATTTCATTTGTTTAATTTCTTGCATACCACTCATATTATTAAAGAAACCGATAATATCATCCAAAGCAATCAATGTTTAAAAGTAATTTTTTTTTTTTTCTAATGAACAAAATATGATTAAATAAAATTTTATTGTCTTATTTTTATCTTCCCCAACTGATAAACGACATGAAGGAAAAAAAAATGCGAAAGTGAACAATTAAAGAAAAAAAAAAAGAAGAGAAAATCAAATACCTTGAGTGCTTGACTGGTAGATAGTGCCTTGAGATTCCACAGCTGATATGTAAGGCTAAAGCCAAACAGGAAACCAACTTAAATCTTTCATTTTTTAGATATATTATAAAAAATTAATATTAAAAAGTCATCATAAACAATCTTCTCTTGATAAATGATTGCATTCACATGAAAATTGCCAGAAACTTTTTAAGATTCCTCACACAGTTTAGCTCATGTGTATTGACCATTGCAAATTCTAACAGATCGAAGTTGCTGGTCTTGTAGATAATAGGATTCTAAGTATTTGATAAAGGCATGAAGATGTTTGTTAAAAGTAGTAAGAGAAGAAGATAAGCTAAAACTTAGTGAACCACCATTAATAGTGAAAATCAGAGATGAGAGCTCTGTTTATCATTGATAGAGAAGACGATTACAAGCTACACATATTTATATACTTTTTACATGAGCCCTGAATTCCAGAATCTTTTTACATGGCGGTTGGACAATTGCTTGCAATATGTACAACCTTATCAGTAGAGGCATAAACACGGTTCTGAATTCCGATGATGAAAAAATAATTACCAATCTCGCAAAATATCAAAATGATATTGGAAACAACATTCGGAAAACAATATTGCAAGGGAGAAATCATTTAACTGTCTAAATTTGTCCCCCAAAATAGGGGATGGTTAAGTGTTTGATATTTTTCCTGGCGATAAATTGTTTGTTTCCCGTGGTTCTGATTATTAAGTTTACAATGCATGCAGTCTGTTGGTTTCACTGGAGCGCCATTTTTCATCATTGCTGCTCTCTAGTTTTTGGTGTTCTTATTAACATTGTTTACGATATGCATCTGTCGTTGTTGTTGTCGAAGAGAGCCTTACAACTATTCGATCTCGAATGTGTTATGCACTCTCACTTATTTTCCTCAAAATATTGACACTACACTCAAAATATTCGCAATTTTCAGTGCTGGATCTCTGTTGTTCTCAATACCGCCATTGGGAAGTTCATAACAAGAATAGATAACACACTTGATTACGTCGAGAATCAAGCAAAGTATACCTCTGATGACCTCAAGAATTTCTCAAATTATCTTGACACAGCTAAGACTGTTGCTATAAATTCTGTTTTTCTGCCATCAGAAATTCAGCAAGCTATCGATTCTATTGACAAGATGATCAAGTCTGCCAGTAAAACTCTTAACGATGAGACATCTAAGAATTCAAAATGTATAAACATTGCAGTGGATAAAATGTAAACAAGAGCTCTTTAAACTTGTTCCTCTTCTTACAATGCCTTTTGGAATTTCTAACATCAAAACTTATACATCTACTTGTTGTGTCCTACGGTGGATTATTTCTTATTATTATTGCTGCTATAATGCTTCTTCTCGCTAATCTTGGATTAGGTAAATCCTTTTCTCTTTACTGTTTTGATGTAAAACAACCGAGCATTAATTTTACTTACTATGAGAAATCCGATTAATTTTGCACGCTCTTTACTGTTCTCCATTTTCGGATGCTCTTGTTGTGTATACTCGGAAGTGAAACACAACAAGAGCATTTTTTTGATTATCCTCTTCTCTTGTTGCGTAAAACAGCTGAGCTTCAATTCTTACGGTAGCCTCTGTTTTCTTTAAATATAATCCATATATAGTTTATCGGATCAATGAATATTCAATATTGAGCCTTCTTTAAAGATCGTGCAACTTCATGCTGTAGTTTGTGAGACGGCAAGAGCGTGCAATTGTTCTAATTAGTGAATTGATCTTAACTAATCTCTGTTGAACCGTTAAACATTCTCTACTAATAGTTTATCCCATGATATTGTAGATCTGAGGTTGCTGGCATGGTGGGACTCCTTGAAGCATGAAGTCATGAAGTGAAGTCTAATGTTATCTTAGATTAGGTCTTGATATGTTATATAGTAGTAGGCTATGTAAAATGTTATGTAAAATTAATATAAAAAAGTCCAATTTTGAAGATCGAATTCAATCTTAGTTTGAAGCTTTTCTTTAACTCTAGTTTATTGTAAAATAATAACAAGTAGATATAAATTTTTAAAAACAATAATAACAATTAGATATAATTGGATTTTATATACCTAATTTCCAGTTTTATTAAGATCAAAATCAATTCGATATATTTTAGGATCTTTCAATATTTTTGGTACATATCAAAGTGCTAGTGAGGACAATGTTTGACTGATCAATTTTGTATATACGAAAACATTATTGGTACCATTAATTGGCTTTAACGTGTCCTCGGACCTCAAGGCACTGCCATTATCAAATAAAATAAAATAAAAAACTATAGCAAAATCATAATTAAAAATATATTGAATATTTTCATAATAGCACTGCCATTATCCAATAAAAAAACTATAGCAAAATCGTAATTAAAAATATATAGAATATTTCATAAAATAAAATAAAAAGTTACTCATGTAGTCATGTGACATGGCCGGTCAATTCAGGTCACATTGGCACCCATGAAATTGGCTCCCCTTGATAATTGGTCATGGACCTTCTGGTTGGCTCGGACTTTAACAGTGATCTCTCTTCTTAAAGCCCAAGGTGGCTTATAATTTTTTTTTTTTTTTTGGTACAAAGGAGGGCAACAGCCCGAAAAACAAAAACTAAGAAATAGGGGAAGAACGATAAGATCTAGGAATGGCTAGACCTTTCCAGTCATCCTGAAAAAACAAATAAACCTCAAGCGGGGGAGCCTCAAAATACTGAATACCAACAGCCAAATCATGCCCCAAGCGCGCCAAACTATCAGCCAATCTATTACCCTCCCTATAGACATGCTTCACCACACAACACCAGTCAGCAGAAATCAACTCAGAGCAGCCTTGAATAATACTAAACAGAGGGTGGTTAACAGGAAGTTCCTGAGCAAGAAGTTGCACCAGACAAAGCGAATCAGTCTCCACTATAACCTGCCAATGCCCAGTTCTCCACACCATGTCCAGACCCTCATAAAGACCCCAACACTCAGCTTCCAACACACTCCCTACACCTTTGTGTAAAACAAAACCTCGCACCCAATTCTTCAAATGATCACGAATCACCCCACCCGAGGTAATGGTGCCCAAATTACCAACACAACTACCATCAACATTCAACTTCACCCAACCAGTAGGAGGAGGCACCCAAGCAATGGAAAAAAAAAACGTTCAGAAGATATTTGCAATGAACTGAACTTGTATTGTTGACTGAATTTAAGAGTCGAAAAAAAAAAAATCAAAGATTTAAAAATTAAAACTAAAAGAAAATTATTCTCTATCATATTTACCCCTAAAACTATAAGGACATGTTTGGTGCATCACATGTATTTTAGTGTATTGTATTGTATAGGATTGGATTATATTGGATTATCTTTATACAATCTTGTGTAAGTTGTTTTTGATGATATATTGTATTAGATTATCTTTTTTTGGCATCCTCTGTTCTTTTAAGAAAACAGTTCTTCAGGGGAGCAGCTTGCAGTTTTTTTTTAAAAAATTTTATTATTATTTTACTATCTTCTTCATCCAGGCAGTAAAATTTTATGGGAAAAATAAAAATTGTTTGAGAGTCTCTCAAAGTCCTTTGCACCCTTTAAATAAACGCTTTATACAGGTGCTTTAAAGATTGCCCATAGTAGTATTGAATCCAGAGTATATAAAACAAAATTATTTATTAGAGCTCAAAAGCCAAATACGTGCTATAACAAACTCATTCAAAGAAATTCAAACTCTTGATGGCCAAGGATGAAAGATACTCGCTCCATAAGTTGATTGAACCATTTGGACGAACAAGGGAAGTTGTAGCATTACAAACATTGCCACAGGGAAGGAAGCCAGTAAAGTAATTGGCACAGAAACCCAATGCCATCTCTCCCTAAGTATAATAGTTAGAGCTGCTCCAAAAGCTATGATCATAGCAGCTATGGCAAAGAAAAGAGAGCCAAGACCTATAATCAACTTCTTTGGTAGTGATTCAAGGAAGTCCTCCATCTCATATCGTGCAGTTAGAATAGCTAAGAACATTAATAGGGAAGTCAAAGAAGAAAATAGACCTAGTGCATTTGAAATAGCAAATACTGTGAATGCTTTCGACTGTAAGAAAATTGGAATCCCCTTCTCATTAACGTTGCCTCCTGGTACCGTAAAAATGGCAGCAAACAGTACCGTGGCAATGAGTGTCGAAACAAGCATGCAAGAATTGGCCGTATCTTTCATCCACTTCTCTCCATCCTTAGACAGGTTCTCATGTGCTTTCCTAAAAGCATCTTTTGCTGTTTGTTGCTCTGAATTTCTCCATACTCTGTAAGCAGGGTGTGTATACATCTCCACCTCCTGCACAATAGAAGTTGAAATTAAATATATATATATATAACATCATATAATAGTAAATTTTTTATGCAAATTGATTCCATAATATGTATTATCATTACATCATTAAAGTGCTCTGTTCAAATACTATATGTACAAATAATGAAGTGTGTTGGATTAGTTACTAAAACAATTATTGTATTCGCCACATAGCCAACTTTATTTCCAATTGTTAAAATGAGTAATTTTAAATTAATTGGACATAATTTATACCTTAAACCACTGCAACTCTCTTTGCATCTGTAGAGCCGCGCCTGAAACTGAAAACAGTTTAGAAGCAGGAGCCAACTTCCCTGCCAAGTGTAGAGTGCTGTTATTTTCTAACTTATATGCACACAAAGAGGGTGCAGTTATCGGAGAGATCTTTTTTATTATATTGACTATTGTTTCTTGCCGACATTCAATAGCAACTTGCAATACGTTTCCTTGAGTTCCTACGCTCAAGAACATCAGATCCGGAAAATGTCTTAAAAGGGCCTGTACAATCTCTCCAATCCCACCTTCAATGGCAATACCCATGATGGATATTGGATTTTGAAGAAAACGACAAATTTCGGAATAGCTCCTTGTAGAAAGCTCATTAACAACATGATTTACTAATTCAATAGAACATTCATGTTTAATCTTGGCATCTCGAACTATTTTTATAGAGGGTGCTGCAAGTGAAAATCAGATCAAATGTATTATAAATTTGTTGGAGATAAAATATTATTTGATAAATTTCATTCACCTCACTTAACTTACAGTTTGATTTTTACAAACATGGTTGCTTACCCAATTGTGTAATAGCTTTCCATAATAATCTCTTGAACCATCCAAGCACTGTGTCTGTATAGAAGAACAAAACATGTTGCGTAAATTAATCTTGTTAATGTGAGAATCTGTTGGCCAGTTTAAAGAATAATTTGAAGAGTAACAGTGAAATAAATACAAAATTGCAAACCTTGGGTTATTGATTGTAATGCTAATGAATAAGCACTTTGTATTTCCACGCGAACAACTTGAACAAACAAAAAGAAACCATTAAAAACTTTTCCAATAGATAACAAAAAACACTCAAGTATTTAATTTATTGGCACGTTTTAAGTAAAAAAATTTGTTCAAAGACAAAATACTTACATTTATAAATCCATTTTTGAAAAAATCCAAGATTACTCCCACTAAAAAAGTATGATGGGTTGTATACCAACCATCCGAGCAAGGAATTCCCATTTTCGTAGGTGGCAAGAGCCAAGTGAGGAAATTTTTGGACAAAATACAAGGCTATATCTGTTGAAGTTGGAACAAAGTTTAAAGATTCATTATAGAATTCCATTTATTGAAAGTATAAAAAGATATATAAATAAAATGTAAGAGTATATATGTTGGAAGTAGTATATATTTTCTTACCAGGATAATCTGATAGAATTAGAGTACGAAGGATCCTAGGTAATTCAGGAATGAAGAAGGGATAGCTAGGAGATTCAACTCTGGTTTTCAAACTAAGGTACCACACCAACTCCTTACTTTTGCTATAGATAGAATTGAGAAGTGGCAGATTTTGTAGATCATCGACCATTTGCAACAACTCAGGGTTCTTTTCAACCAATGCCTTAGCAGTCTTTAAGCTTCCACCTTCTGCAACGTAGTGAAGGACAGTGTTTCCAATTTCATTTTGCTCTGCAATCGATTGTGGGGTCAATACATCGAGTTCCAAAAGCATTAGGATGAATTTCCATTGGCAACATTCTGCTGCAACATGCACTACTGTACCCAAATGGATTGATATCTCAGCGGTCAATGCATCTGGATCATTATCAATGAAACTCTTAGCAGTATTCCAATCCCCTCTTTGTGCAGCATGGAACAATGGTCGGTAGTAATTGAGATACTCTGCTGTCCCTTTACAATCAACAATATATATTTTTTTTTTGTTAGACTATGATCCATAAAGCAATGCATGCATAATTCTAATGTACAATTATTCTTTAGTTCGGGTGTATACATCTTTTTTTCTATCAAGATTAATTTATTGTGAAATGTCAACTGCGATTGTGATCGTGATTTTCACTGTCAATCACCACTACTAGCTATCACAACTACTCATGACTGCAACTTCTAAATGAAATAAAGATGTAGACATCACACACAGCGGTTGGGATATAGCCATATAGAAGATCTGCTATGGATTTAAGTGAAACTGCTACTTACATCCTTCGATATATGCATTCTGGTAGTCTTCGAACCCCTTAGATATGTCACCTCTTCCTCCTCTTCCTAGTAGATTATAGGGAAGTTGGTTGATTGGTTCCTCTAAACTACGGTTTGTCACACTGTTGTTGTGGTTTGGTTGTACACCTTCATTCTCTGCTTGTTGTGACATTGTTTGATTTTGATGATTCACTAGAAAAACAGAGAGAATTTGTTAATTATTATCTAGTTCCGTGTGAGATTCTCAAAAAAAAAAAAAAAAGATAAGGACTAATTTATAAAAATTTCTAGCAACATAATTATAAAGAAATTAAGACTATAGAATCAAAGTCAAGCTTATTTGCATGATGAAGAATATATATATAGTAGGTAGAATCTTTTTTAAGTCATATCATACAATCTTTAAATAAAGTAATTAATAAAAAATAATAAAATAAATTAGAACTTGTTATAGATCCAACATCTGAAGCTAAAAACATCAAATGAATTTGAAAACATTAAACAATACCGTCTACCATTAGCTTTATGGTAAAAAACTTGTATCCATCTAGACAATGTCTCAGAATTGAGTGGCCGCAGCCAAATGGTATATGAAAAAAATAATAATGAATACTGTAAACAACTATGGAAGAATTGAAAAGAATGTCAGATTTCAGAAATTTGAGGAAGGAATTAATTACTTGGAATGGAAGATGAAGGTGTACACAGTACACTGCACGAAACAGAGTGATGATGGCTTGACTCGATGAGGCACTACTACTGCTACTAGTTTTATGGCGTTTTCACTTTGACATATAAAACCATTGCAGATTTTAAAAAGATCACTTCGACACAACTACTTTTTCTAGCCTCAAAAGACCAATACACACAACCACACGATTCTATGTGGAAAATATTCTTAAAAACTTGTCTGAAAAATAAACATTTCTGGAAAAAATGACATGACCTGTCCCGATAAAAAAATATCCTGATTTTTTTAATAAGTCTGAATCTCTTATAAACATTTAAAAAAATAATGCAAATTTCAGGATAACTGATTGATCTGGTCAATTAATAGCTTCTAAATTAATGAAATAAAGATGTAGACATATATAGAAGATCTGCGATGGACTTACTATCATCAGATTGATGAGCACTTCCTCCTGAACTGCTATTTGATTGGTTCCTATGACCACCTTCACTCTCTGCTTCTTCTCCTTCTTGAGACATTATGTGATTTGACTGGTTCCTCTTACCACCTTCACTCTCTGCTTCTTCTCCTTCTTGAGACATTATGTGATTTGATTGGTTCCTCTGACCACCTTCACTCTCTGCTTCTTCTCCTTCTTGAAACATTATGTGATTTTGGGCTTCGGACAACTGAGGTTGTTGAGAACTTCCTCCTAGATTACTGGGAAGTTGGTGGATTGGTTCCTCTGAACTGCTGTTTGGCATGTAGAACAACTGCGATTGATTAGCACTTCCTCTTGAATTACTTGGAAGTCGGTTGATTGGTTCTTCTAAAATGCTATTTGGCATGTTGTTGCTGTGATTCGGTTGTACACCTTCACTCTCTGCTGGCGATTGAAACATATCATGATTTTGAAACTAGATGCTTCACTTGGAAAACAGAGAGATTGCTTTAATCGTTTACCTGTATGATCTATTATCCAAACCCATTTCTATTTATACACAAATTATTCTAGAAATAAACAGAATAATTTAAAAGCTGAGGCTGTCTTTTGATTTGTAACACCCACTGGCCTGTTCATATTGAATAAACAACTAAATCATTAATTATTATATTAGTGGGGTCAGGTGAATCGCAATTTGATAAACTAATAAAAATAGAGTAATGCTACATTACCTTGGTGTCCAAATGATGTAGCAACAATATAGACCATTCATTTAAATTGTATTAGATTGGTATGATTTAAATGAATTATCTATATTGTTGCCACATCATTTAAACACCAGATTTAGACACTAAATTTGGACAATGTAACATCACTTATAAAAATATTTTCAAAACAGCTGTATCAATATCATACAAATATATATATATATATTGTACGAAACTTGTACTGAAACCACTTCTTCCAAAATTGACGTTGACTGACTTGACAAAGCACACACTTTACACGAACTTTCAACTCATACAATTGATTAAAGTCATTAAACTGTTTACGTATTGACTATGATCGTTTCGAGTCTTTCCTCCGGTTTCTTTAGTGAGTGTAATTCCGAGAAATTGCAAAATAGTGCCCTAGCATGTTGCTTTTACAGAAGGAGGGTCCGGAAGGTGGTAGAGTTGCAGCGGCTGTGGGTAATGTTTTGATGAATAATATGTTTACTGGAACATAACGCTTGGCGAATCTTTATTTTTTTTTTAATTTTTTTTTTTTTAAATTGACAATAGTTCCTACAAATGTATGAAGAGTAATGACAGACATCACACTAATTATTACAACTTTTCCATCGCAACTCATGTGGCAGTTGAGGTGGCAATTGATGAATGGATAAACATTAATAATGATTTATCTCACTTACCCATATATCCACTTACCGCATGGGTTGTGATAAAAAAGTTATGAATTGTTTATAATGTCTAGCATTTACTCATTTATCAAAATGGCTCTTTTAATTCATTTTTTTTTAATTAAAATGAAACAAAACAAAACACTTTTTTTTTTTAATTAAAAAAGTTCTTTTAATCAATCGAAAAAAGAAGCTAGAAGGAAGCTTCCACGAATGCAAACTCTAATAAAGAATTAATGGGTAGATTTGGCATGCCCCAAACTCACGTTCATTAATATCTAATTAAACATGATACATCTGCATGCATTTCTACAAAATTATTTCTTCCATTCAAGTGTTTTATCTTTTAGCTAAATAAGGAAACTTTTCTTTATTCTATTTTTTATGTTTTGGGTAATGAATAATGCAACATTGTCCAAATTTAGTGTCCAAATCTAGTGCACAAATGATGTGGCAATATTGTGGATCATTCATTTAAATTGTAATAGATTTGTATGATTTAAATGAATGATCTATTTCAACCCCCTTTGTGAACGGAGCTGCATATATTGGGAGCACTTCACCCCTTAGTGGGCCGACCCGGTGCGAGTCCGGATTAGTCGGGGTGTGGTTTGGGCTGATTGCACCATATGGTGGATCCGTCCCACCCGGAAACCGGATGGTGTAAACCAAAAAAAATGAATGATCTACAGTATTACCACATCATTTGGACACTAAATTTTGGCGATGTAGCATTCCTCTTTGGATAATATATTTATTGATTGAAATCCCTTTATCAATCTATTTTTTATTCTATTTCTTCCATTAAAGTGTCAATGATCGCTTTCAATGAATGAATGCATTGAAAAATTTGACTGATGAATTCATGTTCACACATCTCTCCTCTATCATCGGTCCATTGTCCACACACACCAACGTGTGGGGTATGCATGCAATAATGTATCTGTAATTTTCATGTTCATAATAGTACGTACCGGACATTTGGTGCATGGTGGGGGTCCCTTGTTTGTGATTTGAATGGTTTGAGATGGAAAATGGAAATTTATCAAAAAGTAAAATATTGACTAAATAACTTGATGTCATACCAAAGGATTACACACTAAGCAATTTTTGTAAGGATTAAAGTGCTGCCTTTTGGTGGAACTGAATTATTGTTTGTGGTGGTAGCCAACATAATGGCTTGACCAATCTAATTAATTCTAAATATATTGATAAAGATGGTTCAGGGCAGATATTAAAATTACAGATGAATAACCGATTGGTGCGATACCAATCCAAAGTTTCTATTGTATCTGCGACCAAAAAGTTAATAAATACATTTTCAGAAATTTCACATTGTGATTGAAGACATTTTCAGGGGTGTGACTAGTTTTTGATAATGTAATTCACATTTCAATAGAATATATTTTAAAACACACGTCACTGAATTATGTAACCCATTAACTTTATAAATTATTTTAAGGGAAAGGGCATAAAGACCAACTATTAACTAAGCATATAGTTAATTTGAGACCTAATAACCCAATGTTTTAAATAAGCTAATGAATTGATGGGGAAATGAGGGGACCAATATTCATCTCCATTTCTCTAAAGTTCATCTTTACAAACTTAAAAGAATTCATATGAAAATACAATTCGTATGACTGATCGATCTCAAACCCCACAATTAATTAATTTCTTAATTTGTGATGGGCAAATATAAAGGTTCAAATTCTTTCTAAGCTAAAAGTATTAAAGTTCGGCGTAGGGTCGGAGGGTTCAAATTCTTTTTGGGCAAGGGTGAACCCAAGATTTTGTATTAGGCGAGGCTGAACTAAATATTAGTTATAAACTACCTTAAATTCCAATTATAAAATAAATCAAATACTAATATAAAAATTCAAATAAAAGATAGACACAAAGGAATGAGCCAAAGTAAGAAATTTGGTGATGGATGAAACCATTTTGAAAAGAATGAAATGCTTTTTTCTTTTTCTTTTTTGCATTCTGTTGTCCAATCATCATTTACCGTAAATATGAGATTGGAAAACGATGGCTGACTGACTAGGTGACTACCTATAAATCGATTTTATCCCACGTGAATGTTTCTTGTCGATGCCCAAAGAACCACCACACTAGAGAGCCAGATCCAGATACGACAATGACATTCCTTAATTGGGATTTGCTGTAAACTTGTAATGGTTTAACCGAGTTAATCTCTGTTTAATCACTCGCATTTTCATTCTAAACAAAGAATTAACCACTTCACTTCAAGACAGAGCTCTCTCTCTCTCTCTCTCTCTCTCTCTCTCTCTGGGATTCTCATTCTCAGTTAATTATCCAATGCCAGCTTTTTTGAAGTATATGTAAAATTTGGAAAATTAGGGATTAATGTTAGGGATTCAGTGTGCGTCTCACTGTAGGAAATCATTTCGCATACAGATCTATCCTAATTAACGTGAGTCTGTTAGAGGGAATTATCTCCCTGAGAGTCTATGATAATTAGTATAAGTCTGTTGTTGGGAATCATTTCCCAAGAATCCTATTATAAGCAGAGTCCTTATTGCAGTGTGCTGTTCAATTCCCTTTATATATAGTGTCTGTAACAACAAATAGATATCAAGAATTATTATTATTATTATTATTATTATTATTATTATTATTATTCACAATAGCGTAGAAATTCGTGAACTTGCAATGAACTCGTAGATGTGAATAAAGGAAAATTATGTTAATAATTGAAGATTATATATGTAGATTATATATTTTGTGGCAACGGTACTTGTGATGGAGATTTCGGTCATGAAGATTGGGCATTATATATGTAATATGTCATAATTGAATGTCATAAATTTTTAAAATCTGACGTATGTAGATAATTTTCAAAACACATTTAATGATGTTGTTGGTTTCCTTTTGCTTTCTCTCTTTCACACACACTTAATTTGATTTAGAGAGATAAGATATTAGTTTAGATCTAGAGAGGGATTCGGTTTGTTTTGTAGTCTTAAAATTAAAAATCTCCCCTGGAAGGTGCATAGACAAAGATGCTTTAAGTTGACCCTACAGTTGACTTGAGTTCACTAATTAAAAAGACTATTGTGCTCTTAAAAATTTATAATTAATTAATCACCCTAAAGTTGACTTGAGTTCACCGATTAAGAAGTACGTATTCGGGTTGTTTATGTTCGGTTTTCGACTTCAACAAATCAACTTTACAAGTCAGTATAGATAATCAATCTTAAACGACGGTTCAATTTTAAACACCAATTCAATTTTCCACACAAATAATCAATTTTCCCCCACAGGCACAATTTTATAAATCAGTTCAAATTTCAACTTTATTGAAAAAAAAAAAAAAAGTGTTGAAAAAGGAAAAAACTAATTGAGAATTTTTTTTTATGGTCCTTCTAATCAGATTTTTGACTATTAATTGCCGGGTCAGGCTACAATGCAGTGATTTTTAATCACTGCACCATGCAAGCAAAAAAAACACTGGTTTGCACTGTATATTGAAGAAAAGCAAAGTTTTCCACCGGCAATTGCCCTTTTTTTTTGTCCTTTTTGATTAAAATAATAATATATATCCATTGATTTGACTTTAATAATAATATAAATTAGATAAAAATTAAAAAAAAAAAAAATTTAAATATTAATAAAAAATTATTAATGTTTATATTAAAATAAATGAAGTTATTTTATAATATTTTTCACGGTAACTATTTTGAGGGCTTTGGTAACTACTTCTTGGGAATTGGTAACTACTTAAGGGCTTCAATCCACAAAATTTTCTGGGTAACTACTGTTACGGGTATGGTAACTATTTCTTCGGCTCTAGTAACTAGTTTCACGGGTTGGTAACTACTTAAGGGTTTTTTGATTGTAACTTGGTAACTAGTTTCACGGGTCTGGTAACTACATTCACGGTTTGGTAACTAGTTAAGGGCTTCAATCCACAAAATTTTCTGGGTAACTATTTCTTCGGCTCCAAAATTTTCTGGGTAACTATTCCTTCGGCTCTGGTAACTAGTTTCACGGGTTGGTAACTACTTAAGGGTTTTTTCATTGTAACCTGGTAACTAGTTTCACGGGTCTGGTAACTAGATTCACGGTTTGGTAACTACTTAAGGGCTTCAATCCACAAAATTTTCTGGGTAACTATTTCTTCGGCTCCAAAATTTTCTGGGTAACTATTTCTTCGGCTCTGGTAACTAGTTTCACGGGTTGGTAACTACTTAAGGGTTTTTCGATTGTAACCTGGTAACTAGTTTCACGGGTCTGGTAACTACTTAAGGGCTTCAATCCACAAAATTTTCTGGGTAACTATTTCTTCGGTTATGGTAACTAGTTTCACGGGTTGGTAACTACTTAAGGGTTTTTTGATTGTAACCTGGTAACTAGTTTCACGGGTCTGGTAACTATTTTGACGGTTTGGTAACTACTTAAGGGCTTCAATCCACAAAATTTTCTGGGTAACTATTTCTTCGGCTCTGGTAACTAGTGTCACGGGTTGGTAACTACTTAAGGGTTTTTTGATTGTAACCTGGTAACTAGTTTCACGGGTCTGGTAACTATTTTCACGGTTTGGTAACTACTTAAGGGCTTCAATCCACAAAATTTTCTGGGTAACTATTTCTTCGGCTCCAAAATTTTCTGGGTAACTAGTTTCACGGGTTGGTAACTACTTAAGGGTTTTTTGATTGTAAACTGGTAACTAGTTTCACGGGTCTGGTAACTATTTTCACGGTTTGGTAACTATTTAAGGGCTTCAATCCACAAAATTTTCTGGGTAACTATTTCTTCGGCTCCAAAATTTTCTGGGTAACTAGTTTCACGGGTTGGTAACTACTTAAGGGTTTTTTGATTGTAACCTGGTAACTAGTTTCACGGGTCTGGTAACTATTTTTACGGTTTGGTAACTACTTAAGGGCTTCAAGCCAAAAAATTTTCTGGGTAACTATTTCTTCGGCTCTAGTAACTAGTTTCACGGGTTGGTAACTACTTAAGGGTTTTTTGATTGTAAACTGGTAACTAGTTTCACGGGTCTGGTAACTATTTTCACGGTTTGGTAACTATTTAAGGGCTTCAATCCACAAAATTTTCTGGGTAACTATTTGTTCGGCTCCAAAATTTTCTGGGTAACTAGTTTCACGGGTTGGTAACTACTTAAGGGTTTTTTGATTGTAACCTGGTAACTAGTTTCACGGGTCTGGTAACTATTTTTACGTTTTGGTAACTACTTAAGGGCTTCAAGCCACAAAATTTTCTGGGTAACTATTTCTTCGGCTCTAGTAACTAGTTTCACGGGTTGGTAACTACTTAAGGGTTTTTTCATTGTAACCTGGTAACTAGTGTCTCGGGTCTGGTAACTAGTTTTACGGTTTGGTAACTACTTAAGGGCTTCAAGCCACAAAATTTTCTGGGTAACTATTTCTTCGGCTCCAAAATTTTCTGGGTAACTATTTCTTCGGCTCTGGTAACTAGTTTCACGGGTTGGTAACTACTTAAGGGTTTTTTGATTGTAACCCGGTAACTAGTTTCACGGGTCTGGTAACTGGTTTCACGGTTTGGTAACTACTTAAGTGCTTCAATCCACAAAATTTTCTGGGTAACTATTTCTTCGGCTATGGTAACTAGTTTCACGGGTCTGGTAACTAGTTTCACTGTTTGGTAACTACTTAAGGGCTTCAATCCACAAAATTTTCTGGGTAACTATTTCTTCGGCTCTGGTAACTAGTTTCACGGGTTGGTAACTACTTAAGGGTTTTTTGATTGTAACCTGGTAACTAGTTTCACGGGTCTGGTAACTAGATTCACGGGTTGGTAACTATTTAAGGGTTTTTTCATTGTAACTAGTTTCACGGGTCTGGTAATTACATTTTCGGGTATGGTAACTACTTTCAGTTGTTGGTAATACAACGTTCAAACAAGCGACCTTGGAGTGACCTCATGGAGATCACCCCAAGATCGCAATCTTCACGGGTCCAACTGATTTCAAATGGTTCTAAGTTCTGGTAACTACTTTACGGTGTGGTAACTAGTTGAGGGTTTTTTTCACAAAAATCATCTAGTAACTAGGTTGACGGATTTGGTAACTACTTTCAGGATTTGGTAACTACACCGTTAAAATGAGCGATCTTGGAGTGACCTCAAGCAGATCACCCCAAGGTCGCAATCTTCAGGGGTATGAGTATTTCAAATTATTCTAAGTTCACCTTGGGCTAACCTGACTTCTTTTGGATGGCTTGCTTATTGACCAATTTTCATGACTTTATCTTTGTAAAATTGTTCCATTATGACCTTCGAGTGAGATTATGGATTTCTTTTGGAAGAAATTGGTTTCAAAAAAGCACCTTACGTATTATTTGTGTATGAATTGGGCAAGTTAAAAGATTATGAAATTAACAAAATATGGTTCCTGAAACTAGCTAAAACAAACTAACTGACAGATGGTAGCTTATAAAGCATATATTGGTAGCAAAACCCTTAAAATTCACAGACCATCTTAACCCATATCCAACAAAACAAAACAAATAAATTAAAACAAAGTAAGTGCGGTTCAATGACAACTATGAGTCCAATTTACTGATTTGCGGGGTCCGAAGCTGGCATGTTCGGGTCCGCTGCTGCATGCTGTAACCCTCTGGGAGGACGCCTATTTTCCCTTCGGTATGAGAATGGGATGTTCACGCCATGGTTGACCAAACCCATTTGGAAATCATCCAACCTCTTATGTACGTTTGACAATTCAGTCATGTAGGCCTGGTGGTTGGAGGTCATTTGCTGGCTCATTGTCTGAAGGTACTGGTTGTTGGTTTCCATCTGTTGACTCATTCTTTTCATCATCTCAGCCATCGTCGGGTTCTGATTACCTGTCCTCGTATCTTGTTCACCCCCGACGTTCTCCCCATCATAATCTTCATCATCCGGATCATCCTCGAGTAGGTCTTCGTCATTAAAGGCCATGTCATCATCATCTATCACATGACCCCCAATTGGCCTCACCCTTCTACGCCTAGCAAGTTCATTGTAGGTCTTTTCCCTATGTTAGATGTAGGAGTAATCACGTTGGCTCCTTCCCTATTCCATTCAATGCCAGCCTCCTCACAAAAATGAGTGATAAGGCAGGGGAAAGGCAGTGGCCCTTTTGTCTTCGCACCCTTATGTATGTGTTGCACAATGATCTGGCCGATGTCCATTTGAAGCATGTTCCTCGCACAAAACAAATGGCATGCGGTCTCAAAACTTATCTCGGACCGGTGGGTCTTTGGGGTCAATGAGTAGTCGAAGAACATAATCCAAAAACCCGCATCTAGCTTAAGTTGGTTGAGCATCAAAGGTTCGCGGTATTCGTTCCAATGTGGGCTTTCATCTGTCCGCAAGTCAGCAGCCAAATATCCGTTGTATGGCTCGAAGAACTCATGGTTGGGAACACCGTCAACATAGTTGCTTAGGTCCTGAGAAGTCCCAAACCACTCGTTGATCCTACTGGCTGTAATGAGGACCTCCCTACCCCGAACTATCACCGGCCTCCCTTGAGTGAATTTGTGAGGGACCATAGCATAGTAAAATTCTCTAACTAAATCTAATGCCGCCACGTTTGGGGTCCTAACATAACCAAACCAATCCATTGCTTGCACAGCATGTGGAACGAAGGTGGAGCCAAATACCCTCAAATCGATGCCCCTTTCCGGCCAAACCTTCCTATTTCCATACAATGCCCACCTTGATGGGTTGTCCCGGTCTGGGGGAGGTGACGTTATTTCACCCTTACCTTTCCCTGATGGAGGAGGCAACGCGAACGGATCCGAAGTTCTGGATGATTCCCCCGTTTTCAGTACTCGCTTGTTCTTTTTCTTACCACCCACCATTATTTCCCTGACACAATTACACCAATAATGACACCACATTTAGATACTAACCAACATTCCACACCACAAAACAGCACAGTTAACAATAAATGTCGCACCAAACGGTAATTACCTACCAACCTACTAATCTCTAACATTTCTTGTTACACCAACTGCAAACTAACAATATCACACATACATTCAATGTCACACCATAAATGACAAACCATAACAAAATTAATCACGATCAATAAAACCATTACAAATTATTGTTACATGCACAATAAAACCATAAGAAAATATGTCACGTTCAAGTTGAAGTAACAACATGATCATCCAACTTTGAAATGTCACAAAAAACCTCAATTAACATTAATATTGTTCAAAACAACCCAAATCAACCTTCCCCTGATCATCTACTCAAACCCTAACCTACAATTTATCTTCAAATGCACTTTAAATAAAATAATCCCAAACCAACATATTGTCTTCAAATGCACTTGAAACAAAATAATCATATGTTACTGGTATTTCTCTTCAACTGCACTTCACACAAAATAATCCCAATTAACAATTGTACACCTCCTCAACTGAACCAAGTTAGAATGTAGATAGGTTTCATGCTTTATACACTTCATTTTAACATAAATGGAAAGGAATAGGCTTAGGCTTACCTTGGAAAGAAACTTCAATGGTGCTGCAGCCCTTGTACAGAAATGATTTGGACAGAAATGTTGTTTTCCTGCTGCTCTCCCACGACCTAGAGTTTATATCCAACAAATCGCGCGTAGGCGAGCTTAAGGCAAGCTTACTGGGATCGCTTTTTGAGGTCGCTTTAATGTAAACGACACCGTTCCACTTGATGGACTACTGACACGGCGATCTTATGGTGATCTGTATAAGATCGCCCTGGCCTCGCAGACGTGTCGGATTTGCCTCATCATAACGGGTGACAAGGCGACCTTATGGTGATCTGAATGAGATCGCCCCAAGCTCGCAAACCTCTCGGGTCTGACTGATATTGAAGGGAGCAACGGTGAGCTTGGGCTGATCTCAACCAAATCGCCCCCAGATCGCAATCCTCTCGGGGGTGACTGATCTGCAATGGTGCGAAGGTGAGCTTGGGGTGAGCTGAATGAAGTCGCCTCAAGCTCGCAATGGTCTCGGTTTAACGGTTTTGATTGATTAATTGAAGCGTTGTTAGGTGATCTTGGGGTGATGTTAAGTAGATCGCCCCAAGATCGTAATCGTGTTGTGGGGACTCATGAATTTGGTCTGTGTAAGGCGATCTCGAGGTGAGCTTATTCAACTCGCCTTGAGGTCGCCCTACTGTGACAGTTGGCAACTTTTTGACCACCCATTACAGCCACTTTTGTTTACTTTTACCGGTTACATTCACTCAACAGACTTAGTGTCGACCAAACTCCCTCACTTGCCTCAATACAATTGTTGGTGGAAAGCATTTTGGTGCCAAAATTTGTTGTAATTTTCACTAATTCGTGGCTTACTGAAAGACAAGCTAGGAAGCAAACATCAGCTCTATACACAGGTATGTTGTACATTGTGTTTTTGTAGTAATAACCCATCTATCTGAAATACTTGTAGGCTCCAATTTTTAATGACATCATAATATTAAAAAACCCTTGCCATTTTGATGTTTTCATAATGCCAAAATCAGCTCTGCTAGGCTTTTACCTCACCAATACATAGGTGTCAATAACCATGGAAGCTGATTTTTTAATGACATTACACAGTAGATGGTTTTGGGAACTGCTTCTATATGAAATTAACAACTTTGCATATTATATATATTTGTAATTCACACCAACTTTTGCCTGTCATTCACACAGGAATATGAATAACGATTCAAAGTTTGGTAGCACCTCCAAGTATGCCATGGATATGAACACAACTAGCTCTTCTCAATGGGATTACACCAACACAACCCATGAGAAGGACAGTTGGTGTGGTTATTCGTTTCCGACTGATCATACTCCTTCAAACGAACACGTGTGTACTCCAGACAATACGACTACTGTCGAAGTTGACCCAACCTTGTCAGAATTAGACGACCCCACTAAACTTACTACTTTGCAACCGGGTGATGTCATTGGCAAGGAGTTTGCTGCTGTACAAGATGCTGAAGCATTTTACAAGAACTACGCACTGTTTGTTGGGTTTAGCATAAGGAAGGATGAAATGAGGCGTGATAGACACGGTATGATTACTATACGTAGGTGGGTTTGCTCAAAGCAAGGGTACAGAGAACAAAAGTGGATTGATAATCCAGACAAAAAACGTGAACCCAGAGGTCAAACTAGAGAAGGATGTCGTGCAGCGCTGAAAATAAAAATCGAACGACATAGTATGATGTGGGTTGTTACAGAGTTTGTTACAGAACATACTCACCAATTGTCACCACCACAGCACAGTCAGTTTCTACGATCACATCGTACTGTAAATGATGCAGAAATAGCACAATTACAGTCATGGCGATCCGTTGGTGTCAGAACTTCCCAAGTGATGGACCATCTTGTGGACCAATCTGGTAGCTATTCAAATGTCGGACACACGAAGAAAGACTTGCAGAACCGATTTGAACAAGTTCGTAGGTCTGAGGTTCAAACATCTGATGCTGATTCCGTTATTTCTTACTTGACGGCAAAATCAGCAATGGATCCAGAATTCTTCTTTGATTACACTGTGGGAGAAGATGACCACTTCGGCAACTTGTTTTGGGCTGATTCGACGTCACGGTCAGACTATGCCTTTTTCGGTGATGTGATGGGATTTGATGCAACGTACCGAACAAATGTGTATCGGAGGCCCCTTGTAATGCTTGTCGGCGTCAATCACCACCATAGTACCACAGTTTTCGGTTTTGGGTTGCTAAGCGATGAAACCGTGGAGACATACAGTTGGTTGTTGCGTACATTTTTGGTAGCAATGCATAGTAAGAAACCGAAATCGGTGGTTACAGATGGTGACAAGGCTATGCACAAAGCAATAAAGACAGTGATGCCTGAAACCGTTCGACGATTGTGTTGTTGGCATCTAGAGCGAAATGTTCAAACAAACGTGCAGGATGGCAACTTCACTCGATCCTTTTCCAATGTGATGTTGAATTTTATGACAGAAGATGAGTTTGATGTGCAATGGTTCAGCATGGTTGACAAATTTGGATTGAAGAACAATGAGTGGGTGAGTGCACTTTATTCCAAACGAAGGCAGTGGGCAGAAACTTTTCTTCGAGATTGCTTTTTTGGTGGAATGCGAAGCACGCAACGCTGTGAGAGTATGAACGCGTTTCTTAATCGATTTGTTAATTGTAGGTTGAAGATGTATGAGTTCATGAAAAACATTGATAGGGCATTGGACCGCATTCGGAATACAGAAACATTTAATGATTATCAATGTATTACCACTGCACCGGTATATAGTACTCATTTGTTGGGACTAGAGAAACATGCTGCCGACATATACACAAGAAATGTATTTTTTCTCGTGCGGGATGAAATCCGAGAAGAGGCATCACTTACCATAGTCAATTGTGTGCAATATGTGGATAACTACACTTATACCTTCAAGAAATTTGGGAATGCAAATCGAATTTGGACAGCTCGATTCTTACCATCGATAAATCATATCCATTGCTCATGCAAACTGTTCGAGACAGCCGGTCTTCCATGTAGCCACTCTTTCAGTGTAATGAAAGCCATGGACATGCAACATATACCATCATCAGTTATACTGGATCGATGGACCACCCGTGCAAAAGAATATTCAAACATCTTTCAACGTTGTGAGGCAACGCCAACACCAATCATGGAAAAGGCCAGGTATGGATCATTGACTTCAAAATGCAACAAAATGTGTTATTTTGCATCGAAGTCTAATGATGGATTCAAAGAGGCCAATGGAGAGGTTGACAAATTGACATTACGCATGCAAAATTTACTGTCGTCTTCTCCAACTAATTCACAACGTACTGGGGGTCTGCCACAAGTGCATAATGTCAAAGATCCATCTGTAGCAGCAACAAAAGGTTCCGTTCGACACAAGAAAAATGCCGCTGTCAAGCGACGTAAATGTGGCAAATGTGGGCAACCTGGGCACACTGCAAAGACATGTCATGCCAACGTGAAAACCTACAATAGTACAGTATCAAGCAATACTGTAGACATGTTCGCAACAAATTTGACAGACAGCAATGCCACGAGTTATGGTAGCCCTTCCACTGGTCCAACGTCTTCATTCACATTCCCATTTCATGGTCAATGTGAAGGAGCCACAAACCCCCATATCGAATGTGGTAACATATCTTTAAATCCTTCGTCATCAACATTCGAGATGCAAGGATCTCGTTGGTGGGGGACAACAGAACGTTGATTGCGTGTTTTTGTAGGCCACTGCTATGAGGTGTTGTAATTTGAATTCATATTAGTTGACATGAACATCCTAGTAATCCCATAACTGTTGGATCATCTGTATCATGTGGGAACCAACCAAATATGTAGCGTGTTGTAGGGGTATTTCTGTTTTGTTCACTAATGTATCAGGTGATTTTCAGTTGTAATATACATGAATGTTATGGATAATATATTGTAAATATAGGTGTTGCATTTTGATCCATTACGAAGAATGCAAACATCTTCTTTCCATCAATATTAGGTGAACTTTCAATATCCGAAATGGTGGAAATCATTTTACTCCAGTCTAACCGTTTATGTCACCTTGTGGATAATAAAAATAGAATCAAATAATAATCAACAATACCAATAATATTCAGTATGTATAATAAAATACTAATGTCTATATAACCATAAATGAAGCTATGTTATAATTTTTATATTACAGTAACGGGATTTTACGGCAACCTTGGTGGGATCGGTTTTCCACCTCGCCTAACCCTAAATGACATTGTGCAACTTTATGCCCAGATGAACAGGCGAGCTTGTACTGAACTCAAGGAGATCGCCCCGCGATCGCAATGTTTACGTGTCTGACAGATGTTCAATGCTGAAAAGGTGACCTTCAGGTGACCTCACCGTGATCGCCTTGAGGTCGCAATATTTACGGGTCTGATCCACATTCAATGCTGAAAAGGTGAGGTTGGGGCGATCTGAAGGTGCTCGCTATAAGGTCGCAATCGTCTGGGGTCTGACAGATGTTCAATGGTCAAAAGGTGACCTTGGGGTGATCTGCACGAGCTTGCCCCAAGGTCGCAATCTTCTCGGGTTTGATCAAGTGTGCAAAGGTGAGCTTGGGGTGATCTGAACGACCTTGCCCCAAGGTCGCAATCTTCTCGGGTCTGATCATGGTTGGAAAGGTGACCTTGGGGTGATCTCAACGAGCTTGCCCCAAGATCGCAATCTTCTGAGGTCTGATCATGGTTGGCAAGGTGACCTTGGGGTGATCTCAACGAGCTTGCCCCAAGGTCGCAATCTTCTCGGTTCTGATAATGGTTTCAAAGGTGAGCTTGGGGTGATCTGAACGAGCTTGCCACAAGGTCGCAAGGAGAGGGCCTTCAATTTCCATCATACGCACGTGCATTGGTGACGTCCGTATAGATGATTGCAACGCAACAAGACACACACGTGTGGATTGTATATTAAAACAATTATACTGACAACCAATAATGTTTGGTGTTTAAACTTATAAAATTCATAGTTCGACTTCAATAGAAGTCAATATTGAATTGTATTATATCAGTATGATATGACCGTTGAGTTTTTATATATCTCAAGTATCGGAAAGTTGATGATTAAAGAACCCACCACAGAGCCCTGAATATGGGAGAACCAAGTCCTGTCATCTACGAAATTAATCACGATACTATACCCACGACTACACGAACATGACCAATTCAATTGTCGAATGTAGACATTAAATGTTGGCTTAGCTGCCGACACTTACGTTCGCTTGTATCATTATACCATTGACAAAATGTTTTTTTCTCTAGGCTCATAGAGCCAGTTTTTGCAAATTTACCAAACTCTGTCGGGACTTGCAAGTGCAATTGATTCTGTCTTAGACTTTATTGAGTAATCTATTATTCTATCTATGTTCGAATATTTAAACTTCTAAAATACATAAAAGTCGGTGTTGGGGTGTTGCACCAAGCTTGGTTAGTACATTATCATCTCAAAACTGTTGGTTTTGAGATATCTCACTTATTTCAAAGTTGGTAAAATTTTTGGCTACTCTGAAGTCTAAAGCATCAAATTCAATCAAAAACAAACCAATTCCGATACGATAGGATAGATATAGGAATTTGATGTTATTAATGTATTTTTGTTTTTAGTTTTTATATTACAGTAACGATAACGTATAGTTGATGACTTTTGAATAATCTAGGTAATGTACGTAATATCTCAGAGCATATATCTCTTCACAATCATTATCCCAATCAACGCAGAAGCCAAATGAATGATCATCATCTCCGGGAATAACTTCATCATCACGAAGTTGGTCTGATTTTAACAATTTTCCAATAGATCTTATCATCTTGGCTGGTTTGAATTGAATAAAAATGATGTGCGTTATAAATTTCATGGTCACAGTAGTTAGAAATACACCAGCTGCACCAGTTATTAGATTTTAAAAAATCGATGAGTAAATGACAAATAAGTAATATATATTATGAAGCCATTTCTCCATTACATGATCTGTGGTAGGGGTGATGAAATGTAATAAACTGATGATGATCAAAATGACGAAGTTACCATCTATTGCCTGTGCATGATCAGTAGATGCATAATCTGGGTGACATAATTTTGTACATAATCTGTATATGCATAATCCGTGTGACATAATTTTGTTCACTATAATAACAAAGGTATCTTAACAAATACTTAGCATTCACACCTCGGTATGTACAGAAATAGTTCGAGTCTATAGCAACGTTATGGAAATATGGACCGAAGACAAGTGAAGATCTACCTTATGTTCAGTGACATTAGAATCTTCCCCTCTTAGGCACTTGTCTTATGCCTCGGCATCATCCACAAAAAAACTTCAATCTGACACGAATAGCTCACGCCCACTGAAAGGGAATCAAAACCATAATATGTTAACAACTAAGATAATAAAAAGAAGAAATTAGGATGCATGGCTCAGCAAAGCACACACAGAGAATATACCTCATACAGTCATTCTTAGCTGTTTCTGCTTATACTCGTTCACCTTTCATTTGACAACCTTCTCCAAAGTTTCTTGATCCCAATCGTCCACGGTGTCTAAAGCAAATGAGAATCACATCTGACATTAAAACCAAAAAAAATAGGTTGCAATAATTCAAACAATGAAATGTAAACACAATACAACCTTGGTAACGTCTTATCGCTGTAAATATCAATCTTTTCGCATTTCCTTTGAATATTTAAATCATGTCAGAATTTGCATTTGTAACCTTTGGCACACTGCCACGCCTTATAAAACTCACACATTATAGACTTTGGATCAACACGATCACATACATGACACAACACATCACCTCACAATTCATAGACTCATATACATTAACAAAAGCTACAAAATCCGTATTTTTTTTTTCCAAATAATTACCAACTGGAACTACCTGTGCAGAATACTTGGAAAAGAATGAGAGGAAAAAACAACAAAAAAAGAACAAGAAATAGCCGACATATCTGCTCGACCTGGTATCCCACCCTTTCACAACCTCACCTGCACACCCAATGTAATTTATTTAGGGAAAACACATATTCGATAGTGGATAACACACAGAAAATGACCAAGCAAAAACAATAAGTGGAGAATTGATATGAATGACATAGACAATGATAGAAGAAAATGATATTGATGTGGAATACTTACTTTTGGTGACTAGGACAAATTCTTGGCCACTTTCGCCCGCCGGCTGAACCTTACTGGGGGAGGAGGTCTCTTACCTCCAATGGGATTGGACTGTGCATATTCTATGGCATTTTCTTTTAATTGTTGAAGACGGGTATTTGTATAAAACGTTGCTAGTTTACGCGCCAACATGAGCCGTTGATTTTCCGAGTTATACTACAACAAAGGTAGAATATTAAAGTAATTAACATGATGTGAATACGAAAATGATGACAATATATTGTTAAAGCACTTACAGCTGCAGTGATTTCAGTGTTAGTAGCCAAAGTCTCGTCATTCAGTAGCATACAGACAAACATCCCACAATCATACTCATTTGGTTGTCTAGGACCAACCGGAGACTCTATGAAGAAGGTTTTAAATGAAAACGACGGACCGAAGACACTTTCTCTTTCAGTCTCCAACACATAATCCAATGACGTCAACTGAAACACAATCAAAGGTTCAACAAAACAAATGACATTCATAAACGAGTACTATAAATGAATTTGGGACCATTTATAAACTTAAAAATAATTTGGAACATATTTAATATTTGTTTTACCAATCTTTCAACTTGCGTCACCCTACTTCGGTCGTTTTTCCTACGACTTGGTAGGGAGTCCCAAATCTGAACTTTACGTTCTTTAATTTTGACAAGTGCAGTGAACCAATGACCCTTCAGATTGTTAATAGGAATATAAATCTGAAAAACATAATTGTAGATGAAGATACAACATATTATTTACTATTATAATAAGGTTATTTACATGCAAGATGTACCTATGTATGCATATGGATGACATGCATACATGATAATAAAAAACATAGATGTCAACAGTTAGGTTGAAACGCATAGTAATTGCTTGAATGATAATGATAAAGGTACGCACCAGTTCACATCGTTCCAGATCGTACATGTAGTCTTCTTTGAACGAACTTTGCATCTCGGCCAACCGGCCCATTCGACCATCTTGACTGGTCAGGGAAATGTACTGTTGGCATAGGTGAAATGGAATTAGTGTAGAAAATACAATGGGACAATAGGATAAATAGAAGTGGTGGGGTAGATTTTAGTGAACGATGTATATGTATAAATCATAAGTTGTAATGAAGGAACAAAGATTTTACCGCAAATTGTGTGGGCAAATACCAATGCAGAGATGATCGTTTCCGTCTGGCAATGCGTGTGTTATTATCAGCAACCAAACTAATGATCTACACATATGAAGAACATAAATCAGTATAGTGTAAAAGGAAAATTTCTATACTTCATAATTAAATAATGCTCGACAAGGCAATAAAGTTTTTTCAGTATAAGGGTACAACCTCACTGTCAACCCATGCTGTCGGCGCAAGGGTCCGAAAACTTTTGCGGTTCACAATAACCCGATTAGTTGCCACAATAGTTTCACTACAGAAATGAACAATACCTATATTACTGGTAGAGCATACAGCAAGTAATCTTAATTCATATTACACATACATATCAGAAATGGGTGGCAATATGCAGTACAAGAATATGGCCTTTTTATAACGGGATATCAACCACGGGCATAATGGGCCTATTTTATATGCAGTGTTTGTGAATTTGTCGTAATTTTGTACAATTACACCAACTTTAGGTATGCATAGTCCAAACAATGCTCATAAAAATAAAGTTTAATTTATGTAAAAATGTGAATAATTGAAGTAACTACTTTACATGTAAGTGATATGTATGATATGAAAATTTGAATTACCTATCTCATAATTGGTAGGCTAAGGTTTTCATGGTAAAATCTAATATAATGAACAACACTTTGGTTTAACATGTGATACTCGATCGATTGTTTGTGCTCCTATGCAGCATTACACCAACAATGTTATACCATACCGGCTTTGTTTTTCTACAGCCCATACTACACTAATAATATATGAAGAGATACTCTTAAAGACGCACTGTTTGTTGGCGACATCTAGTTGTGTTTCACATAATACTTAGAACGATGCACAAGTGTCATCTACTTGAAGCCTCATGTGGTACTTCAGTATGAATACTTCATTGAAATGGGTAACCGGAGCCTAATTATAAGTATTATAAAATAAATTTACCGGGTATAATAAATTTTATAAATTACTGATGTACAAACCTAGTTATACTTTATATTTACAGGACTTTAACTAGTAGAGTTGTTAATGTAGTTGATGTTCGTAAGCGTGCATGTGTAATGTAAATCAATTAAGAGTTATAATTGAATGTTTTTAGGTTTAAAAAGTGTAATACATATAACGGACACAATGCCGTGGTCGAAACACATAGTTAGGCTTTTTCCTTGCACTAATTGCAACAAAAAATTATGATTGAACCAGCCACAATGTAAATACAGCCAAACTAGTATGAAATTGTAAAGATTACGTACCTCATGGGCAAATCTGTAGAAAACACATACTCGATGATTTGTGCATCGAGTGTCTTCAAAGAGCAAGGTATTCGAAAAGGCCCATACCGATACTTGTTTGGCTTGCCCTTCACATCATCTTCCTCAAACGGTGACAATTTATACCTGCTGGGCTTCCGTTGCTTCGATGTTCGGGTGGTTTTGACAACATTGATGGAGGTGGAAGATTGCTCGGCGAGAGTCTTCAGAATGACCTTTTTCTTTTTCTGCACAAGCATAACAAAATTATATAAGGGTGAAAAATGTATGGAATATATCTCATACAACATATAATTATGTAATTTAGCATATACCTCATACAACATATAATTATGTAATTTAGGTATTAATGTCAAACCTCATCCAGAAGACTCGGTATGGAAGTATGGTGAACTGCATCATCATCATCATCGACTAGGAAAGCAACATCTTTTGGAAGACCACCATGATCATGATCGGAGATCGGTGTAGGTGTTGGTGTTGGTGTTGGTGTTGGTGTTGGAGTTGGAGTTGGGTGTTGTTTGGTAGAGACAAAACCTTCATTCCCTTTTGTACCTTCATGAACATTGAGCTTCCCTTCTATAATGTTCACTTTCTCTTCCATGCGGGCAACCTTTTCTGCCAACTCAGTATGGTCCGAACGCCACAGCTGAATGTCCTTTCTAAAGTTTTGAATTTCGGTCAGGACCTTTTGAAGTGTGGCATCATCATAAATGTTCTGTTCAGCATTGTCCACATTAGAGTTTGGTATACGAGGTCGGACATAATCAACGATCGACACCTACAAAGGTTAACCATGTGAAATTAACAATAATATATGAATACATTCCGTATAGAACAAGAAATAGATAAAATAAATGTATATTACACTACATACCTTGCCAGTACCATAACACCCTTGCTGACGTAACTGTTTCATACATTTGGTTATGTTGAGGGCTGTCCAACTTACAAGTGGTATGGATTTTTTATCCACAATTGCTGGTTGCCAGTCTATGATGTGAAAGTAAAACAGCTGTAAAAAGAAAACAAATTAACAAATAAAACAGAAAACTGTAACAAATCAACCAAAAACTAGTAATATACATACTAACAATTGAAATAACACATTATATAACAAGAATAATACGCACCTGAAGAAAAAGAAGACAACCGGTGATGTATTTTGACCTTTTCGAGTTAAACTTCTGGACTCCACTAACGAACTGATCAAAGCACCACGTTGCCCAATTTTTCCGTCTGATATTATTGACATCAGAAAGGACATTCAAGTACCTTGCATCAACATACTCGCCAGCAGCCGGTGCAAGTACAGTACCCAACAGATACAAACACCACGTGATCTTGAAATCATCATCTGCTGTCTTCATTTTCTTCAGTTTCTGCTCCAGGTGGGGGAGTTTGATGCCACGATTACTGATGGAGAACTTACTTTTCCAAAGATGATTCAGATCTCCTTCAAGTTGCACTATCTCCCCTCCGTCCGAAATTCCCATCACATGTGCAAAAACTGAAGGGTCTAAGTTGAACTTCTTGCCATGCAATTCAAGTGAGAAGTCCGTTGTGTCGAACTTGCTCAGTAGCCATCCACAAAGGTCCCGTCGAAGACGTCCGCATTTTGACACCAGTAGGTTTGCAAAACCTAAGTCTCGGACTGCATCTTTTTGCACATCGGACATTGTTGAGACAATTCCAGATAACCACACCGGAGTACACCGAGTGTCGAATGGAGGAACCTTGCTATCCTCAGATGCTTCCTCGAGATGACCCTTTTCCTCCACAATGTCTTCCTTCACCATTGTATATTTACATTTCTCGTCGATGGAGAGACTATTCCATGAATGACGTATCTCTTCCATAGACTGAAAAAGAAGGATGGAAATAAGGTTAATAAGTAGAAACTAACAATTGAAGTTCATGTGAGATATTACTATTGAAAACTAGTAATATATGTACTTATTAATTTACCTGTTTTTTCCCTTGTGCATTTTTTTTTTGGCACTCTTCTCTGCTGCAAATATTAGAAAGCAGAAGGCGTTAACGGCTAAATCAAAGTGTTGAATAACCAAAAACCATTTCATTCTAAGAAATCATTGTTTCTTGGAAGACAATTACTAACAAAGGCAAATTCACTGAACATAATCTCTTATTCTAGTTATGCTAATCAAGGAATGGATCTATATTCGAGACATTATAATAGCAAATGCAATTGCTTTGAATAAAAGATTCTAATTCAAGAAAAACACACTTGCAGATTTATCATACATGGAGGATGCTAAAGAGATTGGGATTTCATTATCAAAGTAACAAGGTTTTGAAAGGCGAAAACGAGCCTCGAGGTGATTGACCACCGCCTCACGAGGCGTAAACCTCGAGGCGAAAAGAGGCGTAACCCTCAATTAATTAATAAAAATATATATATATATAAATAAAAAGCATTGAAATTTTATAAAACAAACTAGAAATTCATACCATAATATCAATGACTCAATAACATTACTATCAAATAAAAACACACAACATGATTTAGTTCATAATAGAGAAAATTAATAATAAAGCTAAGTCACAAGACAAAAGACTAAAAACCATGAATCCTCCCATCCCAAACTAGAAATTTAGAACAAGAGTTAAACTCTATGACTCTATGACGGGGTCCTTGAATTATTCCTCATATTAACAATAAACAAACAGTGGACAATATTAAAAATAAAAACATTAAACATTGGATTAGTTTAATTATAGAACCATGAAATTAAATTCAAAATTTATCGGATTTCATCAAAAATCAATAGATTTGCAGAAAACACAGTACATAATATGTGAATATATGATATATTACATGAAATCACTAGCAAAATGCAATAATTTTATCATGAAAACAGCTGCTGTGCTCTGTTTGTCGAGAGGAAGAAAACATATGCTCTTCCTTATTTCAGTTTTTTGTGAACTAGGGTTATTTTTAATCTTTTTTGTGAGTATTATGTTGTTATTTCATCGTTTGTTTTACTAATAGGCCCAAAACCATGGGCCAAAACTAATTTGAACATCAAAAATGAAAGGCCCCGCTGAAAAACACATCAACAGAGGCTCAAAACATGGCTTATTTCAAGGCATACGCCTCATATGCCTCGAGGCGTAAGCCTCAAACCGCCTTTTAAAACCATGCAAACTAAGTTTGAATAAATTCAAATTCTGATATCATTTTTCTGTCATTTGTCTTGCAAAGTAGTAATGGTTTCACAATGATTTCACATCTTAACGGGTAAGAGAACAGGTAATTTATAATTACAATAACCATAAAACTACAGGCCAATACAGATATGTTCAAAAATGACAAATACAAATATAGGATTAAACTGATGCTAACTTACTGGAAATTTATCCAAGCCATTCTATCAAGCTTTGGATTGACAGCAATTGTGGATTCAGTACCACCTTCATCGAAGGTACTTAGCTCACCAGCAATCTTTCTCCTCTTGCGAACAGAATTCACCATTTCAATCTGCATTAAACAATTTTATGAAAATTATGTATAAGATGTCAAAAACAAATATCCCGAATAAAATTAAATATTACAAAAGAAAGTCGTCTTCCTCATGACAAATGACCACTATTTTTCTAATAGACTATCATTCTAAAATTTCTAATAGACTATTTTTTCTAATGTTGTTGCAGAACAGAGCCCCAACAAGGAAACAGTAACAGAACCAGCACAAGGAAACAGCACCTGACAACCGAAACCCAAGGAACCAGCACAAGCAAACCAAAACAAAGCAGAGGCACAACATGACAGTATATGTATATCAGAAGAAGAGCACAAACTTGCACCAGAAAGAACACATAAAAACAATAACTGAAGAACAGAAGTTGCACCAGAAGAACACAAACGTGCACCAAAAAGATCACAAACTTGTATATCAGTATATGTTTAAGACTTTAAGCATATATGTTTTAAGTGTATATCAGATATTTAAGCATATATTATTATTATTATATCAGTTCACAAGCATATCAGTTCAAATAATAAATATTTAGGTGTATGTATATCAGTTCACAAGCAAATTTATTATTATTTTATGATTATATCATATCAGATATTCAGAATGAATCAATGATCATCACGCCATTTCGCTGCTCAAGCATTTTGCACCCTCTCAAGCTCTTTGTCACAGAGGACTAAACATTTTCAATTTCGTTGGATGCAAAATCAGATTACGAATAGATAGTGTACAAGTTTTATATGTATATTTGCAGACACATGAGAGAAGGAGATTTTATATGTATATTTGCAAACACATGATAAAAGGAGATGGAGTTGTTGAACAAAACAGAGAAGTAGAAAGGGAGATGGAGTTGTTGAAGAAAACAGAGAAGTAGAAAGAGAGATGAAGAAAATAGATTGTGAGCAGTGTATGCTTACAGTACAAGTTGGAGGAGAGAATCGCCGCCCGCTGGAAGAAGAGAAATCGCCGGCTGCTGCAAGAAGAGAAATTGACGGCCACTGGAGACGGTGGATTGCCGGCCGCCGGTGATGGTGAGGTCGCCGCTGGAGATCTTTCTCGATGAAGAGAGATTGAAGTTTAGGGCTTGCAATTTGGTTCAACGGTTGGGATTGATATTGCGATTGGAATCTGTATTTAAATAAAAAATTATATATATTAAAACTAAAAAAACGACACCGTTTTACAACACATTAAAAAACTAAAAAACAAAATTTTAAAAACAACTAATAACACTGCATATCGGTCGCCTCTGAAGAGGCTATGCGAGGCGGTCAAGAGGCGGTCACCTCATGCGATTGAGGCGGATTTTTTGGACAATGCTGGTAGTGCAGTTGCCTTGGTGCAATTTTCGGGATGAGGCGGACTGAGGCGGACCGCCTCAGTACGAATTTTAAAACACTGTCTATACGTTTTCACAATTCTAATAGAATCAGTAAAAGAACAACTCTAAAGTGATTGTGTTGTGTGACTTATGACAAAGTTAAAAAGCATATAAAATAACCCAAGTAGTGTTTTGGTATTAGATAAAACAATTCAGTGGTTGAATTGAAGGGCCTTTTGTTTCTCACTTTACTAAATACTGCTAAAACTAGAAAACTGAATGTGGCTACTTTGTACAAGGTGGTTTTTTTGAGTTCGACAACATTTGAAATGCTTTCCTATCCCTAACAATAAAAATACTTTTATAACAGCACTTTTAAGTTCACAATTCAAAATTGTTCACATCAAAAAACAATGGGTCAGCTACTACACTTTCCTGCAGAAGCTCTATAATTCTTTGCATCTAATACTAATTCAAAACAATTCAAGTCTTTCTGAATAGTGACTACTGACTAGTTAAGCAACGATTCTTTGAAAAGCTATTGCTAGTTCCAGGTTCACCAAACTCAATTGCCAGTTTCCTAGGCGGATTTTCTATCTTATGTCTTCAAGTTCTCTCGGGAACTACATTTGGTGCACTCATACCAGATGTATCAGAGCGCAAATTTTGCTGACCATCAGAAGCAACCCCTGGTCTTAATGGAGTGGATGCTGTTTTTTTCTCAATCAATTGGGTGGTTTCTTTCTTCTGGGCAGTAGTTTTAGGGGGTGGTGGTGAGGAGGGTTTGGGTTTGTTTAGTGGATTTTTTGCTTTATGAGTCTTCTGAAACAGAACAGGAGATGGGCAACACCAAAAACCTTCAGGAGTCACAGCAATCGGAACATTTCTAATCTTGGTTAGACCTTGTTCTACCGTAGCAAGTCTAATTTCAGCCATGATTAACAAGAATTTACACTATAATTCAATCAACATAGGGCATTTACAATGAAAGCAAGGTTCTGGACTGCTATATATTCCATAAAAGGCTTCAAAGCATTGAAAATAAATTCTAGGGTTCTTAAATTGAACCTGAAAACCCTCAGTTCAAAAAAGTTAAATAACTTTCTTATCAACAAGACTACCTAAAATTTCTTCAGTTGCACAAAAAAATATTCAAATTACCTCTCATATCCCCTCCATAACTAAGCACAGATCAACTCCTAGACAGAAACCAGTAACAATACAAAATATTTATATACTTACAACCACAGACAATAATGAAAGGTGAAAAGGGTCTTCTTTAAACTTATCAAACAGAAGCATGAAACCCCAGAAACAGAAAGAAACAAAGAAGAGTAAAAAAAACTCACCAAAACCTGGTTGTATTGTATAGAAAACTTCACTGCTTGACTCTTTTCTTATCTCTTATTTTCTAAGCTCACACAAATGCCTAAAATGATGTTGCCGTCGTTCAGACCGCGGCGGTGGGAGGCTGGGGAGGATGAATACGGCGGCGGATATGGAAGAGAATCAGATTGTTAGGGCTTCGGATTTGGGAGTGTTTGAGGTTCAAAGGAAGCAAGGTTTTTTTCGAGCATCAATTGTTTTGCTCATGACCAGACCAGACCAGACCAGCTATGGAAGAGAATTAGATTGTTAGGGCTTCGGATTTGGGAGTGTTTGAGCTTCAAAGGAGGAGAGGTTTTTTTGGAGCATCAATCGTTTTGCTCATCACCAGACCAGACAACCTCTGTTTATTTCAGTTCAACCGGCGGTAATGGGTTTCCGGTTTCTTATTGTTTTTAATTTTTAAATTCTTTATTTATTCCCTATATAATCCCAACCGTAGATTTTAAAATAGGTTCATCTGATGGCTCAAGTTTTTCCACAAAAATCACTGCATCATGCAGCAATTTATTTTCACTGCATTCTAGCAATTCCCTTAATTGCCATAGAAAACATTGAATGACATTTTGACCTTGAAATTAGTATTTTATTTCAAAATAAATAATTAAAAAATTATTATTTCATATTAAAAAAAAAGTTTTGAAAAGATCTAGAAATTTCCAAATCTTCAAAAAAAAATCTTTAAAATTGAATTTTCTCTCTCTGTAATTCTAGATCTCTTCAAATCTGGAAAAAAAAAAAACATTTGAGTCAATGAATTAAAAAATAAAAAAAAACACAGATATTTCAACCGAAAATGAATGAATATCGGGGAAGGAAGATCGGAGAAGTCGCATTCAGGACTTTGTGGCACCATCTGATGACACATGTACACTACTTCAAGTATGATGGGGACCACCAAGATAGTATGATTGGATTCCAGAAAAAGAAAGAGTACATCACATGCACCTGTGAAGAAATTTTTTTTTTTAAAAAAAAATTTGAATTATTTGTTTGTCTTGCTTTTAACTGATTAGGAGAGGATGATGGAACATAATATCATATGCATGTGGTGACTTTTATTATTATGATCGATCATCTTTGATTATTATTACGAGGAAATAGTAATTTTAAATCAAGGGAGTTTTTATTTTTATTTTGAATTAGTGTTTTCATCGTTTTTTTTTTTAATCAAACTTTCCACTGAAGAGACAAATTTACCCATGCACGAGATTAAACACACTGGGAATTGAACTGATGGTGTTTAATTGATGAAAACCAGTGGTGTGTTTAATTGAAAAGAACAAGTGTGTTTAATTGAAGAAAACTTATGTGTTTAATTGAAAAAGGGGTATTTTTATCTCAAAAGTAGAAAGTTTGGTAAAAACAATCAAAACACTAATGTTGTGTAAAAATAAAAATTCCACAATTATATAGTTAGTTTCAATTTTAACATATTATTATTTTTATTTACTTTTTTACTTTTTTTTTTTTTAAATTTATTCTTTTTATAAGTTATGTTATTGGAAGACAAACAAAAGACACTGGTTTTGTCGGGCAAGTGTTTTGATGTCAGCTTGCTGTTATTCTTTTTCAGTGGCTTTTTTTTCTCTCTCTCTCAGTTTGTAATATTGTGTTATTTGTCAAATTATTTCAAACAAGAGAAGGAAAAACAATGTGAATATCCATTTTCAGTTGTAATGTATTGTGAATAACTGAATATACATATCAAAATGACGGAAAAAAAAAAAAAAGAGAGGAGGATTTGGAATCTCACTAGAGTTGATTTTTAAGCTAGCTAGTTTTAAAGAATCTTTGTACTGTAATATATTGTTTCCAGGAATGAAATGAAGCGTGAAAAAAGAAGACAAAAAACACGTTCAATTGTTATTAGCCGAAATTTCAACACTGAAAGAGTTAAAAGTAATTCACATTTTCAGGGGTGTGACTAGTTTTAGATAATGTAATTCACATTTAACTTTGTAAATTATTTTAAGGGAAAGGGTATAAAGACCAACTAAGCATATAATTAATTTGAGAACTAACAACCCAATGTTTTAAATAAGCTAATGAATTGATGGGGAAATGGGGGGATCAATATTCATCTCCATTTCCCCAAAGCTCATCCTTACAAATTTAAAAGAATTCATATGAGAATACAATTTGTATGACTGATTGGACTCAAACTCCACCATTAATCAATTTCTTAATTTGTGATGGGCAAATATAAAAGTTCAGATTCTTTCTAAGTTAAAGGTATTAAAGTTCAGCGTAGGGTTGGAGGGTTCAGATTCTTTCCAGGCAGGGATGAACCCAAGATTTTGTATTAGACGGGGCTGAACTAAATATTAGTTATAAACTACCTTAATTTTCAATTATAAAATAAATCAAATACTAATATAAAAATTCAAATAAAAGATAGAGATCATACTATTATTTTAAGCACTACCCAATAGTTCCCTCTCACAACCTAATTAATTAAAAACATATGAAACACAACTAATTTTATTAATCATTCAATTCATCACTCTCAATCCCAATTATAGCAGTCTCATTGTCAATTATTAAAAATAAAAAGCAAATCATAATTATTTAATTTGTTCAAAATTATTTTAATTATTAAATATAAAAAAAATCAAACAAATTTACACAAAAATAATTAAGATATAAAATATCAACTATTACAACAATTAAATTTTAGTTGTGATACTCACTAGGTCCCGGCTGTTGTTGTAATTCAAAAAAAAAAAAAAAAAATTAGTTGTGATATTTCGTTATATCTTAATTGTTAGTGACCCAATACTTAGTGTCATTATATTTGGTCAAGTAATTAACAATTTTCACTTATCTTGAATTTTATCTAGTGAGATAAATAGTTTGTTTTTCTCAAATTTATTTGGTTTCAAAATTTAAAAAAAGTTAATTTTCATTGTCTCCATGTTGACAAATAAATTAATTTATTGTTTTTTTTAAGCACAATGTTACATAAAAAAATTCGAGGCTTTTTGAGAAGGGGGAGAATTCGAACTCAAGACCTCATTGGTGCAGGTGTTAGTGGTTTACACCAAACCGACCTCATTTCGTCAAATAAATTTATTTATGTGTGACTTAATAAACATTTTCAAAATTAAAATATGTTATTTAATTCAGGCATTATCATCAAAATAATTCAGTTGAAATTATTAGGGCATTTCTCGAAACGGTGTCGTTTCAAAGTTATCTTAGGAATTTCAATTCCCTAAAACGGCACCGTTTAGGTTGCCAGCGGTTTTATTTTAAGTAGCTTGAGTCATATATAGGGAATCTGTCCCTGAGAGTCTATCATAGTCAATAGGGTTTATTGTAGGGAATCAATTTTCATATTGCAATCTATTTTCCCGCTATGTAAAAATAGTCACGTGAATCATTACAATTTTTTAGGAATGAATTTACAATCTATTTTCTATTCTCTCTTTCTTTCTCTTCCTTTCACCAATTTCAAGAAAAGCACCCATGTGACTCCTATTGGCTTTCTCTGTTAGGTAGCGTTTGTGGCTGGACGCTAGCCCGCTGTTTCCGTTGGTGTGTAATTTTCTCTCATTTTCAAAAAAAGACTCCTATTGGCTTTAATGCATTAACGCACAAGACAGGATATTTTCTACTCAACTTTTATTCTCTAAAAAAGTTCAATATATTCAAATCAGAAAATGAAAAATTTATTTTAATTTTTGATCCTTTTATTAGGGGTTATTTAAGATATACTTGAAGATTTAGATTTAAAAAATATTCCTGTAATTATTACATAATATTTCATTTCCATTTATAATGTATCGATTAAAATGCATTACATGGATATCATTAAGGGTTGGATAATGTGTAAAATGAAACATTATTAACGAGACAAAAATACAATAAAACCAGCTATAAAGCAAACTTGAGATGTGAATAATAATTAAGATAAAATAATCCTTTTTTTCACTTGAAAAATATATATATATATATAAATTAAACTTGAACACCGTTTTGATAATATTACGTAGCTGTTCAAGATTTTCACTTAATACATTCACAAGAATGAAAAATGAATTTGTAGTTTGATACTTTGGTGAATATACATGCCGAAAGGAATGGGTACACAGCTTCCACGAATGCAAACTCTAATAAAGAATTAATGGGTAGATTTGGCATTCCCCAAACTCACGTTCATTAATATCTAATAATTAAGTCCACATATAGATTTCCATCAAAAAAAAAAAAAAAAAAAAAAGTCCACATATAGACATGACACATCTGCAATCTGCTTGCATTTCCACAAAATTATTTCTTCCATTAAAGTGTTTTATCTTTTAGTCAAATAAGGAAACTTTTCTTTAATTCTATTTTTTATGTTTTGGGTAATGAAAGTCCACTACTGATTTATTGAAATCTCGTTATCAATCTATTTTTTAATCTATTTCTTCCATTAGGCTGTGTTTGTTTCACCGGATAGGATTGGTTTTTAGTCCAATCCCATGTTTGGTGAGTTCAGTCAGTCCGGACTATTTTTACCTTCCCTTTTATCCTGCTAGAGCAGGATTAAATAATCCTCTCCATTTCGATGGGATTATTTTATCCCCTCCAATTTTGACTGTTCATCTTCTTCTTCTCTTCAATCTGTTTCTAAAAATAACATTCGATTTTTTTGATCAGTCATATTAACATTTGTTTCTCACCATAACAAAAAAATATTACAATAAATAAATAAAAAGAAATATGAGAGGAGAAAAACCCAGATGAACAAATATCACAAGGCCGATCTGGAAAAAATTTCAAAACAACATGGGGCCAAAAAGCTTACAAGGCAACGAACGAATGCCTAAACCAACAAGCCAAAGGCAAACGCCTAGCAAAACAAAGCAGAAGAAAAATAGGAAAAAAAAAAAAAAAAAAGCCCCAAACAAAGCAAGAGCCTAGGCCAGGCAAAGCAATTTTTTTCACTGTTGTTGTAACTTGTAACAGAGAAAGGTGAGAAAGAGATGGGAGGAGAGAGAAGGGGAAGATTTAAATTTTGTTTCAAAGAAGAGAAGATTCAACATAGTCAACAACAATGGAAACAAAGGAGAGAGAGGCGAGAGGAGAGAGGAGGAGAGCTAAAAGATTAGGTTTTTTTTTTAATTTTTTTTATAACTTTTTATTTTGATATTTTAATATTATACTTTTTAGAGTAAATTACCCTGGTGGCCATCAGTTTTAGGCATAAATACCAGTATAGTAACCACCTTTTACCCAATGCACCCAAATGGCCACTTTTGGCAGACATGTCGTTAACGGTGGTCATTTTACCAACTTTCCGTCCATTTTCTAACGGAAATGCTGATGTGGCAAACGGAATGTTAAATAAAGATTATTAAATTAAATAAAAAACAATTAAAATACAATAAAGATTATTAAATTAAATAAAAAATACAATTTTTCTGCAATCTGGACAAAAAAGAAAAGCATATTCAATCAAACATATTTTTTTATGCAATCTGAAAATAAATTAAAAAATAATAATAATCTTCAATCAATCACCATTTTTCTGCAATCTGGAAACAACATAAAAAAATCATCCTCAATCAATCACCATACATTTTCTTGGCCCCCAAACGCAAACATAATTTTTTATGCAATCTGGAAATAAATAAAAAAATAATAATAATCTTCAATCAATCACCATTTTTCTGCAATCTGGAAACAACATAAAAAAAACATCCTCAATCAATCACCATACATTTTCTTGGCCCCCAAACACCACAATCCAAGAACAAAATCCTAAATTTTAATCTTCAAATAAAACTCCACAACCCTTCTGAAAAAAAATTAAAAAAATCGAACCCTCAAATAATTGAAAAACAAATTTGGCTTCGAGAGAACCCATATCAAAATTCAAAAAATTAGGATTTTCTACTGCCCCCTAACGAGTACTTTCTTTTGTTTTGCTAAAATAATCGAACTCCATAACCCAACTTCATCTTTAATTATCACCCAAAATCCAATATCTCCATCACAGTATCACACTAACAATATTTCATCATCAACAAAATGATCCGAATCGTTGATGTAGGCGGCGCAGAGGAGCGATCTGCTCTGTTGGGCAATCTGCACTGGCACGGAGGAACATGCTCCATCTCTCGATCGCGTGGAGGAGCTGTTCTGTGGACCGGAGATCGCCTGCGAGCTTCATCTCACCAGAGATGGAGGTCTCTCCTCCATGGATCTGGATCTGGATCTGGAGATATAGATTGATTTCACTTTTGAAAGAAAAAAATTCTGGAAATTTTGAGATTGAAGATGATGACTATGGTGGAGAGATGAGATTGTTGATGGCGGTGGAGAGATGAGGCTGATGATATATTCTAGAAAATAAATTCTTGATAAGTCATTTACTCATTTTAAAGATTATTAATTTTTTGTTAAATTAATTTTTAATAATCTTATTTCTTTTAAAAAAAATTTGTTCTCCACCGTTAATGTTGTATTTTTATTGTTTTTTTATTTAATTTAATAATCTTTATTTAACATTCCGTTTGCCACGTCAGCATTTCCGTTAGAATTTGGACGGAAAGTTGGTAAAATGGCCACCGTTAACGACATGTCTGCCAAAAGTGGTCATTCTGGTGCATTGGGTAAAAGGTGGTTACTATACTGGTATTTATGCCTAAAACTGATGGCCACCAGGGTAATTTACTCTACTTTTTATCCTATCCTATTACATAGCAAACAAAGAATTGAACTATTTTTAATTCAATACTATAATTAATCCAATCCAATACAATTCCATCTTTTAAAAATAGTCCAATCCAATCCCAAGCAACAAACGTTACCCTAAAGTGTTAATGATCGCTTTCAATGAACGAGTGCATTGAAAAATTTGACTGATGAATTCATGTTCAAACATCTCTCCTCTATCATTGGTCCATTGTCCACACACACCAACGTGTGGGGTATGCATGCAATAATGTATCTGTAATTTTCATGTTCACAATAGTACGTACGTACCGGACATTTGGTGCATGGTGGGGGTCCCTTGAATGGAAATTTATCAAAAAGTAAAATATTGCCTAAATGACTTTATGTCATACCAAAGGATTACACACTAAGCAATTTTTGTAAGGATAAAGGTGCTGCCTTTTGGTGGAACTGAATTATTGTTTGTGGTGGTAACCAACACAATGGCTTGATCAATCTAATTAAATCTAAATATATGGATAAAGATGGTTCAGGGCAAATATTAAAATTACAGATGAATAACCGATTGGTGCGATACCAATCCAAAGTTAATAAATACAGTTTCAGAAATTTCACACTATGATTGAATACATTTTCAGGAGTGTGACTAGTTTTAGATAACGTAATTCACATTTCAATAGAACATATTTTAAAACATACGTTGAATCATATAACCCATTAATTTTATAAATTATTTTAAGGGAAATGGCATAAAGACCAACTAAGCATATAATTAATTTGAGACCTAACAACCCAATGTTTTAAATAAGCTAATGAATTGATGGGGAAATGGGGGGACTAATATTCATCTCCATTTCCCCAAAGCTTATCCTTACAAACTTAGAAGAATTCATATAAGAATACAATTCGTATGACCGATCGGTCTCAAACCACACCATTAATTAATTTCTTAATTTGTGATGGGCAAATATAGAAGTTCAGATTCTTTCTAAGCTAAAAGTATTAAAGTTTAGCGTAGGGTTGGAGGGTTTAGATTCTTTCTAGGCAGAGGTGAACCCAAGCTTTTGTATTAGGCGGGGCTGAACTAAATATTAGTTATAAACTACCTTAATTTTTAATAATAAAATAAATCAAATGCTAATATAAAAATATAAATAAAAAATAGAGATCATACTATTATTTTAAGCACTACCCAATAGTTCCCTCTCACAACCTAATTAATTAAAAACATATGAAACCGTATTTTTTTAATATTAAAAAAGACATATGAAACACAATTAATTTTATTAATCATTCAATTCATCACTCTCAATCTCAATTATAGCAGTCTCTTTGTCAATTATTAAAAATAAAAAGCAAATCAGAATTATTTAATTTGTTCAAAATTATTTTAATTATTAAATATTAAAAAAAACCAAACAAATTTACACAAAAATAATTAAGATATAAAATATCAACTATTACAACAATTAAAATTTAGTTGCGATATTTCGTTAAATCTTAATTGTTAGTGACCCAATACTTAGTGTCATTATATCTGGTCAAGTAATTAACAATTTTCATTGATTTTGAATTTTATCTAGTGAGATAAATAGTTTATTTTTCTCAAATTTATTTGGTGTCAAAATTTTAAAAAAGTTAATTTTTACTGTCTCCATTTTGACAAATAAATTAATTTATTGTTTTTTTTTTTTTTTTTTTTGCGCACAATGTTATATAAATTCGGGATTTTTTGGGAAGGGGGAGAATTCAAACCCACAACCTCTTTGGTGCAGGTGTAAGGGGTTTACATTGGACCAACCTCATCTTGTCAAATAAATTTATTGATGTGTGACTTAATAAAGCTTTTCAAAATTAAAATATGTTATTTAATTCAGGCATTATTATCAAAATAATTAAGTTGAAATTATGACTTATGAGGGTTTTTTTTTTTTAAATTTTTTTTAACTAACTAATTAAAATATGTTATTTAATTTGTTGTATACTACGGTTTGATATACCATAATGGTAAAACAAGAAATTGAGATATTCAGAAGTCCTAACGTTTTCTTCTCCTAGGGTTTTCTCTTAAACCCTAGCGTGGAAGTAGTTGATTTTTTAGGGTTTGGCCGCATCTCCTTCTTCCTTTTGGTTTCTTTTCTTTGTCAAGCCATCATGGATCAGGAGGAAATAGCGAGGTTGTGTGCTTCTCTTTCGTTAAAAAGCAAGGAGGAAACGTTATGGAGTGTCCGAGAAACATTGAAAGATTCTGCTGGAAAAAAATTAGATCTGTGTCTAGTTGGAAAAGTTTTGACGAACAAACACATTAATAGGGAAGCTTTTCGGATGGTGATGCCGAGAGTGTGGCAAACAACCCTAGATGTGGAAGTGGTGCACGATAATACTTTTTTATTTTATTTCCGTAACCAGGGAGACCGATTCCGGATTTTCGCAGGGGGCCCATGGAGTTTTGATAATTCTCTTATTGTTTTGGAGAAGCCGTCGGGGTTAGGGGATGTTGCTAGCTTGGCTTTTAACCGGGCTGCTTTCTGGATCCAAATACCGAATGCTCCTTTGATGTGCATGACTAAAGAAATGGGGGAGTTCATAGGGCAGTTGATCGGGACCTTAAAAGACATAGATGTTGGGGCTACTAGGGAGTGTTTTGGGAAATATATGAGGTTGAAGGTGGAGGTGGATGTTTCGAAACCTTTGAGGCGATGTTTGCGGCTGGAATTGGAGAAAGGGAAGGAGTCGATCCTGCTGTTAAGGTATGAGAAATTGTCTGAGTACAGTTTTCATTGTGGTATTATTGGGCATTCTTATCAGGAATGTGGGCAAAGACGTGAGGTAGATATTGGAGGTTTGAAGGAATTTGAGTATGGGGTTTGGATGAGAGCTTCGGTTCCGCCAGGAAGAAATAACTATGCTGGTCATTCTCGCGGTCGGACGGAGGGGGTAAAATCCGGGATTCATTCTGATAGAATCCAGAAGGAGGACACTTGGAGGCCAAGGAAGGAGGTTGTGACGATGCAGGAGCAGCAGACGGTGAGACAAGATGGTAGTGTGAGGGTTCCACCAGAGGCTGCGCGTCAGGGTTCGTTGGATGGTGTGAATGTTGATGTAGGGAATAAGGGAGCTGGTGTTGTTAATGCAGGTATTAATTACATGCAAGTAGTTAATGTAGTAGCGCAAAGTAACGTGGAGAATGTGGAGGGTGTGCATGTTGATAATAATTACGTGGAAGGGTTTGTGGGTGGCCAGACGAATGGTGAAGTGGAGGTCCCAGTTAGGTTTGCGGATACTGTTGCAGAGGTCAAAGAGGGGATTAAAAAGAAGGGTAAATGGAAAAGGTGGGCACGGGAAGGGGGAATTAGGGGGGAGGGTTCAGACAGTGGACTTCGGTTGGAAAAGAGAGGGGCAAGTGCAGCTGGTGACATGGTTTCGATTTCTGAAGGAAAAAAGATGAAAAGATGTGATGCTTCTGATCCTGTATCAGTTGAGATATCGGCAAGTCGGGTAGAGGACCCGGCTTGCCGGACGCAATGAAAACTTTGTTTTGGAATGCTCGGGGTTTGGGCGGGAACCGGGCGTTCCGGGTCTTGTACTTGTTAGTGCAGGACCATTGCCCTACGATAGTTTTCTTGATGGAAACTATATGTGATCAGGTGGTTATGGAACGTTTAAGATGTAAGTTGGGTTTTGATGCGAAATTAGTGGTTGATAGGTTTGGTAATAGTGGTGGCTTGTGTTTGTTGTGGAAGGAGAGTGTGGAGTTTGTTTTACTCTCTTATTCACGTTTTCATATAGATTCTGTGGTTGTTTCTGAGCCAAACTGTCGGTGGCGTCTAACTGGTTTCTATGGTCACCCGGTGGCGGCCCAACGAAATCATGGGTGGACGCTTCTGAGAAGGTTGGCGGATTTGTCTTCTCTTCCGTGGATTGTGGGAGGGGATTTCAACGAAATTCTTAATCTACCTGAAAAGCAGGGAGGAGTGGTCAGACAGGGGTTATTAATGGATAATTTTCGATCGGCGCTGAATGATTGCGGGTTAAAAGATTTGGGGTTCGAGGGGCCATCTTTTACGTGGTCTAATCAGAGAATGGGGTCTCAACTAGTTCAGGAGAGGTTGGATCGTATTGTTGGGAATGTGGGGTGGACGTCTTTGTTCGCTTGGTTCCGGATTAAGCATCTGGATTATTGGAAGTCTGATCACCGACCAATTCTTTTAGAATTTTCTGTCAAAAAGGGAAGACGTGGTGGGTCTACTAGGTTTCATTATGATATTTGCTGGGCTGAGAAGGAAGAGTTTGTAGAGGTGGTGAAGTCGAGTTGGGCAGCTGCAACTGGGGGAAATGATGTCCAACGGGTGGTTAATAGGTTGGGGAAGTGCTCTATGAATTTAAAGAAGTGGAATGGGGAAAATAAAAAACAGATGATGAAGGCCATTGTGGAGAAAAAGAAGGAGTTGGTAGCTGTGGGTATAGGAGAGTGGCGTGTGCAGTACCGAGTGGAGCAAGAGTTGGATGTTTTGTTGAGTTGTGAGGAGGAGTTTTGGAGGCAAAGGTCTAGAGTGGCTTGGCTAAAAGGGGGAGATCGAAATACAAGGTTCTTTCATGCAAAAGCTACCTCTAGAAGATGTCGAAATAGAATTAGGGGGCTTTTTGATCCTGGAGGAGTTTGGAGGGAGGAGGAGCAGCTAATGGAGGGTATCATTACTGATTATTTCACTGACATTTTTACCTCTTCCCAACCGAGTGGGCCTATGATTGATCGGGTGTGCAGATCTGTAACGGGAAGACTTCCCTCTAATATGGTGAGTTTTCTTTCGGAAAAATTTTCTGCTGAGGAAATTCGAGCTGCGTTATTTCAGATGAATCCTTCAAAAGCTCCGGGCTTTGATGGTTTTCCGGCGGATTTTTTCCAACGGTTTTGGGATATAGTAGGGGATGATGTTACAAGGATGTGTTTGGGCTGCTTGAATGATGGGAAGGCGATGGGAGATATAAACCATACGATTTTGTGCCTCATTCCGAAAATTAAGAATGTTGGGAAAATGACGGATTTGAGACCGATAAGCCTCTGTACTGTGGTTTATAAATGTATTTCCAAGGCCATTGCTAATAGGCTTCGGACAGTGTTAGATTGTGTCATTTCGGAGACCCAGAGTGCTTTTGTCCCGGGAAGACTGATTACGGATAATGCCTTAGTTGGTTTTGAATGCATGAATGCGTTGCGTCGTAAAACTCAAAATAAAAGGGGCTTTATGTCCCTCAAATTGGATATGGCTAAAGCTTATGACAGGGTGGAATGGGTTTTTCTGGAGGGAATGATGCGTCAAATGGGGTTTCCTGAGTCTTGGATAGTGTTGATTCAGGAGTGTATTTCGTCGGTGACTTATTCTTTTATCCTTAATGGTAAAGTTACAGGTCACATTCGTCCTTCGCGTGGGTTGAGACAGGGGGATCCGTTGTCCCCGTATTTGTTCCTTATTTGTGCGGAGGGTTTGTCAAGCCTTATCTCGCAAGCTGAGAAGCATGGGGATTTTTCTGGTTTTAAGTGTAGTCGCTATGGTCCCAAGATAACTCATTTGTTTTTTGCAGATGATAGTTTGCTTTTTACCAGGGCTTCGCAGAGGGATTGTGTCGCTATCCGGAAAGTTTTGGATAATTATTCTCGAGCTTCGGGTTAGATGGTGAATTTTGAGAAATCTGCGGTGTGTTTTAGCAAGCAAATTTCGGGTTGGGAGAAGAATATATTGGCCGACATTTTAAGTATGTCTGTAGTGGAGGGGCATTCGCGATATTTGGGACTTCCATGTCTTTCTGGCAGAAATAAAAGGGTCATGTTTGAGAATATAAAAGATAAAGTCTGGAAAAAGCTTCAGAGTTGGTGTAGCAGATTTTTTTCCTCGGGTGGGCGTGAGGTTCTTTTAAAAGCTGTCATCCAAGCTATTCCGGCATATTCTATGAACCTGTTTAAACTTCCGGTTTCCTTTATTAACGATCTTCATCGTTTAAGCGCTAGATTTTGGTGGAGTGGTAGTGGAAAAAAACAGAAAATGCATTGGTGTACTTGGGAAAAGTTGTGTAGGCCGAAGGGGGAGGGTGGGCTTGGGTTCCGGAACCTTGGGGATTTTAATAAAGCGATGCTTGCCAAGCAGTGCTGGCGCTTGATTCGGAATCCGGATTCCCTTGCTGCTAGAGTATTAAAAGCCTGTTATTACCCAGATTCTAATTTTCTGTTGGCTGAGGTTGGGGCAGGCTCTTTTCTTTGGAAAAGTCTTTTATGGGGTAGAGAATTATTAGCGAAGGGTACCAGATGGAGAATTGGTAGTGGATCCTCTACTTTTGTTTATAAGGATTGCTGGATACCGCGGGAGACTACTTTTAGGATTATCTCCCCGCAGACTTTGGATATAAACGCGAAGGTGGAGTGTCTGAAGATGGAGTCAGGTGAGTGGAATGAGGGGCTCATTAGGGAGAACTTTCTTGCGGAGGATGTGGATGCTATTCTTAGCCTCCCACCTAGCAATGGTGCCTCAGTGGATAGCTTGTTGTGGCACTATCATTGTTCGGGGAATTATTCGGTCCGTAGCGGTTATTGGCTGGCTTCCTTTTCTTTTGCGGATCCTGGTTGTTTAGGTCTGTCTGGTTTTGAGTCCTGGTGGAAATTTTTTTGGCGTCTGAACCTCCCGTCAAAAATCAAAATGTTTGTGTGGAAGGCTTGTCACAATTGGATTCCGGCTCGGTGTAATTTATTGACTCACGACATGCTATTGGATGCCACTTGCCAGATTTGTGGAAACGAGCTGGAAACTACCATGCATGCTCTTTGGCGTTGTAAGTTGTTGAAAGAGGTGAGAGGTGGTTTTGGGATGACCGATGGTCGTTCTCTGGACACTGCTCCGTTTATTGATTTTGCTATCTCGTGTAGCTCTTAGTTGGGAGTGTTTGAGTTTGAAGGCTTGTGCATGACCTGGTGGAGAATCTGGTACCGGAGAAATGTGGCTCTTCATCAGAACAATCTTCTTCCTATCTCGGATATCTGTGAATGGGTGAGCAATTTTGGTCATGATTTTCGATCAGCCAATGTTCCCATTCCTCAGCAAAGGGATGTGATGGGGGGGAATTTTTCTCGATGGCAGGCGCCACCTTCTGGTTGTTTTAAAATCAATACTGACGCTGCTATAAATTCTCTTCAGAAGGTTTCTGGGTTGGGAGTGGTGGCTCGTGACTGCAATGGGAAGGTTTTGGTGTCGAAGTGTAGGCATGTGAAGGCTAATTACCAGCCTAGTATCGCTGAAGCGATTGCCATTTTGGATGGTATTCGGCTTGCTGTGAGTGAGGGTCTTTTCCCTGTTGTGGTGGAGTCTGATGCTCTGGTGGTGGTTCAGGCCATTAACAACAGAAATTCTCCTTTTTCGGATTTGGGAGTGGTGGTGGATGATATTCTTGCGTTGATGGATAATTTTCCAGGCTTGTCTATTAGTTTTGCTCCTAGAGTTTTGAACAAGGTTGCTCATGGTTTAGCCAAATTAGCTTTGGATTTTGAGGGTGATTTTTTATGGTTTGGGGACTGTCCTCTGTGTGTGGAAAGTCTGGTCCTTAGGGATGTCCCCTTTTCTTTGTAGTTTCCTTTGGGTTTTTTCCCTTTCAAAAAAAAAAAAAAAAAAAAGATATACCATAATGCAAAGTGGCATTCTGGTCTCTTCATTTTTCTTTATGATAAAGTAGATTGGCTTTAAAGCATTGCTGCTCAAGACATAATATTTTTCTACTCAACTTTTATTCTCTAAAAAATTTAGTATATCAAATCTGAAAATGAAAATTTTATTTTAATTTTTGATCCTTTTATTAGGAGTTACTGAAGTCATTCTTGAAGATTTTAAATTTTAAAAATATTTCTGTTATTAATACATATTATTTTATTTCCATTTATTAAAATCCATTTCATGGATATCGATAAGGGCCGGAAGTCCTTTATGGGACTGCAGTGTTTTTCTATGAATGTGCATGTATGAGATTCACGAACAGATGTTATTGACGAAGAATGGCCTCGTAAATACCTTTTCCCAAAGTGATTCACGAACCAAAGGGCAAGAATGTATTGACGAAGTCCTCAAGCATCCCTTTTCTATATAAATGTGGCCCAGCCCAAAGACCAGTCTAGGTCGGACCCAATTGGACCAGATCTGGGCTTCAACTGGCCTTAATGATATTGAGGTTTCATAAAAAAAATCCAACATTAAATACTACTTACTTGGAATCAAACCCGAAACCTCATTTGAGATGTAGTCCTTAAATCTCCACCAAGCCAAACTCATTTACTTATCATTTTCGGAACATTTAACTATAAGATACTTAAAAATCAATAAATACGCAAACCAAATCAGACATTAAACTCAAATTCTGTTATTATTATTTTTTTCTTTTTTTATTTTAACTTAAAAATGATATTTATCTAAATAGTAATGTTACACATCCTATCTAAAATCCCATATTTTTCATCCCACTACATATGACATGTGATGTGTTAAATTGTGAGTGGATATAGGTGAGATAAATCATCATTAATGTGTATCCACTCATAATTTGACACCTCACATGCTACATGTAGTGGGATAAAAAATGTGAGATTTTAGGTGGGATGTTTAGCATTATTGTTATCTAAATATACATTTAAATATATATATATATATATTTCTAATATAATAATAATTTACTATGCAGACCGGGCCAAGCCCTCAGAGTAATTTATAAAAGCCCAACCCTTATTCGAGCTTTGGGATATTAAGCCCATACCATGTTCGGAATATCTACAGTACCGAGCTAGACCAGGCTAGACATGAACTGCGTGAATGCGTGACAAACTTGTGTGGAATGGTCTCACCGCCATTTTAAGATTTTGCATGACAAAGTGTATATGATAACAGTTATCATATACACTTTGTACCTCACAAAAAACTTGTATGGAACGGTCTCACCACCATTTTAATGGCGATACCACCTGATCTTATTGTGCCACCTGACAACTACATTGGACGGTATCATGCCCGCACAAGTTTTTCTCTTGATCTTGGCAAGTCTCATACCCTTGACCCTTCGATATCAGAAATAATTTGTAATACTTATAAATTAAAAAACAAACAAACAAACAAACACATAATATAAATTACTATACTGGTAACAGTAAGTTAGCTAAACATCGTTCATGGGCACATTATATAAATGCATTTTGATAGTAGTTGAAGAACAATAAATGAATGAAGAAACTCATTATATAAAAGCAAAGTTGATTCAAGTGCTTTTTACAATCATTTGCTTACATAGACTCAAGAGATGCACGGAACAATCTCCATTGGCCTTGAACCCTTCCATCTCTAGTGCACAGAAGTACAACCTCCTAAATGATTTTCATGCATGAAACATTGAGGACGACTGGCATATGTTGCCTGAATATATATAGTGTCCTTTATGGCAAACATTCGAATTCGGTTCTTGACGGTATGATATTCAGCACAACAAATATACATCAACATTCTACGCTGTTGTTAACTAACCATTTGCTTGCTCTAAAATCATTTGGGTAGAAACACCTGTTAAGAATCTCAACTTGACCATGACTTTCTCCAAACGGTTCACATTTGTCAGGTACAGATAACCAATCTACAAATATATAATCAGTGGGTACGAAGAACAAGGCAAGAATAAGTTCCCAAGTCATGAACCGGGTAAGCAACTCAAATAAACCAATACAGCAAGCAGATGCTAAGATATGATTAAATTGACCACAGTACATGGCAAAAGTTCACGGTGAACTTAAGGAAATTACCCGAAGGATTCTTGCACTAATAAGATCATATTTGCCCTATTTCAAGTGTAAAAAATGCACTGATGACATCCAGATTATTTGTTAGGGGTGTCTGAGAGAGTGTAAAATACCAAGGAAAATATAAGTACATTTGAACCAGGGTACTGACCAATGTTTCTAGTGAAGAAGCTTTGTTGTAAACTGCTGTGCCAACACGTCTTCTTATCCGTGTTTTAGATGTACCAACATTTTTTCCCCAGCAAAGAACATCTCTGCAACAAAAAAAACCAAACCAGCAAGTCCAATAGCGACTTCTAGATTACATATCCCAAGTAAGATAAACCTAGATGTTTCAGTATTATGCTAATTGGACTTTTAGCAGATGACCTAGATGTTTGATGATAAAAATCAAGAAATTGGGCATGTATTAATTCTACATACATGAATGTCCCAGTTACACCAAAACAATTAAGCAATAGACAAAGCCTACAAAGAGAATTAGATCTTAACTAACCTTTCTTGTGTAGATAAGTAATCATCCTCGAGAAGTTTCAAGTAGTTTATCCTGAATGCCCAAATACCAATATTAGAATTTTCATCATCCACAAATAGCCAAAAATTCTATCTAGTTTGCTAAGATCAATATATATATATATATTTTACTTTTATCTATTTTTTTATATTTAATTTCTTCTTTCATTCACAATCTTTATGTCATCCAAACAACTAATGCCAATGCAGAATTCTCATAACCACCAAAAATGCATCACGTTAACTTAGATTTACAAAGACACTAATTTGCCTAAATAGATCAATAAGAATGCAATGATTATATAAACTGATTACGGGCAAGAGATAACAACCAAGAACATATACAGTAATTTGAAACCCCGACAATTTGTGGGGAAGCATTATGAAGTTTCTGTTCAATCCATCTTAAAATGAGCAACTAAAATGGATAGGACCGCAATGAAACTAAATAGAGATTGAAGTTATTAAGTAAAAAAATAAGTGGAAACCAGATAATCTAAACTCAATACAATGAGGAAACTTTTTTGGCGCATTATAAAAATAAACTGCTTAAGAATCTCCTCCTAGATCACACTGACAAATTTAGGAGAAGAAAAAACATAGTAACTCACGGATTTACAGAAAGATGGCAATAGAAATTAACTCATAAGAATCTGCTCCAAAATTACATACTAAATATGAGAATAAACATTGTACGTAATTCATCATTCAATTAAAGATCAACATAATTTTAAAATAATAATAATAATAAGGTTAATAAAACGAAGAAGAAAAAACATACTTGTGCTTCACAACGTACTACTGCTGTAACACGATCATTGTATTCTTCAATACTTAATGTAGGAAACAAAAAGTGCTTGCGAGCATATAGCTGCAAATATGAGAAACAGCTCGAGTAAGATTTGAAGAAGGCTAAAATTCACAAAGATAAAATAAGAAGTTCTGTTCATCACAAGTCACAAGTTAGATTTTAGAAACAATTGCCCTAAAAATAAAAATAAAAAAGCTGTGTGCCTTGATAGTTTCAGTTTACATACAAATTCTTTTCTATGGCATGCATTCTAATAAGGAACTCGTGATTATCTTATATAAAGGTCCTATAATCATTCGACATGGGATATTTATTTTTTTCTTCTATTCTAATAAATAGATAACAAAAACACTTCTCACACATAATTGAATTGCAGGAGATTACGAAAAACTTGAAGTGCTGGTGACCAAATCAAAGTAAATAAAACGACCATCAAACACACCTCGTAAATGCAATCACCGATGTATGCTAGTGCTGCTGCATTGAACACTGATCGTGGTTTCTGAACTTTTTGGTGCATCTGGCAGCCATACATTGTATCCCATATAAGATTCATCCAAATTTCAATCAAACCATTATAAGCATTAGAATTTTTAAAAGAGGAAATAGGGGTATATAGCACTTTTTCAAAATGGATTTGTGTAACTACAACCACTTTAATAACTCATATTTTAATAGCACCAAAAATGGAATTTGGACAAAAATACCCCCCAGCTTTTTTTTTTCTTATGTGTCCTTCATCTTCTTTCTTCTTCTTTTTTCCCAAACCTCCATTGATGGAGCTTCAATGGAGGTTCCACCGCCGACTGGCGAGTTGATTGACAAAACCACCTGCAAAACATCCGTCGTGCGCCACCGGTTGTAACGGAAGTATCCATTTTCAGTTTCGAGCTGTATGGAGAGAGAAACGAAGTCAAACCCGAATCGTCTCCGAACCTTCATCGTCAGATGTGCAACGATTCGTAGCGAATCTGACGAAACCGATGGCGCCAATGAACTCGACGTCGTCCAATCTTCCAGATCCGACTATCTCCGGAGTCAACCGGCGCCGTCGTCGGCACTGTCACCATTGATGGAGGTCGAACAGAATAAGTTTCGAACAAACTTGAATTAAGTCTCGAAACGCATCAATAAGTCTTGAAAACTCATGAATAAGTCTCGAACACACGTAAAATAAGTCTCAAATTTAACCTAATAAGTCTCAAAACTGTAAATAAGTCTCGAATTTTAGAGAAAAAAAATACAAAGGAAAAGAGTAAGTGGGGGTATTTTGGTCTCGTCACCTATTTTGGTACTATTAAAACAAGAGAGCTTCTCCTTACAATCCATAAATTATCTATTCACACTCCAATTTAATTATTTTTATTAATGACAATTTTAACCTAAATTAAAATTACTAAATAAGACAAAAAAAAAAAAAAATTGAAAGACATTCCAAACTAATTAAATTATTAAATAAAAAATTCTCTCTCATAAATCATTAGAGTAAATATTATGTATTAAATTTTCCCTCCTAAATCTGTTATTACCATTTTAAACACTCTCTCCTAATTAATCTCTCTCTATTTTTCAAAAATAAAAATAAAAATTATATTTTCATACTTTCTCCATCAATCTCTGATTAATAATTAAAGAAAAAAAAACTTATGAATATTTTGGTTTTTAACTAACAGTAATTTATATATATATATATATATATACATACATTAAAAAGTCAATTTTCAATATATATATATATATATATATATGAAAGCATGAATTGTTACAACTATATTCGATTAAACTTAAAATTTCCAAGACTAATGAAAGAATTAAAGTTCTATAGGCAATCACATACCTACAAGAGTAACAAAAAACATTTTCATATTTCAATTTAAATTAAGAAAAAAAAAAAAAAACAAGGTACTTATTTTTTGAGTTTTTTTTTAAAATATATATATATATATACATACATAAGGTTCCTGAATATCAAGCTTATTAGTAAGTTTTTTTTAAAAAAAAATTAGAGATATATGTTGGAGGAGAGAGAGTTTAATATGGTAATTAAAAATTTAGGAGAGAGTATTTAATATGTAATAATTAATTTAATAATTTAGAAGAGATAATTTCTATTTTTAATAATTTAATTCAAAAAAAGATATAAGGATAATCTTGTAACAAAATGAAGTGTCTTTAGAATTTTTTTAAATTCAAATTTTGAGAATGGAGTGTTTTTAGAAAAGAAGTGTAAAAAGAAAAAACTGGATTGTCAAAAGAAGCTCTCTTAAAACAAAACTTATTAATGTGGTGCTATTTGCACAAGCCCTACCCCAAAAAGTGCTATTTGATTTTTGAACCCTTTCTAAAACCTATAAATCCAAAATTCAAACTTCAACTTTCCACACATATAACTCCATTAAACTCATAAGAAAATAAATAGATAATGTAAAAAAAAAAAAAAAGCTTAACCTTCCAAAATTTAATAAGTTCCTTTACACTTATCTACTCTACTTTTCATGAAAACACGGCTTCCACAACTTACCTAATAACCAAACAGAACCTGAAACAGCCAGAAAAATTCTCAAAAAGAACCTCATAATACAGCAAAATTCTCAAGCAGAAAAACCGACAAAATAAGAACTACAAAAGAGTGTGTGTGCCTTGACTGGGGCGCTTTAGAAGGTCAAAAACTGAAGGGTCCAAGCGGGTTGTGAGAGTGAGAGTTGGTGGTGGTGGAGGTTTAGCTGTCGAAGCAAGATTCTTCTTGGTGTTTTTTGGGGCATTGGGGTTGTAGGAAAGTCTCTGTTGGGTGTCAAACGAAGCTCTCACTCGCAGTGAAGAAGAAGAAGAAGAAGATGGACACGAAGACAGTGACATTGTGGTGCAGTGAAGAGTGTAGAGAGAGAGAGAGAGAGAGGTGGTTTTGTGAGGAAATGATGGGTTGGACTTCATGCATTTGGGTCCAAAAAATTTCTATGGGGTTTTGTGAGGAAATGATTGGTTGGACTTCATGCAATTGGGCCCAAAAAATTCTCTATGGGCCTAAAACACATTGGTAGAGGATATGATCTATTTTGATTAGGTACCTCAAGCTAAATACTAGACTGATTGTACAGTTTAATCTCGTCGGATTCCGAAAAATTCTCGAGTGACCAATGCATTCCAGCTAAAAACAAAGTGGTTGTATACTTTCCCGTAACATGATTTTGAATCTTACATTTACCCATTAAATCACAAAATATGAGAGACACATCCCCAATAATAGTTCTTCATCTCATCACAAAATATGATGGTTAATATTTATTAGATCCAAATATAATTATGGAAGGAAATCAAAATTCTTAACAGTAAAAAATTATATATAAAATAAAAATAGACAAAGTTGGTGGGATTCGTACAAAACCTATCATTTGTATTTATTTTTTTTAATTACAAATTTTAAAACTAAAATTGAATATTAGATGAAGAGATGATCACACTGTACAATTCACTAATTTTTATAAATTTAACTTGTCTTTCCTAGTTAGATATTAAAATCCAATATATGTGAACACATGGCATCTTTTCATTGGAAGTTCCAATCAACTCCTCTAGAGCCGCATACACACTAAAACAATGACGAGTGTCTTCTACTTCCTGCCTTTTCTCCGATTAATCATTTTTGTTTCTCTTGACAGACACAAGACACACTCTCTCAAAAACCCTATTCGCTCAAAAACACAGCTTTTACTCTCTCTCCCTCACTGAGTACCGCTTCACAGACAGAGACACACACATCCACTATGAGCCGCTATGGCAGCCGCTCCACCGACCCCAGCTCGTATCGAGACCGCCGGAGGTAACCTTTCATCTGCATCTGCATTGAAATTTGGTTTTTGGGTGTATATAACATTGATGCATTTAGTTATTTTTTTGGTCATTTAGTTTTATTTGGAATTTTTTAGTGATTCTGGGTTTTGTGTGTAATTTTATCTTAGTTGTGTAAATTTGGTGACCTAGTAGCTGAATTTGGTTGCTTTTGTTATAGGATTTGTTGCTAATTGTGTGCTTGAGGGGATGTTAGCTGAATTTTGTAGCTGCTTAGTAGTGACATGTTACAAAATCAAATGAGTAGAATTTATGAATAAGTTTATTTCAATCATTAAATATCGATAATGTCTTTGATATATCCCCAATGATTTCAAAATTTTAAGGTAAAGATATAAAAAAATATTTCATGTATGATATATCCTTGATATTTTGAAGATATTGACTATATTTCCGTAAATTTGGACCCTCCCCTATATCAACCAAATCGATATTTACTTACTCAGCGATGAGAATATAGGTCTTGTCCAATGGGGTAGACCGAGAGCCAAAACCTACTTGAATTTGGAAAAGCAAATTGTTAGTTGATTTTACATGAAGATTATGATTGTTGAACTCAAAATACTGATTTGGATCTGTTTTATATTTATTGATTGTGAATGTTGTGTTTGTTTAGTGATTCAGGGTTTGGTGGGCCTTCGGGTTATGGCAGCTCAGTTCGCTTATCCTCAAGCAAGAGGGATTACAATGTTGCCGAACCTCCAAGGAAGTTGGATTTGGATGGATTGATTCCTTTCGAGAAGAACTTCTATGTCTAGTCTCCATCGGTGGCTGCAATGTCAGAGAAGGAGGTGGAGGAGTATCGACTACAGTTGAAGGCCGAGATGTTCCCAAACCTGCCAAGAGTTTCAGCGATGTGGGGTTTCTTGGTACTTCCTATTGAATTTTTGAGAAATTTCTATATGTTTGTTTTTTAGCTATTGCAATTTCTATATGTTTTTTAGCTATTGCAATTGTGTTGTCACCGTAAAATCAATCATAAAAGACTCTCAAAGTCCTTTACATCCTTATTCAAATAAATGCTTTACATGAGCTTTTAAGATTGCACATAGTAATATTGAATCAAAAGTATATACAACAAAATTATTTATTAGAGCTTAAAAGCCATATACGTGCAATAACCAACACAATCAAAGTTATTCAAATTTTTTTGATGGCCATGGGCGAAAGATGCTCGCTCCATAAGTTGATTGAACCATTTGGACGAACAAAGGAAGTTGCAGCCTTACAAATATTGCCACCGGTAAAGAAGCCACCAAAGTAATTGGCACAAAAACCCAATGCCATCTCTCACTGAGCACAATTGTTAGAGCTGCTCCAAAAGCTATTATCATTGCAGCTATAGAAAAGAAGAGAGAGCCAAGACCTATAATCAACTTCTTTGGTAGTGATTCGAGAAAGTCCTCAACCTCGTATCTTGCGGTTAAGATAGCTAAGAACATTAATAAGGAAGTCAAAGAAGAAAATAGACCTAGTGCATCTGAAATAACAAATATTGTGAATGCGTTCATTCGTAAAAAATTTGGAATCCCTTTATCATTATTGCCTCCTGGTACAGTAAAAGCTGCAGCAAACAGTACAGTGGCAATAAGGGCGGAAACAAGCATGCAAGAATTGGCCGTATCTTTCATCCATTTCTCTCCTTCCTTAGCCAACTCCTTGTGCTCTGTCCTAAAAACATCTTTTGCTGTTTCATCGTCCATGTTTTTCAATTCCCATTGATCAGGGAATTCAATTTCCTCCACCTCCTACAAAACATAACACTACATTTCATATGCCAATTGATATCTAATACGGTAATATCATTAACTCTCATCGAGTATAAATATTAAATAATGAAGTGTGCTAGGATTTGTTATTGTTTATTAACACTGTTAAAATCTTGTAAGGTAAATACTTTGAACTCTTGACGGTAAGAGTTTAAATAATCAAGCTTATGATAAGCTGCTTATCACGTTTAAAATGACAGGCAGGGATTATTGTATTGCTATCTTTGATTTCCAAATGATAAAAATTAGTAATTTTAAATTAATCGGACATAATCCATACCTTGAACCACTGCAATTCTCTTTGCATTTGTAAAGCCGTGCCTGAAACTGAAAGCAGTTTAAAAGAAGGGGCCAACTTCCCTGCCAAGTGTAAAGTGGTGTTTTCTGATTCGATCCAATCTATACTCATACCCTTAGTTGCTGTCGGAAAGATCTCTTTAATTATATTGACTATCTTTACTTGTCGATGTTCAATCGCAGCTTGCAATAAGTTTCGTTCAGGCATAAGGCGGACGTTTATCAGATCTGGAAAATGTAGAAAAAGGGCACTTACAATCTCTTCAATCCCACCTGTAACGGCACTAGCCATGATGCGTTTTGGATTTTCAAGAAAATGCTTGATTTGCTGAAAGCCCATGCTAGAAAGTTGTTTGCAAACATGATTTACTAATTCAGCAGCACATTCATGTTTCAACTTCGCATCTCGAACCTTTTTTACATAGGGCACTGCAAGTGAAAATCAGTTAAAATATAAAAGTTATAAACCTGTAGAAGATGAAATATTGGATACATTTTATTCGCCTTACTTGCAATATAAAAATATCTAAGGAGGTCTAAAATACCAGACAAGTATACATATTGTCCGCTTTGTACACACATATCTCATGGGTTGCTATCGACTGGGATGGAGCCAAAAAACATTTCCAGTGGTGGCGTCAAAATAATGACTTATTTCAGCATGTATCTTAGAGGTACATTAAAGAACAAATTAATAAAAAAATGTCGTTTATTTTTTTGAAACATGAAGAAAAAAAAATTGTTATTTTGTTGAAAGTAAAAAATATTTTTTTATTGAGATAATTTATCTTAATTTTTCAATATAGGAAAATCATTTAAGATGATCTTTAAGTAATAATGAAAACATAATAAAAACAAGGTTTGAAGTATTACCCATTTTAGTCCCTTTAGTTTAGGAAATGGCTATTTTGATCATTCGATCTGTTAACTTTTGTTAAAATTTGTAGCACAAATACGATTTTACTCTTCTATAAAATAAAATTAAAATTAAAATCTAATTAAAAAACTAAAATAGCCATTTTATTTTTTAACTTTTAATTTAAAAAACAATTAAAAAAAACTTTTTTTAAATATTGCAGTAATCTTAACAATGTTATATTGCAGGGGAGGTTTTTGAATAAACACATATTTATCTACTCATCCAATAATAGTTAAAATGTCAGAGGAGGTTCTTAATATTAAACCAAAATAATATAAAAAAATTGATGGCCCGTAGTTCACAATACAATCAATAATAGTTTTTAAGAGTTAGAAAACAAATTAAAATTTAAATTGTACTCCTCGTTTTTTTTTTAACATTCAAAAACTATTTTAATTTTTATAAATTATAAAAATGTTATGATTCAATTTTCATTTTCATTTTCATTTAAATTTAAGATAAATATATAATCAAAGATATTTTGTATGTTATCGAGTGAAAATTATAAACTATGTCATTTATAGAAAAACTGAAACTAAAATAAATAAAAAATGAAATAGGTGTAAAAGCACAAAAATATAAAAACTAAGTATGTGATGAAAATTAAAATATAGGCAAACTTATAAAATTTTATAACTATAGGAGTAATGTCCCCAACTCGTCTTATATTGGCAATTTGGCACCATGCAGAAAGCTCATTGAGTATTTAAACTAGTCGGGACCCCTCTAGCTAGAATTGTGGGATTTGGAGGCTCACACTGATCCAACAAAGACCCCACAAGGTCAGCCGAGTTTTCCCATATATTATATATGGTTCCTTACCTAGTTGTGCAATAGTTTTCCAGAGTAATCTCTTGAACCATCGAAGCACTGTACAGAAGAACAAGACATATGCTTATTAACTGATCAGGTTAATTTTGCTTTGATAAGAATAACTATTAAGAAATATTTTTTGTTTATAAGATCCTTTTGATCATGGAGCATCGGAGTTTCCAAACGAATTTGAGAATATATTGATTTAAGGAATTTGAAGAATAACATTACAATAAATATAAAATTTGCAAACCTTGAGTTGCAAAGCTTCTTGGTTGCAATGTTGGAAAGCCTTCCGATATGCTTTCTGGTATATCTTCCATATTTAAATGTGTCTGGGGATTTCCTTTTTCCACGTGAACAACTTGAACCAATAAGAAGAAACATGAAAAAGTTTTCCAATAGAAAACAAAAACATACGTATTTGATATATATATATATTGGCACAATTTTAAGTAAAAAGTTGTTCAAGGAAAAGGTATCTCACATTTATAGATCCATCTTTCTAAAAATCCAAGATTACTCCCACTAAAAAAACCTGAGGGGTTCGTTGCCAACCAGTAGAGCAAAGATTCCCTATCGGCATCACTTGCCAGAGCCAATTTTAAGTCAGGATATCTTTGGACGAAATACAAGGCTATATCTATTGAAAGTAGAACAAAAAAAATTAATTATAGAATTACATCAGCTAAAGTTGGAGCACAAACAGGGCATATAAATAATAAGATTGAGTATATCTGTAGGAAGTTGTATTGGCTTTTATTGTTAGTTCTTACCATGATAACCTCGTATAATTAGAAAACGAAGGATCAGAGGTAAATATTCCTCATCAACTCTGGTTTTCAGACTAAGGTACCACACCAACTCCTTATTTCCACTCCAGATAGAGCGAACAAGCGGCAGATTTCCTTGGTCTATTTGTAGTAAATCAGAGTTCTTTAGAATCAATGCCTTAGCGGTCTTTAAGCTTCCACCTTGTGCAACATAGTGCAGGACTGTGTTTCCAAGTTCATCTTGCACGACAATTGATTCTGGAGATGTTACAAGTTCCAAAAGCTTTAGGATGAATTCCCATCGCCAACGTAATGCCGCAACATGGAGTACTGTTCGTTCCTTCAATGCTGTTATCCGGGCGGTCAATGCATTTGGATCACGCTCAATGAAACTTATAGCAGCTTTCCAGTCACCGCTTTGTGCAGCACTGTACAATGGTAGGTAGTATTTGAGACGCTCTGCTGTCCCTTTACAGTCGACAATACTTTTAATTGTTAGACTACTATATAAATCAATATTATGCATAATTTTAATTCTAAAGAGGCAAAAGCAACACAACATCAGCTTTGGCAATTAATACTATGATCTTGATGGTCAAGGATGTGATCATCATGATCATCATCAATATCTCTGGTGGGAAGGTTTGTTAGCCCCTAACAAACTTAACAAACTTTGGAGGGAAAATTAGTTAAATATAACTAACTTGCCATGTGGCAATCTTATCCAAAAATGCTCTCCTAGAATCTGTGGTCAATACACACGAATTGTGTGAGTATAAAAGGAGGAGCTCAAGATTGGTAATGTAATGCATTGTTCAGAAACTCAGAAATGAAAATGCTCTGCTGTTTCTTCCTCAAGCTTTTGCTCTGTTTTTTTTTTTCTTCAATATCAATGATTTTTGTTTTAAGCTTTTCATCAAACACTTTCAAGTTCCTTTATTTTCAATATAAACTAATAAAAAGACCAAATTGCCCTTAGTTATTAAAATTTAAAAATAAAGGTTATTCTTTTATAAAAAACAATTAAATTAAATTAATTGAAGATGATCCTTTCAATGAAATATAAATAAATAAATAAAATTTAAAAAGTGAAAAATAAAAAACTATTTTTAAAATTTAAAATTATCTTCAATTTTTTAATTTTTTTTATAATATTCTTAAAGTAAATAGAAAATGTTTAAAAATTCTAAATTATCTTCATTTTTAAATTAAAATGTTTTTACTGTTTTTAAAATTTTAAATCTTTAATAAAAAATTTCTTTCTAAATTTTAAATTATTCGTACCACTTTTACTGTTTTTATTATTTATTATTTTATTATTTTTATTTTATATATATATAGAAATATTATCTTCGTTTTGAAATTTTAATAAATATGGACAATTTGGTATTTTTATTAATTAAATTTTATTAGTAGCAGTAGATAAATGCATACTTGCTTTCTAACCGTTTTTTGTTGTTGTCAAACTTTAAGTGTGGTAAGTGTATTTTCTCCATATGTATAAGTCATCTAAGAATTTTCATGTGCGTATGGTTATATTAAATGATAAATGTCTAATTAAATTGTCTTTTATCCCTATATTATAACATACTTGCAAATTGCAATATAGAAGACCTGCTATGCACCTAAGTAAAGAAATTAAGACTATGGAATCAAAGTCAAGCTTATTTGCATTATGAAGAATAATATTTTTTTATTTTTTATTTTTTGTAGGGAGAATCTTTTCTAAGTCATATCATACAATCTTTAAATAAAGTAATTAATAAGCAATTGTGGTCGTTATTTTCACTATCAATCACAACTACTAGCTATCACAACTGAGCATTACCACCATAGCAGCTTCAAAATTAATGAAATAAAAATGTAGACATATATAGAAGATCTGCGATAGTTAAGTGAAACTGCTACTTACAGATTTCGGGTTCATTTTCAGGTTCGAACAACTGATCAGGTTGATGAGCACTTCCTCCTGGATTATTGGAACGTTGGTGGATTAATTCCTCTAAATTGCCTTTTGGTGAGTAGAATAGCTGCGATTGATGTTGACTGACTTGACTCCCTGTGGCTATGGGGATAATCAAGATTAAATGAATGACAACTATATATTAACAACGAACTTTCAACTCATAAGCCACTCCAGTGGTTTCGATGTTGCTTTTAGTCGATATTTACATTTTTTTTTTTATCAAATATTAATTGGGTCGTGAGAAATGTCATAAGCGATTGTGATTGTGATCGTTATTTTCACCATCAATCACCACTACTAGCTATCACAACTGAGCATGACCACCACAACAGCTTCAAAATTAATGAAATAAAGATGTAGACATATATAAAAGATCTGCGATGGTTAAGTGAAACAGCTACTTACAGATTTCGGATTCACTTTCAAGTTCGGACAACTGATCAGGTTGATGAGCACTTCCTCCAAGATTACTGGAAAGTTGGTGGATTGGTTCCTCTGAACTGCTGTTTGGCATGTAGAACAACTGCGATTGATTAGCAATTGGAAGTCGGTTGATTGGTTCCTTTGAAATGTTATTTGGCATGTTGTTATTGTGGTTTGGTTGTACACCTTCACTCTCTGCTTGTTGAAACATTGTGTGAATTTGAAATTAGATGCTTCACTAGGAAACCAGAGAGATTGTGTTAGTCATTTACCTATATGATCTGTTATGACAAACCATTTCTATTTATACACAAATTAGTGAATATGATTTTTTTTTTGAACAGCAAAAGATTGTATATTATTGATAAAAACTGGCGAAAGCCAGCCAGGGGAGCAACCCCCCACACACCCCACACAAAACGCAGAGCCAAAGAAAAAACCAACCAAAAACAAGGCAAAAAGCAACCGAAAACCCCCCCAAAAAACAACAGCCAGAGGCACCACAACAAAACCAGAAAAGAAAAGCAGCAGAGGAAAAACACCCTGCAGAAACCAGAAAAGACAGCGCAGAGAATAAAAACCCCAAAAAGAAGGACAGAAACAAAAAACAAACGAGCATCAGTCCACCTCCCAAATCACCATGTCCCCCTCCATATTCGATCCTCTCTTAGCCAGAGAATCCGCAAAACCATTGCTCGATCTTGGATTAAAACAAACATCTGTTCTGCCCAAATAGTTCAAAATAATCCGAATATCATAAATTAAGTTGACATGAACCAAACTTCCAAAAGCAACCCCTTTCACCCATGAAACAGCCACTTTCGAATCACTCACAATTGAGACATTCTTTCCCTTCAAAGCAGGAGAATTGGCACACAAAACGCAGGCTTGGTGAATAGCCATTATTTCCGCTGTATTCGCATCTTCAAAACCCACATATTTGGAAAAAGAACCAAGCACCTTTCCTTTATGATCACGGATAACTCCCCCTATACCTGCAGCTCCCGGATTTCCTTTCGCCGAACCGTCAACATTGAATTTAAAAGAATCTTGAGAAGGAGGGGTCCAAATCCAGTCTTGACAGCCTTCCTTGGTTTCGAAACAAAGCAACTGTCCGCAATGTTCTGAAGCATCACTGAAATTGAGTCAGCACAGCCTTCCGAGTGGTGTTTAAACCACCAAGCGACTCTGAATTTTATGGTATCAATGTCTTGAATAACCTCTTGAACAGAATTCTGAAAAACTAATTTGTTCCTTGACTCCCAAATTGTCCAAACTATGGCAAAGAACAAAATCATCCAAGCTCTTCCCTGGTTCACTTTCGGAGTTAACCCAAACCAACCAGCTGCCCAATCCAAAATAGACCTGTTAGCACACCAAGACACCCCCCACCAGTCCATACATTTTTGCCAAATTTCTGTAGCCCTTTTGCAATGCAAAAAAAGGTGATCTGTCGACTCCTCTTCACTTCTACACCAAGGACATTCCAGCTGCCTGTTGGGATCGAAACCAAGCTTTTTCATCACCTGTCTCACCATTATCCTTCCCCTTAACAACTGCCAAGTGAAGATTTCCACCTTATGAGGACAAATTCCTTACCAAGCCATCGAGTAGTCTTTCGAATCTACCTCTAAATCCCACTCCTCCAAACTACGACGAAAAGAACTCACAGAAAAAATTCCATTTGGACAAAATGACCAAGCAAGAGCGTCCGCTATGAGCTTTCAAATTTTGAACAACTCAAGTCTACAAATGAGAGCATTCCATTGCTCTTTTTCCCAATCAAAAACCTGTCTTCTCAACGGAATATTCCACTGCCAAATCTGACCTTGCCAAGAGCCGAATTCTTCCACCTTACCAGATTTGATAGAGCATAGGGCATAAATTCTAGGGAAAGCTCTTCCAAGGGCCATTTCCTCTCCTCCCAACTCCTTCCAAAAATCAATCCTACTGCCATCTCCTAATACAAGTTTCATACCCTTCTTGAGAACCAGATCAGAAGTTGAACCTGCAGCAAAAAGGCTGCTCACAGCCCTCACAAAGTGAGAACACGTCCTAGTAGTCCTCCAATCCCACACCAACGACTTAGTATCAATTCCATACTTTGCGCACATGATCCTCCTCCACAGCGAGGTCTCCTCATTTCCGAACCTCCACACCCATTTAGCTAATAAGCTTCGGTTTTTGTCCTTCATTCTTCCAATTCCCAAACCCCCGTTTTTCTTACTCCTACACATCGAAATCCAGTCCACAGCGTGCATTTTCTTCTTCAAAATCTCATCTCCCCAAAAAAACGAACGTTGAAGTTTTTCCATACTTTTAGCAATGCCTATTGGAAGATCGAAAACAGACAGAAAATAATTTGGGATGCTTGATAACACTGCTTTGATAAGCACCAAACGACCCCCTTTGTTCAGAAATTTTCTCTTCCAAGGTGCCAACCTATTGTTCATACGACACAATAAAGAATCCCAAAAAGCTTTGACACAAGGTCTTGCTCCCAAAGGGAAGCCAAGATAAGAAATAGGGAGTTTCGCCCTCTTACATCTAAACGCCTCCGCCCACTCCAAACTAGACGATCTTTTTTTCCCCACTTTGACCAAACACGATTTATGAAAATTAATTTGCAGACCGGAAGCCAGCTCGAAACATCTAAGAATTCTCCTAGTATTACGAACAAAAACCAAATTTGGTTGAAGGAACAGAATCGTATCATCTGCGAATTGCAAGTGAGTCAAATGAACCTCATTGTCCCCGAAAACCACACCTTTTAGTAGACCCATCCCCGTAGCTTTTCTAAGGAGACAATTGAGTCCCTCACTGACTATGTTAAACAAGAAAGGGGACAACGGATCTCCTTGTCTTAAACCCCTTTCCACCCCAAACTGATGCGAGGGACTACCGTTCACAAGAACCGACATCCTAGGAGTGGATATGCAACTCTTCATCCACATTCTCCATCTCTCGCCGAAACCCATTTTTCTCAACATATCATCCACAAACCCATGATTCACACTGTCATAAGCTTTCTCGAAATCCAGCTTAATGATTAGACCCCCCTCTGAATCCTTCCTCCAAGAATGAATAACCTCTTCGGCAATCACAAAGCTATCCATAATCTGACGACCTTTTACAAACGCCATCTGAGTCTCACCAATGATCGAATCCATCACACCTTTTATGCGATTTGCCAAGACCTTAGAGAGAACTTTATACAAAGAACTCACTAAACTGATGGGTCTGAAGTCCTTCATGGAATCAGGATTCCCACACTTTGGAATAAGAGCTAGAAAAGTGTTGTTCAGATTTTTAACAGTAGACCCATCATGAAAAAATTCGTTAATGAATCTCCCAAAATCTTCCTGAATCTCTCCCCAATTAACTTTAATAAAGTTTAGATTCATACCGTCCGGTCCTGGAGCTTTATTGCCATCACACCCACTAACCGCTTCCCAAATCTCTTCCTTGGTAAAAGGTTTTTCCAACCCCTCCCTTTGATGAACCGACAGCTGCTTCACCTCCAAATTTGATAAATCCGGCCTCTGCTCTAACTTCTTCTGAAAATGATTTTTGAAGAAATTCGCTATCCCCTCTCTAACCTCTGAAGGCTTTGTAACCTTTCTCCCCTCAATGTTAATTTCCCCAATAAAATTCATTCTTCTTCTACCATTCGCCAAGTTATGAAAAAACTTGGTATTTTTGTCCCCCTCTTTTAACCACTTGACTCTTGATTTTTGACACCACATTTGCTCCTCCAACCTTATACCTTTCCACATCTCCCCCATGATACCCAATCTATCCTTCCTCAAACTATCAGTCCACCCTCCCGTAACAGCCTTTTTATCCACCTCAAGAAGACGATCTTCAAACTCTTTCAAGGAAAAAGACTCCCTCTTCCTACTCGGCAGAAATTTCTTCATGTGACCTTTAGAGGCCCTAAGTTTTGCCGCCAAAACAACCCCCTTAGAACCTCTCACTCTGCACCCCTTCCAGCCCTCCATCGCATGTTTCATCAAATCCTTGTCTTCCAACCAGCTATTGTAGAATCTAAACGGGGATGGACCCCAATCATCCTTTGGTTCTCCTAAAGTTATCGCATTGTGGTCGGATACGGTTCTAGGAATGGAAGACTGAACCAAATTAGGAAACCAAGATAAAACATCCGGCGATAGCAAGAATCTATCAAGGCGCGCCCAAGAGGCCTCCTCTCTATTATTCGACCATGTAAAACTTGAACCACACATAGGGAGATCCACCACTCTCGCTTGGTGAATAAAGTTATTGAAATTCCGGATGGAGCCCAAATCACACACCCGACCTCTTCTCTCCGAAGGGCTTAAAACTGTATTGAAATCTCCTCCTATGCACCACGGATACGGAAACGAGGATTGCGCATGGATAATGAATTCCCACAGCTCTTTTCTCTCCCTCTCGGTATTTGCCGCGTAAACATTGCAAAACACCATCATTTTTTTCAACTTAACCAGCTCTCCCGCAACAATAATGCACCTTTGATTATTTATGCAAGCTTTAACCGAAAGAAGATCATCATTCCACAAAGTTATAACACCACCAGCTGACCCTTGCGCTTCCATACCCATACCTCTCGTAAGCCAACTCCCACCAAGAGAATTCACAATTCCACTGTCGAAACTATCCAACTTAGTTTCCTGAAGGAAAAGGATCATAGGTTTTGAATTCCTCACCAAATTCTTAACCACCCTCCTTTTATCCTTCCTTCCAAACCCTCTTATGTTCCATGATAAGGCTAACATTAAAGAATAAAAACAACCCAAAAAACTGGAAAAAGAAAGGACAGAAGTCACTGACCTCCACTCTGGCCGTTTCAGCCAGCTTCCTCTAGCTCCCTTCTTCTAATGTAATCAGCCATCTCCCTTTCCTTCCCATTGAAATTGATCCCCAGTAAAGCTCCAATTTCCAAGACCTTGCTCACTTCTTCCTCCACGTCCCACTCTCCCTTTTGCATCCCGTCATCTCCTTTGTTACCAGCAATTAACGTCCTTTCTCTTCCTTTCTTACTGACATTTCGTTGACCCTCTTTGCTCTTCATACGCCTCAGACCACTTGACACACTCTCCATTTCCGCCCCCTCCCTTGTTGCTGAAATAGAGACGAAACTGCTCCCCTCTTCTTCTGCATCAGAACTTTCCGCTGCTGAACCTTCTCTATCAGGTGTGGCTTTTGTTTCTTTAACGAAAGAAACAGAGTTGACAGTGTTGTCTTCACTTGACTCTGTTATTTGTCTGCTGTAATTTGGGACTGTCTTAATCCCATTGGGCTGATTTTTCAGATATAACCCCTTTCTGAATTGGGCCCTTATGAAGGCCTGCTCAATGTCATCTAAATACTCCCTTAAAGGCCCTTCTAAGGATTGGGTTTTAGAGTAATTCTGAATCTCATTGAAATTCTCCTTAAACACAGGCCCAAACCCCCCTTCAACTTTCTCCAAAAAAGCTTTCAGTGGCCCATCCAAAGAAAGGCTTCTTGAAAAATTAATCCCCTGTTGGCCCTTTATAGAATCACCTAAAACCTGCCCCTGACTCTCTACTTCGGGTCCCTCCTTTTGAATTTCCCTCCTTGAACACTCCCCCCTCCATCTCTTGCAATCCATGCCTCCTCCATCCTCCACTGATGTTGACATACTATCAGACTCCACCCCCTTACCTAATTGACTTTGCTTTTCCCGAATCACCAAATTTCCCCATCTTTCTCTTTGCACTTTCTGACTTGTTTTGGGAACCCATTTCTTCTTACCTTTTTCTTGAGACTTTCTCCTAGATATCTTAGGAAAATCTCTCTCATCTTCTGACCTCTCCGAGCTGTATATTGTGGACTCCTTTTTCCTCTTTTCTTCAGCTTTCCTACCTCTAAACTGACACCTTTTCTGCCAGCTACCATCTGCCCTCTGCTCCTTGCTACCTACTGCCCTATTCTGACATCTTGAGCCCAACTTCTCCCCTACTGTCTCCCACACCCCTTCCACGTCATCTTCTTCTTCCTCTCTATGTTTATGCCAATCCTGAAAAACTTCCTTCTGCAGGCCCAAATACTGTTCTATCCATTTTCCTTTCACCTGTTTTGTGTCCTCCTTAACTCTGGCTGTGAATCCGCCCTTTCCCACAACGACTCTAACATTAGCAGACACCATCTCTTCCTGTCCCACTAGGATCAACATTCTTGCCATGTCCAACCTTTTCCGGTGAATGGTCTCCTCCTCCACCAAAAGAGGTTCCCCAATCACCCATCCTAATTTCATAAAAAAATCTGTGCTCCAGTAACATAGTGGAATACCAGTGCAATTGATCCATACCATACGTTGATTCGGACATGTATTCATGGACCAGTTTCTCATTGATACAAAGCAATCCTCCCAGAAAAACCTATTGTTAATGAATCCTTCCTTATCAAGTTCGGACTCAAAGCACCATAAAACATCTTTGGAACCCATGAAATGTGAGGTAAATTGAAACCCTCTGTTTTTTAATCTCTCATTGACGCATTCCACGTTCATGAAAGACTTCAAAGTTCCCATCGTACTTCTCCTTAACCATGCCTCTTCTCGCTGGTGGCCATTCCAAACCATAGACAAATCCCTCAAACTGCCTTTCTCTCTTCCCATCTGAGTCTGAGCGTCCCCAATACCCACCTGAAAACCCTGTCTGCCCTTATTACCTTTCAGAGCCTCCACAAAAGATTTCCTTTCTCCATTCATCTTCTCATATCCCCCTCCTTTTGACTCCTTTTCACTGTAACCAGAATCATTTCTGTGTCCCTCTGCAGTTCTTCTTTTGTTCCATCCAAAAGATGCTACCTTTGCCTGAATCGGCCACCCATATAGGTGCATTCCATTTGTCAGTCGTGCCACCTTGGTGGCTTCTTCCAGAGTTTCAAAGCGGATGAAAGCATACAAACATCTCCTTGTACTGTTCTTTGGTGAAAGGTAGACATCTCGGACCCTTCCGAACGGTTTGAAAATGCTCCATAGACCAGAAACATCCACGATTGGGTTGATATTGTCGATATGAACAGAAACAAGCTTATCCCTAAAGTCTTCACTTCTTCCATAACCTCTAAACCTATCAGAGCCTCTCTCTCTAACTCTCTCTCTCTCATCATTCTCAGATCTCATATTAGTGAATATGATTAATTAGCACAATGATGAATCATGAACACGATAGCATTCTAAGAACATGATAAAAAGTGGAGGCTCTCTCGGCTCTATTGGGAGTAACCCTCTCTCCAGTTGTGAGAGTTGTAATCCATTTATACCCTCTTCTCGATAATGGAAGTAGTATTTCAGACTGTGTTAGCAGAGAGCAATTGTTATAATCCAAAAAAAAAAAAAAAAAAAGGAAAAAAATTTGCACTTGTATAAAATCTAGCACCTAATCAACTCTAATATATATAGGTTGGTCTATAAAACATTGGAGTACGTACAATACAAAAAAATAATAATAATAAAAAATATAAAAAAATAAAAAAAATAAAAACTTTATTTGTAATCATAACCTTTTGGCATTATCATATTAATTTATAGAGTAATGCTATATTGCCCAAAATTTGTGTCCAAATCTGGTGCCCAAATGATGTAGCAACACTGTAGACCATTCATTTAAATTGTATTATATTTGGATGATTTAAATGAATGGACTACAGTGTTGTCACATCATTTGGACATCAAATTTGGACAATATAACATTACTCTAATTTATATTTGATTACATACAACTCACATACTACAACATTAATTTATTTTTTTTTGAAAACAGCTCGTTTTATTCAAAGGCACCAAGCAAACAACGACACAAAGCAAGGCGACGGCACAAAAACAGCCCGCACAACAGCCACCCAAACAGAAAAAACAGAGCCCAACCAAGACAAAAAAACCAAGAACAAAACAAAAGCAAACCACTGCAAAACAGCAAAAACAACACCCACCCAAAAGAAAAACAGCACCAACGCCAGCCCCCACACACAACAGAAACCCCAACCAAACCAGACCACCAAACAACACCAAAAGAAGCCAGCAAAAACAGCACCAAAACAGCCACAAAACCACAAGAACCCGCAGCAACAGCCCAAGCAACAGCAGCAACACAGGCATCAGCTCCAACAAAAAAACACAGCAAAACCACAGCAAGAGAACCGCCAAGAAACCCCCAACCCACCACGACCAAAGCACAGGAACAGACTGCACAAACAGCAACAGCAACAGCCACAAGAAACACCCCACACACCCCACATTAAAATTTAAGTCATGTTTTTCTTTCTTTTTAAAAGTGAACTATGTTTTTACTTTTAATCAAGAATGATCTGACGGAAACTAGCAAAACAATTAATGTGTTTCTCAACATTAATCAAGGGATTTTTCATTCTTTCAAAAAAAAAAAAAAAAAAAGGATTCTTTATTGTTGCTAATCTTATTCACTATAAAAATTATATAAAAAAAATGGGATTAACAACTGATTAAAAAAATGAATGACATTCGGATAAACTAATAAAAAAGTTTTGATGAAAAAAAGACTAAAGTCTGCATGCTTATTCAGTCAACTCTTTTTAAATAATTATCACTTTATCAGGGGTAATTGCAATTCAATTGAGATGTAATTATAAGATGCACATAACATAGTAATGTTAATTAAGTTATTAAAGAAATCAAATAATTAAAAGAAACAGCAGTAACCTGGAATGGAAGCTAGCTGAAGGTGTGCGAGAAACAAAGTGACTTCACTTCTTAACAGCTACTTTTGTTTTCCTTTTTAACGGGAAAGAATGTGCAATTTACACATTAAATAGCGAAGGAAAACACACACTTTCCATGTATTTTGTACAAAAACGACTTTGTCCAAAATTGACGTTGAATGACAAGTTACAACTATGTATCAACAACGAACTTTCAACTCATAATTGATCAAAAAATTTACATATTGACTCCAATCGTTTCAAGTCGTGCCTTAGAATGTCGCTTTTACAGAAGGAGGGCCCAGAATGTGGTGGGTTTGCAGCATATGTCATTAATAAGTCTTGTTGATAAGGTTTTGATGAATAAAATGGTTAATCAGGAGCAACATCGCTAATTTTTTGAAGGTAAATAGTACAAACTTTTTGGATGAAAAGTTCAAATTGCCCATGCGTAAGAAACTTAAAATAGAAAGTGCAAGGATGATGAACGGTCTAGATATAAAGCTTAAAAGATTAACAATGTTGTAAATTAATAAATAATAGATGATGAACAATTGAAAAACAAAATAACAAAGAGTGAGAGAGACGAGAGATATAACAGAGAGAGCTTCTAGCTTTGTATTGATATTTGATGAACCAACCTTTTACATGATAGAGAGAGCACATATATACAGGCAACTATAAAGGAGATAGGCAAGCGGTAGATATTAGGTGAGAAAGAGAGGCGGTGGTGTAGGAAGAGAGATGGGCAAGTGGGAGATATTTTGGAGAGATATTGGGGAGATATTATATGAGAGATATTAAGAGATATTTAGGTGATATTTTGTAGGATATTTTGAGTGATATTATACATGTGGTAAAGGCCACATATATTATAACACTCCCCTTTGGATTTATACCACATGTATTAATCTTTTATGGAAAAACTTAATAGGACAAAACCTAAGTAAAATATATACAATGATCTCCTGGATCTTGTGATGCTGGATGCTCTCAAAACTATATCGTTAAAAATCTTGTCAGGAAAACCCAGTGGGATAAAATCTGATCGAAGGGAAAAAGAGTATAGTGCACATATGTCTGCTCAGAACTTTGCTCCTCTTGATTGTCTTGTTAAAAACCTTGTCAGGAAAACCCAGTGGGACAAAACCTGATTAAAGAGAAAAAGAGTACAATGCAAATATGTTAATAATTAATGTTTTCTTCAAAACATTTCTCACGTTTATACTTTGCTAGGAAAAACCATTTCTTGACCCGGCTGGGTTACCGGGTCGGGTATGGGGCGGTCCCTTTTGACCCGACCCGTCCCGTTTGACCCAGAATATATATATATTTAAAAATATATTTAAAAATATATATTTTTTAAATATAAAAAGAAAAGAAAGAAGGAAACCCTATGTTAGCAGAAAAGAAAACAATTTGAAAGAAATAAAGTGATATATATATATATATATTTCGAGTTTAAACCCAAGAAGACAATATATATATAGATATAAATTTAATTGACAAAAATAGAGGTCTCTTGGCCAAATGGGTTTGGAGATTCGGGAAAGAAGATGCGTCTTTATGGAAGAGGGTGATCTGTGCAAAATATGATGTTCCGCTGTTTGCTCTAACCTGGAATTGGGATGGGGGTCCTGCGGCTTCTTCTTTTGTTAAGGCTGTGGGGAGCCTATTTGGGCAGGGTTCGAGTATGTCTAAGGTGTTGGAGGAAGGGATGCAAGTGATCTTAGGTGATGGTGACAGAGTTAGGTTGTGGGAAGAGGTCAGAGTGGAAGGGATTCGGTTGAGGGATGTTTTTCCTAGGATTTTTTCCCTTTCTGCGAATAAAAAGGGGCGTGTGAGGGAGTATGGCTGCTTCGTTGGTATTAGATGGCAGTGGAATATTTCTCTTAGGAGGCCTTGCTTCGACTGGGAGAAGGATCAATGGGCTGCGTTTAATAATTGCCTTGAGGGTTTGGTGGTTAGGAAGGAGATTCCGGATTCCGTTGGTTGGACTTTATGCCCCAATGGTCAATTCTCTGTTAAATCTGTTTGGAAAAGTCTTGAGCAGACTGGTTTAGGTGAGGACATGGTTTTTAGCAGAATTTGGAAGAGCCTTTGTCCTCCTAAGGTAGAAATGTTTGTGTGGCAGCTGCTGCATGGTAGGGTGCTTGTTAGGGAGGTGTTGAAGCGTTTTGGTTTACTTTCGGATGACAATTTGGGGTGTCCGATGTGCAGTGAGGCTGATGAAACTTTGGATCATCTTTTTCTCCATTGCAAGTGGGCGTGGAAGCTTTGGTCCAGCTGTATGGGGTGGTGGAAAATTAGTAGCTGCTCCACCATTTCTTTGTTGTCTTGGTGGTCGAATTGGAGTGGCCTTTGTCCTAGTAAGAAGGCTTCTAGAGCCTGGTACTCCTTATTTTTCGCTACAACGTGGACTATTTGGGATTTCAGAAATGAAAAGGTGTTCAAAGATGCTGATTTTTCGGTTGAGCAGGCTAAGGACATGGTAAAGCTTCGTGTAGCGTGGTGGTTTAAATTCATTTGTAAAGCGTCTGAGGATCCGATTACGTTAATTATTCTGAACATTGCGGATAGGTGCGTGGACAAGCCTAAAGTCAAGTTGCCGAGATTCCAGCAGTGGACTCCTCCGGTTTTTGATTCTCTGAAATTCAATGTTGACGGTTCGGTAAGGGGCGATCCGGGGCAAGCCGGAATAGGGGGTGTTTTGCAGGATAGTTATGGGAAAAATCTGTGTGTTTTTTCAGAATTTGTTGGGGATAGAGATGTGATTTCAGCTGAGCTGTTAGCCATTTCCAGAGCAGTGGCTCTTTGCGTGTCGAATCAGGAGTTGGAGGAGAAGAGGATTGTTGTGGTGAGTGACTGTAAACAAGCTGTGGCTTGGGTTAATAGTAGTGGTGTGGGTGATTGGTTCAATCTGCACCTGATTTTGGAGATAAGAGGTTTGCTTGGGAGAGGTGGTATGATTTCGGTTGAGTTCGATTTCAGAGAAACTAACGATGTTGCGGATAGCTTGGCGAAGAGGGGAGCTGGGAATGAAGGTGATATGCTGGAATGGAGGCTGCTCTGATTGGCGTTTTTCCTTTTTGTTGGTTTTTCTGCGTCTATTTGGGTTCTGCCGTCAAAGTTCGGCGACAGTTGCTCTTGGTGGCTCCTGTCGCAGTTCTTTAACGGTGTTTTTTGCTTTTGTTTTTTTTGGTTGTGCCTCTTGTGGGTGGCTGTTATCTTTCTCTGGCTTGGTTTTGGTTTTTCTGCTGGTGTGGGGCTGTTTCTGTTGTTCCCCTGGCTGGTTGTTGCTTTGCTGTCTTTTTGTTTCTGGGGGTTCTGGGTGTTCGGCTGGGTGGGCTGTTTGTCGCTGGTCCTGCTCCTGGTGTTCGCCTCCTTTTTGTTTATAAAGGGCCTTTTTTTCAAAAAAAAAGATATAAACTCGATATATATATATATATATATATTAAATATATGCTTGTTTTCAAGAAGACAAAGTGACGGTGAAGATATTGGATGGATTTTGTTATTGAAATTTTTTAAGTTTAAACTATTTTGGTGAAGATGTTGAATGGATTTTATTGATACCGAAAATTTTGTATGTATTTTGTATTTTTGTTCAAGTCATTTTGGGATTTGTATTTTGTACTTTACGGATGAATTTAATATTCATTAAACTTAGTTATCGTGCTATATTAAATTTAAATTTACGTAAATGAATCGGGTCATTCGGGTCGGGTTTGGGGCACCCTTGATCCAAACGGATCAGGTTTAGGGCAGAAATTGAAAACCCATTCGGGTCACGGGTCACGAGTCGGGTTTGGGGCAACCGTTGAAAACCGGGTTTCGGGTTTGGGGCGGCCTTGACCCGCCCCATTGCCATCCCTACTTACATCCCTCCTATTAGACCAATCAATCACGAGATCCAACGACGGGGCTCAACCCATCATCAGATTCCAGAGTCGAGATGCATTTAATCTCACATATTCACATATATTTTTTGTAACGGGCAGAGACCTGTAGGGAAAAACTGACTCCACAAATTGAACGTGATGAGAGACATATGTTTTGGAGGACACCGGATCAAAGCATAGGTAGGCACTTTGAGATAACGAATACCCAAGAAAGACACACGAAGTTGACCGTTTATCTAACTTGTGAGACGAATATGACCGAAGCCAAGGATAACAAAGACACCCGAAGATTTTTAGTTTGGAATAATTAGGAGGTGTGCCAAAAATTAGTGCATATGGTGACGAAAGACGAAGGGTTGGGGTCGGCATTCTATTGATTAGATAGACAGCAGTTGCAAATGCTTGAGGCCAAAAATGCAAAGGGAGAGAGGCATGCGTGAGCAACGTAAGACCCGTCTCAACAATGTGACGATGCCTCCTCTCCGAGTACCCATTGTGCTCAGGGGTGTGGGGAGGAGTTGTGAGATGTGAGACACCATTTAGGGCAAGAAAATCTTTGAGAGACATAAATTCACCACCATTATCAGTGTAAAGAGTGATGATTTTGTGATTAAAATGTTTTTCCACAATAGCCTTAAAACGAATGAAAATTGCATTGACCTCAGATTTTTTTCGAAGAGGATAGAGCCATATATACTTAGTGAAGTGATCTACAAAAATGACATAGTATTTAAAACCATCATGAGACATAACAGGTGACGTCCATACATCCGAAAAAATAATTTGAAGAGGCTGAGACGAAACAAGAGATGAAAAAGAAAATGGTTGCTTATGACTTTTATTGCAGTAACAAGAATGACATACAAAATCCTTAGACATAGGAGACGACACTTCTAAACTGAAATTTGAAACAATACGTTGCAATATAGGAAAAGCTGGATGACCAAGTCGGTGATGCCAGTTTGATGAGGAGGTTTTGACACTTGAAAATGCTAGGACCAGTGAGGAGACATGACCGGAAGTCGGCCATTCATACACCCCATCCTTGGTTTTGCCTCTCAGTAGGACTGCCCCCGTACGAAGATCCTTCACATGAAAAGAGGACGATAAGAACTCAACAGAAACCGCATTAGTAGCACAAAATTGCGAAATCGAAATCAAATTTTTCTTCATATGAGGTACACACAGAACATCATGCAATTTAAAAGTATTATTAGAAGCATAAAGGGATGTTGAACCAGTATTGGTGATCGAAAGACTCGAGCCATCTCCAATCATAACATCATCGGAGCCACTATAAGGTGCGTGGAGAGATAGGTTGTTCAAATCCGCAGTTACATGATGTGATGCACCACTATCAAGGAGCCATGCGGAATTGGGGGATAAAGCTGCAGCAGCGTAATGTGCCCTGGGCTGCCACGGAGTTGGTTGTGCCGTGTGGTGAGGACTGGCAGGCTGCTGAATCGGAACTAGCTGAAAGGAAGGACAGCGCCGGGCTGAATGGCCTTACACTCCACAGACTTGACAACGTCCAAGATATGGGCGAGGGCCTTGTGAATGTCCACGGTGGGATGGACCACTGCTGGTCGGTTGGGACCTATGAGATTGAGAAGTGGACTGGCGCCAATTTGCGTTGCCAGGAACAGGTTGTCGCCAACCACTTTGCTACTGCTGCTGTGGTCGCCAGGTGGAGCCAGACCGTGACACAAGGTTGGCAGTGGCTGGAACAGGTGTTGACTGCCTCTTGGTGTTGTGAAGAGAAGCCTCAAATGTCAATAGCTTCTCATGGAGCTCATCAAACGAAATTGGGTTATCCCGAGCCTGAACAGCCCGAACCAATTCCTTGTACTCGTCATCAAGTTCGTCAAGGATCCGCTCAGTGATATCATCATCGTCCATTGGAGCACCAAGCAACGCCAGTTCATCTGCACGAGCTTTGACAGAATGAAGGAAATCAGTGATGGATTGTGTACCTTTTGTAGAGTTTTTGAGAAGAGCTTTGACTTGTTTGATGCGGCCTCGAGACGGTTTGGCATACGTATTTGCAAGAATGGTCCACGCTTCCATTGAAGTTTTGGCTCTAGCCACAAAGGAGATGATTGTGGGAGAGAGAGAGCCAACGATAGCATTAAGAATAAGTTGGTCTTGCCGAACCCAAACATTGTAGGCAGGATTCACAGTGGAGACTTCGTTCACAGTTATAGTGGCTGGTGGACAAGGCTTGGAGCCATCAGTGAAGCCAAGGAGATCATAACCGGTGAAGAGGGTTTGAAACTGAATCTTCCAGGACATGTAGTTGTTGGTGGTAAGTTTAAGAGGAGCCTGCGCAGAGATGTTGATGGTAATGAGATGGAATTCATTGGAGCGTAGTGCAGTTGAAGTGGCCGGTGTAACATTAATGATTGTGGGAGGTGCCGTAGAAGATGAGTTGTTGTCAGGAGGCAGGTCTGACGAGCTGTTGTCAGGAGAGGTGCCTGTATTTGATGTGTTCATTGATTGAAGTGGAGAAGAGATGAGAAGAGAAAAATATGTGTTCTAGGTAAAGATCTTAAGCTCTGATACCATATAAACAGAGGCTGTATTTGGTGAATAATCTTGTCACACGTTTTCATTGATGAATAAGAAAATATATACACAATAGAGATTAACCTTGAGAGAACTACAAACCCTCCTACCGATAGAAACTACAATGACAGCTGTACACTTTAATTGTAACTATACAACCTGTAAATAATAATAGAAGTTTACATTAACTAAAACTCATATCATCCAATAGATAGATGTTTAGATCTATTATTATTATTTTTTTTTTTTTTTTTATTTTAAAGGTTTTAGTGTTTTACCATCCGTAGGCAAAAGCCAATGGCTTTTCTATAGGTTTCCATTATATTATTTAATTCAATTATAATTATATTATGTAATTCAGTTTTAATTTGTTGTAACTGTAAAAAGAAAAAAAGATTTAATTTTTTTGATATACTGTAATGCAGATTGCAGAGTGGCATTCCGGTCTCTTCATTTTTCTTTATGATAAAGTAGATTGACTTTAATGCGTTGCTCAATTTTATTTTAATTTTTGAGCCATTCTTGAAGATTTTAGACTTTAAAAGTATTTGTGTTTATTTTATTTTATTTTATTTTTATAATATCTATTAATTCGAGACCAGATATTTTTTTGAAAGCTTTCGTTATTTGTAGGATTCGAGCCGTTGACCTGAAAATCATTTGCCCAAGCCCTAAACTCGTCCTTCTACTAGCTGAGTTACGTCCATGTTGGCAAAAAAAAAAAAAAAAGTGTTTCTATTATTAATACATATTATTTTATTTCCATTTATTATGTATTGTGGTAGTCAAAAATGGTCAAGAGGACCAAAGTTAAAAGCCTAGGCCTTCTTTATAGTCTACCTAGGCCCGTTATGGTAGAACAATCCAATATGAACTTCAACTGCAAAACCTGATCTTAAAAAGACCAAGTCAGTGGTCAAGTCAATTAAGGTAAAGTGGACGGTTGTGGGAGAGATTTTCTCCTACAATCTCGCCCATAATCAAGTTAAAGATTGGGAGAACGTTGCAGCAATGGGAGTACTATAAATAACGAGCTTTTGGCTACAAGAAAGCCCCTGAAAAATTCTGAACTAAAAAACGAAGCTAATTAGCATCTCAAAATTTTGTTCATGCTTATTCCGGCCATCAGAATTCAACTTGATTCACAATTACCACAAACAATTGCTTAGCCCAAGTATACATAAGGCTAAGAATCTAACCCCACCTTCATTGTTTCATTTAATCTATATTTATGTTCTTGTTCTTTTTCTTTTTGCAGGTTCAACAAGGAAGATAGCTACACCAGGTCAACCGACCAACCTTTTCTGTAGGTTTATTGAGGAAACGACAACCCACAATCGACAGGCTCAACCAAGTTGCTTTGGGTTTAACATAACCCGACCCGATCCACATCAATTGTAGTTCGACCATCTACAGTTTGGCGCCCACCATGGGGCCCATTGCAACTTTACAAGCCATTCAGTCGAAGCATTCGAACAATCAACGACGATGTCTGGGGAAGGAGGTATCCCAACTGTCGAAGAACAGATCGCTGCACTGACCGCTCAGATGGCAGCAAAAGCAGAAAGATGAAGAGCCCTCGAAGCTGAAAACGCCGCAATCTGAGCGACTAACGGCGAGCTACGAGCCATGATCAATGGCGTAATACCCAATAGCGAGGCCACGTAGCGCCCAAATCCGATCCCAAATGGCGAACAAGAAGTCGATAGAACCGCTCCGGTCGCCCCAACAGGACCAGTAGTCCCGGACGTAAACCCTAATGTCAGGCAATACCAACAGACACCCCAGACTGCTCGAGTCGAGATCGACCTCAACAATTTACCAATCTGAAATGAAAACGAACAGGATCCAATCACGGGCCAGCAACCTGAGAACGTCCTAAAGACACCCATGTCACTCCAGTTGACACAGGGAGTGGTAAAAGCTGGGACTGAAACATCTGTTTCTGCTAATTTAGAATTTTCCCGCAGGTTTACAGAAATGGAAGCCCTTATACAAAGGATTTCAGGAGTTCCAGCCCCTATTAAAAGAAGTAACGCAAACAGCTTTGCTGACTCACCCTTTGTCGATGCAATAGCATTGGTTGAGATGCCCAGAAAGTTCAATTTACCAAATATGAAGCAGTATGAAGGAACGACTGATTCGGATGACCATATAGCGCAGTACAAGCAGAGAATGTTCACTGCGGAAATTTCACACGACCTACGAGAAGCATGCATGTGCAAAGCTTTTAGATCCAGCCTCAATGACCCAACTTTACAATGGTACACTAATTTGCCTAACAATTCTATTAATTCATTTGCACAGCTTACAGATACATTCGTGGAGCAATTTGCAAAAAGTTACAAACTGGAAAAGCAGTCGGATGACTTGTATACGATAACATAGAGGCACAGTGAAAATTTAAGAACTTATGTCGGACGCTTCAATAGAGAAAAAGTACAGATCCCACATTTCAATCAGGCGACCGTAATATACGCCTTTAGAAAGGGCCTCAGGTTTGACTCTGATCTCTATAAAGAACTCACTAAATATCCATGCAGGACGATGGAAGATGTATTGGCCAATAACTATTTTTTATCTGCGAATCACCCAAATAACTATTTTTTATGTCTATACTCATTGAGAAGAGAGTCATATTCAAAGAATCTTCATCAATTTGACTTTTTCCTCCATGTTGTCTACCACGATTTTGATCAAAATTACATGCATGAGCATCTCAACCTGCCGCACTAGCATTCCAACCTGTTGCACCAGTATCCCAACTTCTAGCATAAACATCCCAACTTGTTGCACCAACATTCCAACCTCTTGCCTCAGAATCCCAACCTCTTGCCTCATCCCTTCCATCCCCATCATCCCCATCATCTTTTCCTCCACTATTTACATCAGAGGTATGTTAGTCATCGGAAGAGCTGGTAACAATAACTCCACGATCTACACTCACTTCTTTTCTAATCACTTGTTCAACATTTATTCCCATGTCTCGAGCATGGGAAGCAATATGGGAATCAAGATTTCCCTCGTCATCATCCAAGGAGGCAGGTTTAACCCAGTTAAAAATAAGATTTTCATTATCGTCTCCTGCTTAATTCATCAGCTACTTGAAGTAGATCCATAAAATCAGTTTCATTTACTTTATCTTTTTTCAGCTACCATATCCCTAAGTTTCAACTTCATATTATAATAATAATAAACAAGTTGTTCAAGCTTAAAATAGGCAAGACGGTTCCTTTGTTTTGTGTGGATTAAAGCAAATGTGGTTACAATTGTACATTTGGATTCAAGCTTACACATTTGAGTCACAAACAATTTTTATTTTATTTTATTTTCAAATTGCTTTCACAAAATTTTATATATTTTACAAGTCCACTCTTTGGTTTTTTATCCAATTTTACTTCAAGTCCTCAATAATTTTACTATTGACTATTATGTTGGAAGTTTTTATAAATTTGTTAATGCTTCTTCTAAAATAATTTTCAATCTAAATTATTTTAACAATAATTTAATTTTTTAGGATTAAAAAAATTATTTTAATAATATGCAAAATATCCATGGACTTTCGGGGTGAAATTCATGAAATTTTGGGAATATCGGGAGATTTTTATGGATATTTCGAAATCGGCCGGATATTTTGCAGGATATTGGATATTTGCCTGTTTCGATATCGGTCCCTCTAAAATATGAATATATCAGTGGATATTTCGGTATATCTATTGATTTTAAGTTCCTTGATCATATGCATGTGGTGACTGGTGACTTTTATTATTACGATCAATTATATTTGATTATTATTACGAGGAAATAGTAATTTGTAACCGAAAAATTGAGTTTTTATTTTTATCTGGAATTAGTATTTTCATCGTTTTTACCAAACTTTCCATTGAAAAGATAAATTTACCCATATACCAGATTAAACACGCTGGGAATTAAACTGGTTATGTGTTTAATTATATTTAATTGTTGAAAACTAATTCACATGAACTTTGTAAATTATTTTAAGGGAAAGGGCATTAAGACCAACTAAGCATATAATTAATTTGAGACCTAACAATCCAATGTTTTAACTAAGCTAATGAATTGATGGGGAAATGGGGGGACTAAGGGGGTGTTTGTTTTTTTTTTTTTTTTGTCTTAAGTATTAAAAGACCTTATTTTAAGTAAATAAAGTAATATCACTTAATATTTAAGACACTCTCATTTGTTTGTTTTTTTATTTGAAAGTATTCCACTTAAATTTTAAGTGGTTTTGATTTTACTATTCTACCTCTATTTTAACAAATTATTTGACTTTTAAGATATTTTATTTTCATTTTTTAACAAATATTTATTTTTATTTAAAAAAATTATTTGTTTTCATTTATATTTTTACTTAAAATAAAATAAAATATAATATAAAATATTTTAATTAATTGAATAACAATAAATTAAAATATTGTATATTATCAAAAACAAAAACCAACAACCATTGATCTCTCTCATGATTCACAACCAACCCTTCACAGCCGCTGCCGCCGCGAGTCACCCATCACGGCCAATCTAGAAAGATTTGCTAGCCACCGATCACTAAACCCTCGCAATTGAAGTCGCCGATTTGTTCGCTTAATCGTGAACAAAACCCGTGAAGATTCGATTTTGCAAACCCCGCCTTCGCCGCAACGCTTCCACTACCGCGCCTCCTCCACCCTATAAACAACCTCTCACTATTCCTTCGGTGGCGTGCGAATTGAATACTTCACCAGCATCTAGTCTCTTTTGATTGTTGCTTCTTCGAAACTCAACAGTCTTTCTTCTTCCGATTCGTCATCGAATGGAAAGTATTTCTTGGCGGCCTCCATGGTGGATGCAAGAAGGAGGCCGGCTGACCTCCTCCGATCAAATCCCAGGGAGGCCGCGCCGGCCGCCGCCTCCTCCTTGGTCAATTTTAGGTTAGGTTATGTTAGGGTTAGGGTTAGGGTTAAGGTTAGGAAATTGGAGATTTTTTTTATTCAAGGTTATTTTTTGGTAATAGACTAATTTTACAAGGTTAATTGTGGAAGTAATTGTGAAGGTATTAATTACAACTTATTTTATAAGTGATAAGTCAAGATTTTTTTACTTTTTCTAAAATACATATATGTCTTAAAATAAGATATAAGTTGGAAAAACAAACAAACAGATTTATCTTAATTTAAGATATAAGAGACAATAAGTCTTATTGTGAAAAAAACAAACAGCCCATAATATTCATCTCCATTTCCCCAAAGCTCATCCTTACAAATTTAAAAGAATTCATATGAGAATACAATTCGTATGACCGATCGGTCTCAAACACCACAATTAATTAATTTCTTAATTTGTGATGGTCAAATATAAAAGTTCAGATTCTTTCTAAGCTAAAGGTATTAAAGTTCAGCATAGGGTTGGAGGGTTCAGATTCTTTCCCGACAGGGATGAACCCAAGATTTTGTATTAGACGGGGCTGAACTAAATATTAGTTATAAACTACATTAATTTTCAATTATAAAATAAATCAAATCCTAATATAAAAATTCAAATAAAAGATAGAGATCCTACTATTATTTTAAGCACTACCCAATAGTTCCCTCTCACAACCTAATTAATTAAAAACATATGAAACACAACTAATTTTATTAATCATTCAATTCATCACTCTCAATCCCAATTATAGCAGTCTCTTTTTCAATTATTAAAAATAAAAAGCAAATCATAATTATTTAATTTGTTCAAAATTATTTTAATTATTAAATAAATAAAAAATCAAACAAATTTACACAAAAATAATTAAGATATAAAATATCAACTATTACAACAATTAAAATTTAGTTGTGATATTTCGTTATATCTTAATTGTTAGTGACCCAATACTTAGGGGGGTGTATTCAATTAGGATTCTTGGGGACATTTAAAGACATTATAAATCCTAGTGTATTCAATTAGGATTTATATGGATTTTTAAAGAATCCTTCCAAATCTGGGTGTATTGAATTGAGACTTTAAAAATGTCTACAAGAATCATGGTGTATTCAATTAAGACTAGATTTTAAAGGATTTTCTTAGGTCATGGATTTTGGTGGATTTTGGTGGACTTGATAGTAGGAGATATAAATATCAAATGTCATAACATGTCCGACCTTCTCCCTAAAGATTTTGGTGGACTTTGCTCTCTCTCTCTCTCTCTCTCTCTCTCTCTCTAAAAATAGAAACATGTTGCTTTTTCTCACTTCTTCTTTGCTCAAATAATCATGATCGATAATCTTCCCTTGTTGATTTTTTGACTGCAATCTTACCCAACAACACCTAAAAAAAAGAAGAAAAAAAAAAAAAAAAAGTAAACCAAAACACATTCCATTACCACGATTATAGCCTTTTTTTTTTTTTTTTTTTTTTCCTCTGTGAGTTACACACACCACTGGCAAGGGGCAACACATACAAGCAAAAACGTTGATTTTTTTTTAAAATTTTTTTTATTTGTCTGTGTTTTGCCTTTTTTTTTTTATTATTTTTTTTAATCTTCTTTTATTATTTTAATATACCACTTTAAAATAAAATTAGCTCAAACCCCAACTCATCTCAATGTAATTTATGTATTTAAGAGTTAGAATTTTTTTATTTTTTATTTTTGAAAACAATAAATTCAATAATTTTTTTTTAAAATAATAATAAAGTTGATTGGACTTACCAGAGGGGTTTACATACAACTTTTAAGGAGTGTAAATATCGTCACTCTTCTCCATTTATAATAGGAGTCAGAGATAATAAATCCATGAAAGTCCATGGATGTCTAAACAAATCTATAACAGTCTGAGATAGATGTCTAAACAAATCCATAAAAGTCATGTCTAAACAAATCAATGAAAATCCATGTGGATTTATAAAAGTCCATAAAAATCCGTAAAAATCATTGAAAATCCGTCACTTAAAAAATGTCTTTAAATGTCCTTAAAAATCCTAATTGAATACACCCTTCTTAGTGTCATTATATCTGGTCAAGTAATAACAATTTTCATTGATCTTGAATTTTATATAGTGAGATAAATAGTTTTATACTTTGGTGAATATACATATATTGACAGTGAAATTTTTGATGCTAATGTTTCATTTGTATTGAGAGAGAGAGAGAGAGATGGTAGGTAGAAGACGGAAGGAATGGGTAGGCAAACTCTAATAAAGAATTAATGGGTTATTGTATATTAGTGGATTTCCACATGTCACTATGCATGTGTTCATTCACTTTTCATGTGTCAAATTTAGATGGTTAATTGCAATTAGCACACCTCATCATATTGCCTATATATATATATGGCTTGTGTTGTAAATTGTTTTGGTGGTTGAAATCTGGAAACTATCAATCAATATAAAGGCAATGTTCTCCTCTTCTCTATCTATCTCGTTCATCTCTTCTTCTTTCTTCTTTTCTTTTATTCTTTATTTTGTTAATTGATTATTATTCCCTATCCTATTTTCTAATTAATTTACAACACGTTATCAGCACGAATGCTGTTATTCCCAGAACCTGAAGTTCTGAATTTATTACTACTGGGACATGAAATTCCTAGATTTATTACTAGAACTTGAAGTTCTGAATTTATTAATTACTTAAGCCTGAAGCTTGAAGCTTCCAGATTTTTATTTATTAATACCAGAACCCACAGTTCTGAATTTAATTTCTCGCACTTTACTTTTACGCAATTTACTTTACTGCATTTTATTTACTTTTAAGCAATTTATTTTCTCGCATTTATTTATTGATATGCTTTTATGTGATTGGCCATGCCAACCTACCAGAACCTGCAGTTCTGGATTTATTTATTTCACGCATTTGTTATTACGCATTTTACTTTACGCAATTTTTATTTAAACAATTTGATTACCCATCAAGAACCTGAAGTTTATGAATTTATTTATTATTACCAGAACCTGAAGTTTCTGGATTAATTTATTTTCAAATATTTCTTTACATATTTGAAGATTTATTCCTAAGATTTTTATCAGACCAGAAGTTCTGACTTCGATTGTAATTTTCGGATAACCAGAAGTTATAATAATGTCAAAGCTTGAAAATTTGAAATTTACTGCACTAGAAGTGTTTGGGGACAGCTATGATCTGAAAGCCCAATACTTAACGATCACAGAACCAGAAGTTCTATGGCAAGAACTAAAAAGACCGATTTGATAACCAATCAGAAGTTGCATTACCAAATGCCAGGTATCAGTGGCAACATTTACATTTTCAAGACTTTAGATCAGTCTCTAAGTATAATACTGCTTTATTCAAAATCACTACACAGCTGAAATTGTGTGGTCAGGATGTAATCAGAAATCATTAATAAAAATAGTAAATTTTCTCCCCTATTCATTTTATCTCATTATTCTTCTTCATCTTATTTTTGTTATATTATCTATTATTTTAATTTTACGCATCTATTTAATTTTATGCAATTTATGTATCTGAATATGCCAACTAACCAGAACCTGAAGTTTCTGGATTTGTATAAATTATGTGTTGAGCCTAACTAGGTCAACCGTTAAGTTTCTGAAATTTAAACCAAGCTCGGCTAGACCGACTAACCAGAATCTGAAGTTTCTGGATTTATCATTATAATATTTAAGTTGGCACGATATTACAAACCGATCAGAATCTGAAGTTCTAATTTTGAATACGAAGTAATTGAATCTGAACTTGAAGTTCTTAAGTTTTGAACATGAAGTTCTAATCAGACTTGAAGCTCTGAATTCAATTTAAATTGTGATATTAAAACTTTTATGTCAAAGTTTATTAGAACCAGAAATACTGAATTACATCAAGTTACGATTCTTTCATCTAGAAAGTCAATTTGTAATTTCTATTTAGAACCTGAAGTTTTCTGAATTTTATGAACCTGCAGTTTATGGTCGAACCGGAAGTTCGAAAGATCAATATGATTCATGATTTTTTTTATGAAGTGATATATTTTCATATCTACATGTTTATATTTTTGATCACTCTATCTGATTTGCACTTTATTTATTTTTGTTTTGTGAATAGATATGTCTCTAAACGATAAATTGAGTGATATTGAAAAGCAAGATACAGGAGATATATGTCTGGCTGATAGTACAACGACGCATACGATTCTGTGGAATAAGAAATATTTTCTGAATTTGACCTTGCTCAAAGCAAATGTTAATACAATATCAGGTCCCGCAGATCTGATAGAAGGCTCTGGTAGAGCCATGATATTGTTACCAAACGATACTAAAATATGTATCAGTGATGCTTTATATTCTAGTAGATCCAGAAGAAATCTACTTAGTTTCAAAGATATACGGGGTAATGGATATCACATAGAAACTATAAGTTATGAGAATATTGAATATCTGTGCATTACTTCTCATAACTCAGGCCAGAAGCTCATTATGGAAAAGCTGCGTGGTTTATCATCTGGATTATATTACACTCTTATAAAAGGTGTAGAAATTTATGCAGTTATGAACCAGAAGTTTCCAGATCCAAAAATATTTATGCTTTGGCATGACCGTCTTGGTCACCCGGGATCTACAATGATGCGTAGAATCATTGAAAATTCTCATGGGCATCCATTAAAGAACCAGAAGATTCTTTTATCCCATGAAAATTTATGTACTGCATGTTCACAAGGGAAATTGGTAATAAAACCATCCCATTCTAAAGTTGGCTTTGAATCCCCATCATTCCTACAAAGGATTCAAGGGGACATATGTGGACCTATTCATCCACCAAGTGGACCGTTCCGCTATTTTATGGTCCTAGTTGACGCATCCAGCAGATGGTCACACGTTTGCTTATTGTTAACACGCAATGTTGTTTTTGCCAGATTACTCGCACAGATTATCAGGCTTCGGGCACATTTTCCCAATCATCCGATCAAATCAATCGGCCTTGATAATGCTGGTGAATTTACCTCCAAAACATTTGATGAATATTGCAGATCAGTTGGGATTGATGTTGAGCATCCAGTTCCACATGTTCATACTCAACATGGATTAGCAGAATCATTTATCAAGCGTCTCCAGGTAATTGTGAGAACTTTATTATTACGAACACAATTACCAATTTCTGTTTGGGGACATGCTATTTTACATGCTGCTGCATTAATTCGTCTTCGTCCCACTGCTTATTATCAATATTCTCCTATGCAACTTGTATTTGGCCATCAACCAGATATTTCCCATCTGCGTACTTTTGGTTGTGCAGTATATGTCCCAATTGCACCTACAAATAAAACTAAAATGGGACCCCAACGGCGTTTGAGAATATATGTTGGTTTAGATTCACCATCAATTATTAGATATCTGGAACCTTTAACTGGTGATATTTTTACTGCACGATTTGCTGATTGTCATTTCGATGAGGGAAATTTCCCATCATTAGGGAAAGGAAAAACTTCTCCTGAAGAGAAGCGTGAATTTTCTTGGAAAGTTCCTGGTCTAACTCATCTTGACCCATACACATCTCAATGTGATAATGAAGTACGCAAGATAGTTCATCTTCAAACAATAGCAAATCAGTTACCAGATGGATTTACAGATGCTACTAAGGTAACAAAATCACACATCCCAGCTGTTAATGTACCAGCACGGGTGATTGTTCCAGAAGAACGATCTAAACAAATAGTAGCAAAAGAATCATCTACTGTACGCCAGAAGCGTGGTAGGCCACTTGGTTCGAAAGATACTGTTCCCCGAAGGAAGAAAACAAAATATCAGGATCATGTTCCTGAAATGATAAATAAATCCACTTTCTCTGAATCAACTCCACAAGAGTTAGATGTCCCTGAAAGGACACAAGAGACCCCTGCAAGGGAAGGAATCTCTGAAGAGATACAAGAACACAGAAATGAGGAAATTTTTATAAATTATACAGGAGAAATGTGGAATCGTGAAGAAATAATCATTGATGATATTTTTTCGTATACAGTGGCTATTGAAATTTTAAATGATGATTATGAGCCTCATAACCTTAATGATTGTAGGCAAAGGTCTGATTGGCCTAAATGGAAAGAAGCAATTCAAGCAGAATTGGCTTCATTAACCAAACGTAAAGTATTTGGACCAATAGTCCAGACGCCTGAAGACGTCAAACCTGTTGGATACAAATGGGTTTTTGTACGGAAACGTAATGAGAAAAACGAGGTGGTGCGATATAAGGCACGACTCGTAGCACAGGGTTTCTCGTAGAGACCTGGTATTGATTTTGATGAGACGTATTCACCAGTGATGGATACAATTACGTTTCGATTTCTGATAAGTTTGGCTGTCTCAGAAAGACTTGAAATGCGTCTTATGGACGTAGTAACTGCCTACCTATATGGCTCACTCGATTCAGATATTTATATGAAAATCCCAGAAGGATTTAGAATGCCAGAAGCATACAACTCGAGATCTCGCAATTTATATTCAATTAAATTACAAAGGTCCTTGTATGGATTAAAGCAATCTGGGCGCATGTGGTACAACCGCCTCAGTGAATATTTGATTAAAGAGGGATATATCAATAATCCCATATGCCCATGTGTTTTTATAAAGAAATCAGAATCTGGATTTGCTATTATAGCAGTTTACGTTGATGACATGAATTTGATTGGAACTCCTGGAGAGCTCCTGAAAACTGCTGAATATTTGAAAAAGGAATTTGAAATGAAAGACCTGGGAAAGACAAAATATTGTCTCGGTCTGGAGATTGAGCATAAATCAGATGGAATACTTATCCATCAATCAGCTTATATTGAAAAAATTCTGAAAAGATTTAATATGGATAATGTTCACCCATTAAGTACTCCCATGATTGTTAGAACCCTTGATCCTAAGAAAGATCCATTCCGACCACTGGAAGATGGTGAAAAGATACTTGGTCCTGAAGTACCATATCTTAATGCAATTGGTGCTTTATTATATCTGGCTCAATGTACTCGACCAGATATCGCATTTTCAGTAAATTTGCTTGCTAGATTCAGTTCAGCACCAACTCGAAGACATTGGAATGAGATCAAACATCTTTTTCGTTATCTTCGTGGAACAAAAGATTTAGGGTTATATTTTTCAAAATCTAACAATTTTTCAGGTTTACTTGGTTATGCTGATGTCGGGTATCTATCTGATCCCCATAAAGCTCGTTCACAAACAGGATTTGTTTTTACTTATAATGGAACAGCAATCTCCTGGCGCTCCACAAAGCAAACTATTGTTGCTACATCATCTAATCATTCTGAGATCCTTGCACTTCATGAAGCAAGCCGAGAATGCGTGTGGCTAAGGTCAGTAATTTCTCATATCCAAAATACATGTGGATTTTCATTATCTACAGGAATGCCGACACCGATATTTGAAGATAATGCGGCTTGTATTGCTCAAGTTAGAAGTGGATATATCAAAGGAGACAGAACCAAACATATTTCTCCCAAATTCTTCTATACTCATGAACTTCAACAGAGTCGACAGATCGATGTTAAACAAATACGGTTTACGGATAATCTTGCAGATTTGTTTACCAAAACATTACCTACATCAACTTTTGAGAAACTGGTATATGGGATTGGCATGCGTCGACTCTGCAAATTACATGATTGATATTGAAGTTTCATTCAGGGGGAGTGTTCAATCAGGGGGAGCAAAATTTTTGAATGAATGTAAGTATACTGTACTCTTTTTCCTTCTACCGGATTTTGTCCCACTGGGTTTTACCGGGAAGGTTTTAATGAGGCAGTTCTAAACATACCCCCACCACTTGATCCTGAAGATCATTATATATATTTTGCTGAGGTTTTTGTCCCACTGGGTTTTTCCTAGCAAATTAAAATACAAATGATGGAAATCCAAGGGGGAGTATTATATATTAGTGGATTTCCACATGTCACTCTGCATGTGTTCATTCACTTTTCATGTGTCAAATTTAGATGGTTAATTGCAATTAGCACCCCTCATCATATTGCCTATATATATATATGGCTTGTGTTGTAAATTGTTTTGGTGGTTGAAATCTGGAAACTATCAATCAATATAAAGGCAATGTTCTCCTCTTCTCTATCTATCTCGTTCATCTCTTCTTCTTTCTTCTTTTCTTTTATTCTTTATTTTGTTAATTGATTATTATTCCCTATCCTATTTTCTATTTAATTTACAACATGGGTAGATTTTTTATTTTTTTTTTTGAAGGAAAATTAATGGGTAGATTTGGCATGCCCCAAACTCACGTAGTCACGTTCATTAATATCTAATAATTAAGTCCACATATAGACATGACACATCTGCAATCTGCATGCATTTCCACGTGCAAAATTATTTCTTCCATTAAAGCGTTTTATCTTTTAGCCAAAGGAAACTTTTCCTTTATTCTATTTTTTATGTTTTGGGTAATATATAGATTGATTGAAATCTCTTTATCAATCTATTTTTTATTCTATTTCTTCCATTAAAGTGTTAATGATCGCTTTCAATGAATGAATGCATTGAAAAATTTGACTGATGAATTCAAGTTCAAACATCTCTCCTCTATCATCGGTCCATTGTCATGTTCACAATAGTACGTACCGGACATTTGGTGCATGGTGGGGGTCCCTTGTTTGTGATTTGAATGGTTAGAGATGGAAAATGGAAATTTATCAAAAAGTATAATATTGACTAAATAACTTGATGTCATACCTAAGGATTACACACCAACGTGTAACGCATGCAGCTTATCATTTCACGCACTAAGCAATTTTTGTAAGGATAAAAGTGCTGCCATTTGGTGGGGCATTTTCCCTTCCAAAAGGAACTGAATTATAGTTTGTGGCGGTATCCAACACAATGGCTTGACCAATCTAATTAATTCTAAATATATTGATAAAGATGGTTCAGGGCAAATATTAAAATTACAGATGAATAACCGATTGGTGCGATACCAATCCAAAGTCAATAAATACAGTTTTGAAAATTTCACACTATGATTGAAGGCATTTTCAAGGGTGTGACTAGTTTTAGATAACGTAATTCACATTTCAATAGAACATATTTTAAAAAATACGTCACTGAATTATGTAACCCATTAACTTTATAAATTATTTTAAGGGAAAGGGCATAAAGACCAACTAAGCATATAATTAATTTGAGACCTAACAACCCAATGTTTTAAATAAGCTAATGAATTAATAGGGAAATGAGGGGACCAATATTCATCTCCATCCCCAAAGCTCATCCTTACAAACTTAAAAGAATTCATATGAGAATACAATTCGTATGACCGATCGGTCTCAAACCCCACCATTAATTAATTTCTTAATTTGTGATGGGCAAATATAAAAGTTCAGATTCTTTCTAAGCTAAAAGTATTAAAGTTCAGTGTAGGGTTGGAGGGTTTAGATTCTTTCTAGGCAGAGGTGAACCCAAGCTTTTGTATTAGGCGGGACTGAACTAAATATTAGTTATAAACTACCTTAATTTTTAATAATAAAATAAATCAAATGCTAATATAAAAATATAAAAATATAAATAAAAAATAGAGATCATACTATTATTTTAAGCACTACCCAATAGTTCCCTCTCACAACCTAATTAATTAAAAACATATGAAACCGTATTTTTTTAATATAAAAAAAGACATATGAAACACAATTAATTTTATTAATCATTCAATTCATCACTCTCAATCTCAATTATAGCAGTCTCTTTGTCAATTATTAAAAATAAAAAGCAAATCATAATTATTTAATTTGTTCAAAATTATTTTAATTATTAAATATTAAAAAAAAACAAACAAATTTACACAAAAATAATTAAGATATAAAATATCAACTATTACAACAATTAAGATTTAGTTGCGACATTTCGTTAAATCTTAATTGTTAGTGACCCAATACTTAGGGGTCGTTTGTTTTTTCCATTTAATTATTTTAACTTAGATTTACAAAGACACTAATTTGCCTAAATAGATCAATAAGAATGCAATGATTATATAAACTGATTACGGGCAAGAGATAACAACCAAGAACATATACAGTAATTTGAAACCCCGACAATTTGTGGGGAAGCATTATGAAGTTTCTGTTCAATCCATCTTAAAATGAGCAACTAAAATGGATAGGACCGCAATGAAACTAAATAGAGATTGAAGTTATTAAGTAAAAAAATAAGTGGAAACCAGATAATCTAAACTCAATACAATGAGGAAACTTTTTTGGCGCATTATAAAAATAAACTGCTTGAGAATCTCCTCCTAGATCACACTGACAAATTTAGGAGAAGAAAAAACATTGTAACTCACGGATTTACAGAAAGATGACAATAGAAATTAACTCATAAGAATCTGCTCCAAAATTACATACTAAATATGAGAATAAACATTGTACGTAATTCATCATTCAATTAAAGATCAACATAATTTTAAAATAATAATAATAATAAGGTTAATAAAACAAAGAAGAAAAAACATACTTAAGAAGAAAAAACATACTTGTGCTTCACAACGTACTACTGGTGTAACACGATCATTGTATTCTTCAATACTTAATGCAAGAAACAAAAAGTGCTTGCGAGCATATGGCTGCAAATATGAGAAACAGCTCGAGTAAGATTTGAAGAAGTCGGATCACTATGCGATTTCGCTTGGGGAATCTAAGGAAGATTGGGGGCCGGTTCCGTTTAAATTTTATAATAGCTGGTTGGAAGACAAAAACCTAATGAATCAAGCAAAAGAGGGATGGAGGGGGTGTTCGGTTAGAGGTTCTTCTGGGGCAGTGCTGGCTGCGAAACTTAGATCTACTAAGGGCTTCATTAAAAATTATTTACCTTCTAAGAATAGAGAGTCTTTTTCAATTAAAGATTTTGAAGACCGGCTTCATGAGGTGGATACGAAGGCTGTTTCGGAAGGGTGGACGGAGGTTTTGAGACAGGAAAGGGTAGCTATTCTGTGTGATATGTGGAAAGGTATTAGGAAGGAGGAACAGATGTGGAATCAGAAATCCAGAATCCAGTGGCTCAAAGAGGGGGATAAAAACACTAGGTTTTTTCACAATGTGGCTAATGGGAGAAGGAGATCTAATTTTATTGGGGAAATTGTCATAGAGGGGAGGAAAGTTACTAAGCCAGCCGAAGTGAAGGAAGGGATAGCGGATTTTTTTTAAAATCATTATAGGAAAGCCACTGAGTTCCGGCCAAATATAGGTAGCTTGGAGGTTAAGGTTTTATCGGAGCAAGAGAAGGAAAGGCTTGAAGGTCCTTTCGGCAAGGAGGAAATTTGGGAAGCAATTAGAGGTTGTGATGGGAACAAAGCCCCTGGTCCTGATGGAATGAATTTAAACTTCATCAAAGCAAATTGGGATGTGATCCAGGAGGAGTTTTGGAAGTTTATCAATGAGTTCTATCATGAGGGGTCTATAATCAAGGACTTAAATAACACATTTATTGCTCTAATCCCGAAATGTGTTAATCCGGATTCTATGAAGGATTTCAGACCAATAAGTTTGGTGGGCTCTCTGTATAAGGTGGTTTCTAAGGTCTTGGCGAATAGACTGAAATTAGTCATGGATTCTATTATTGGCGAAAATCAGATGGCGTTCGTGAAAAATCGCCAAATTACGGATAGCTTTGTTATTGAGGAAGAGGTGATTCACAAGTGGAGGAATGATTCGGAAGGGGGTCTTCTAATCAAGTTAGACTTCGAAAAGGCCTATGATAGTGTTGATCATGGGTTTTTGGATTCTATGTTGCAAAAAATGGGGTTTGGTGAAAGATGGAGGATGTGGATGAGAAACTGTATTTCTTCTCCCAAGCTTTCAGTCCTTGTCAATGGCAGTCCAACGGTCTAGTTTGGGATTCAAAGAGGCCTAAGGCAGGGGGATCCCCTATCCCCTTTCCTTTTTAACATTGTCAGCGAAGGCCTTAGTAGTTTACTTAGGAAAGCGATGAATTTGGGTATGTTGAGGGGTGTGGTTTTTGGGAGAAATGAGGTGCACCTGACTCACCTACAATTTGCAGACGATACGATTCTTTTTCTCAAACCGTGCATGGATATGATTAGTAATACGAGAAGAATTCTCAGAGTTTTTGAGATGGCTTCGGGTCTTCAAATCAACTTCCACAAGTCTTGTGTGGTGAAAGTGGGAAAAAAGGGATCAAGGGGTTCAACTTCTGATGTGTGGGCTGCAGCTTTTAGGTGTAAAAGTGCCAGCCTTCCCATCAAATATCTTGGTTTTCCGTTGGGGGCAAAACCTCGTCTCAAATCCTTTTGGGAAAACCTTGTGGGTCGTGTTGAAAGTCGTCTTGCCCCTTGGAAGAAAAGATTTCTGAACAAAGGGGGCCGGTTAGTTCTTATTAAGGCTGTCCTTACGAGCATTCCGAACTATTTCTTGTCTATTTTTAATCTGCCTGTGGGGGTTGCAAATAGATTGGAAAAAATTCAACGATCTTTCTTTTGGGGTGAAGAGGGTTTGAGAAGGAAAATCCATGCAGTAGATTGGATTTCGATGTGTAAAAGTAAGAAAAAAGGAGGTTTGGGAATAGGGAGAATGAAGGATAAAAATAGGAGCTTACTTGCCAAATGGGTCTGGAGATTTGGAAACGAAGACAACAGCTTGTGGAGGAGGGTGATTTGTGCGAAGTATGAGGTTCGGAAGGAAGCCTTAAGGTGGAAGTGGGGCTGTTCTAGTTCAGCTGGACCTTCTAATTTCGTTCAAGCTATAAATAGTCTGTTTAAGGCTGGCTCTTTTATAGAGAGGCTCATCAAAGAGGGCTCAAAATTTGTTTTAGGCAGCGGTAAAAGAGTGGATTTCTGGTCGGAATTAGGGAGTGAGGAATTGATTTTGAAGAATGCCTTCCCCAGAATTTATGCTTTGGCTGTGAAGAAGTCAGGTCCGGTAGAGGATTTTGGCTCTTGGGAAGGTCGGTGTTGGGTTTGGAAGGTGATGATGAAGAGACAAGTGTTTGATTGGGAAAGAGAGCAGTGGAATGCTTTCGTGTGCAGGTTAGATCAATTCAAACCTCGCATTCTTTTTTTTGATGCTCTTGCTTGGTCTTTTAGCCCGAAAGGTATTTTTTCGGTTGGTTCCTTTCGAAAGAGCCTGGAGGATTTAAGGGATGGTGCTGTAGTTGCTGATTCTTCCCTTGTTTGGCAAGGTATTTGCCCCCTAAAGGTTGAGATATTTTCGTGGCAATTACTTAGGGGTAGAATCATGGTTAGTAAGGTGATGAGCAATTTTGGGTTCTGCCCAAATTCTTCCCAGGTGTGTCCTATGTGCAAAAGAGAGGAGGAAACCGTCGACCACTTGTTTTTACATTGCTCTTGGGCTGCTGTTATCTGGAGGAAGACCATGTCGTGGTGGGGGGTTGAGTGGTGCGTCAATAAGTCTCTCTTGGAGTGGGCTTTAGGTTGGTTTGGATTGTGTCTGAGACCAAAACAGGGAAGAGTGTGGAACACCCTCTTCTATGCTACGGTGTGGACAATTTGGGAGGCTAGAAACCATTTGATCTTCAACAATTCTGACCAAGGGATCCTTAGAGTTGTGGACATGATCAAGATAAGAGTTACTTGGTGGTTCAAACATCATGCGGAAGGCTGCTCGGATTCGATTTCTGTTCTGCTTCAGGACGTGGCTGAAAGATGTTGTGTCTCCAAACCTGCCAAATCAGTTAACAAAGCCGACTGGACCCCTCCTATTTTTAGTGCCTTTAAGTTCAACGTTGACGGGTCGGCTAGGGGCAACCCGGGGCGGGCTGGCATTGGTGGCGTCTTGAGAGATCACAGTGGCAAGGTCCTAGGTTCGTTCTCAAGGAACATTGGCTTAACTGATGCTAACTCTGCTGAAATTTCAGCAATTCATCAGGCTTGTCAGTTATGTGCGACTCCGCAGGCCTTGTTCGGAAAAGACATTACTATTATTAGTGATTCTAAGACGGCGGTTTCTTGGGTTAACGGCTCTGGTTTCGGGAGTCTTAAGCATGTGGATGTTATTTATGATATCCGAGCTATGTTAAATCTCTTGGGCAGAATGACGATCATTTTCAATCCAAGATCTTCCAACTGTTTTGCGGATGCGTTGGCAAAGAAAGGCTCTAATTCGGAAGGGGATTTTGTTTTATGGGATGTTGATTAATTTTGGGTGATGGCCCTTTTTGTGTTGTGCTTTGCTCTCCTTGTTTTTGGCTCCTGTTTTGCCTCTTTTTTCTGCGGCTCTGTTCTGTTTTGTTGGCGTTTCTTTTTGCTTTTTGGGGTGGGGGTGCCGCCTCGTTGTGGCTTGTGGCCTGGTGGTTGTTTTGTGTGTGTTTTTTCCTCTGCTTTGTGGCTGGGGCTGTTCTTTGCCTTTTGGCTTTAATATATTGGCTGTTCAAAAAAAAAAAAAAGATTTGAAGAAGGCTAAAATTCACAAAGATAAAATAAGAAGTTATGTTCATCACAAGTCACAAGTTAGATTTTAGAAACAATTGCCCTAAAAAAAAAAAAAAAAAAAGCTGTGTGCCTTGATAGTTTCAGTTTAAATACAAATTCTTTTCTATGGCATGCATTCTAATAAGGAACTGGTGATTATCTTATATAAAGGTCCTATAATCATTCAACATGGGATATTTATTTTTTTCTTCTATTCTAATATATAGATAACAAAAACACTTCTCACATATAATTGAATTGCAGGAGATTACGAAAAACTTGAAGTGCTGGTGACCAAATGAAATTAAATAAAACGACCATCAAACACACCTCGTAAATGCAATCACCGATGTATGCTAGTGCTGCTGCATTGAACACTGATCGTGGTTTCTGAACTTTTTGGTGCATCTGGCAGCCATACATTGTATCCCATATAAGATTCATCCAAATTTCAATCAAACCATTATAAGCATTAGAATTTCTAAAAGAGGAAATTGGGGTATATAGCACTTTTTCAAAATGGATTTGTGTAACTACAACCACTTTAATAACTCATGTTTTAATAGCACCAAAAATGGAATTTGGACAAAAATACCCCCCAGTTTTTTTTTTTTTTTTCTCTTATGTGTCATTCATCTTCTTTCTTCTTCTTTTTTCCCAAACCTCCATTGATGGAGCTTCAATGGAGGTGCCACCGCCGACTGGAGAATTGATCGACAAAACCACCGGTAAAACATTCGTCGTGCGCCACCGGTTGTAACGGAAGTATCCATTTTTAGTTTCGAGCTGTATGGAGAGAGAAACGAAGCCAAACCCGAATCGTCTCTGAACCTTCATCGTCAGATCTGTGACGATCCGTCACGAATCCGACGAAACCGATGGAGCCAATGAACTCGACGTCGCCCAATCTTCCAGATCCAACTATCTCCTGAGTCAACCGGCGTCGTTGTCGGCACTGTCACCATTGATAGAGGTCGAACAGAATAAGTCTCGAACAAACTTGAATTAAGTCTCGAAACGCATCAATAAGTCTTAAAAACTCATGAATAAGTCTCGAACACACTTAAATAAGTCTCGAATTTAATCTAATAAGTCTCGAAACTGTAAATAAGTCTCGAATTTTCGAGAAAAAAAATACAAAGGAAAAGAGTAAGTGGGGGTATTTTGTCTCGTCACCTATTTAGGTGCTATTAAAACAAGACTTATTAATGTGGTGCTATTTGCACAAGCCCTCCCCCAAAAAGTGCTATTTAATTTTTGAACCCTTTCTAAAACCTATAAATCCAAAATTCAAACTTCAACTTTCCACACATATAACTCCATTAAACTCATAAGAAAATAAATAGATAATGTTAAAAAAAAAAAAAAGCTTAACCTTTCAAAATTTAATAAGTTCCTTTACACTTATCTACTCTACTTTTCATGAAAACACGGCTTCCACAACTTACCTAATAACCAAACAGAACCTGAAACAGCCAGAAAAATTCTCAAAAAGAACCTCATAATACAGCAAAATTGTCTCAAATAAACAAAATTCACATTACCCACATCAGAAAACACCATATTTTTCAATCAAAATCTTAAATTCACAAAACTGTCCAAATCTGCAAACACAAGACACCATTTTTTTCTCAAGCAGAAAAACCGACAAAATAAGAACTACAAAAGAGTGTGTGTGCCTTGACTGGGGCGCTTGAGAAGGTCAAAAACTGAAGGGTCCAAGCGGGTTGTGAGAGTGAGAGGTGGTGGTGGTGGAGGTTTAGCTGTCGAAGCAATATTCTTCTTGGGGTTTTTTGGGGCATTGGGGTTGAAGGAAAGTCTCTGTTGGGTGTCAAACGAAGCTCTCACTCGCAGTGAAGAAGAAGAAGAAGATGGACACGAAGAGAGTGACATTGTGGTGCAGTGAAGAGTGTAGAGAGAGAGAGAGAGAGAGAGAGAGAGAGAGAGAGAGAGAGAGGTGGTTTTGTGAGGAAATGATGGGTTGGACTTCATGCATTTGGGTCCAAAAAATTTTCTATGGGGTTTTGTGAGGAAATGATGGGTTGGACTTCATGCAATTGGGCCCAAAAAATTCTCTATGGGCCTAAAACACATCGGTAGAGGATATGATCTATTTTGATTAGGTATCTCAAGCTAAATACTAGACTGATTGTATAGTTTAATCTCATCAGATTCCGAAAAATTTGCGACTGACCAATGCATTCCAGCTAAAAACAAAGTGGTTGTATACTTTCCCTTAACATGATTTTGAATCTTACATTTACCCATTAAATCACAAAATATGAGAGACTCATCCCCAATAATAGTTCTTCATCTCATCACAAAATATGATGGTTTATATTTATTAGATCCAAATATAATTATGGAAGGAAAACAAAATTCTTAACAGTAAAAAATTATATATAAAATAAAAATAGACAAAGTTGGTGGGATTCGTACAAAACCTATCATTTGTATTTATTTTTTTTAATTACAAATTTTAAAACTAAAATTGAATATTAGATGAAGAGATGATCACACTATACAATTCACTAATTTTTATAAATTTAACTTGTCTTTCCTAGTTAGATATTAAAATCCAATATATGTGAACACATGGCATCTTTTCATTGGAAGTTCCAATCAACTCCTCTAGAGCCGCATACACACTAAAACAATGACGAGTGTCTCCTACTTCCTGCTTTTTCTCTGATTAATCATTTTTGTTTATCTTGACAGACACAAGACACTCTCTCAAAAACCCTATTCGCTCAAAAACACAGCTTTTACTCTCTCTCCCTCACTGAGTACCGCTTCACAGACAGAGACACACACAACCACTATGAGCCCCTACGACAGCCGCTCCGCCGACCCCAGCTCATATCGAGACCGCTGGAGGTAACCTTTCATCTGCATCTGCATTGAAATTTGGTTTTTGGGTGTATATAACATTGATGCATTTAGTTATTTTTTTTGGTCATTTAGTTTTATTTGGAATTTTTTAGTGATTCTGGGTTTTGTGTGTAATTTTATCTTAGTTGTGTAAATTTGGTGACCTAGTAGCTGAATTTGGTTGCTTTTGTTATAGGATTTGTCGCTAATTGTGTGCTTGAGGGGATGTTAGCTGAATTTTGTAGCTGCTTAGTAGTGACATGTTACAAAATCAAATGAGTAGAATTTATGAATAAGTTTATTTCAATCATTAAATATCGATAATGTCTTTGATATATCCCCAATGATTTCAAAATTTTAAGGTAAAGATATAAAAAAATATTTCATGTATGATATATCCCTGATATTTTGAAGATATTGACTATATTTCCGTAAATTTGGACCCTCCCGTATATCAACCTATATCAACCAAATCGATATTTACTTACTCAGCGATGAGAATATAGGTCTTGTCCAATGGGGTAGACCAAGAGCCAAAACCTATTTGAATTTGGAAAAGCAAATTGTTAGTTGATTTTACATGAAGATTATGATTGTTGAACTCAAAATACTGATTTGGATCTGTTTTATATTTATTGATTGTGAATGTTGTGTTTGTTTAGTGATTCAGGGTTTGGTGGGCCTTCGGGTTATGTTAGCTCAATTCGCTCATCCTCAAGCAAGAGGGATTACAATGTTGCCGAACCTCCAAGGAAGTTGGATTTGGATGGATTGATTCCTTTCGAGAAGAACTTCTATGTCTAGTCTCCATCAGTGGCTGCAATGTCAGAGAAGGAGGTGGAGAAGTATCGACTACAGTTGAAGGCCGAGATGTTCCCAAACCTGCCAAGAGTTTCAGCAATGTGGGGTTTCTTGGTACTTCCTATTAAATTTTTGAGAAATTTCTATATGTTTGTTTTTTAGCTATTGCAATTTCTATATGTTTTTTAGCTATTGCAATTGTGTTGTCACTGTTAAATCAATCATAAGAGACTCTCAAAGTCCTTTACATCCTTATTCAAATAAATGCTTTACAGGAGCTGCACATAGTAATATTGAATCAAAAGTATATACAACAAAATTATTTATTAGAGCTTAAAAGCCATATACGTGCAATAACAAACACAATCAAAGTTATTCAAATTTTTTTGATGGCCATGGGCGAAAGATGCTCGCTCCATAAGTTGACCGAACCATTTGGACGAACAAGGGAAGTTGCAGCCTTACAAATATTGCCACCGGTAAAGAAGCCACCAAAGTAATTGGCACAAAAACCCAATGCCATCTCTCACTAAGCACAATAGTTAGAGCTGCTCCAAAAGCTATTATCATTGCAGCTATAGAAAAGAAGAGAGAGCCAAGACCTATAATCAACTTCTTTGGTAGTGATTCGAGAAAGTCCTCTACCTCGTATCTTGCGGTTAAGATAGCTAAGAACATTAATAAGGAAGTCAAAGAAGAAAACAGACCTAGTGCATCTGAAATAACAAATATTGTGAATGCGTTCGTTCGTAAAAAAATTGGAATCCCTTTATCATTATTGCCTCCTGGTACAGTAAAAGCTGCAGCAAACAGTACAGTGGCAATAAGGGCGGAAACAAGCATGCAAGAATTGGCCGTATCTTTCATCCATTTCTCTCCTTGCTTAGCCAACTCCTTGTGCTTTGTCCTAAAAACATCTTTTGGTGTTTCATCGTCCTTGTTTTTCAATTCCCATTGATCAGGGAATTCAATTTCCTCAACCTCCTACAAAACATAACACTACATTTCATATGCCAATTGATATCTAATATGGTAATATCATTAACTCTCATCGAGTATAAATATTAAATAATGAAGTGTGCTAGGATTTGTTATTGTTTATTAACACTGTTATATTCATTAAATCTTGTAAGGTAAATACTTTGAACTCTTGACGGTAAGAGTTTAAATAATCAAGCTTATCACGTTTAAAAATGACAGGCAGGGATTATTGTATTGCTATCTTTGATTTCCAAATGATAAAAATTAGTAATTTTAAATTAATCGGACATAATCCATACCTTAAACCACTGCAATTCTCTTTGCATTTGTAAAGCCGCGCCTGAAACTGAAAGCAGTTTAAAAGAAGGGGCCAACTTCCCTGCCAAGTGTAAAGTGGTGTTTTCTGATTCGATCCGATCTATACTCATACCCTTAGTTGCTGTCGGAAAGATCTCTTTAATTATATTGACTATCTTTACTTGTCGATGTTCAATCGCAGCTTGCAATAAGTTTCGTTCAGGCATAAGGCGGACGTTTATCAGATCTGGAAAATGTAGAAAAAGGGCACTTACAATCTCTTCAATCCCACCTGTAACGGCACTAGCCATGATGCGTTTTGGATTTTCAAGAAAATGCTTGATTTGCTGAAAGCCCATGCTAGAAAGTTGTTTGCAAACATGATTTACTAATTCAGCAGCACATTCATGTTTCAACTTCGCATCTCGAACCTTTTTTACATAGGGCACTGCAAGTGAAAATCAGTTAAAATATAAAAGTTATAAATCTGTAGAAGATGAAATATTGGATACATTTTATTCGCCTTACTTGCAATATAAAAATATCAAAGGAGGTCTAAAATACCAGACAAGTATACATATTGTCCGCTTTGTACACACATATCTCATGGGTTGCTGTCGACTGGGATGGAGCCAAAAAACATTTCCAGTGGTGGCGTCAAAATAATGACTTATTTCAGCATGTATCTTAGAGGTACATTAAAGAACAAATTAATAAAAAAAATGTCGTTTATTTTTTTGAAACATGAAGAAAAAAAAATTGTTATTATGTTGAAAGTAAAAAATATTTTTTTTATTGAAATAATTTATCTTAATTTTTCAATCTAGGAAAATCATTTAAGATGATCTTTAAGTAATAATGAAAACATATTGGTTCAGAATTTGGAATTCTGCAGCTTTGAGTTCAAGCCAGAGAAGGCTATAAAGCCTAAAGTGTGGATCCCTCCGATGGGCGATAATTTGAAATTCAATGTCGATAGGTTGTGTAATGTGGAGAAAGGATGGGCAGGAATTGGAGGTGTTTTATGTGATTCAAATGGGGGGGGGGGGGGGGGTTGGGGGAAGTTTGGGCGGAATTTGTGTTCTTTTTCAGCTTCATTGGGTCAGTGGAGGCTTCTGCAGTGGAGCTGTTGGCGATCCACAAAGCATGTGTCTTGTGCGTGTCTAAAGCCTTGCTTCGGGGTCGTTTCATCAACTTCGAAAGTGACTCCAAAGAGGCTGTCTCTTGGGTGAACGATGATGATTTTGGTAATTTCCCGCTGGTTGATGTGATCTATGATATCAGAACTATGTTGAGTCAGTTGAGCAGTTCGCTTGTGTGTTTTGCTCCCAGAGAATCCAACTTGGTGGCCGATAATTTAGCTAAGAGGGGGCTGCAGTTGGAAGGGGAGAATGTGGTGCGGAGTGTTTTCTAAGGTTTTGTGTTTGTTGTTTGCTGCTGGGTTTCTTTTCTGTGGGGGTTTTGGGCGTCTCTTTTCCGGTTTTTTGGCCGTGGGGCTCTGGCAGTTTCCCCTGTTTTTTGACTTTTTCTGGGTTGCTGGCGGTTTTCTGGGTTGCTTGTTGCTTCCCTGGTCTGTTGTTTCTGCTGTTTTTGTTGGGTTTGAATAAATTGCCGTTTCTAAAAAAATAATAATAAAATAATAAAAACAAGGGATATCATTAAAAACGTTACTCTGGTTTGAGGTATTACCCATTTTAGTCCCTTTAGTTTAAGAAATGGCTATTTTGATCATTCTATTAACTTTTGTTAAAATTTGTAGCGCACAAATACGATTTTACTCTTCTATAAAATAAAATTAAAATTAAAATCTAATTAAAAAACTAAAATAGCTATTTTATTTTTTAACTTTTAATTTAAAAAAATTATAAAAAAACTTTTTTTTAAATATTGCAGTAATCTTAACGATGTTATATTACAGGAGAGGTTTTTGAATAAACACATATTTATTTACTCATCTAATAATAGTTAAAAGGTCAGATGAGGTTCTTAATATTAAACTAAAATAATATAGAAAATTTGATGGCCCTTAGTTCACGATACAATCAATAATAGTGTTTAAGAGTTAGAAAACAAATTAAAATTTAAATTGTACTCCTTGTTTTTTTTTTTTAACATCCAAAAACTATTTTAATTTTTATAAATTATAAAAATGTTATGATTCAATTTTTATTTTCATTTAAATTTAAGAAAAATATATGATCAAAGATATTTTGTATGTTATCAAGTGAAAAATATTAACTATGTCATTTATAGAAAAACTAAAACTAAAATAAATAAAAAATGAAATAGGTGTAAAAACACAAAAATATAAAAACTAATTATGTGATGAAAATTAAATTAGATGCAAACTTATAAAATTTTAAAACTTCAGGGGTAATGTCCCCAACTCGTCTTATATTGGCAATTTGGCACCATGCAGAAAGCTCATTGAGTATTTAAACTGGTCAGGACCCCTCTAGCTAGAATTGTGGGATTTGGTGGCTCACACTGATCCAACAAAGACCCCATAAGGTCAGCCGAGTTTTCCCATATATTATATAGGGTTCCTTACCTAGTTGTGCAATAGTTTTCCAGAGTAATCTCTTGAACCATCGAAGCACTGTACAGAAGAACAAGACATATGCTTATTAATTGATCAGGTTAATTGTGGTTGGATAAGAACAACTATTAAGAAATATTTTTTGTTTATAAGATCCTTTTGATCAGGAGCATCGGAGTTTCCAAACGAATTTAAGAATATATTAGTTTAAGGAATTTGAAGAATAACATTACAATAAATATAAAATTTGCAAACCTTGAGTTGCAAAGCTTCTTGGTTGCAATGTTGGAAAGCCTTCCAATATGCTTTCTGGTATATCTTCCATATTTAAATGTGTCTGGGGATTTCTTTTTTCCACGTGAACAACTTGAACCAATAAGAAGTGAACATGAAAAAGTTTTCCAATAGAAAACAAACACGTACGTATTTGATATATATATATATATATAGGCACAATTTTAACTAAAAAGTTGTTCAAGGAAAAGATATCTCACATTTATAGATCCATCTTTCTAAAAATCCAAGATTACTCCCACTAAAAAAACCATAGGGGTTAGTTGCCAACAAGTAGAGCAAAGAATCCCCATCTTTATCCTTGGCAATAGTCAAGTCAGGATATCTTTGGATGAAATACAAAGCTATATCTGTTGAAGATAGAACAAAAAAATTAATTATAGAATTACATCGGCTAAAGTTGGAACAAAAAGGGCATATAAATAATAAGATTGAGTATATCTGTTGGAAGTTGTATTGGCTTTTATTGTTCATTCTTACCATGATAACCTGATATAATTAGAAAACCAAGGATCCCAGGTAATGATTCCTCATCAACTCTGGTTTTCAAACTAAGGTACCACACCAACTCCTTATTTCCACTCCAGATAGAGCGAACAAGCGGCAGATTTCCTTGGTCTATTTGTAGTAAATCAGAGTTCTTTAGAATCAATGCCTTAGCGGTCTTTAAGCTTCCACCTTGTGCAACATAGTGCAGGACTGTGTTTCCAAGTTCATCTTGCACGACAATTGATTCTGGAGATGTTACAAGTTCCAAAAGCTTTAGGATGAATTCCCATCGCCAACGTAATGCCGCAACATGGAGTACTGTTCGTTCCTTCAATGCTGTTATCCGGGCGGTCAATGCATTCGGATCACGCTCAATGAAACTTATAGCAGCTTTCCAGTCACCGCTTTGTGCAGCACTGTACAATGGTAGGTAGTATTTGAGACGCTCTGCTGTCCCTTTACAGTCGACAATACTTTTAATTGTTAGACTACTATATAAATCAATATTATGCATAATTTTAATTCTAAAGAGGCAAAAGCAACACAACATCAGCTTTGGCAATTAATACTATGATCTTGATGGTCAAGGATGTGATCATCATGATCATCATCAATATCTCTGGTGGGAAGGTTTGTTAGCCTCTAACAAACTTAACAAACTTTGGAGGGAAAATTAGTTAAATATAACTAACTTGCCATGTGGCAATCTTATCCAAAAATGCTCTCCTAGAATCTGTAGTCAATACACACGAATTGTGTGAGTATAAAAGGAGGAGCTTAAGATTGGTAATGTAATGCATTGTTCAGAAACTCAGAAATGAAAATGCTCTGCTGCTTCTTCCTCTAGCTTTTGCTCTGTTTTTCTTTTCTTCAATATCAATGATTTTTGTTTTAAGCTTTTCATCAAACACTTTCAAGTTCCTTTATTTTCAATATAAACTAATAAAAAGACCAAATTACCCTTAGTTATTAAAATTTAAAAATGAAGATAATTCTTTTATAAAAAAAAACATTTCAATGAAATATAAATAAAAAATAATTTAAAAAGTGAAAAATAAAAAACAATTTTTAAAATTTAAAATTATCTTCAATTTTAATTTTTTTTAAATATTCTTAAAGTAAATAGAAAATGTTTAAAAATTTTAAATTAAAATGTTTTTACTGTTTTTAAAATTTTAAATTTTTAATAAATTTTTTATTTCTTAATTTTAAACTATTTGTACTACTTTTACTGTTTTTTATAAAAATATTACATTCGGTTTAAAATTTTAATAAATATAGACAATTTGGTATTTTTATTAGTAGTAGTAGATAAATACATACTTGCTTTCTAACTGTTTTTATGTCAAACTTTATGGGTGATAAGTGTATTTTCTCCATATGTATATGTCATCTGAGAATTTTCATGTGTGTATGGTTATATTAAATGATAAATGTCTAATTAAATTATCTTTTATCCCTATATTATAACATACTTGCAATATAGAAGACCTGCTATGCACCTATGTAAAAATGACACCATACTTACAGATTTCGTCAGTTGCAATTCGACCTTCAGACAACTGTGGTTGATGAGCACTTCCTTCTGGATTAATATTTGGTTGTACACCTCCTAGATTAGGACTTGTTATAGATCCAGCATCTGAAGCTAAAAACATCAAATGAATTTGAAAACATTAAACACCACCGTGGCACCGTCTACCGTTGGCTTTATGGTAACAAACTTGCATTTATACAATATCTCATATTTGAGTGGCCGCAGCCAAATGGTATATGTAAAAGAAAAAAAAAAATGAATACCATAAACAGCTATGGCAGATTTGAAAAGAATGTCAGATTTCAGAAATTTGAGGAAGGAATTAATTACTTGGAATGGAAGATGAAGGTGTGCACCGCACGAAACAGTGATGATGGCTTGACTCGATGAGGCACTACTACTACTACTAGTTTTATTGAGTTTTCACTTTGACATATAAAACCATTGCAGATTTTAAAAAGATCACTTCGACACAACTACTTTTTCTAGCCTCAAAAGACCAATACACACACAACCACACGATTCTATGGGAAAACGTATCTGAAAAACAAACATTTCTGGAAAAAATGACATGACCTGTCCCAATAAAAAAATATCCTTATTTTTTTTTAATAAAACATTTAAAAAAAATAATGCAAATTTCAGGATAATTGATTGACCTGGTCAATTAATAGCTTCTAAATTAATGGAATAAAGATGTAGAGATCTGCAATGGACTTAAGTGAAACGGCTACTTACAGATTTTGGGTTCACTTTTGGGTTCGGACAACTGATCGGGTTGATGAGCACTTCCTCCTAAATTACTGGGAAGTTGGTGGATTGGTTCCTCTGAACTGCTGCTTGGCATGTAGAACAACTGCGATTGATTAGCACTTCCTCCTAAATTACTTGGAAGTCGGTTGATTGGTTCCTCTAAAATGCTATTTGGCATGTTGTTGTTGTGGTTTGGTTGTACACCTTCACTCTCTGCTTCTTGTTGAAACATTGTGTGATTTTGAAACTAGATGCTTCACTAGGAAAACAAAGAGATTGTGTAAATCATTTACCTATATGATCTGTTATCACAACCCATCTCTATTTATACACAAATTATTCTTGAAATAAAGAGAATAATAAAAAAGCTGAGGCTGTCTTTTGATTTCTAACACCCACTGGCCTGTTCATATTTAATTAACAACTGATCATTAATTATTATATTAATTAGTGGGGGGAATGGCAATTTGATAAACTAATAAAAATATTTTCAATAAATCTGTATTATGGGATCCTGGCTGCACATGTAATTATTAATAGTTCCGCGTGAGATTTCTCAACCAAAAAAAAAAAAAAAAGGCATATTTAGACAAGGACTAATTTATCAAAATTTCTAGCAACATAATTATAAAGAAAGACCATGGAATAAAGTCGAGCTTATTTACATAGATTTTATTTATTTTTTTATTTTATTTTTTTGTAAGGAGAATCTTTTCGAAGTCATATCATACAATCTTTAAATAAATAGGTTTTTTTTATTTTATTTATTTTATTTATTTTTTATATTTTACCTTTTTTTAATAACAATATTACATGAATTCAAGGTTTTGGGGGAGAGAGATGACTTGAACCCACAACATCATTGATGTAGGTGTGAGAGGTTTACCACCAAACCAATCTCATTTCATCATCTTTAAATAAATAGCTTCTCTGTAAACATAATTAATTGGTCAATAAAAGTTTGTTCAATGAACTCCATTGTTGTTCAAGTTTTCTTTCGAGCTTTTCTGTTTTAGTCTATTAGTGTATTTGTATCAAACACTTATAAGTATTTAAACTTTCACAGTTACGAACTTACAAAAGATGATAAAAGCAATTACTGATTCCCAACAAACTTAATTGTTACAAAATACATTTAATAAAGAACTGGAAAGGAAAAAAAAAAAAAAAAAAGCCATGTTCTTATCAAATAATGCAATCTAAAAAATAAAATAAAAATTGAAATACCACAGCTGATAGTGACTTGAGATTCCACAGCTGATATGTATGGCTAAAGCCAAACAGGAAACCAACCTAAATCTTTCATTTTTAGATATATTAAAAAAAATTAATATAAAAAAAGTCCTCACAAACATCAAGATTCTTCATAATTCAGTTTATATACACTACACAAAATAAATTTCTCTTTTTCGTTATTTATTTATTTATTTATTTTTTTAAGATGATTAGTTAATGGATCATGCTCAAGTTGACACACGAATTGTCTCCTTCAGCTGCCAATTCTCCAATTTTGAAGATGGAATTCCATCTTGATTTGAAGCTTTTCTTTAATTCTAGTTTATTGTAAAATAACAACAATTAGATATAAATTTAAAATAAAAACAATAATAACAATCAGTTATAATTGGATTTTAGATGAATAATTTCTATTTTTTTATGATCAAAATCAATTTAATATATTTTAGGATCTTTTGATATTTTTGCTACATATCAAAGTGTTAGTGAGGACAATGTTTTACGAAAATTATTTGATCAATTTTGTATATATCAAAAAGTACGTTATTGGTACCAATAATTGGCTTTAATGTGTTCTTAAGGTACTGTAATTATCTAATAAGAAAAAAAAAAAAAAAAAAAAAAAAAAAAAAAAAAAAAAAAAAAAAACTAATTGGTACTTTAAGATTACATGAGACTTTAGTACTTTACTAGCTAAACAAATTGGTACCAACAAACAAAAATTTGTTGATATAGATGATAAAAGGGTGTGGTGCATCTAAAATTAATTATGAATACTGTAAAAGATTTTATCTTCTAAAGAAAATTGAAACGTCTTGGCTGTTGTTGGCTCTTGTTAACTCCGGGCCGGTACTGTAAAATCTGCAGCAAACACTGACAGAGTTGTCACAGCCATGCATCAAGTTCATCAATTTCTGATTTCTTAATCAAATTTAAATGCTCTTTAGTGAGTAGATTACAACATTATTAATTGTTTAATTGGGAAAGATATACCTTGCTTCTTTGATGACAAATAGACTATGGATTCTAAATACAAATATTCCAAGGCATTATTTTCTTTTTCAAAGTGAAGTCTTTTTTAAGCAAGGAATTAGCTAGACTAGTGATGATACTAGCTAAAAAATTCATGTATTTCTCAACGAGGGATCATATGCTTCCTTCATGACAAGAGCAAGTATTTCTTTTTCTTGAAAGAAAAAAAAGGTGATTTATACCATCCAAGCCATATATGCTAAAAAATCATGTGTTATTTAAAAGTTTAAAGATGGTACTGTGAGACCAAGTGATCAATACGCGCGTCAAAGTTGATACTAAAGCTTCAACTTATCAAATACACCGGTGGCATCAATTGTTTGTAAATCACAGCCATTTAGTTGGAGGAATCTGGAAGCTTATATATATATATATATTCTATTGTGCAATGGTATAATGTTATCACTTGTTTTTTGCATGTGATTACAGATATTAATGCTATCGCTTATGGGTTGTATGTGATTGTGCCAAAACAAAATTAAATTTTAATGTGATCATGAGTTATATGTATATGTATAGCTTCTGTGTAAACATAATTTATTAGTCAATAAAAGTTTGTTCAATGAACACCATTGTAGTTCAAGTCTTCTTTCCAGCCTTTCTGTTTTAGTCACTTGAGTAATTTGTATCAAACACCTACAAGTCTTGAAACTTCACAGGTACAAACTTAATTACAGATGATGATAAAAGCAATTACTGATTCCCAACAAACTATTTTTTTGATAAAATTGGACCGACTTAAGGGGGAAAAGCATCACAAGAGATCATATATATACTGAAAAACCCCTAGGCAGTATCCATGAATATATAAATAAAGGAAAAAAGAAACAAAAGAATCCAAAAAAACACAACAGAATAGAGGACAAATCCCCAAAAAAACCCAAAGGCACGCAGGCCAAACAAAAAAGAACAAAACTAGGAAAACCTGAAGAATTCTCTACTCATACAATCGTTACCAACTAGCCGAGAACAGAACGAAGGAGTGGAGGACCACCATAAATTAGAGGGAACACCCAAAGCGTGCTTAGAGAGAGCAACTGATTCCCAACAAACTTAATGGTTACAAAATACATTCTCACCAAATAACGCAATCTAAAAAATAAAAAAATAAAAACCAACGAAGTGAACAATTAAAGAAAAATAAAAAAGAGAAATGAAATACCTTGAGTGCTTCTTGACTGGTAGATAGTGATACTTGAGATTCCAAAGCAGATATAGTGATATATATGGTTGAAGCCAAACAGGAAACCAACCCAAGACTTTCATTTTTTTAGATATACATTTAAGAAAATTAATTTAAAAAAGTCCTCACAAACATGAAGCTTCTTCATAATTCAGTTTATATACACTATGACGTACTGCACAAATAAAAATTGAATATTTCATATTAGACTAAAAATTGAATATTTCATATTAGACTAAATGCCACAAATAAAATTACAAAGCCAAAAATAATAAAGTGTGTCCTTAGGCACATCCCCACCCATCAGATTGCCTTCTTCTTCGCATAATAAAGTGTGTCCTTGGGCCGTCCTTCTCGAATTGGGCTCGGCCCACTTCCTGCAATATTGAAATGATGTCAATTCGGGTCACATTAGCTCCCACTGATAATTGGGCTTGGGCCTTCTGGTTGGCCTGAAATTTAACGGCGGTTCCTCTTCTCAAAGTCGAAGGTAACTGAAAGATCTCCAATGCTATAATAGATTTTGAAAACTTATATGACAGGACAAATAGACATTACATTAAAATATATCTCTCAATAATCAATTCAGTATGAGCAGAGACACTCTCCCGTTGAATCAAAGTTAAGAGAATCTAAATTCAAGTGAAAAAATTCAATAACATCTATAATCAATAACATTAACATAGTTTATGCAGCTTATAAGTAGCTTACATGCCACACACAAGCAACTAATGAGCTTGTTATAGTTTCCTAATAATGCCTTTCATAGGCAGCTAGAGTTACTATAAAGAAAGACTAGTATATATATATATATGTATAATGTAATATATTTTTTCAAGTTATGTTTGAATATATTTTCATATATGCATCTTGTGTATACTTATTTATCACTGTTTTTTTTTTGTATATATGCATCTTGTGTATACTTATTTATCACTGTTTTTTTTTTGTATATATGCATCTTGTGTATACTCACAGAAAGATGGCAATAGAAATTAACTCTTAAGAATCTGCTCCGAAGTTACATACTGAATATGAGAATAAATATTGTAATCCATCATTCAACTTGAGATCAACATAACATAAAAAAATAAGGTTAAGCAGAAGAAGAACATACTTGTGCTTCACAACGTACTACTGCTGTTACACGATCATTGTATTCTTCAATACTTAGTGCAGGAAACAAAAAGTGTCTGCGAGCATATAGCTACAAATATAAGAAACAGCTGGAGTAAGATTTGAAGAAGTAAAATTCACGAAGATAAAATAAGTAGTTATGTTCATCACAAGTTATAAACAATCGACAAAAAAAAGCTGTGTGCCTTGAAAGTTTCAGTTTACATACAAATGCTTTCTAAAAACGAAATAAATTATATTCTATGGCATGCATTCTAATAAGGAACTCATGATTATCTTATATAAAGATCCTATAATCATTCAACATGAGATCTTCATTTTTTTTCTTCTATTCTAATATATAGATAACAAAAACATTTCTCACATAATTGAATTGCTGGAGATCACGAAAAACTTGAAGTACTGGTGACCAAATGAAATTAAAGAAAACGACCACCAAACAGACCTCGTAAATGCAATCACCGATGTATGCCAATGCTGCAGCATTGAACACTGATCGCGGTTTCTGAACTTTTGGTGCATTTGGAAACCTTTACTCTCTCTCTCCAGTTTCGTATTAGGATAAACATTATTTCAAGGAAATGCCCCATCAATTTTAGTTTAAGTTTTAATTTTTAATTTCCAACTGGTTTACTGCTATTTTTACTCACACCAGCACGTCACAGCTAAGTGACTACGTCGTTTTCACTTTTTTGAGTATTGTGCCGATTTAATCTGTGAAGTCGTGACGTGTGGGTTTTGTCATGACGTGTCCATGTTTTACCATGACTGGGCTAATTAAACAGAAACAGATGTGTTAACTGTGAGTCAACGCTTTACCTGGTCCAACAATAGGATGGAGGCTGCCTGGGCGCGTCTTGACAGGTTCTTGATTTCTCCTGAAATTCTTTGTTGGCTTCCTAATTTAGTTCAGATTGTTATTCCTAGAACTGTGTCGGATCACTATGCGATTTCGCTAGGGGAATCTAAGGAAGATTGGGGGCCGGTTCCGTTTAAATTTTACAATAGCTGGTAGGAAGACAAGAACCTTATGAACCAAGCTAAAGAGGGATGGAGGGGGTGTTCGGTTAGAGGTTCTTCTGGGGCTGTTCTGGCTGCGAAACTTAGAGCTGCAAAAGGTTTTATTAAAAATTATTTACCTTCTAAAAATAGAGAGTCTTTCTCTATTAAAGTTTTTGAAGACCGGCTTCATGAGGTGGATACGAAGGCTGTTTCGGAAGGGTGGACGGAGGTTTTGAGACAGGAAAGGGTTGCTATTCTTTGTGAGATGTGGAAAGGTATAAGGAAGGAGGAACAGATGTGGAATCAAAAATCCAGAGTCCAGTGGCTCAAAAAGGGGGATAAAAACACTAGGTTTTTTCACAATGCGGCTAATGGGAGAAGGAGAGCTAATTTTATTGGGGAAATTGTCATAGAGGGGAGGAAAGTCACTAAGCCAGCCGAAGTGAAGGAAGGGATAACGGATTATTTTAAAAATCATTACAGGAAAGTCTCTGAGTTCAGACCTGATATAGGCAGTTTGGAGGTTAAGGAATTATCGGTGCTTGACAAGGAGAGGCTTGAATGTCCCTTTTGCAAGGAGGAAATTTGGGAAGCAATTAGAGGTTGTGATGGGAACAAAGCCCCTGGTCCTGATGGCATGAACCTAAACTTCATCAAAGCGAATTGGGACGTGATTCAGGAGGATTTTTGGAAGTTTATCAATGAGTTCTATCATGAGGGGTCGATAATCAAGGACTTAAATAACACGTTTATCGCTCTTATCCCGAAACGTGTGAATCCGGAGTCTATGAAGGATTTCAGACCAATAAGTTTGGTGGGCTCTCTGTATAAGGTGATTTCTAAGGTCTTGGCGAATAGACTGAAATTAGTCATGGAATCTGTTATAGGCGAAAATCAGATGGCGTTCGTGAAAAATCGCCAAATTACCGATAGCTTTGTCATTGCGGAAGAGGTGATTCACAAGTGGAGGAACGATTCCGAAGGGGGTCTCTTAATCAAGTTAGACTTTGAAAAGGCCTATGATAGTGTTGATCATGGGTTCTTGGATTCTATGATGCAAAAAATGGGGTTTGGTGAGAGATGGAGGATGTGGATGAAAAACTGTATTTCTTCTCCTAAGCTTTCAGTCCTTGTGAACGGCAGTCCAACGGTCCAGTTTGAGATTCAAAGAGGCCTAAGGCAGGGGGATCCCCTATCCCCTTTCCTTTTCAACATTGTCAGCGAAGGCCTTAGTAGTTTACTTAGGAAAGCGATGAATTTGGGTATGTTGAAGGGTGTGATATTTGGGAGAAATGGGTGCACCTGACTCACCTGCAATTTGCAGACGATACAATTTTTTTTCTCAAACCGTGCATGGAAACGATTAGTAATACGAGAAGGATTCTCAGAGTGTTTGAGATGGCTTCGGGGCTTCAAATCAACTTCCACAAGTCTTGCGTGGTGAAAGTGGGAAAAAAGGGATCAAGGGGTTCAAATTCTGATATGTGGGCAGCGGCTTTTAGGTGTAAAAGCGCCAGCCTTCCAATCACATATCTTGGTTTTCCGTTGGGGGCAAAACCTCACCTCAAATCCTTTTGGGAAAACCTTGTGGGTCGTGTTGAAAGTCGTCTTGCCCCTTGGAAGAAAAGATTTCTGAACAAAGGGGGCCGGTTAGTCCTTATTAAGGCTGTCCTTACGAGTATACCGAATTATTTCTTATCTGTTTTTAATCTGCCTGTGGGGGTGGCTAATAGATTGGAAAAAATTCAACGATCTTTCTTTTGGGGGGAAGAGGGCTTGAGAAGGAAAATCCATACAATTGATTGGATTTCGATGTGCAAAAGTAAGAAAAATGGAGGTTTGGGAATAGGGAGAATGAAGGATAAAAATAGGAGCTTACTAGCCAAATGGATTTGGAGATTTGGTAACGAAGACAATAGCTTGTGGAGGAGGGTGATTTGTGCGAAGTACGAGGTTCGGAAGGAAGCCTTACGGTGGAAGTGGGGCTGTTCTGGTTCAGCTGGACCATCTAATTTCGTTCAAGCTATTTTCAGTCTTTTTAAGGCTGGCTCATCCACGGAGAGGCTCATCAAAGAGGGCTCTAAATTTGTTTTAGGCAACGGAAAAAGAGTGGATTTCTGGTTGGAATTAGGGAGTGAGGAATTGATTTTGAAGAATGCCTTCCCCAGAATTTATGCTCTGGCTGTGAAGAAGTCAGGTTCGGTTGAGGATTTTGGCACATGGGAAGGTCGGCGTTGGGTATGGAAGGTGATTTTGAGGAGACAAGTGCTTGATTGGGAAAAAGATCAGTGGAATGCTTTTGTGTGCAGGTTAGATCAATTCAAACCTCGCATTCTTTTTTCTGATGCTCTTGCTTGGTCTTTTAGCCCGAAAGGTATTTTTTCTGTTGGTTCCTTTCGAAAGAGTCTGGAGGAGTTGAGGGAGGGTGCTGCTGTTGCTGATTCTTCCCTAGTCTGGTAAGGTATTTGCCCCCTAAAGGTTGAGATTTTTTCGTGGCAACTTCTTAGGGGTAGAATCATGGTTAGTAAGGTTATGAGCAATTTTGGGTTCTGCCCAAATTCCTCTCAGGTTTGTCCTATGTGCAAAAGGGAGGAGGAGACTGTCGACCACTTGTTTTTGCATTGTTCTTGGGCTGCGGAAATCTGGAGGAAGACCATGTCTTGGTGGAGGGTTGAGTGGTGCGTTCATAAGTCTCTTTTGGAGTGGGCTTTAGGTTGGTTTGGATTGTGTCCGAGACCAAGACAGGGAAGAGCGTGGAACACCCTCTTCTATGCCACAGTGTGGACTATTTGGGAGGCTAGGAACCTTTTGATCTTCAAGAATTCTGACCAAGGGATTCTTAGAGCTGTGGACATGATCAAGTTAAGAGTTACTTGGTGGTTCAAACATCATGCGGAAGGCTGCTCTGATTCGATTTCTGCTATGCTTCAGGACGTGGCTGAAAGATGTTGCGTCTCCAAACCTGCCAAATCAGTTAGCAAAGTCGACTGGACCCCTCCTATTCTTGGTGCTTTAAAGTTCAACGTAGATGGGTCGGCTAGGGGCAATCCGGGGATGGCTGGCATTGGTGGCGTCTTGCGGGATCACAGTGGCAAGGTCTTAGGCTCGTTCTCCAGGAACATTGGCTTAACGGATGCTAATTCAGCTGAAATTTTAGCAATCCATCAGGCTTGTCAGTTATGTGCGAGTTCGCAGGCTTTGTTCAGAAAAGAGATTACAATTATTAGTGACTCTAAGACGGCGGTATCTTGGGTTAACGGTTCGGGTTTTGGGAGTCTTAAGCATGTGGATATTATTTTTGATATCCGGTCTATGTTAAATCTTTTGGGCAAAATGACGATTATTTTCAATCCAAGATCTTCCAACTGTTTTGCGAATGCGCTGGCTAAGAAAGGCTCTAATTCGGAAGGGGATTTCATTGTTTGGGATGTTGATTAATTTTGGGTGCTGGCCTTTTTGTGTTGTGCTTTGCTTTCCTTGTTTTTGGCTCCTGTTTTGCCTCGTTTTTCTTTGCTCCTGTTCTGTTTTGTAGGCTGTTCTTTTTGCTGGTTGGGTTGGGGGTTCTGTTTCGGTGTGGCCTGTGGCCTGGTGGCTGTTTTGTGGGTGTTTTTCCTCTGCTTTGTGGCTGGGGATGTTCTCTGCCTGTTGGCTTTTTTAAAAATTGGCTGTTCAAAAAAAAAAACTGTGAGTCTGCGTGTGCAAGTCACAATTGTGACGATGTCGTTTTTTATTTTGCAAGGATTGGGCCGATTGAATTCGAGAAAGCCCAATCTCCAAATAAAAACAGAAATGTTAGTTGTGACGTGCCCATTTTTACTCTGTCTGGGCACGTTGAAACATAGTGACGACGTCGTTTTTATTTTTGCGAGGATTGGGCCGATTCAATTCGCGAAGGCCCAAGCTCAAAATAAACATAAATGTTTTTTTTTTATTTATTATATATTTTTTAGTTTAAAGTATTGTTTTTACTATTTATTGAAAATATAAGGGCAATTACCAATTAGGTCCTGGACTTTTTTTTAAATTCCAAGTTGTTTGCGACTTTTACAAAAGTGACCAAATTGATCCTCACATTTTTCCCAAGTGCCAAATTAGTCCCTCTCTTTTTAGAAGTGACCAAATTGGTCCATTTAACGGTTTAACGTGTTAAATATAACAGTTGACTCTAACAATTTTAGTTAAAGTACTTAAATACCCTTTAGTTGTCATATTATAGGAAAGTTGTTTTGTTTTTTATGTATTAAATTCACCATTATAATTACAACAAAATCAAAAAATATTTTCAATAAAACACCATTTGTACCTTTTTAATTAAAATTTATTAAAAAAATCTAAAAAAATTTTAATAAGACAATATCAATTATACCATTATTTTATAAATAAAGTTACCATTCATTTCCAGTTTAATCTTTTACCATTTTTATATAATTGTTTTTTTTTTTTAATATTATACAAGCACCGTTGTCCAAATTATTCAAAAATCAAAACCCACAAATAAAATAAACAAAAATATTCATGTGTTAAAAAAAAATGTGGATGTGTCATTATTATATTGTTTAGCAGCAAAATACAATTTTACACCCTACACAGTTAAAGTTGACTGACGGAACTTTGTTAGATTGACTAATTTGGCACTAGGGAAAAATGTGAGGACCAATTTGGTCACTTTTGTAAAAGTCGCAAACAACTTGGAATTTAAAAAAAAGTCCAGGACCTAATTGGTAATTGCCCAAAATATAATAACAAACCTAGTTTCGTATTTTTGAATTCCTTGAGAAAAAAACACAGCTTTTACTCTCTCTCTCTCTGCCTCACTGTGTACCGCGTCACAGACAGTTACACAGAGCCACTATGAGCCGCTCCGCCGACCCCAGCTCGTACCGCGACCGCCGGAGGTAACCTTCATCTGTATTCGCATTGAAATTTGGTTTTTGGTGTATATTACATTGATACATTTAGTTATTTTTTGGGTCATTTAGTTTTGCTTGGAATTTTTTTAGTGATTCTGTGGTTTTGTGTGTAATTTTATCTCAGATGTGTTAATTTGGTGACCCAGTTGCTGAATTTGGTTGCTTTTGTTATAGGAGTTGTTGCTAATTGTGTGTTTGAGTGGATGTTAGCTGAATTTTGTAGCTGCTTAGTAGTGACATGTTACAGAATCAAATGAGTATAATTTATGAATAAGTTTATTTTAATCATTAAATATCGATATTGTCCTTGATATAATGATATATCCCCAATGATTTCAAAATTTGGGGGTAAAGATGAGAATATAGGTCTTGTCCAATGGGGTAGACCAAGAGCCAAACCCTGTTTGAATTTGGAAAAGCAAATTGTTAGTTGATTTTACATGAAGATTATGACTGTTGAACTCAAAATACTGATTTGGATCTGTTTTATATTTATTACTTGTGAATGTTGTGTTTGTTTAGTGATTCAGGGTTTGGTGGGGCTTCGGGTTATAGCAGCACAGTCCGCTCATCCTCAAGCAAGAGGGATTACGATGTTGCCGAACCTCCAAGGAAGTTGGATTTGGATGGATTGACTCTTTTCGAGAAGAACTTCTATGTTGAGTCTCCATCAGTGGCTGCAATGTCAGAGAAGGAGGTGGAGTATCGACTACAAAGGGAAATCACAGTTGAAGACCGAGATGTTCCGAAACTTGTCAAGAGTTTCAGCGATGTGGGGTTTCCTGGTACTTCCTACTGGATTTTTGAGAAATTTCTATATGTTTGGTTTTTAGCTAGGCTTTTCTTCTTTTTTTTATTTTTTTATTTTTTAAGTTGCAGCTGACTTGTTGCAATAAAGACTTAAAGAGTGAGCAATTGCATTTGCTGTGATTCTAGGGTTAAGCTGGTGGATAGATATTTTGACGCAAACTCTTGGTTTTTATTTATTGTTTTTGTGGTAATAGAAATCTGAAAATTGCCCTTTAGTGGCTCATTTCTAAACTTAACAGAGTTCACACCTTTGATGTACCATTTGTTGCTTCTTTCATGAATTCATACCTGATCTTCTTTAATGTCGTAACCTTGTTGGTTTATTCACCCATTTATTTACGATTTAACATGAAACAAGCTTGACATTGGAATATCCATATAAATTTTACTTTCCAGAAAATTTACCTTGAAAATTTACCCTCTTTTACAGAGAAGAAAAGTTATAATTTTTGCCTGAAAACTGGATTTACACTAGTATCAGTGTATCACATTTATAGTTGATGAAGAAATAAAAAAATGGAATGGATAGGTTCTCTTCCTTGGAAGTAAATATGCTTTGTATATGAACTTGATGGTAGGTAGGCATTAAACAATTACAGTAGAGTCTCTCGTGCTGCAATTTTCCAGCATATGATCGTTTGACTAAACTGTTATTGCTGAGGCTAAGAGTGTAAGATGGTACTTGACTAATTGACTTAATCTGTGTTGTTAACAGAATGTCATTTCAATTGTTAACAATCGTGGAATTGACCGACAAATGAGCATTTTTTTTGTTGCTTTAGTAGATATCCTCTTTAAGACAGTGAATGGGTTTCATCATGAATTGTTGATTACTTTGTAAATTGTAATTATATAATCAGTTTGTTTTTTTGAACAGCAATTTATTCAAGAGGCCCACAAAGCCTAGAACAAGCAAGCAACAAGAACCCAAAAGGCCAGAGACAACGAAGGCCCCCAAAAACAAAGCAAAAGCCAAAACAAGCCCAACAAAAACACAGACCCAAAACCACAACACTGCCTAAACGGGCCCAAAGCAAGAAGACCAAAAACAAAAAAAGCCCAAAAACAAAGCAATTGACCCTCACAACTCAAAAGCTACTAAGAATCAAGACAACAAAAAACAACATTCCAGGAAACACCACGACCAAAAAATAGAAAAGATTATTGATCCTTCGCCATTTTCGACTTGATTCCCATTAGTTTCGTAATAACCTTAGCAATAATGTCAGCCATCTTCACTTTTTTAACTTTGAAATCGTATCCCACAGAAATGCCATAATCAATAACCTTAAAAATCTCCTCCTCAAGTTTCCCTGACATAATAAAACAATTCTTGGAACTCCTCAACTTCATGTCATGACCCTTAACAGCAAGGCAATAATCTCTACCCTTCCTCCTCTTCGAATTTTTAACAGTTTCAACATTGTTTCCCCACTTCACCGGAACTGTGATTAGACCTGAAGTTAGAGACAACTTCTCGTTATCTAACCCGCCTTTACCGCTCAATAACACACTATCACACCTCAAAAAATTGGAATTCAAAAGCAACCCCTTCCCATCAATGAGATCACCATTAGCCAAGACTCCTCTATTCTCACAAGACAGCTTGGCAATAACCTTTGAATCCACCATTGACTTCTTTTTTGAAAAAAAGTGACAGCTATCTCTAGCTTTGTCTGATATGGACAGCTCACTGAATTCATAACCCTTGTCTAGCTTCATAAAGCGTTTAGAAGACTCCTTTCTTGCTGTAGCCTCAACATCACTGACTAGACCATCATCTCCAAGGCTGCTCCCACCACCTACCCTATCGTCCTCAGACCTAAGCTGTAATAAATTGACATTATCAGTTTGATCCCATACCCTCCCACTATAGCCTTCCCTAGGATTAACAACACTACACCCCAAACCTTTTCTTGGAACAAGCTCCAACTTGCCACAACAACTACTCCTTCTGACAGAGACAACAGATAAAGGAGGGTTGTCACCAGCCCCTTTCTTGGAATTAAATGAGGCGCCATTTAATTCACGGTTCCCCAGCCCATTTCCTTTGTCTTTGACACTCTTACCACAGCCTTCCCTAGCATTTTCTTCAGAACATAGCTCCATTGAGCTCTTATCAATCTCAATGAATGTTAATTTGCACTTTGTTAAAAGATTCATTAAGATGGTAGAATTGTTTTCTTATTAGACTCTATTCATTGGAATGTACCTTCTTGATTGCAGAATATGTTATGCAAGAAATTGCAAAAGCTGACTCAAGGATGGCCTATGGCATTGAATGGTCGTGATCTATTCGGAATTGCTGAAACTGGGTCAGGAAAGACAATTGCCTATCTTTTGTCTGCTATTGTCCATGTTAATGCCCAGCCGATTTTAGGTAAACTTGTAATTTTCTAGTTATTCAAATATATTGTGTTGATTTTATTTTATTTTACATTTTGGTTGTTGGATTAGTGTAAGTTTGGTCATCTTCACTATATTTTCAGCTCCTGGAGATGGTCCGATTGTACTAGTTTTAGCTCCAACACGTGAACTTGCAGTTCAAATTCTACAAGAATCAACTAAATTTGGTGCATCATCAAGGATTAAAAGTACATGCATCTATGGTGGATTTCCAAAGGGACCTCAAGTCCGTGATCTCCAAAAAGGTAGATGACTTATCAATTAACTTTTTATGGAACTTCATGAATTGGCTATTGTTTTACTTGCATGTTGATTAAGTTTAAGATGACGTGCAATTAGCGTGTATAATCTTGTAGAATTAGAAAAAAAAAATTAGCATGAATAATCCGAAATAAAGTCTTTCATGCTTTCTAGGATATCTTCCATATATACCATTAACAAATACGGTGGTGAGTTTTTGATTTCCACATGAACAACTTGAACCAACAAGAAGAAATCATGGAAAAGGTTTTCCAATAAAAAAAACAAAAGACACAGAAGTAAGTATTTGATATATTGGCACATTAAAGTAAAATTGAAGGATATGATACTTGTATTTATAGATCCATCTTTTCAAAAATCCAAGATCACTCCCGCTAAAAAAGTGCGAAGGCTCACATGCTAACCAGCAGAACATAGAATTCCCAAATTCATCATAGGAAAGAGCCAAGTAATGATATCTTCGGACAAAATACAATGCTATATCTGTTGATCGAAGTTGGAAAACAAAAAAGATTAGTTATCATATAACTACATCCGTTGAAGTTGGAACATAAAAAAGAAAAATAATAAGACTATTTATGTTGAAAGTTGTATAGTCCTTTATCATTAGTTCTTACCATGATAACTTGATTGAAGTAGATTACAAATGATTTTAGGTAACATAGGAATAATAAGAAGGGAAAGCAAGGAGACTCAACTCTGGTTTTCAAAGCTTAGTACCACACCAAATCCTTACTTTCACTCCACATAGAAAAGAGAAGTGGCAATTCTCCTTGATTGTTGGTTATTTGTGGTAAATCATTGTTCTTTGCAACCAATGCAATAGCAGTCTTTAAGCTTCCACCTATTGCAACAAAGTGAAGGACTGTGCATCCAACTTCATCTTGCATTGCAGTTGATTCTGGAGATAGAAGTTCCAAAAGCTGACTTGAGATTCCTCAGCTGATATTTTTGGCTGAAGCCAAACAAAGCTGGAACCCAACCTAAATATTTCATTTTTAAATCTCTCCCTGGTTTTTTATTTCTCTTCTCTGCTCTGTTTTTTAGCATCCTCTGTTCTTAAATTAGAAGATGATATATATTTCCTTTTATATTCAATTTGTATTTCAATCATAAATCTGATATATATATTTCTTAGAAAAAAAACTCATATAATGGCTTTGCATTTATGAGAAGGAAGAGACTGAAGTTTATAAGTTGTTTGGGAGAAGTTTGTGTTGGTCGAATGAGAAAGTAAAATCAATCATCAAGACTCTCAAAGTCTTTTACATTCTTCAAATAAATGCTTTACAGGAGCTTTTAAGATTGCACATAGTAATATTGAATCCAAAGTATATACAACAAAATTATTTATTAGGGCTCAAAAGCCATATACATGCAATAAAAAACACATTTAAAGTTATTCAAATTTTTTTGATGGCCATGGGCGAAAGATGCTCGCTCCACAAGTTAACCGGACCATTTGGACGAACAAGGGAAGTTGCAGCTTTACAAATATTGCCATAGGGAAAGAAGCCACTAAAGTAATTGGCATAGAAACCCAATGCCATTTCTCTCTGAGTACAATAGTTAGAGTTGCTCCAAAAGCTATAATCATAGCGGCTGTGGCAATGAAGAGAGAGCCAAGACCTATAATCAACTTCTTCGGTAGTGATTCGAGGAAGTCATCTACCTCATATCGTTTTTTGTTTCTGTCCTTCTTTTTGGGGTTTTTTTTCTCTGCGCTGTCTTTTCTGGTTTCTGCAGGGTGTTTTTCCTATGCTGCTTTTCTTTTCTGGTTTTGTTGTGGTGCCTCTGGCTGTTGTTTTTTGGGGGGGGTTTTCGGTTGCTTTTTGCCTTGTTTTTGGTTGGTTTTTTCTTTGGCTCTGCGTTTTGTGTGGGGTGTGTGGGGGGTTGCTCCCCTGGCTGGCTTTCGCCAGTTTTTATCAATAATATACAATCTTTTGCTGTTCAAAAAAAAATCTACCTCATATCGTGCAGCTAGGATTGCTAAGAACATTAATAGGGAAGTCAAGGAAGAAAATAGACCTAGTGCATCCGAAATAGCAAATATCATGAATGTGTTTGTATGTAAAAAAATTGCAATCCCATTATCATTACTGTTGCCTCCTGGTACTGTAAATGCAGCAACAAACAGTACGGTGGCAATAAGTGTCGAAACTAGCATGCAAGAATTGGCTGTATCTTTCATCCACTTCTCGCCTTGCTCAGCCAACTCCTTGTGCTCTTTTCTAAAAATATCTTTTGGTGTTTCATTTTTATTGTTTTTCCATTCCCTTTGATAAGTGAATGTAATTTCCTCCGCCTCCTACAAAACATAAGACAATATATATATTTATAATCTTCATATAACACTATATTTGATATGTTAATTGATATCATAGTATAATAGGGTAACATCATTAACTCTCTTCAAGTATAAATATTAAATAGGATTAGTTATCAACTCTTGATGGTAAGCTAGAGTTTAAAAAAGCAATTCATCCGGTGATTATTGTATTTGCCAGCTTTAATTTGCTATGCTAAAAATGAGTAGTATTGAAATAATTGGACATAATCGATACTTTAAACCACTGTAATTCTCTTTGTATTTGTAATGCTGTGCCTGAAACTGAAAACAGCTTAAAAGCAGGAGCCAACTTCCCTGCCAAGTGTATAGTGATGCCTCCCAATTCTATATAATATGAACCCAAATTCTTAGTAGCTGTTGTAGAGATCTCTTTCATTGCATTGACTATGTTATCTTGCCAATATTCAAAAGCAGCTTGCAATATGTTTCGATAAGGTAACGATACTTTTTCGTTTATCAAATCTGGAAATTGTAGTAAAAGGGTCTTTACAATCTCTTCAATTCCACATTTAATGGCGCTATCAAGGATATTGAAATCTGGATTTGTAAGAAAATCTTTGATTTCCTGAAAGCTCATGTTAGAAAGTTGTGTGCAAACATGATTTACTAATTCAACTGCACATTCATGTTTCAACTTCGCATCTCGAACCATGTTTACAGAGGGTGCTGCAAGTGAAAATCAGACAAAATATAAAAGTTATAAATCAGTAGAAGACTAAAAATTGGATAACTTAGTACAATTTACAAAGTCTAAAATTCGACTGAAGTCTAAAATTGGATAACCTCTCTCCACCGGAAACTCCTCCGTAGGGCTACCATTAACAAGCACAGAAATGGAAGGGGTTGAGATGCACCACTTTATCCACTGCCTCCATCTAACCCCAAAACCCATCTCTTCCAAGATAAAATCCAAGAAGGAATGGCCCACCGAATCATAAGCCTTTTCAAAATCCAATTTCACCAAAAGACCCCACACTTTATCTTTTTTCCAATTATGAATAATTTCCTCCGCCACCACATAACTATCTAGAATCTGTTTGTTAGAAACAAAAGCCATATGATACTTACCTATCACCGAATTCATCATCAGCTTCAAGCGATTAGCTAAGACTTTGGCAAGAATCTTATTGACGCAGAACGGAAGTAAAGGATTTACCAGCGTAAACCCTAAGTTCTCATAATCTGGAATCCACCAGTAAATTCAATTGAAACCAAAATAATAATATTATTGAATGATTCGAAACTGATAACAAAGAGCCTTAAATAGACTCGGGAAACCCTAAAATAAGCAAAAAGACTAAAATATCCTCAAACTAAACCAAAACGGAAAACAAATAAAAACACTAAAAACTTCGGCTGTCCGACAACCTAACTTAAACAGCTCCGATGAGGATGCAAATGACGTCAACCGAGCTGGCCCTAGTTGATCCGCTGTAGAGCTCTGAAAACCCTTTCCGAAAACATATTATAATAGGAAATCTGACAACCGAGCGAAAAGTTATGCCCGTTTCTTCGGAGCACCCCTTTTGGACAGTTTTCTGTCCATCTCTTCTTCAAAATCCAATGCCAACTGTCCTACATCATTTATACATCAAACCCACAAGACTAATCGGTCTAAAGTCCCTCATTGACTCCGGATGACTGCATTTCGGAATTAGAGTTATAAAAGTCTTGTTCAAATCTTTAACAACCTTCCCGTTTCCATGAAACTCCTCGATGAACTTCAAAAAATCCTCCTTTATAAACTCCCAATTTCCTTTAACAAAATTTAGATTCAAGCCATCGGGCCTTGCGGCCTTATTGCCGTCACAATCACACACTGCTGCCCACACTTCTTCTTCCTTAAAACAAGCTTCCAAATTGTTACTAACTTGGTCTGACAACTTCTTAAGATTTAACCCCCTCATTTTAGGCCTTTTCCACTTCACATTCGAGAAGTGATCTTTAAAAAACTTCCAAATCCCTTCCTTTACTTGAAATGGGTCCGTCAACTTGACCCCATCAAAATCAATCTCACTAATTTGGCTCCCTCGCCTCTTACCATTCGCCACATTGTGAAAAAAACCGGTATTTCTATCTCCCAATCTCAACCAACTCACTCTAGCTTTTTGTCTCCAAAGTTGTTCTTATTTTCTAAGTTCCCTTCAAAGCTTAGAGAGAAGAGACACCGTCTCCTTCCTAAGAACCTCTGACCAGCCAACCAAACCAACCTTGCTGTCTAAAGCAGCCAAGCTATCCTTTAGAACTTTACTACCATGCGAAACCCCTCTAATGCTAGCATACCGTTTCTTCATATACTCTTTTGCTTCCTTAGCCTTAGCTGCTAACAAGAAACCTTTGGAGCCTATCGCTTTACTTTCCCTCCACCCTTCGATAGCTTTTGAAATCATACCTTTATCCTCTAGCCACCCATTAAAAAAACGAAAAGGCTTAGGCCCCCAATCCACTAACTTTTCGCTAAGAAGGATGGCATTGTGATCAGACAAGGAACGCGATAAACCCCATTGAACCAAATTGGGAAACTATAAAAAAAATCTCCGGAGACACCAAGAAACGATCAAGCCTCGACCATGTGAACGGCATCCCAACCAAAGGCAAATCCACCACCTTTGCTTCATGCACAAACTCATTAAAATTCCTTATTGACCCCAAATCACACCCTCTACGTAAACTTGTAATTTCCTAGTTATTCAAATATATTGTATTGATTTTATTTTATTTTACATTTTGGTTGTTGGATTGGTGAAAGTTTGGTCATCTTTTCTATTTCAGCTCTTGGAGATGGTCCGATTGTACTAGTTTTAGCTCCTACATGTGAACTGCGGTTCAAATTCTATCAGAATCAACTAAATTTGGTGCATCATCAAGGATTAAAAGTACATGCATCCATGGTGGAGTTCTAAAGGGACCTCGATCAAGTCCGTGATCTCCAAAAAGGTAGAGGATTTATCAATTAACTTTTTATGGAACTTCATGAATTGGCTATTGTTTTACTTGCATGTTGATTAAGTTTAAGATGACGTTCAATTAGCGTGTATAATCTTGTACAATTAGAAGAAAAAAAAAATTAGCGTGTATAATCCAAAATAAAAAACTTAGCATGTATAATCTAAAATCCAAAAGTTAATGTGTATAGTAAAAAAAGCCAAAAAAAATAATAAAAATTGGCATATATAATTACAGTTTAAATACTCCAGTTTACTCTTTTTTTCCCTTCTTTTGGAGGTGCGCAACACCTTCATTTACTTTTCCTTTGGAGGTATGTGGTCCTTTATTGGTGGTATGTCGGACCTCCAAATGAAGTCTATTTGATTACGAAAAAAATTACTTTTTTAAAAACAAAGTTATAATTTCATTAAGGATATTTTTATCCAAAAAATGGAAAATTTGACAAAAACAATAAATTTTTGGAATTTGATAAATTTATAATTTCATATATTTTTATGGCTATTTTAATAAAGACTCCTAATATTTATATATGTACAACTTCAACAGATTTAGCCTTGTATTTCATCCAAAGATATCCTAACTTGGCTCTCCTCAATGATGAATATAGGTGGTCTATGCTCGGGTTGTTGGCATTTGAACCTTCAAATTTTTTTGGCGGGAGTAAAATTGGATTTTTTTTAAAAGATGGATCTCAGTGTTGAGGAAGTGAGAGAAGCCTTGGATGGGTGCGACAGTAACAAGGCGCCTAGTCCATACGGGTTCTGACGCAGCGGAAATAATAAAAGAATACGACCAACGTCAATATTCTAGATAAACTCTGGAATACACCAGAAAACGAGAGAAACTCTCAAAGAAAATTCTGAAATATTATTGAATAATTGAATAATTTGGCCAAAAGGCTTACAAACATATTTAAAGTGAAAACCCTAACCCTAACCTTAATCCTTGTTGGACAAGAAACGAGATTAATTACTAAAAATTACCAAAAATAGCAAACTTGAGATAATTACGGAAATAAAAACTGCTAGGAATCCTAAGTAAGCCAGAATTGATGGAAGTCGATTCGGACTTGGAAAACAAAAGTTATGGCTAAAACGAAACTTTCCTAAAATAGCAAAAACGGCTTTTTCGGGACCTAAACGAAGGAATTCGGCTAAAAAAGGGTATGTTTCAACAACAAAGCTGTTGAATATCTCCTCCCTCACCGAAACGCTTCAACTATGAAAGTTTCACGTCATTCTGAATCCGACAATCTCTAATTGCCTTTGAATTTATGATGCTCTCTCATCATTATGTAAGCATCAGCCACTTGTTCTACATCAGGTTCAACATGAATTTCATTAAGAAATGTTGGAAGGAAATTGAAGGGGATTTTATGAGCTTTATGGACGAATTTTTCTTGGACGGAGCCAACGTCAGTAGTTTAAACCATAGTTTTATTACTCTCATTCCGAAGGTTTCGAATCCACGTTCTCTGAGCAATTATAGACCTATTAGCTTGGTCAACTAGTTTTATAAGATTTTATCGAAAGTTCTATCTAATCGCTTGAGGAAAGTGTTAAATGAAGTGATTGGGGAGACCCAGATGGCGTTTGTTGAAAAAAAGGCAGATTATTGATAGTTTTATTATTGCTAATGAGGTTGTTAGCAATTGGAAGAGGGAGAAGAAGGGGGGATTTTGTTGAAACTAGATTTCGAGAAGGCTTATGATAGTGTTGATCATAAGTTCCTCGACTTGTGCATGGAAGGCATGGGGTTTGGAGAGAAATGGAGAGGTTGGATTCACCACTATGTTTCTTCTCCTAAAATCTCTATCCTTGTTAATGGCAGCCCCACTAAAGAGTTTGGAGTTGGTAGGGGTCTTAGACAAGGTGACCCGTTATCTCCGTTCTTGTTTAATATGGTGGTTGAAGCGTTGAGTAAAATGCTTCTGAAAGCGAGGGACCTGAATTTGTTCTAAGGTAAGGTTTTCGGTGGTAATGGGACTCACATCACCCACCTTCAATTTGCTGATAATACGTTACTGTTTTTGGATGCGAAAGAGGAGTCGGTGGTTAATGTTAGGCGTGTTTTGAGATGCTTCGAAATTGGATCCGATCTCAAGATTAATTTCCACAAATCCGGCATGGTTAAGATTGGTAAGGTTAGCAGTCTTGTGGATCGTTGGTGATGTAGTAAAAATGTTCACTTTCAATTTAAATCAAAGTTCGTTCACTGGGATCGGTGATTCAACAAGTTAAAACTAATTAGCCTAGGAAAAATCTAATCTAAGTGCATGAAATTTAAATGGCATAATGCTTTTGGTTTTGGAAAATGGTTTGGTTTCTTGAAAACACTTAAAAATGTCAACTTTTAAAGTAAAAATGCAAACTTGATGAATAAAAATGCAAACTTGAAACTAAAGATGCAAACTTGATAAATAAAAATGTAATCTTGCAATTAAAAACTAAGCTAAACAAAACAATGAACACACAACGTATGGATATATGGGAGAAAGCACTAGGGAATCAATGTAACCTTCTTAGACCACTCAATGTCCTCACTTAGTCTCATTAGGCACTTCAATCCAATTTTAGGGTTGTTTTAAGATAAATCCATTAAGCTCTAGGTTTTTCCATTACCCACACATGGTCATGTAATAGGCAATGGTCAATCCCGTCATTTATCCTTAAAACTCTAGCCAAATTGGTCTAGCAAAGTCATGCATAAACCAACACTCCCAATTACTAAGCTTGTGAGAGAATTAGATGGGATGGTCACCCACATCTACTCTCAACACCTTAAATAAACCAATTCTCAAACCCACATCCCTTGTGGTCACAACAAAACATGAGAAGAGAAATTAGAGCAATTGATTCAATAATTGAGACTAAAATCGAATTGAATTAGAAAATAGACTAATTAATTACATAGAGTAGTCCAATGTGGTTACATCAATCCCCTAGCTAAGAGATTAGTTACACATCAAGGGAAAAAAGTAAAAGAGAACAAGAGAATAGAGAAAACCCATGGTCTTGGAAGCTTCCTCTTAAGACTCCTCTTCTTCTTGCATGCGAAACTTCCCAAAGATGGATGAGAAATGGTTTTGTGAAGGGAATATGTGAAGGGAATGGTGAGAAAATGTGAAAAGATGGAAACTTGGTTGATTTTGGATGAAAGGGAGAGTATGGAAGTGTGTGGAGCTGCTGGGTCTGATTTCTGATGATGGGAACAGTAAAAGATGCATTTATATAGGTAGGGCACCAGATGGGCGTGAAAAGACCGTTTTACCCCTGATTTGCTGTGAGGCGAGTGAGTGTGGCGAGTGGCCCACTCGCCATGGTTGGTCGCCATGATGATGGAATTTTGCTCGGTGGTTGTGGCGAGTGGATGTGGCGAGTGGCCCACTCGCCACGATTGGTCGCCATGAAAGCTGCCCATTTTGTGGCGAGTGATCCAGGCGAGTGACTTCACTCGCCATAGTTGGTCGCCACACCAGCTGCTCATTTTGTGGCGAGAGAGTCAGGCGAGTGACTTCACTTGCCATGGTTGGTCGCCACACCAGCTGAGAACATTTGCCAAATCTCCACTTTTGCTCCATTTTTAGCCTCTAATCCACAACTGAAGCTCCATTGGGCTATAAAAACCTACATACCTGAAATTGCTATAAGAGAAACATTAAATACCGGATTTTACCCGGGAAACAATCAAAGGAAAAGGATTTGGGAGCTAAAATCCGGTATTGAATTGGTTCGATCAAACACCCCCAAACCTAACCCTTGCTCGTCCCCGAGCAAAATCAAAAATAAAAACACACAATTGATGCCGAACATGATCCAATGCCAAAAGAATGTGCCAAGAAGAGCAATAACACAAAATTTGCTGAACTAAGAGAATTCCAAGGTCAATCAAGAGAGTGGGATGCAAGGCACGAATCCCACATTAAAGTGCCCTCATATTGAAGACTGCTCACCCAAATGTCTTAGCCATAATTCGCCTTGACAGTAAGTCCTCACTAGGTATCACTCTTATTTTTCCACACGGAACCTAGGCGGGCACTCACAACAAATGTATGTGGACGAGTTTACGTCATGAAGAATCAATATTGCCACATACAACTATTCAAAAAGGACGCTCTATTTAGTGAATAAGTCTCATGAAGGAATTGAAAACCATGAACGTGGTAGAGCGAGTCAAGAATTCACATTCCCAAGGCATATTTCCTAGTGAATCAAATGAGCTTTTCCCTAAAATTGTTTAGGCCAAAGGTGATTTTGTGGTGAAGGGTGGATACGGTTTAGTGGGGTGAAGTTGTTTACCAAGCCAAGGAGGACGTACAATTTGCACATTACAACGTAAGCATTTAAGCTATAACTTTGCACTAAACCTTGAGATGCTTGACTATTTACAAGACACAATTTACATTGAAGATTGGAGCTTGATTGAAAATGCTCATTCACTTCGAAATTCCCTCTATTTGACTTATTTACTTTTTTTTTTTTTTTTTTTTTTTTTGAATTACAACTAACTCAATAAGAGTTTACAAAAGAATCTTTAATGCATCTACTTGGTCAAGGTCAACAACATGGGTTAGTTTGTGTTTGGGTTAAGTGGTGGCCATACCTTTCATTTGGAGCATGTAGGGAAATACAATTGTTTGGGGTGAAGTGTTTAGAGATTAAGCACTAATAAAAGCCTTCTTGTCATCTTCACTATTCCATCTACCAAGGGAATACAACCCAAAACAAGATATCCACAAATAATGAATGTTCTATGGTTGTCAATGCAATTGGTGTGATGAGACCTCATGATGCACAAAAACATAGAGAAAAGTGTTTAAGAATGGAAAAAACTTGTCCCTCAAAATTACGCTTTTTATGCTTGTATTTGTGATTCTCTCTAAGGGAAGTCTCCACTATTAGACTTTGACAGTTAAGCACCGAGTCTCCTCAATTAAAGCACTAAAAACAGGGACTATGTTCGTGACAAGCAACACCCTCCTAGATTATCCCATGGCTACTCAAAATCCAGCAACAAAAAACTCAATCATGGCATATTTTGCGCAAAACAAATTTATTTTGAAAATTTCTTGACATTAGAACACATAAGGCGCCTTACCACACCCCCAAACCTAGATCTAACATTGTCCCCAATGTTGACAATGAAAACCCGGCAAGGAAGGCGCTACACAAAACTAGGCACCCGGCAACAAAGACAAAATAAAGCCAAAAACTGCCAAATTCGTCTAGTAATAATTAAGTCTGACAAAAAGAAACATAAATCCGACGAAAACAAAGCAGAAAATAACTGAAAGTAAATGAGATAACCCTATGGATCCTGGGTTCCACGCCTCCTGTATCTGATGTTGATGCCTGCCTCAGATAGAGCCCTCTGGATAGTGCTGTTCTGGTTGGAGAGCGTCTGAGTAGTAGTCACTAGCCCGTCAATCTTCGTGTCCATCGCTCTTAGCATAGTCATAACATCATCTAATGTGGTTCCCCCTGCTGTCTCAACATCAGGATCGTCTTCAAGGTTTGGCTCCGTGTAATCTTCATCCTCATCATCATTGCCCTCAATTTCCTGTGGGCCAAGGGCTTCCAAATCATCTATGTCAAGGCCCTCATCATCATCTGGATCAAACTGCACAAGAGGAGGGAACCCCCGAAGTCTAGCAATCACATTATAAGCATTCTTCCCAATCAACGAGTCATGAGGTATAACAGTCAAAGGTGCCTCATATGCGGCAATACTGGCCTCCGAGTAGAAATGGGTGATGAGGCATGGAAAACGGAGGCTGCCCCTCAGAGATTTGCCCAAGTCATGCATGCTTCTCATGATAATCTCCCCAACATTCATTGGGAGGCGGTTTGTTACACAAAAGAGCAACTTGGCAATCTCTGGATACACAAAGGTCCGGTGCTTGGTGGGGTGAAGGTAGCCACTGAAAAATATAAACCAAAAGGCAGCTTCTGGCTTAATGCGCAAATACTCCATCATCAGTGACGTCTTGTTCCACCCAAAACTCCCATTCAAGTTCAAATTGGCTGCCAAACGACCGTCGTATTCCTCCCTAAAGTACTCATGATCCGGGAGGCCATTAATAGTGTTCTGAACATCCGCGGTCTCCAACCAACTGTTAATAAGCTGAGCATTGATCACCACAAGCTTGCCACGCACCATAACGGGCATCCCTTCATTTAAGAACATATCCGGAACCATGGAAGCATAAAACTCCCTAACCAACTCCAATGTACCATGGTTAGGGCGCTGCACATACTTATGCCACCCAAAGGCATCCACAACCTCACGGACAAACGTATGTTGCAACTTCTCCATATCAATACCCCTTTCCATGATGCAATTCCTACCCCTAAGCTTGTTCATACGGGATTTAAAATCCAGATTTGGAGCACCCCAAGTTTGAGAACCCTTTCTCTTTTTGCTTGGCTTCCTAGGTTTGGTATTCCTCCCACTTCCGGAACCTGACGACACGTCGTTGCAATGTCGGTCAAAAGATTGAACATTTAAGTTCGACCTCGCTAGCGCGCGAGTCACAGAGACTAGCACAGCGGCAAGTGAGGGTATCATTCCGCAGGGAGGTGGGATTCGCCGACCGTCACCGGTTCTATCTATTATTACAACACTCCGAGAGAACTCGTGTGTTGCATTTGCGGAAAAGTAAGTAATAATATAAATAAACTAAACTAACTACCATAATATATACATGGATAGGATGGAATGGAGAGATGGCATGAAATGTGGTTACACTAGGGAAATGATTCAACCGTGACAATCCTCCTAATTAAGCTCTAGACTCACTTAGTCCCTCAATGTGCAAGTATATCATAGGCTCGTGTCCCCTTAATTGATCTCTAATCTCTCTCGAGTCTTAGAAATCACATCCACACAGTGCATGGATTCATTAAGTACTTTGGGACACACACACGAGCAATGTATGCCAGCCTAGTGATCTCTCAACTGTCTGGTCATATACAGTGGTTATTTCGTTGGGCATATAATGCGCAACCACGTGGGCCATACTACAGCCAATAATTCATTCACAATGGCTAACCAAATACGGGATGGCAACCAAGTGAAAGCATTAAGAATACGAGATACCCATACAACACTTATGTTATATGCTCGTGTCCCCTTAATTAATCTCTAATCTCTCTCGATGTTTTAGAGATAACATCCATGCATAAATGCTTGGATTCATTAAGGACTGTGGGACACACACACGAGCTCTACACGCCAGCCTAGTGATCTCTCAACTTACTGGACAAATGTAGAGGATATCACGCTGAGCATGTTAATGTGAACCACGCAATATATAACACACAGCCTAAATATCATCCACAAGGTGGCCAACCGAGTGAAAGCATTAAGCAATGAAATACCCCTATAATTACACGAGCATAAGAGGAATTCAGTTTGTCTTTACTCTAGATATGGATTCGGTTTTATCAATCTCCCTAGGATGGCTAAAAATGGAAACAAGCTTACCAAACAACTACCTGCAATAAGTTGATTGTTATTCATTAAGACCATTCAATTTAAGCTAGGGGTTCATTCTTTTGATTTGGGAATTATCCCTAAATCAATCCATCACCCAACCCAAACCATGGGTGAGCAATTGTGCCTTTGAAAACAAAGACCCATTAAGTACAAGAATATTGAACCAAAGTCTAATTTAGCAAGTACATGCATCAATCAAACTTCTCCCACTCTTTAGAGCTAATACTCAACACTCAAATCATTCTAAACATGGTATTTTGGATCATCCATCAATCAATCAACAATTATGGGATGCTAAATTACTCTACTCCTAAATTAAATTACACTACTCCTAATCCCATTCATGGACACATTAATTTAGACCCATCACACACATGAATATCACAATAAGAGATTTAATCATGAATAAGCAAAGAGTAGAACAAAACTCAAAGAAAATTAAGAACAATCATACATATATTGCAATAAGTGTAGGTTTACAAAATTCCCAAATTGGTGATTACATCTAGGAAAACAAGAAATACAAAAAGAAATGAGTGTAAAGGAGACAACCCTTGAAGACAACTCCTCCAAGCTCTCCTTGATTTCCTAGCTCGTTTTTGGTCCAAAGACCACTCCATTCTTCTTGTAATCTACTCCTAGATGGGTGGATATAGTGTAAAAAGGGTGGTGGAGATGTATGGTGAGCTCCCATGGAGGAAAAACCTGCATGGGAGCTTGGATCTCTCCTTATTTGGTGGAGAAGATGGAAGAAGATGGAAGAGAGAGAGAGTGGGGCGGAAGAGAGAGAGAGGAGAAGTTGGGCATTCTGGAAAACAGAGAGAAAAGGGGGTATATATAGTAGGGAGGGGTCTTAGGGCAGAAATAAGGTGAAAGGACGAGAATGCCCTTGCAAAAGTGGCTGAAAATTGGGCCTCTCGCGGATGGGTTTCCAGCAGCGCGCACCGTTACGGAAACGGGTATAACTTTCTCCACGAGTATCGGAATCGTGATCTTGAAGAACCGTTGGAAAGAAGACTTCCGGAGCTTTCCAACCATATGTAGAGAGAAACCCAATTCGTTCTGAGGAGAGAGATATGGACCCCGAAAGTTGACCCTTCTGCAGGAAGCTTTCGCCAAACCCAAATTTTGCAATTATGCGCCCTATTATGCGCCCTATTCTGCTCCCTAGGGTGCAGAACTGTAAAATGGAGATCTCTGGTCCTTTTTCTGCGGCCCCTAAACGCAGAATAGGGTGCATAATCCTATTTTTAAAAATTACACTTTTGCCCCAAAATTTCTACTTTTATGCAAAAATGCCCCTCAGCTGAAAGAAATCCTGAAACACTTATTTAAGCCGTTAAATACCCGGTTTTACCCGGGAAACAAGCATAAAAGATAAAAGTAAGGGGTTACACAATGTGTAAAAATAAGAGTTATCAGAACCCACTTCAAAATTTGCCCTTGAAGACATTTTCTACCTTCTCTAACCTTCTTCTCAAAAATCCACAAGAGAAACAACCAAGAACAACCACAAATTCCACAAAGAACTCACAAAAATACTTCTAGAGCCCTAGAATGTGTGAAATCGGAATCCAACAACAATCCACTCCTAAAGATGCAATCTAGCAATGAATTAGAGAAGGAGATGGATTAGGATTACCTTAGATGAAGACCCAACTTGATTTCATGCTTGGAGAGGGAATGGGAGTGATTTAGGGCAAATTTGGGGAAGAATGGCGTGTTTGGGACGAAGGGAGGGATTTAAATCCCGTCAGGTGAGGCGAGTGAGTGTGGCGAGTGGGTCTCTCGCCATGGCCACTCGCCATACTCAAAACGACGCCGTTCCATTTAGTAGTCGTTGTGGCGACCGTTTGTGGCGACTAATCCACTCGCCATGGCCACTCGCCATGAGCGCTGTCCCAGTTCTGGCGAGAGAGTGAGGCGAGTGTTGTCTCTCGCCATATCTACTCGCCACGACTCAGCCCCTTTTCCTTCATTTATGGCGACTGATTGTGGCGACTGATCCACTCGCCTCACCTGGTCGCCACACATTCTGCCCCATTTCCTTCATTTTAATCTTCCTTCCCCAAAACCAAATTCCCCCATCTAGAAAGGGACTTCAACACAAAAATTCTCACAAAAAACATCAATATATCATTAGTTCAAAAAAAAAAAATCCACCCCCAAACCTACACATTGCCATGGTCCATTAGTTCAAAATTTAAGGCAAAATTCACGACATGTATAATTTTGAGGGTGAAAGCTACCCAAAACTACAAAAGAAAAAGTAAACCAAATAAAATAAACTAGAGTAAGAAAAAGTACCAAGGTGGGTTGCCTCCCACCGAGCGCACGATTTAACGTCTAGGCAAGACGGTTGATGAGAGCACTACGGCTCTTCGAGCGCAAGGACCTCGAACCAAGCGACCTCTCCCACAATGTAAGGCTTGACCCTTTGTCCGTTCACCTTGAACTTGTTACCCGTCTTCTCATTCTCTACTTCCACCGCTCCATGTGAAAAGACTTGAGTCACCCGGAATGGCCCAAACCATCTAGACTTCAATTTTCCGGGGAACAACCTCAAGCGGGAGTTGAACACAAGAACTAGCATACCCGGGCGAAGGTCTTTTTGGACAATCATCTTGTCATGGATCAACTTGGTCCTCTCCTTGTACAACTTGGAACTCTCATAAGCATCTAACCGAAACTCCTCAAGTTCACAAAGTTGTAGTTTCCTCTCCTCTCCGGCCTTGTCATCATCAAAGTTCAACTTTCGGACCGCCCACAAGGCTCGGTGTTCAAGTTCGACCGGGAGGTGACACGCCTTCCCAAAGACCAACCTATATGGGCTCATCCCAATAGGTGTCTTGAATGCCGTCCTATAGGCCCACAAGGCATCATCCAATTTCAAGGCCCAATCCTTCCTTGTTGAGTTCACGGTCTTCTCTAGGATGCTCTTGATTTGCCGGTTGCTCACTTCCACTTGACCTGAAGTTTGTGGGTGGTATGGGGTGGCTATCTTATGCCTAACACCGTATTTCTTCAAAAGGGCAACAAATGACTTGTTGCAAAAGTGTGTTCCCCCATCACTTATAATAGCTCTAGGAGTCCCAAATCTTGCAAAGATTGTCTCCTTCACAAATTTCACCACACATCGACTATCATTGGTCTTCGTAGCCTTTGCCTCTACCCACTTCGAAACATAGTCAACCGCCACAAGAATGTAGCTATAACCGCAAGATGATGGAAAAGGTCCCATGAAGTCGATGCCCCATACGTCAAATAGCTCTATCACCAAATCCAAAGATAAGGGCATCTCATTCCTCTTGCTAATGTTCCCCGTGCGTTGGCACCTATCACATGCCGAGCAAAACCGGACCGCATCCTTGAATAGGGATTCCCAAAAGAACCCGGATTGCAACACCTTCAATGCCGTTTTCCGTGCACCAAAATGCCCTCCACATTGTAACTCGTGGCAAAACCGCAAGATGTCACCTTGCTCTTCTTCGGGAATGCACCTCCTAATAACCAAATCCGGGCCATGCTTGTACAAAAACGGATCATCCCAAAAGTACTTCCTTGCTCTTGACACAAACCTCTTCTTTCCTTGTGAATTCAACTCTCTTGGAATGATGCCACTCACCAAATAATTGACCATGTTGGCAAACCACGGCTCCTTTGCTTGCACCACCAAAAGTTGCTCGTCCGGAAAACTCTCTCTCAATGGCAATTCATCCTCTTCCTCCGGATTTTCTTGCACCAATCTACTCAAGTGGTCCGCAACCACATTCTCGCTTCCCTTTTTGTCTCGTATCTCTAAGTCAAACTCTTGAAGCAAAAGGATCCACCGAATCAATCGAGGCTTGGCATCCTTTTTCTGAAGGAGATACCTAAGGGCTGCATGGTCGGAGAATACAATGACCTTGGTTCCCACCAAATATGCTCTGAACTTCTCTAGAGCAAACACCACCGCTAAGAGTTCCTTCTCCGTTGTAGAGTAGTTCAATTGGGCATCGTTTAAGGTCCGTGAAGCATAGTAAATCACGTGCGGGACCTTATCAAACCATTGCCCCAAAACGGCTCCAATAGCATAATCTGAAGCATCACACATCAACTCGAAGGGCAACTCCCAATTTGGTGGAACTATCACCGGTGCGGTTGTCAAGGTGATAACTCTTATTTTTACACATTGTGTAACCCCTTACTTTTATCTTTTATGCTTGTTTCCTAGGTAAAACCGGGTATTTAACGGCTTAAATAAGTGTTTCAGGATTTCTTTCAGCTGAGGGGCATTTTTGCATAAAAGTAGAAATTTTGGGGCAAAAGTGTAATTTTCAAAAATAGGATTATGCACCCTATTCTGCGTCTAGGGGCCGCAGAAAAAGGACCAGAGATCTCCATTTTACAGTTCTGCGCCCTAGGGAGCAGAATAGGGCGCATAATAGGGCGCATAATTGCAAAGTTTGGGTTTGGCGAAAGCTTCCTGCAGAAGGGTCAACTTTCGGGGGTCATATCTCTCTCCTCAGAACGAATTGGGCTTCGGTCTACATATGGTTGGAAAGATCCAGAAGTCTTCTTTCCAACGGTTCTTCAAGATCACCATTCCGATACGCGTGGAGAAAGTTATGCCCGTTTCCGTAACGGTGCGCGCTGCTGGAAACCCATCCGCGAGAGGCCCAATTTTCAACCACTTTTGCAAGGGCATTATCGTCCTTTCACCTTATTTCTGCCCTAAGACCCCTCCCTACTATATATATCCCTCTTTCTTCAGTTTTTTCAGAATCCCCAACATCTCCTCTCTCTCTCTTCCGCCCCACCCTCTCTCTCTTCCATCTTCTTCATCTTCTTCACCTTCTTCACCAAATAAGGAGAGCATCCAAGCTCCCATGGAGGTTTTTCCTCCATGGGAGCTCACCATACACCTCCACCACCATTTTTGCACCACATCCACCCATCTAGGAGTAGATTACAAGAAGAATAGAGTGGTCTTTGGACCAAATCCGAGCTAGGAAAGCTAGGAGCTTCTTTGGAGGGTTTGTCTTCAAAGGTTGTCTCCTTTTTACTCATTTCTTTGTATTTCTTGCTTCTTTGATGTGTAACCCCAAATTTGAGAATTTTGTAAACCTACACTTATTGCAATATATGTATGATTGTTCTTAATTTTCTTTGAGTTTTGTTCTACTCTTTGCTTATTCATGATTAAATCTCTTGTTGTGATATTCATGTGTGTGATGGGTCTAAATTAATGTGTCCATGAATGGGATTAGGAGTAGTGTAATTTAATTTAGGAGTAGAGTAATTTAGCATCCCATAATTGTTGATTGATTGATGGATGATCCAAAATACCATGTTTAGAATGATTTGAGTGTTGAGTATTAGCTCTAAAGAGTGGGAGAAGTTTGATTGATGCATGTACTTGCTAAATTAGACTTTGGTTCAATATTCTTGTACTTAATGGGTCTTTGTTTTCAAAGGCACAATTGCTCACCTATGGTTTGGGTTGGGTGATGGATTGATTTAGGGATAATTCCCAAATCAAAAGAATGAACCCCTAGCTTAAATTGAATGGGCTTAATGAATAACAATCAACTTGTTGCATGTAGTTGTTTGGTAAGCTTGTTTCCATGTCTAGCCATCCTAGGGAGATTGATAAAACCGAATCCGTATCTAGAGTAAAGACAAACTGAATTCCTCTTATGCTCGTGTAATTATAGGGGTATTTCATTGCTTAATGCTTTCACTCGGTTGGCCACCTTGTGGATGATATTTAGGCTGTGTGTTATATATTGCGTGGTTCACATTAACATGTCCAGCGTGATATCCTCTACATTTGACCAGTAAGTTGAGAGATCACTAGGCTGGCGTGTAGAGCTCGTGTGTGTGTCCCACAGTCCTTAATGAATCCAAGCATTTATGCATGGATGTAATCTCTAAAACATCGAGAGAGATTAGAGATTAATTAAGGGGACACGAGCATATAACATACGTGTTGTATGGGTATCTCGTATTCTTAATGCTTTCACTTGGTTGCCATCCCGTATTTGGTTAGCCATTGTGAATGAATTATTGGCTGTAGTATGGCCCACGCGGTTGCGCATTACATGCCCAACGAAATAACCACTGTATATGACCAGACAGTTGAGAGATCACTAGGCTGGCATACATTGCTCATGTGTGTGTCCCAAAGTACTTAATGAATCCATGCATTGTGTAGATGCGATTTCTAAGACTCGAGAGAGATTAAAGATCAATTAAGGGGACACGAGCCTATGATATACTTGCACATTGAGGGACTAAGTGAGTCTAGAGCTTAATTAGGAGGATTGTTACGGTTGAATCATTTCTCTAGTGTAACCACATTTCATACCATCTCTCCATTCCATCCTATCCATGTATATATTATGGTAGTTAGTTTATTTATTTATATTATTACTTACTTTTCCGCACCCGCAACACACGAGTTCTCTCGGAGTGTTGTAATAATAGCTAGAACCGGTGACGGTCGGCGAATCCCACCTCCCTGCAGAACGATACCCTCACTTGCCACTGTGCTAGTCCCTGTGACTCGCGCGCTAGCGAGGTCGAACTTAATTGTTCATCTTTTGACCGACATCGCAACGACGTGTCGTCACAAGGCATCCTTCAAGGTGTCAAATGCCACCATGCACTCTCTACTCATCTCAAACTCGGTCTCCTTTTGAAGAAGCACACATAAGGGTCTCGTCATCTTCGAAAAGTCCTTGATGAAACGACGGTAGAACCCCGCATGCCCTAGGAAAGACCTGACATATTTGACCGATTTTGGAGGTTGTAGGCTCCGAATTACTTCCACTTTTGCCTTGTCAACTTCTATCCCCTTTTGAGAGATCACGTGTCCGAGAACTATCCCCGATTGTACCATGAAATGGCACTTTTCCCAATTCAAAACCAAGTTGCTCTCTTCACATCTTTGAAGGACTAAGGTAAGGTTCTTCAAGCATCGGTCAAAAGAATCCCCAAAGACGGAGAAGTCATCCATAAACACCTCTATTATCTCCTCCACCATGTCCGAGAAAATTGACATCATACACCGTTGAAAGGTGCCCGGTGCATTACAAAGTCCAAATGGCATCCGACGGTAGGCAAACGTCCCAAATGGACAAGTAAAGGTGGTCTTCTCTTGGTCTTCCGGTGCTATGACGATTTGATTGTATCCCGAGTACCCGTCTAGGAAGCAATAATGGCTATGGCCCGCCAAACGCTCTAGCATTTGGTCAATGAACGGGAGAGGGAAGTGGTCCTTCCTTGTGGCCGTGTTTAGCTTCCTATAATCAATGCAAACTCGCCATCCCGTTTGAAGCCTTTGAGGGACCAACTCGTTGTGTTCGTTTCGGACCGCCGTGATGCCCGATTTCTTAGGCACCACGTGGATAGGACTAACCCACTTGCTATCCGAAATGGGATATATGATCCCTACTTCCAAAAGCTTCAATACTTCTTTCTTGACCACTTCCTTCATAATCGGATTCAACCGCCTTTGAGCTTCTCTTGTCGGTTTGGCTTCATCTTCAAGAAAGATCTTGTGCATGCAAACCGTCGGGCTTATTCCTCTAATATCTTCAATAGACCATCCAATTGCCGACTTGTGTCTTCTAAGCACCTTAATGAGCTTCTTTTCTTCATCACTTTTCAACTCCGATGCAATGATCACCGGATAAGTTTCGTTCTTCCCCAAGTAGGCATACTTCAAGGTAGTTGGAAGCTCTTTGAGTTCTACCTCGGGTGGTTGATCTTTTACAAGGCTCACATTTGAGACTTCAAGGTCTTCAAATTCTTCTTTCTTCTCTTGCTCTTCATAGGACTCGGAAATGTCTTCTACCTCTTGGTCTTGCTCTTCCCAATTCCATTCAGTCAATTCTTCCAAGTCTTCATCTCTAAAAACACCATCCACCTCGGGGTCTAGTATCCCAATGAAAGAACAATCATCCGCTCCTACCGGGTACGATGATGCCTCAAAAAGCTTGAGCTCTATAGTTTCATCCAAAACGGTCATTGTGAGCTTCCCATTTTAAACATCAATAAACGTCCTTGCGGTTGCCATAAACGGTCTTCCCAAAAGGATAGGCCTCATGTTAGTCTCTCCGCTCACGTCTTCCATGTCAAGAACCACAAAGTCCACCGGAATGATGAGCTTGTCCGCTTGTACCAATACATCCTCCACTATCCCTCGAGGATACCTCACGGAACCATCGGCCAAGAGAAGTGACATTGTAGTGGGCTTGAGCTCGTTCAATTCTAGATGCTTGTAAATGGAGAAAGGCATCAAGTTGATGCTAGCCCCGAGATCCAACATCGCTCTTTCAAGCTTGGTGCCTCCAACCGTGATGTTTATGCAAAAACTCCCCGGATCTTTGAGTTTGGGAGGAAGCTCCTTTTGCAATACGGCACTCGCACTCCCCGCCATGTACTCTTGGTGGTTTGGCCCAAACTTTTGCCGGTTTGTGTGGAGGCTTTTGAAGAACTTGGCATACGCCGGCATTTTCTCAATCATATCAAGCAAAGGTATGTTGACATTTACCTTCGAGAGAATGTCGAAGATGTCCTTGAACGACTTTGTAAGCTTGTCCCTTGCTACTCTCCCCGGATATGGAACCGGCGGTATATAAGGGTTGGGTGACTTGTGTAGAACGGAGGTCTTCTTCGTTGTCGGTTCAACCTCTATTTCTTCCTCCTCCACTCTAACATCTTCTTCACTCACTACTTCCGACTCCTTGACTTTCTTTCTTCGAGGCTCACCAACATCTTCGGTATCTAGCACCCGGCCGCTTCTCAAAACCGTCATCGACTTGGCTTGCTCGGATTGGCTAGGAAATCTTCCCGGCTCATTTCGGTGCACCGTGTCGGATATTTGTCCCATTTGTGTCTCCAACTTCTTCATTGATGCCTCCAAGTTGGTAAATTTTCGGTCGGACAATTGCATGAAGTTGTTCAAGTTTTGACCGGTGGCTTGAGTACTCTGAGCAAGGGATGTCACCATGTCCTCCAATGATTGCTTCCTTGGTTGATAGGACGTGTTGTCTTGACTTGTGGAGTTGTTCCATTGTTGAGGTGGATTGTTTGAACTTTGGCCTTGATAGTTGCCTCGGTTATACCCTCCTTGGTTGAATCCTTGAGTGTTCGGTTGAGTGACTTGATGGCTATTCAAAGCGGTGTTTGGGTCGGAATAGGAGAAATTGTGGTGGTTCCGCCATCCTTGGTTGTAGGTGTTTGAATACGGATCGTTCCTTCCTCTTTGGTAGTTCAAGGCTTGTACCTCCTCCGCTTCAACTTGATTTCCATCTCTACAATGGTGACTCCCATCACATACATGACTTGCTCCCGCTTGTAGCTTACTCACATTCTTGGTTAGAGCTTCCATTTGCTTGGACATAGTAGAGAGTTGAATGGCCACCTCCGTACTCCGGTCAATGCCATACCTACCTCCCTTTTTAGCGGTTGTGCCTCTATGGTAGGAGTTTAGAGACAATGTCTCATAAATTTCGTTGATCTCTGCTGCGGATTTCTTGGTAATGACACCTCCACAAGCGTTGTCAATAAGTGCTTGAGTGAAGGGTGTCAATCCGTCATAGAAGGTGCGAACCTTGTATTCTTCCGAAATCATGTGGGGTGGACATTGCTCCAAAAGCTCTTTGTATCTTCTCCATGCTTGATGAAAGGGCTCACCTTCTTCCTCACTAAAGCTTGCAATTTGGATCCGGATTTCCTTTGTCTTAGGGGCAAGGAAGAATCTACCGAAAAATCCTTGGCACACCTCATTCCATGTAGTGAAAACTCCGGCTCTCAATGACCCAAACCAAGTCTTGGCCGCATCTTTCAAACAATATCGAAAGCACCTCATCTTCAATTGTTCTTCTGTGAGTCGGCCTATTGGAAAGCTCTCTACGATGGATTGGTAGTCCTTCATGAATTGAAGAGGGTCTTCACTATCTGTGCCGCTATAGGATGGAAGCATGTTTATGTGCATACCCTTCAACTCGTAGCTCCTTGCCACCGCATCTAGCACGATAGGGGATGGTTGGGTTAAGAGCATTGGTTGACCGGACTCCCTCATTGCCCTTATATCTTCGTCTAGTCCACGTGTAGGAGAACCCGGTGGACTCTCTCGTACAACCCGCTCATTTCTAGCATCTTGTTCCCCTAGAGGACCTCGTCCATCTAATTCACGTACTCCTTCCATTTCTGTAGTACGGATATCTCCCAAATCAACCACAAGGTCTAACCCTTCAAAGTGTCTAGCAAGTTGACCCACACGGTTGATGTTGTCGTTGGCAGGGAACAGGAATCCTCCTTGCGAACGGCGTCCGTGCATACACCTAAAAAGCCTGAAACACTAGAAACAAAACTACCAACGAAGTAAAGAGATACAAAAACAAAAATAAAACTATAAAGTAAAATGACACACACTACCTAAACTAAACCAACTAGATTCAACTAATGAATCTATGCCGGTCCCCGGCAGCGGCGCCAAAATTGATGTAGTAAAAATGTTCACTTTCAATTTAAATCAAAGTTCGTTCACTGGGATCGGTGATTCAACAAGTTAAAACTAATTAGCCTAGGAAAAATCTAATCTAAGTGCATGAAATTTAAATGGCATAATGCTTTTGGTTTTGGAAAATGGTTTGGTTTCTTGAAAACACTTAAAAATGTCAACTTTTAAAGTAAAAATGCAAACTTGATGAATAAAAATGCAAACTTGAAACTAAAGATGCAAACTTGATAAATAAAAATGTAATCTTGCAATTAAAAACTAAGCTAAACAAAACAATAAACACACAACGTATGGATATATGGGAGAAAGCACTAGGGAATCAATGTAACCTTCTTAGACCACTCAATGTCCTCACTTAGTCTCATTAGGCACTTCAATCCAATTTTAGGGTTGTTTTAAGATAAATCCATTAAGCTCTAGGTTTTTCCATTACCCACACATGGTCATGTAATAGGCAATGGTCAATCCCGTCATTTATCCTTAAAACTCTAGCCAAATTGGTCTAGCAAAGTCATGCATAAACCAACACTCCCAATTACTAAGCTTGTGAGAGAATTAGATGGGATGGTCACCCACATCTATTCTCAACACCTTAAATAAACCAATTCTCAAACCCACATCCCTTGTGGTCACAACAAAACATGAGAAGAGAAATTAGAGCAATTGATTCAATAATTGAGACTAAAATCGAATTGAATTAGAAAATAGACTAATTAATTACATAGAGTAGTCCAATGTGGTTACATCAATCCCCTAGCTAAGAGATTAGTTACACATCAAGGGAAAAAAGTAAAAGAGAACAAGAGAATAGAGAAAACCCATGGTCTTGGAAGCTTCCTCTTAAGACTCCTCTTCTTCTTGCATGCGAAACTTCCCAAAGATGGATGAGAAATGGTTTTGTGAAGGGAATATGTGAAGGGAATGGTGAGAAAATGTGAAAAGATGGAAACTTGGTTGATTTTGGATGAAAGGGAGAGTATGGAAGTGTGTGGAGCTGCTGGGTCTGATTTCTGATGATGGGAACAGTAAAAGATGCATTTATATAGGTAGGGCACCAGATGGGCGTGAAAAGACCGTTTTACCCCTGATTTGCTGTGAGGCGAGTGAGTGTGGCGAGTGGCCCACTCGCCATGGTTGGTCGCCATGATGATGGAATTTTGCTCGGTGGTTGTGGCGAGTGGATGTGGCGAGTGGCCCACTCGCCACGATTGGTCGCCATGAAAGCTGCCCATTTTGTGGCGAGTGATCCAGGCGAGTGACTTCACTCGCCATAGTTGGTCGCCACACCAGCTGCTCATTTTGTGGCGAGAGAGTCAGGCGAGTGACTTCACTTGCCATGGTTGGTCGCCACACCAGCTGAGAACATTTGCCAAATCTCCACTTTTGCTCCATTTTTAGCCTCTAATCCACAACTGAAGCTCCATTGGGCTACAAAAACCTACATACCTGAAATTGCTATAAGAGAAACATTAAATACCGGATTTTACCCGGGAAACAATCAAAGGAAAAGGATTTGGGAGCTAAAATCCGGTATTGAATTGGTTCGATCAGTTGGGCAGCCTTATTTCGGTGTCAAAAAGTTTCCCTTCCTATTCTGTATTTGGGGCTCCCACTTGGGGGAAACCCAAAGTCGATCAGGTTTTGGGATCCTATATTGGAGGGAATTCACTCTAGGTTAGCCCCGTGGAAAAAGAGGTTTCTCTCCAAGGCTAGGCATTTAGTCCTTATTAAATCAGTTTTATCTAGCCTACCGACTTATTTCCTTTCAGTTTTTAAGATCCCTGTGACGGTGGCTCTAGCCATAGAAAAATTACAACGTGATTTCTTTTGGGGGGATTCTATGGTTAAGAGGAATATTCACCTTATTGATTGGTCGACTTTGTGTAAGAATAGAGTGAATAGGGGTCTTGGTATTGGGAGGATTCTTGATAGAGACAATGCCTTGCTCGCCAAGTGGATTTGGGGATTTGGCAATGAGGGAGGAACTTTGTGGAGGAAAGTTGTATGTGCTAAGTATAGAGTTAAGGATTATTCCCTTGGTTGGGATTGGAATGGGGGGAGGGTGGCCTCTCAATTCATTAGTTCGGTGGGTGCATTGTGGAGACCGAATTTGGTGACTACTAAGATTCTATCTAAGTGTTTGGGGGTGGTGTTGGGTGATGGGAGTCGTGCGTGTTTTTGGAATGATCTTAAGGTTAATGGCATCTCTTTGGCTGTTTCGTTCCCTAGAATTCATGTTTTGGCTATTAAGAAATCTGGTAAGGTAGGGGAGTTTGGCGAGTGGATTGATTCTAGATGGCAGTGGAAGGTTGAGACCAGGAGACCTGTCTTTGGCTTTGAAGAAGAGGTTTGGATCAGGTTTGTATTTGAGATTGATAAGTTTAGATTAAGAGTGTCTAGTCCCGATCATCTTCTTTAGTCTCAAACTCCATCGGGAATTTTCTCGATTGGGTCTTTCCGGAAGGAATGTCAGGTTAGGGGGACGGATTCCTTGCCTATGTTATCTAATGCTCTGCTTTGGAGTAGGGTTGTCCCTCCTAAAGTGGATCTTTTCTTGTGGATGGTTGCTAAAAATAGATTGTTGGTGGGTGACTTATTGGATAAGTTTACTGGAGGGCGAATGGCCAAGCAGTTGTGTGCTTTTTGCAAGAGGGGAATGGAGACTATGGATCATCTCTTTATGGATTGTAAGTGGTCTTGGTCTCTGTGGACTATTTGTCTTAGTTGGTGGGATGTTGTGGTGTGTATGCTTGAGTCTTTGAGTAAGTGGATGGAGCAATGGGGTTTCCTCTGTCCTACTGCTAGTAGGGAAAGGGCGTGGAAGGTTGATTTTCATGCTATTTGCTGGTCTATTTGGGAGGCAAGAATGCAGTGGTTTTCAAGCAAGAGGCTGCGGTGGTGGTTACGGTGGCTGAAGTTGTTCGGTGGAGGGTGGCATGGTGGTTTAAGAACTATGGCCCGAGATTGTCATTGTCGCCCTCGATCTTGAGTTTGAACCTCAATGTTGGGTGCGTGGATGTTGTGAAAAATCAGAGGAGTTGTGCTTCTAGGTGGTGTCCTCCTACTAAAGATGTGCTAAAATTTAATGTTGACGGTCTTCGAGAGGTAATCCAGGGCATGCGGGTATCAGAGGTATTTTACGAAATCATAATAGGGACTCGATTTGTATGTTTTCTCTTTTCCTAGGGGGTGGGCTTTCTTCCGCTACTGCTGATTTAGCTGCTATTCTCAAAGCTTGTGAGCTATGTGAGTCTGTTAATTGTCTTGCTAGGCACAGTATCTTGATAGAAACTGATTGTAGTGGTGCTGTTCTGGAGATTAATAGGGGTGGGGATGTTGATAGTGTCAGGAATTTGGAAAGCATTCTAGAGATTCGAGAACTCCTTCGTAGGAATGCTCCGAGGCTTTCTTTATGTTATGTGCCAAGAAGCTGTAATGTTGCTGCGGATATTCTTGCGAAGTTGGGAGCTATTAGTAGTTTGGATCAGGTTGTTTGGTGCTGAGCTGTTGCGTTGGTGTTGTTTTTGCGTTTTCTTGTGTTCCTCTGGCTTTTGTTGGGTTGGTTGTAGTGGTGTCTCTGTTGCTTTGGTTTGTTTTTGTGGGGCTTTGTTTGGCTTTGGTCCTGTGCCTTTTGGCTTTTTTAATAAAGTTGGCCTTTTCTAAAAAAAAAGATGGATCTATTAATGTATAAAAATTTTAAAGTCAATGCGTACTAATATAATTTCATCAGTGCATTAAATGTGAACCACTAGATTTATATGCTTTGACTCAAGTGTGTGTATACACTTGTCTGTGCTTCTCTATAATCAGTGATCCACATTCAATGCATTGATGGAGTTATATCAATGTGCACTGACCATAACGAGACTGTATTAATGTAAGTATCTTGTCATTGATTAACTTTTTACTTTTTTTTTTCTTTTTTCTTTTTTTTTGAAAAGAAATAAGTTCTTACTTAAATGTGACAGTATATCAAATAATTCAAGTGGTTTTTGTTTTTTATTATATAACTCTTTCATGGTTTCTCCTTGTTGGTTCAAGTTGTTCATGTGGAATCACCAGCATATATGGAAGATATCCTAGAAAGCACGGAAGGCTTTCCAAATTCAAAAAAAAACATTGCAACCAGAATTTTATGAATCCAGAATATATAAAACAAAATTATTCCAGAATATATAAAACAAAATTATTTATTAGTGCTCAAAAACCATTGATAGGCAATAATAAACATATTCAAAGTCATTCAAACTTTCTTGATGGCCAAGGGCGAAACATGCTTGCTCCGTAAGTTGACTGAACCATTTGGATGAACAAGGGAAGTTGCAGCATTACAAATATTGCCACCGGGAAAAAAGCTAGTAAAGTAATTGGCACAAAAACCCAATGCCATCTCTCACTGAGCACAATAGTTAGAGTTGCTCCAAAAGCTATTATCATCGCAGCTATGGAAAAGAAGAGAGAGCCAAGACCTATAATCAACTTCTTTGGTAGTGATTCGAGAAAGTCATCTACCTCATATCTTGCGGTTAAGATAGCTAAGAACATTAATAAGGAAGTCAAAGAAGAAAACAGACCTAGTGCATCTGAAATAGCAAATATTGTGAATGCGTTCGTTCGTAAAAAAAATTGGAATCCCTTTATCATCATTTTTGTTGCCTCCGGGTACAGTAAAAGCTGCAGCAAACAGTACAGTGGCAATAAGGGCGGAAACAAGCATGCAAGAATTGGCTGTATCTTTCATCCATTTCTCTCCTTCCTTAGCCAACTCCTTGTGCTTTGTCCTAAAAACTTCTTTTGGTGTTTCTTTTTTCGTGTTTTTCTTTTCCCTTTGTTCAGGGAATGCAATTTCCTCCACTTCCTACAAAACATAACACTATTTTTCATATGCCAATTGATATCTAATATGGTAATATCATCAACTCTCATCAAGTATAAATAATAAATAATAATGAAGTGTACCAGGATTAGTTATTATTTATTAACACTATTATATTCAATTAATCTTGTAAGGTAAATAATTTAAACTGTTGACGGTAAGAGCTTAAAAAATCAAGCTTATCACGTTTCAAAAAAACACGCAGGGATTATTGCATTGGTAGCTTTGATTTCCAATGGTAAAAATTAGTAATTTTAAATTAATCGGACATAATACCTTAAACCACTGCAATTCTCTTTGCATTTGTAAAGCCACGCCTGAAACCGAAAGCAGTTTAAAAGGAGGGGCCAACTCCCCTGCCAAGTGTAAAGTGGTGTTTCCTGATTCCAACTTCAATGAACTCATATTCTTAGTTGCTGTCGGAAAGATCTCTTTAATTATATTGACTATCTTTTCTTGCCGAAACTCAATAGCAACTTGCAATATGTTTCGTTTAGGCATAAGGCGGATGTCTATCAGATCTGGAAAATGTAGAAAAAGGGTCCTTACAATCTCTTCAATCCCACCTGTAATGGCACTAGCCATGACGTGGTTAGGATTTTGAAGAAAATCCTTGATTTCCTGAAAGCTCATGCTAGAAAGTTGTGTGCAAACATGATTTACTAATTCAACAGCACATTCATGTTTCAACTTCGCATCTCGAACCATTTTTAAAGAGGGTGCTGCAAGTGAAAATCAATGAAATATAAAAGTTATAAATCGGTAGAAGACAAAATATTGGATAAATTTTATTCGCCTCACTTGCATTATAAAAGACTCAAAGGAGATCTTAAATACCAGACAAGTATACAGATTGTCTGCTTTAAAAACTTTTTCCAGTAGTGTCATCATAAAAAAAAAATGAGTTATTTCAGCATGTATCTTAGATGTATATATATATCAAAGAGTAAATTAATAAATAAAAAATTAATTTTATTTATTTATCTTGAAAGAAATGTCATTTAGTTTTCTGAAACATGAAGAAAAAAATTGTTATTATGTTGGAAATAAATAATATTTTTTTATTGAGATAATTTATCATATTTTTTGCATCTAGGAAAATCATTTAAGAATAATAAAAACATAATAACAGCATAATAATAAAAAAAAAATACTAAACATTTAAACTCATATCTCAACTTGTGATATGATAATTTAATTGGTATGACGAGTGACAAGTGAAACAAATCATTTTTAATGTTTATTCATTTGTCAATTGACAAATTAATAGTTTGAAAACAAGTTAATACATAGAGTTGGAATACCTAAAATCACTCAAAAATAATATAGAAAAACTTGATAGCCTTTAGTTCACGATACAATCAATAATAGTGTTTAAGAGTTAGAAAACAAATTAAAATTAAAATTGTACTTCTTGTTTTTTTTTTAAACATCCAAAAACTATTTTAATTTTTATAAATTATAAAAATGTTATGATTCAATTTTTCATTTTCATTTAAATTTAAGATAAATATAGAATCAAAGATATTTTGTATGTTATTGAGTGAAAAATATTAACTACGTGATTTTTAAAACTTCAGGGGTAATGTTCCCAACTCGTCTTAAATTGGCAATTTGGCACCGTTTAGAAAGCTTATTGAGTATTTAAACTAGTCAGGACCCACTGATCCAACAAAGACCACACAAGGTCAGCCGAGTTTTCCCATATATTATATATGGTTCCTTACCCAGTTGTGCAATAATTTTCCAGAGTAATCTCCTGAACCATCGAAGCACTGTACAGAAGAACAAGACATATGCTTATTAATTGATCAGGTCAATGGCTTCGATAAGAACAACTATTAAGAAATATTTTTTGTTTATAAGAACCTTTTGATCTAAATTTACAAGATACATTGGAAAATAACCCGTATAGGATTTAAATCCTGGAGCATCGGAGTTTCCAAACAAATTTGAAAATCTATTGATTTAAGGAATTTGATGAATAACATTACAATAAATATAAAATTTGCAAACCTTGAGTAGCAAAGCTTCTTGGTTGCAATGTTGGAAAGCCTTCCAATATGCTTTCTGGGATATCTTCCATATTTAAATGTGTCTGGGGATTTGTTACTTCCACGTGAACAACTTGAACCATAAGAAGTAAACATGAAAAAGTTTTCCAATAGAAAACAAACACATGCGTATTTGATATATATATATATATACATATATATATTGGCACAATTTTAAGTAAAAAGTTGTTCAAGGAAAAGGTATCTCACATTTATAGATCCATCTTTCTAAATATCCAAGATTACTCCCACTAAAAAAACCTGAGGGGTTAGTTGCCAACCAGTAGAGCAAAGAGTTCCCAGTTTGATCCTTGGCAATAGCCAATTTTAAGTTAGGATATCTTTGGATGAAATATAAGGCTATATCTGTTGAAGATGAAACAAAAAAAAAAAAAATTATAGAATTACATATATCTGTTAAAGTTGGAACACAAAAGGGGCATATAAATAATAAGATCGAGTATATATGTTGGAAGTTGTATTGGCTTTTATTGTTAGTTCTTACCATGATAACCTGATATAATTAGTTCACGAAGGATCCTAGGTAAGAAAGGAAAGGTAGAAGAGTCAACTCTGGTTTTCAAACTAAGGTACCACATCAACTCCTTATTTCCACTCCAGAAAGAGTGGAAAAGTGGCAGATCTCCGTCACTGTCGCCTATTTGTAGTAAATCAGAGTTCTTTTGAACCAATGCCTTAGCAGTCTTTAAGCTTCCACCTTGTGCAACATAGTGCAGGACTGTGCTTCCATATTTATCTCGCACGAGAATTGATTCTGGAGATGTAACTTCCAAAAGCTTTAGGAAGAATTTCCATTGCCAACAATATGCTGCAACATGCAGTACTGTTCGTTTACTTACGGCTGTTATGGTAGCAGTCAATGCATTTGGATCATGCTCGATAAAACTTTTAGCTGTTTCCCAGTCACCTCTTTTTGCAGCACGGTACAATGATCGGTAGTATTTGAGATGCTCTGCTGACCCTTTACGATCAACAATACATTTTTTTTTTTTGGTTAGATGACTAAAGAAAGAAATATGCATAGTTTCTAATTCTAATTATATATATATATAGAGAGAGAGAGAGAGAGTTATTGTGGATGGTAGTGATTGTGATTTTCATGATCACTCGCCAGTCGCCACTACTATCACAAATAATCATGACCACAACTTCTAGATGGAATAAATATGTATATGTCATCTAAGAATTTTCATGTGTGTACGTATATGCTAATATTAAATGATAAATGTCTAATTTTTGTTTTTGAATTATTACATTAATTCAGGGTTTTTTGAGGAGGGTGGAGGACTCGAACTCACAGTCTCATGGTGAAGATGTGAGGGGTTTACCACTTGACCAACCTCATCTCATATGATGTCTAATTAAATTGTCTTTTATCCCTATTAATTGCAATATAGGAGACCTGCTATATATGCACCAAAGTAAAAATGACTTACCGATTTCATAATTAGCTGCAATTTGAGCTTCAGTCAACTGTTGTTGATGAGCACTTCCTCCTGGATTAACATTTGGTTGAACACCTCCACTCACTACAACAAAAATAGGATAAAACAATATCACTCCAACAACTTTCTAAAAATGCAAGCTGTGAAATAGATATAGGAGACCTGCAAGCTATGTATGCAGCTATTCAAAATGGAAACACATCCCAATTTAATCATAAACGAATTATTTACATAATTCATCACCTGCATTTTTGGGTTGGGACAACTGTTGTTCCTCTGAACTACCAGCTCTTGGCACACTGTCGGTGTTTTGTTGCAAAGAGGGATTAACATTCGGTTTCACACCTCCACTCTCGTGGTTTGGTTGCAACGAGGGATTAATATTTGGTTTCACACCTCCACTTTCATAGTTTGGTTGCACACCTCCACTCTCGTGATTTGGTTGCAACGTGGGATTAACATTCGATGGCACACCTCCACTCTCATGGTTTGGTTGCAACACGGGATTAACATTTGGTTGCACACCTTCACGGTCGTGGTTTGGTTGCAAAGAGGGATTAACATTTGGTTGCACACCTCCACTCTCTTGTTGTTGTGACATTGTGTGATTTTTTTGACTAGTTGGTTACTTAGAGATATAGAGAGAATGTGTTAATATTTTACTTCTATGATCCAGTAGCAACCATTTATATATTTGTGAAGGATGATGCCTTGCTTCTTAATTTGGTGACTGTGATTGGTGACTGTGAAGGTAAGTTGATGAATTCAAATATTCAAAGCCCTTCTTTTCTTTTCTTTTCTTTTTTTTCTTTATAAAAAGAGAACTCTTTTTTCAGCAACGTACGAATTACTCTAGTGATACTAGTAAAACAATTAAAGTGTTTCTCAACAGGGGATCATATATATGCTTCCTTCATAGCAGGAGCAAGTATTTCTTTTTCTTGAAAGAGAAACTGTGATTTATACTCATCAAGGAATATTCATGCAAGCATTGTATGCTAAAATCATGAGTTTACTATTTCAAAGTCTACAGATAGTATGAACTTACACAAGATGATAAATGCAATTACTTGGAAAAGATAAATGAAATAGCTAGCTTGAGTGCTTGACTAGCTTGTAGCTAGTGACTTGAGATTCCTCAGCTGTTATATATGGTTGGAGCCAAACAGAATTTAACCAACCTAAATCCTTCATTTTTAAATACATTAATTAATTAATTGATTTCAAAATTTGAAATTACTAAAGTTAACTATTAATTTCACTAACAATTTGTGAAATGCAAGTTGAGTTATATTGGAGAATTGAGAAGAACTGGCCATTCTGCCCCATTCTCGTATTAGTTTGAACATCCGCATAAACACACCAAATCATGTAACATTTTGAGTTTACACCTCTAATTAATCATAAATTTGTGTTGTAACTGTTATGAATAACAAAGAAAATTTTAAGATTACAGGAGACTTTACTAGCTAAACTAATCGGTACCAACAAACAAAAAATTGTTTGTTTTGTCAGTAAATCATTGAATGCTTAAGATTCAAGTCAAGATAGATAGATAGATAAAAAAATAAATAAATAAATAAATAAATAAATAAAACATTAGAAATGAAGATAAAGATGATAAAAGGCCTGGTGCATCTAAAATTAATTATCTTCTAAAGAAAATAGAAACGTCTTGGCTGTTGTTGGCTCCGGGCCGGTACTGTAAAATCTGCAGCAAATATTGCAAGAGTTGTCACAGCATGCCTCTTCAAGGGCAGCCCACCCAAGTTTTTGAAAAAAATTGTTAAGTTTGAGTTTGTTTAAAAATTATTAGTTAAAATCCAAATTAATTTGAAGGTAATTTCCTTTAACTTTAACGGAAATACTTGAAAAGTCTTGAAAATTACTTGAAAAATTCTTCCAATTTTTTATTTTTTTCCATCTTCTTCATAATTGACCTCCAATGAGGTCGAATTCAACCTCCATTAAAGGTTGATTTCAACCTCCATTGGAGGTAGTTCAACCTTCATTGGAGGCGGATTTCGACCTTTATTGATAGAGGATTTTGAAAAAAAAAATCTAAATAGTGAAGAAGATTACTATAGGGGGCATTTTTGAAAGGAACCAATTTTATGTACCATTTAAACTTTACTTATTAAAGGAGTGATAGTCTTAAAATACCACCTCAAAAAGGTGCTATATAATTTTCGAACCCCTACTTCAATAGTATCTTGTTGTATATATAATGCATAATTTTTCATTTGTTTTTGTGTTTTTCTTGTATATGGTATGTATTTGAGGGTAAGGCTCATTATGTCCCCTCCTAACTAGGTATACCATTGATGTTTTTTTTATAAAATTTATCTCATATCGTTTTAATTTGATTATTACAAAGAACAAATTTATTTAGTAGTTACTTCAAAATTTTAGGACTTTTAAATAAGAAAATAAAATTTAGAATAGCCCACCTCAATTATTTTTTCTAGCTACGCCCCTGCCATGCGTCAAGTTCATCGATTTCTGATTTCTCAACCAAATTTAAATGCTGTTTAGTGAGTAGATTACAACATTATTAATTGTTTGGGAAAGATGCCTTGCTTCTTTGATGACAAATAGACTATGGATTCTAAATACAAATATTCCAAGGCATTATTTTCTTTTTCAAAGTGAAGTCATTTTTAAGCAAGGGATTAGCTAGCCTAGTGATGATACTAGCTAAAAAATTCATGTGTTTCTCAACGAGGGATCATATGCTTCCTTCATGACAAGAGCAAGTACTTCTTTTTCTTGAAAGAAAAAAAGGTGATTTATACTCGTGCAAGAATATTCATCCAAGCCTTATATGCTAAAATCATGAGTTATATATTTCAAAGTTTAAAGATGGTACTGTAAGACCAAGTAATCAATAAGCGCATCATAGTTGATTCTAATTAAGCTTCAATTGATCAAATACCTGTATGTACACTGATGGCATCAATTGTTTGTAAATCACAACCATTTAGTAGGAGGAATCTGGAAGCTTATATATATATATAGAGAGAGAGAGAGAGAGAGAGTCTCATAAAAGATCCCTTATTTTAATTTCGGTAAGGACCATGATGAAAACACATTGATTTTAATGAATTTTAATCTGAACTTTTTTGTGGATGATGAGTTCATTGAAATCTATCTATGAACAAGAATTTCTCGAGTACTAGAACTATTTTCCAAATTTTGTTAAATATGAAGGCATCAGAAAATATGCGAAATATAGGAAAATTCAAGAAAAATAGTTCAAGTATTCAAAAAATTCTCAAATTTTGTTCATAGGTAGATTTCAATGAACTCATTATCTATAAAAAAAATTCCAATTAAAAGTCATTAAAATCGATGTGTTTTCATCATAGTCCTTACCGAAATTAAAATAAGGAATCCCTCATGAGAGACTCACTTTATATCGGTATTTCTATTGTCAGTTCATCCTAACAATAAATATATCAGGACAAAGAACGTGGATCACAGATTATGGAGAAGTTTTGACAAGTGCATACACTTTGAGTCAAAGTATATAAATCTGGTCCACATTCTTCATCCTGATATATTTATTGTCAGGATGAACTGATAATAGGAAAATCTGCACTTTATATATATATATGTTCTATTGTGCAATGGTATAATGTTATCGTTTGTTTTTGTATGTGATTACAGATATTAATGTTACCGCTTATGAGTTGTATGTGATTGTGCCAAAACAAATTTTAATTTTAATGTGATCATGAGTTATATGTATATGTAGAGCTTCACAGGTATGAACTTAATTACATATTATGATAAAAGTAAAGGTGCCGATATTGCCACCCATAAATATGATAAACACACCTATATTTTAATAAAAAAATTAATTACAAAAATATCCCAATAGAAATTACCAATAAGAACAAATTAGTTTAATTAAAAATACTATGTACATCCATTAATTACACACATATCTTCAACTGTATCTCTTTATTAAAAATAAAAAAAAATAAAAATAAAAAAAAAAAAAAACACAAAACCTTAATTAAACTATAATTCTATTTCAGGTATCAAAATCTCTCATTATCATATAACAAAGTAATGGAAATTTTATTTTTTTTGAGGATTCTGATCGTATTTCTTTATTATTATTATTTTTTGTTATGAACTCTATCAATAAACAAAAAGTGAGAAGCAATTTTTTTTTTTTTTTTAAAAAAAAGATAACAGTACATATCATTTGTGAAATTGTGTGCGTTAATAACCTGAGAGGGTTTATAAATAAATTGTATTAAAATGAACACATTCATTTAAATAAGGGTACTATTGACATTAAGATGTGTGATTATAGTAAAGATTTAATTTTAAATTTTAGATATTAGTGTACTTATAAATATGGGTGGCAATATTCGCACCCTAAATGCAATTACTAATTCCCAACAAACTTAATTGTTTTTTTTTTTCGAGGAAACAAACTTAATTGTTACGAAATACATTTAATAAAGAATTGAACAAAAGCTATATTCTCACCGAATAACGCAGTCTAAAAAATAAAAAATAAAAAATAAAAACCAATGAAGTGAACAATTAAAGAAAAATAAAAAAGAGAAATGAAATACCTTGAGTGCTTCTTGACTGGTAGATAGTGATTTGAGCTTCCAAAGCTGATATACTGATATGTATGGTTGAAGCCAAACAGGAAACCAACCCAAGCCTTTCATTTTTTAGATATACATTATGAAAATTAATTTTAAAAAGTCCTCACAAACATGAAGATTCTTCATAATTCAGTTTATGTAACTGCACAAAATAAATCTCTCTTTTTAGTTTATTTGAAGACGATTAATTAATGGATCATGTTCAAGTTAACACAAGCACAAATCGTCACCATCAGCTCCCTCTCAAATTTTGAAGATGGAATTCCATTTTGATTTGAAGCTTATCTCTTTAATTAGATTTTAATATTGTAAAATAACAACAATTAGATATAAAATTTTATTTTATTTTTAAAAAAAAAGCAATAATAAGTAGATATAATTGGATTTTAGATACATGATTTCCAGTTTTTTTATACCATATTCGGTGCAGTGGCCACTCGAACCAAAAAGTTATCAAGAGAAATAAGTGTCCTAACCACTGAGCCACAATTGGTAATGGACTAATGGTTTCCGGTTTGTTTGTTTGTTTTATTTATTTATTAATATAATGTAAATATTAGCAGAACAAAATCAATTTGATATATTTTAGGATCTTTAATATACGTAAATTTGAGAGTTTTTACAATTTTAAATATGCGAAAGTTATCGGTACCAATAATTGGCTTTAACCTGTGTCTTAAGGCAATGACATTTTCCAATAAAAAACAATAGCAAAATCATAATTAAAATTGAATATTTCATATTAGACTAAATGCCTCAAATAAAATTACAATGCCAAAAATAATAACGAGTGTCCTTGGGCACATCACCACCCATCAGATTGCATTCTTCTTTGCATAATAACGTGTCCTTGGCCTGTCCTTCTCGAATTGGGCTCGGCCCACTTCCTACAATACTGAAATGATGTCAATTTGGGTCACATTAGCAACCATGAAATGGGCTCCCATTAATAATTGGGCTTGGGCCTTCTGGTTGGCCCATAATTTAACGGCAGTTTCTCCCCTCAAAGTCCAAGGTGATTGAAAGACCATTTCCAATGCTATAATGGATTCTGGAAACTTATATGACAGGACAAATAGACAACTAGCAACTAGCAAGAGCAAAGACACTTTCCCATAGAATCACAGATAAGAGAATCTAAATTCAAATGAAAAAAGTCAATAACATCATAGTCAATAACATTTATATAGTTTATGTAGCTTATAAGTAGCTTACATGCCACACGCAAGCAACTAATGAGCTTGTTATAGTTTCCTAATAATGGCTTTCATAGGCAGCTAGAGTTTCCGAATATTTTTTGCAAGTTAAATACAGAGAACATATTTCTCTCATCATCCTCCATTAACAGAGCTTAAAGAAGCTCTCTGTTCTAGCTTAGTTTTTCTCACAAGACTTTTATCAAACTCAAAGCAGTCTTCATCAAACACCTTTACTGTGTTAATAACACAGACATTACATAATTTTTAGGCCTTTTACTCTAAAGCAATTTTATTTTTTTCAAAAAAGCATTCCGAACACTTGACCAAATATAATCAAAAGCACTTTTTGATATGAATAAGTTCTTAAACGATGCCTAAGAACAGTATCCAGTAAAAAGAAAACAGAAAAGAAAGAAGAAGAGAAGGAAAAAAAAAAAAAAAGACATGAAACAAAATTGGCCTTCTTTTTGGCCTCTTCTTAAGCAATAAAATCCAAAGCAGAGAGACAATAAATTTACATGAATTTGGGAATCCATTAACCTGTGATAATAAAATCTGATAATTATCGGTATGATTTCAGACATATTAGAAAAGTATTTACACAACATCATAATTATGTCACCGTCAAAATTACTTGGATTGTGCTTTACTAAAAAATTCCAATGACTGATCCACAAAAACCTTGTCCTGAATCTTTCTTGACAAGGCATCTAGGAAGAAATTTGCTTCCTCTTGAAATACCATTAATTTCCGCAGCCAGCTCATAGAAACCTGCAGCTTTTTCAGCATCACCAATTGTATCATAGACAAGTCCAAGAGTATGATATGTATCCGGCAAAAACGGGTTTAGCATATTAACTTCTGTCAAAACAGATATGGCCTGCAACCAATGAAAAGAGTCAGCGAATGAACCATCAGCAGCTACCTACAATAATTAGATATATAATTTGCATCCTGATATGAGCTCATGAGATGAATGGTCAATTTGAATCATTTTCAACCTTGTCAACCGAAAGGTCGAGACAAGATGAAGTTGCATAGGACCCAACTCAAGTTTATCAATCCATTAATTTGCAACTCTAAGGAATACAAGAGCTCCACAAACAAAGCAATCCATATACTCTCCCTCAATTTCTTTGTGAATTTGAAACGTTAAAACAGCCACAGACACCATGTTTAAGCTATGATTCAAGTAGACTACACAAATTAACAAAGTAAAAACCTTTACCTCTTTAAAACGTGAAGAGTTGCCTCACCAAGCATTTGTCTAATTTCAGGCCAAATTTTATTCTCCAATCCCTTCGGCCTCCCTCTTCTATCAGACTGCATAATTCACAATACAACACATGATAAGACTATAGAAGCAAAGCCTCCTACTAGTATGTACTTATCATCTTGAGAATATACTTTGATAAGTAATTAACTCTTGGTTAGTTTAAGCAAAAGTTAGTTAGTAGAATAACTGAATGCTGACATGGATGTACAGCTGGAAATGTTAGTTAGCTATTTCTCCTGATTATCAGGAAACACACTTTTTGCATGTTTGTAACTGGTATATATACCAGACCCCCTTTGTAACAGTTTTCAATCATTGAAATACAGAGAATATATTTCTCTCATTATCCTCCATTAACAGAGCTTAAAGAAGCTCTCTGTTCTAAGCTTCTAGCTTGGTTTTTCTTACAAGACTTTTATCAAACACAAAGCAGTCTTCATCAAACACCTTTACTGTGTCAATAATACCTTTATATTACATAATTTTTAGGGCTTTTTACTCTAAAGCAAAAAAATATATATATATATATATATTCATAAAAGCACTTTCAAACACTTTTTGATATGAATAAGTTCTTAAACAATGACTAAGAGAACAATACCCAGTAAAAAAAGCACTTTTTGATATGAATAAGTTCTTAAACAATGACTAAGAGAACAATAACCAGTAAAAAAAATTGCCTTTCTTGATCTTCTACGGGAACCCATCCAGGCTTCCATTGTCTTCTTCTCATATTCTGTTTTACTCTTCTTCTCTGACCCTCCACTGTGTGTCATTGTCATGTTATCACACACATTACTTCCATAAATAATCTAAATTCAAGTAAAACTTACAATGTTTAGCAAACTAACCCGTCAGCACAAGAGAGTGCTTTTGGCTTTTTCTCGGCCAATGCTTCATACGTTAGAAACTTCTCCTTCATTGTCGAACTTTGATGCTCTAGCTGACTAGCTCTGCTTTCTCAGGAACAAAAACACAAACTCTGTTTCTTCTCTTTATATATCTATATAGTATATACACCTTTTGTTAGAATCATCTATTTATGCTTATTTCTATTATGATAAAACTATTTTTCCATTATAAGAGATTCATCATTCATCCCTGTTTGAGTGTTTATTTGATAATAAATTAATAAATTTTAGGCTTAAATTTGAATGTCAAAAATATTAATGAATATGTTAATATAATCAGTCAAAATAATGCTTAATACATTAATCTAATATATATTCTGACTTAAAATATTAATATTTATTATTTCATAATACTTAAATGATATAAAATCATTTATTCCAACAAGTGGATTTGCTTTTTATTGCTTTTAGTAAAGTTTTAAATATCTTTTTAAAACAATTCTCCAAATCAAATGCGATTTTAAATTTCTGCACTTAATTTAGTTTTAATTAAATTTAGATTTAGCCATTTATCATTTTATCCCCATGAAACGAACCTTACTTGCCATTATACAAATCGCCACGATTTGTACGCTTGCAAGAGCGGAATTACATATATTGAAAATTCCCATCATGAGCTAATCATTTATTTAAAATAATTTTCTAAATAATTTAAGCTAACATATAATTCTAAAACAAATAACTTTTAATAAAATGTGTCCAGGTGGCAAAAATCCCCGACCCGCCCCAAATTGGCGGGGCTCTGATCCGATTGGGGCCGGTTTAGAGCACTTAAAACAGGGTTCGGGTCGGGTCTAGGTCAAACTTTTTTGATCCGGTTTTTTATCGGGTTGGGTATGGGTCAACACCTTATGCTCCGATCCGACCCATTTGACCCAGTATTTATATAATTATTTTTAAAAATATTAAAATATAAAGGGAAAAACAAATATTTAAGCTCTGTCTCTTTATCTAATCATATTTTATGTTTGATTTTAAAGTTTTTTAATCTTAGATGTTGTGTTCTATTAAATTTAAGTTTATGTCTGAATTTTAAGTGTACGTTAAAATGTTTTTCTATGGTGTATGTTTGTATTTAAGTGTATATTTAAATTTTCAATGAAAAAGAAAAAAAAAATGTATATATATTTTTATATATATTAATTTAATGTTCAAATTTAAGTCAATGTCCTAAAATTCAATCATATGGTAAAATAATTGATATATTTGGTGGTTTGAGAAAAAAAAAATTAAGATACAATGAATCAGGTTATTCGGGTCGGGGTTTGGGGCACCCCTGCCCCAATCGGATCGGGTTTGAGGCAGAAATCAAAAACACGTTCGGATCACGGGTCGGGTTTGGGGGCAACCGACAAAAAACGGGTTTCGGGTTTGGGACGGGCCGATCCAGCCCTGATCTGACCCGTTGCCACCCCTAGTGTCCACTAACATAACTCATTTGTTCAAATTTGTTTTGGGACCGGGTTCCCTTCTAGATTCATATCATTTTGGATCCAACCTTTTTTTTTTTCTGCTTCGGCCCGAAACTCTTTGAATAAAAAATATCATTTTGGATCCATCCTAAAATTACAAAATATAGTTTATTGGGTAAACTAATTTGTACATTCCGCATTTCCGCTGCACCAGTGTACTGAACACAACCTTATTTCTTCATCCTTCGCGTCTCTCTTTCTTTTCTTCTCTGTTTTCTGTTTTGTTTTTGCACTTCTTTCCCCATCTTGCAACCGCTTATTTTCATGGCTTTGTTGGGCTAGATCAACTTTCTTGGTCTGGAGTAATGTTTTTGGGCTTGGCCGAAATTTGGGTATTACACAGACCGTTATTTAATGGAAGGGGCTTGGTAATAAATGTGGTGCAAAGGAGGGTACTTTGGGGAAATTGGTGTATTTTTCCATGTTTTTTCATGGGGAAATTGGTTGCAATTGGTTTTAACCTGTGTCTTAAGGCAATGACAGTATCCAATAAAAAACTGTAGAAAAATCATAATTTAAAATTGAATATTTCATATTAGACTAAAATTACAAAGCCAAAAATAATAAAGTGTCCCCTTGGGCACATCACCACCCATCAGATTGGCTTCTTCTTTGCATATTAATGTGTCTTTGGGCCGTCCATCTCGAATTGGGCTTCGGGTCAATACTGAAATGATGTCAATTCGGTTCACATTTGCATCCATGAAATGGGCTCCCATTGATAATTGGGCTTAGGCCTTCTAGTTGGCCCGAAATTTAATAGCGGTTCCTCCTCTCAAAGTCCAAGGTGACTGAAACAGATCCGCGAACAAAACAATCCACATTTTCTCCCTCAAATTCTTCATGAATTTGAAACTTTAATGCACCATGTTTAAGCTATGATTCAACTAGACTACACAAATTAGCAAAATCATAATTAAAAATTGAATATTTCATATTAGACTAAATGCCAGAAATAAATTCAGTTTACTCTGTTTATTGAATTAGGCTTCCATTGTCTTCCTCCATTGCATAGAACTTTGATGCTCTACTTTCACGGGAACCAAACACAGCTCTATTTTGATACTCTGCTTTCTCAGAACCGTATATAATATATAGAGCCTTTTGTTTGAATCTTCATCTTTTGAATACTCTCACTATTTGCATTATAATATAATTGTTTTTTATATTATATGCTCACTATTTGCGTTATGTGGCAAGTGGTTTTTTTATTAACTACATCATTTTGGTTAATTATTTGGATTGTATATCATCACTCATATTTTTTTTCTTAAAGTTATTGGCTATCGGGATCAGGTTTTTAATGAATATATTAACATCATCAGTCAAAAAATATGCTTACAAAATTAATTTAATAATACTAAAAAAAAAATTGACTTTTATATTTATAAAAATCATTCATTATACCCTTTTTTTTCATTTACAATCATTATGTCATCCAATTCCAAACAACTTCTATCCGGCAAATTCTTTTCCGACTTCCCATTGCACCTCATCCACTCAAAAAACCTCAACGTCTTGCTATGACTACACTTCTCAAGCCGTTTCAAGATCGCATTACATTGATCGAAGCTCAAGTGATCCCCAACAACAGAGCAATCAACATCCAATTCATCACTCACAGAAAAATACTCTCTTTCTTCTTCACTATAATTCCTTCTAAAAAAAAAATTCAAACCCAATTCTCTTCAAATCCCTTTCTTTTCACCATAATTTATCTTCTTAACTTTCCGCGAAAAATTAAACTTTCTTTTATCAAAAACCTCATTACCCAGATTTCATTTGGTAAAATTATTTTCATCATCCTAAGCCATATAAAAAAGAAAACATACATACATGGGTTCTGTTTGTATTTTAGTTCCAATTTTCTTTATTTTTATAAAAGGGTTGGTTTTTATATTAATTTTAATTCTCGTGGTATCATTAGTTTAATAGTGTCCATATCTAGGTTATTTTATTCAGAGATTAGTCCATTAAAACCTATAAATAAGCTCTCAATGTATATGTACAAAATGAAATGTACAGTTATTTTCCATTTCATTGCATCAAAGTCACGAAGTCGCGGGTTCATTGCACACCTTACATAGTAAGAGTTACACATTACGGGGTGTCTAATGTGTATCTAGTGTTTTCCATATGTCTCCACGTTGCATATAAATGGACCCGTTTGAGTATAAAATCTCTAACAACTTATTTCTTACATACTATAGATCGGATGCTTACTAGTCAATTTAAGTTTTTCGGTTAAGGAAAATACTAATATGGTATAAAACCTTGTAAGCAATTTCAAGTAATTATTGTCTCCATGTTAGCAAGAAATTAAGAGTCGCATATACAGTGGAACCTGATTTTAAAAGTCATGCATATCTTTGCAACCATTTTATAATGCGTCTTCAAATACAGGCAGACAAATCCACCATTGTTGATGAAGCGGTAAAATACATAAAGTCTCTTCAACATACTCTCCAGACCCTTCAAAAACAAAGGCATGACAAGCTTCAGAATGTTACTGCTCCTGTTGCTGATTATGAATATGAATCAATCATCACATCATCCAATGTACAAGTACAACAACTACTTGATTAGAAATAAAGATGGACGTATCCACATGGGGCCCCATCCCCCACGGACCCCCATGAGATTTTGGGGGTAAAATTTGCCTATAAATGGATTTTGGGAGTAGGGGCAAACTTCACCCCCAAATAAATTTTGGGAGAGGAGGCGGGGGTACTCATCCCCAAACCCAAAACCCTATTTCCCTCAAAATAAAATATATATCTTATTTTTATTTTTATTTATATATAAAAAATTTATTTTGTATTGTATTTTTATTATTTTTTGGGTTGAATATTTTAACAGTGTCAAATTAAGGATTGGAATGTCTGGATTCCAAATTTCGAATTCTGATTTTCAGATTGGAAATTTAGACTTAAAATTAAAAAGAAACGGGGGAAATGAGTTTTAGGTGTGGGGGAGGGGGGATCTGCCCCCAAAACGTCCTCACCCCCGGTCCCCCCAAATGGGTTTTGGGGGAGGGTGGGGGGAGGTTTGAGGAATGGGGGTGGGGGTGGGGTACCCTACCCCACCCCATTCGGCCCCCACGCCCATCCCTTGGAAAGTCATGAGAGTTGTTGTCTTCTTTTTGGTTTCTAGTCTCTTTGGTGGCATTTGATTCTTTGAAAGATATTGATATATTTGTTTCCTTTTTGACTTGTCTTCACTTATTGCATTGTCCTGCCATGCCTGTGTTAAGGGTCCCTGAAATATTAACACGGTCAACCTTGAGGGGTTGCCTTGGTGGTCCAGGGATGAGTTGGGGAATTGGAAAGTCATGAGAGTTGTTCTCTTTTTTTTTGGTTTCTAGTCTCTTTGGTTGCCTTTGATTCTTTGAAAGATATTGATATCTTTTTTTCCTTTTTGACTTGTCTTTCACTTATTGCATTGTCTTGCCATGCCTGTGTTAAGGGTCCCTGAAATAAAAACACGGTCAACCTTGATGGGTTGCCTTGGTGGTACAGGGATGAGTTATAAACTCAGACATCCTTGGTTCGAACCTTGGCAACTCCCTTGAGGTTAGCCCTCAGGGCGTTAGCTTAGCTCATGGAATGACGAGTTTGGGGCACCGATAACTCTCAAGTCAGCAGTTCGAATCCTATCCAAGCGAACGCGAATTCTGATTTACCCGCTTGCATCCTTATTAGGCTGTGGGCCAGAGTATCTTATCTGTCCTACTCCTCAGCAACCAACAAACAGGCCACTGCGAGTCACGCAGTTGGGGGGAGGACAAGCGGCGGATAGGTGTGTGGACAAAGTCCAGGATCCTCAAAATAAAAAAATATATATAAAAAAAAGACAATTGTACATACAAAATATAAAAAATTTGTATAGTTATAACAATTGTAACTAACCATTGTGTGTATACTTATAACAAATAAAAATAAAAATAAAACGTGCATACTTGAAATCAAATGTGTATAGTTAGGTGGGTCATATATATGTGGTTCACATGCTACACCATTGTGTGGGCCTGTGGGGGCATGTTTTAGAGTTTAGACACGAGAAATATTGACAGCTAAAGATGGTCAGATGGATGTTGAAAGGCTTAGAATCTTTTTTCTTTGGACCCCCGGCTCTTACATTTTTATGTATTTGGGTGGTAGTGTTGGGGGGGTGTGTGTGTGTGGAAAGTCATCATGAGAGTTGTTTTCTTTTTGGTTTCTAATCTCTTTGGTGGCCTTTGATTCTTTGAAATATATTGATATCTTTGTTTCCTTTTTGGTTTAGAGATCAAAACTATTGATTTAGGGACCTATTTTTTTTATTTTTTTATTTTTTTTAAATAATTTAGGGACCACGAGAATTAAGAACGGAAATATTGATAAAAAAGTGATAAATTCAAATCATTGGGGACCAAAATGATTTTCGCCCTAAAAAAAGTAGATTTTGTAAAACCAAGAACTGAGCCGCGTGTTCTTCATCTGCTTCGTTTTTTCTTCTACCTGTCCTGTTACATTTGGAAAATTACAAGAATACCTAGAAAAGTATCCAACCTTGAAATCTATCCTTCTTCCTCCATCGCCATTCTTAACTAGCTTCCACTGCCAAATGGAAGACGAACCACCGCTGAAGAAGACCACAACCGCGGCTTTCACAACATTTCTCATAGGCAAGCAACACATTCCTTCAATAATTGAAGTCTTACTAATTTGATTTTCTCGTTGGAAATGTTTATAAATATATATACATTATTCGGATTTCATTGAAATTTTGATGAGTGATTTCGAATAGTCTATGAATGATTTGCAATTTTTGGTAATTGTCTAAGTTATGTGCACGACTCGATTATCGAATCATATTCTTGTCTCGCCCTGAGTAGTTGTCTTGACCAAACATGTTCTTTGACTGGTTCTCAGTTTCTTGCATAGAATATAATTGCCAATCACCAACTTAAATCTCTCCCGGAATTGATATTTAGTATTCATTTATGTGAAATTCAGATATAAAATTTATTCTGTCAGATATAATGGGTTCTCTTTGCAGTTTTTCTTTTGCTGTGATAGCATTCCAATTGATTTGAATGAGGCTGTTAAATTAATGTAGGAAAACTGCATCCTTCACAATTCACACACACACAATTATATAAAGCATTAGTTTACGATTTATTTTACCATCTCAATTTTGTGGTACACAATACACCTTTTGATATCTTCATATATATTCTGAATGATTTCAATGCCTTGACGTAGCTAGGTTTTGATGACCACTATGGGGCTTGATACTGTGTGGTTATGTTGATCAATCCAGTTGAGAAAACCGTAGACCATAACTGGAGCTTCTTTGTCAGTCTCTATGCTCAAAACAAAATTCTGCTTCTGATATTTCCCTGTGAATGTTAGAGTGCTGGGCTCTATTGTGATTTTCATTCCTGTAGGAAGCTTCAAATTTGCATGGTACACTGCTTCTTCATCTCCCACGTTCGTAACAACCCTGCTGAATTTCTTAACTGTTTCATTGTTAAATATGGCCATAAAAGATGGGTAATTTAGGTCAGTGGGTTCTTGACTGCAATTCCATTGACTTCGTCGAAGGATGCTTTTCATCTGCTTTTCATCATAGCCTAGACCACACAGGAATTCAATGTAATCTTGAACGTCCATGTCATAGACGAGTCCAGGGTCCATGGCTCTGTTTGCATCGATATGGCCTGCGCCGAAATCTAGAGGTGTAGCTGGAAGACCTGTACTTTCATCTTTCAAAATAGAACCAGTGTTGTCTATGGTATATGCTGTGGTCATTATAGCTGATCGGATGGCTGCTGGGCTCCATTCCTTGTGGACAGCTTTTAGTAAAGCTGCTACTCCAGCAACATGAGGTGTTGCCATTGATGTTCCTGAGTATAGTGCATAATCTGTTACCAACTTGTATTTCCCAATTTTGATGAACGGCCTAATAGGCGTGACTGCTGCCAGAACATCAACTCCTGGAGCCAGAATATCTGGCTTTAGCACACCAGGGTTGATTGGATCCAGTCCTCTTGATGAAAAGGAGGCCACTTGAGGTGCTGGTTTTGCACCCAATTTCGTCAACATGAACCTCATACCTTTGACCTTTGCTTTACTATCCTCTGTCACATACTTTCTAACCAAAGTCCCAGAAGCAGTGTCCAAAATCAGGCTGGGAATTATGAAGTCATCCGGTTGTAAATCTGATTTATCTACCAGAAAGATTCCAGCATATGCACCTGCTCTCTCAACCTCCTCCATTTGGTCAGAAACATCAATTTTGGTGCTATTATCACAAAGGACTACCTTTCCAGCAACCTCATTTTGGTCTAGTGCTGAGGCTTTGCACATTGCTTTGCTTACATTGTCTCTGCCATAGTACAAAGATGCATTGATAATGTAAATGCTCTCTGGAAAGTATGAAATACCTTGTACCGCTAACCCATTTTCTAGAGTCATCATTGCAGTGAAACTCCGATCAAGCGTGGCGGCTCCCACTGTTGCAATCCAAGGTGCTCCATTGATTGTGGAGTTGTGACCTCCAGCATTCCCTGCAGCGCAGACTACAAAAATCCCTTTCTCTATTGCTGAAAGAGAAGCAATAGCAATCACATCTTTGAAATAAGCAGTCTGGTTAAAGCCAAGAGATAGTGATAGGATATCAACCCCATCAGCAATTGCTTGATCCATGCCTGCAAGCACATCAGTTGCTGCAGACTTCTCTGTGTCTGATACAAAGAGGACCTTGTACATAGCAACGTGTGCACGCGGTGCTATTCCCTGGGCTGTGCCTTTTGCATATCCAAAGTGACTTGCACCAAGTACTTGGTTACCAGCAGCTGTGGATGATGTGTGAGTGCCATGACCAAAAACATCTCTTGGAGAGTCATAGTCATGTTCACCGGATATTTTTATACCTGCAGCTTGAAGCCCTTTGCTAAAAGATTTTGCCCCGATGAGTTTCCGGTTGCAGGCAGAAGGGCTAAATGTTGTGCCATTCTCACACTTGCCATTCCATCTCTGTGGTATCGGCAACATACCCTTTCCACTAAAACTCTCACTCTCTGGCCAGATTCCCGTATCAACAATTCCGATGATAACACCTTCACCAAATGCAGCAGCAGGCCATAGGCCAGATTCGTGTTGTAGTCCAAGAAACTTGGGGCTGTAGGTGGTGAACAACCTGCCAAAAGACTCTGGGTATGTGGCAAGATGTGCTGGAGATTTCTCGATTGCAGATAGTTGAGAGGGTGTGAGACTAGCACTGAAGCCATGCATGACATGGTTGTATGAGTACAACAGCATTTCTCTGTCATCAGCAGTAGACAACAGTGAGTTTACTATGGACTGGTGCCACGACTCGTGGGTTAAGAAAGATGCCGGCTTTTGAGAATGGTCCATGTGGATGATATATGTCTGGCATTCTTCAGGTTCTGATATGGCATAGTTGATTGATAGCAACAAAAGCAATAGCAAACACAATGAATAGTGTGATATCAGGATGGAGAACTGCATCCTTATGGTCGTGATTCTAGAGATGGACAAGGGAAGTGATGCCAATATAACAGATTTATTGTGCTAAAAGGAATTTCGGGCGAAATTTCTGATCACCTTCATATATCAAATCAAGATAAGATAATACTGGACTTTGGAATCCTATTCTTGTGGCTCCATCAAAATCTGAACTTTTGTGTGGTCAAGATGGTTTGTATCTGCTTTCCAAGAAAGTAAGTCATCTTCCCTCCAATCAATCTGCTATCAATAATGCTAAAGATTTGTGCTAAAAGACAATTAATTTTCCAAATGTGTTATCTTTTGTCAACTTTATTTTTTTCCTATGATGATGACTGCTAAGAGTACTTTCTTCTTTACTGTAATTCCAGAATATTGATAATGAATACAATTATTGTTAACTGTAGTTTATTTTTTTTACCATTACATTTATATATTACATTTTGTTTTAAATATGTAATATCTATTTTTTGTTAACTTGATAATTTTATTTTTTGGAGTATCTTATTTGCAAAACTAGTATAAAATGATATTTCTTTTACCCAGGAATAAAAATACACAAGAAGGTTAATTTAAACACCCAAAAAGTATCAAAGAAACATAAAACCAAGTTAATAAAATCTGTAACTTGGTCATTCTTAAACATCTATAAGACTGTAGTGGATAATTTCAACTTCTTGACATTACTCCCTCAACATATATTATAACACCTAAAGACTCGGTATATAAGGGTGAATGAAATTTAAGTATGTTAATTGAGTTATTAAAGAAATCAAATAAAAAGAAATAGCGGTAACCTGCCCCTGGAATGGAAGTTGAATGTGTGCCAGAAACAATCACTTCACTCAGGTGGCTTGAGTCTCATTTCCAACAAAGGAGATTGAAACCATGGCCATGGGAGATTATAAAAAATCACTTCTAGATAGCTACTTTTGTTTTCCTTTTTTAACAGAGACGACTACTTTTCATAGTGTCAAAAAGAGTTTTTTTTTTTTTTGGATTGCACACACTTTCCAAGAAATTTGTACAAAAACGACTTTTTCCAAAATTGACAATGACTCCCTACACCAGTCAGCCAAATGCAGCCAAGATTAAATGAATGACAACTACATATTACAAGGATTCAGACTGAACATTAATATAATCAACAAAGAGCTTTCAACTCATATAATTGGTCAAAGTTTTTACATGTAATTCTATGAATTCCGAGGAAATTGCAAAGTAGTGCCCTCATGTAATTTTATGAATTCCTAGGAAATCAGATCTGGAAAATTTTGTGAAAGGATCCCAACAATCTCTTCAATCCCACCTCTAACTGCATTATCCAGGATGGGTGTTGGATTTTGAAGAAAATGCATGATTTGCTGATAGCTCATGTAAGAGAGCCCATTAACAACATGATTTACTAGTTGAATAGCACATTCATGTGTCATCTTGGCATCTCGAACTATTTCTATAGAGGGTGCTGCAAGTGAAAATCAGATCAAATGTATTATATATTATTTTACAGTTTGATATTTACAAGAAAATATGGCATATTCTACATGGTTGCTTACCCAGTCGTGTAATAGTTTTCCCTAATAGTCCCTTGAACCATCCAAGCACTGCACAGAGGAATGGAACATGCTTGTTAATTTATCAGGTTAATGTTAGAATCTATTGGTTTAAAGAATTTGAAGAGTAATAACAGTTAAATAAATACAGATTTGCAAACCTTGAATCCTTAAGCTTCTTGATTGTAACACCGGGAGACCTTCCATGCTTTCTAATAAAAGAGTTGAAGCATTTTTGATTTCCACATGAACAACTTTAACAAACAAAAAGAAACCATTAAAAACTTTTCCAATAGAAAAAAAAAACACTCGAGTATTTAATTTATTGGCACATTTTCAGTAAAAATTTGTTCATGTACAAGATACTTACATTTATAAATCCATCTTTTTGAAAATCCCAGATTACTTCCGCTCAAAAAGTTTGAAGGTTTGTCTGCCAACCATTTGAGCAAGGAATCCCCATTTTCATCTTCGGCTAGAGCCAAGTGAGGAAATCTCTGGACGAAGTACAAGGCTATATCTGTTGAAGATGGAACACAAAAAGGATATAAATAATAAGCGTACATATCTGTTGGAAAGCTGTATATATGTTGGAAGTAGTAGTCAGTTCTTACCATAATAACCTAAATAAATTAGACCACGAAGGATCCTAGGTAATGAAGGAATGAAGCCGGGATAGCCAGGAGAGTCAACTCTGGTCATCAAACTAAGGTACCACACTAACTTCTTACTTTTTCTGTGCATAAAACTGTACAGAGAAAATAGAAGTGGCAGATTTCCTTGATGGTCGACCATTTGCAGTAAACCAGAGTTCTTTTCAATCAAGGCCTTAGCTGTCCTTAAGCTTCCACCTAGTGCAACATAGTGAAGGACAGTGATTCCAATTGAATTTCGCACTGCAATTGATTGTGGAGTCGATACAAGTTCCACAAGCATGAGGATGAAGTTCCATTGGCACTTCATTGCCGCAACATGCAGTACTGTTCCATAAGTGAGTGAAATCTCAGCTGTCAACGCATCTGGATCATTATCGATGAAACTTATAGCACTTTTCCAGTCACCTCTTTCTGCAGCATCGTACAACGGTCTGTAGTAATTGCAACGCTCTGCTGTCCCTTTACGATCAACAATACTCTTTTTTTTGTTAGACTATGATCTATAGAGCAATGCATGGATGCATATTTCTAATATACAGTACTTCTCTTGTTCGGATGTTTACATCTTTTTTCTTTGAATATTAATTTGATCATGAAATTGTTTAACGTCTTTTTTCTTTCAACATCTTGTGCCACAAAGTAATGCGCCTTTCTCTCCTCAAACTCTTTCACGTTTTAATCCTAATTTTTTTTTTTTTTTTTAATTTACTTAATCCCTCTTTATAAATTCTCAGTAGCCATTTACTTGTATATGAATTTTAAAAAGTGAATGAATTTTATTGAATAAAATTTTATATTTATTGATTTTATCATCATTGAATTTTTTTTTTTATTAATGAGATTATAAACCTTTTGCGGATTTATGTTTTATGAGCAATATTAATATTTCGATTTTCTTTGGATTACAAAAAATTTATATCTCATAATTGGTGAGTTGAAGTTAAATTTATGTCTTTGTATTGGATTCTTTTGAAGTTTTTAATTCCTATAAACTCTTTTACATAATGTTTTATGTATATTTGTTTTGAGATGTATTATGTATATATATATATATATATTTTTTGAATTTAGCTGAATAAAATTGTTGGAAAAAAAAATGTCTTTTGAGTTATGATTTTTTTATAAATGATATATATAAAGAAATCAATATATTTTGTTTGCAATGAAATGTCATGAGCAATTGAAATAAATATGTAGACATCACACACACCGGAGATCAGATATGAACTTAAGTAGGCTACTTACATAATTCGTTATCAATTTCGGTTACGGACAACTTCGGTACAATTGAGGTGCAGACATTGTGTGATTTTGACACTTGATGAATCAACTGGAAAACAAAGAAATTGTGTTAATTGTGTTAATTTCACTTTGACTTACGATAAATAAAATGAGAATACAAATTTATTTGAATCCAATTATATTTATAAATAAAAAAAAAAAATTGCATATTTTATTAACATATATAAAAATAATGTTTTTTTTTTTTTTTAAACGGCAGAAGTTTATAGAAACCAAAAGCCTGCAGCACGAAACAGATAAAAACAAACACAACAAGCGAGCTGCGCACACCACCAAGTAGCCAGCAGACAAAACTAAAACAAAATCTAAAGCCAGAAAAACAGACAAAGCATCCAGCACCAAAACAGCAGGACAACCACGCCCAAAAACAGAGCCAAAGAACTAAACCGAAACAAATGCAGAGATGCAATCTTTTATGAGATGATTATTCAGACATCTTAAATGCATAAGACAACATATTCTGTGAAGAAAACCCAATAATTTTCCACATGAACTTTGCAAATTCTTAAATTTCAACCTATCAAAAGCTGATTAAAAACAACCCAATAAGACAAATAAATACACAAATTCTATGAAGAGAACCAGATTCTGATTAGACAAACAAGGAATCCAGAAGAAGAAAACACTATTTATGCAACCAAACAATTGAAACAAACATAGCCAAATGAGAAAAACAAAGAAATCCCTCTTTAAATTGATTTACCTCTATTTTGAGTGATGACTAGTAGCACTTTCTGGAATCAAAAGAGCATGTTAGAGTGTTTTTCTTAGTGAGAAGCACTTAATTCCTAGATATTGCTTCTTGAATTAGAAGGCTCTCTTAAGTGTATTCACAAAACTAGAATTAAAAGCACTTTTTATAAAAACACTTCCAAAATCACCTCAAATTAAGCTTTCCTCATAAAAATCAAATCTTAATTGTTGACATAAATAGCTGGAGTAGTTTAACAAACCAAAAAAGCTGATGCATTTTGCAAGAAAATAGAAACCCAAGAAAAGCAAAAGTAATAAATTCAAAAAAAAAAAAAAAAAAAAAAAAAAAAAAAAAAACTCGTGAAGTCTAAAAATCACACTCCAAGAAACCCACATCACAAATTCACAACCAAATTATAAAAAATAATTAAAAATGTGACCTTTAAAGAAAAAAAAAAAAAACCCACAAACATTAATTCTTCACAGTTACTCAGATATATACTCTAAGCAAACAGTGTACAAGCTTCAAAGATTTAAACTTTAAAAAAACCAAAGCCAAAACCAACCTCTCATCCAACAACATTTTTTTTTTATTATAATTTATAAATCAATGAAAATAAATAAATAACATCACCACCTTTCCTATTATCTTTCCCTGTCTACAGACCAAAATGTTTACTAACATAAGAGCACTATTAAAATGAATCGAAGGTCACACACAGAACTAAGCAAATACCAAGACCAGTTTGATTCTCCAATTTAAGTTGAGATCATACACTACAAGTGTGTGTGCCAAAACTATGACTGTACATCATTATTTTTAATTCTTGATCCATCCATTTCACTTTCTTGTCAATGTCTACCCAATTAGCAACCTATTACCATTTCAAAATCCGGTATGCACTTTAACATGAATACAAGTGTGTCGCACATGTACCAATTCAAATAATATTACCTTTTGAATTTGACAGAATCCGAAGCTGAAACACAACAAATAAAATGGGTGGAGCAGGTCTGAATGGAACTGCAACAAAAATCAAATCAAAGAAGGGATTTGCCAACAAATAAACACTCCTCTTAAATACATAAAAGAGTTACATGTACACATTATGGGTCTAGCTGTTTACGATATAGCTATATTGTCACTGGCAGCTGTGTATTATAAAAATAAAAATAAAAACAAAAGAAAATTAGAGAAGGGATCTGTGAAGGAAATGACAAGGAAAATTTGTTCAAATTAAATATGATCAAGAAGCCTAAAATAAATATCAGAAATTTTGTAAGAGTAGATGTCATAAGCTAAACGTTTTGTAAAAACAAATTCAACAAATATCAATCACCAAAAAAACACATTGAAATTGTAACAATGTACGTACCTTGCAGTGAGTAGAGAAATTATATAGAGAGAGAGGTGGTAAGTATAAGAAATTATGGGTAGATTTGGAGGAAATGACAAGGAAATTCTGATAAAAACAGAATTATAAAGAGAAAAACAGAGAGTTCCCGAGAAAATTCAAGATAGAAAATGAAGGAAAAATGGAGAGAAATCTTGAGAGAGTTCTTGAAGAATCTATTCACCAAATTATGTTACAAAATACTTACTATCAGCTCTGTTTATATACAACATCAGAAAACTTTGTCTGACGTGGACCAATACCTGACTAACAACTGAGCTGGACTTTTCTAATCATCTCTGATCATTAACAGGGAGGTTTTTGGGAAGTGCAAGTGAAGGTGTTTGATAGAAATATGCAAATGTTTGATGAAATGCCTAAGAGAAAAATACAGCCATTGTTGACTGTAAAAAGCTTGAAAGCTCTTTCTGACCTAATCACTTCAATAGTTGAAAGCTCTGCAGTGTGAACATAAGAAAGTTTTTATTGAAGAAGTTGATATTTACACGTAAAGGAGTTTTACTAACAGTACATATTTTCAGTGTGAAAATAAGAAAGTTGTCATCAATATCATTTTCTCATAAAGGAGTTTCATGCCAATTTAGGATCATGATACATCTGCATGCATTTCCACAAAATTATTTTTTCCATTAAAGTGTTTTATCTTTTAGCCAAATAAGGGAATTTTTCTTTTATTCTACTTTTTATGTTTTGGGTAATGAAGGTCCACTGCTGATTTATTGATTGAAATCTCTTTATCAGTAGTAGTGGACCTTATTGAAAGAAAATTAAAGTTTTTAGTCTTTATCGGTAGTGGACCTTAACTTTAATTGCTTTCAATGAATGTATTGGAAATTTACATATAATTCATTGCTTTCAAGATGTGTATGAGAGAGTGAGATTATTTTTTGATGGTTTGAAATATTAAAAACTGACATTCAAAAAATTAATGAGAGAGATTGCAACTATTGCACCTTTGGTTTGTAGTTTAGTCTTGATGTTGGGGATGGTGTGGCTGTTGATGATGGTGTGTTTTTAGTTTGCTTGATTGAATCTGGAGATGATATTGCTGATGTAATGTTTTTTTTTTTTTTTTTAATTGAATATGGAGAAATAGGGGAAAAATTGGTATAACATTATATAAAATATATAATAGTTAATTTGTTAACTCTAATTAATTTTTTGGGCACTTGGCAAGATATTGGGAGGGGGGTAATGCACACCCCCCCAGCAAAAATGAACTTATTTATACTTTAAACATCTTTGATGAAATTGCATTTAATCAAATGTTTTTCGATGAGATTTTTTGTATGCATCATAATAAAATTAAAATACACATTTGGTAAAAATTTGGAAATTTTCTGGATTTGAAAATTATTTTTCTTATATTTCCCTATTTTTTAAATGTTTTATCTTTAAAAAAATCGGAAAAAATTAGTTATTGCACCCGATTTTTTTTAAAAATTTATTATTATTATTCACAATAGCATAGAAATTCGTGAACTTGCAACGAACTTGTAGATTTGAATAAAGGAAAATTATGTTTATTTTATTTTATTATTACTATTTTTAATACAAGAGAAAGCAAGAGACATATATCACGTAATGGGGCCTGTGTGTATGTGATCTGGAAATTAGTATTTTATTTATATAAATTCAAAAAAGAAAAGCTTTTGAAAAGATCTGGAAATTTCCGAGTCTTCTTCAAAAAAATCTTTAAAATTGAATTTTCTCTATGCAATTCCAAATCTCTTCAAATCTGGGAAAAAAATTATTTAAAAATAAACTATAGGTAAAAGAAATAGATATTTCAACTGAAAATGAACGGAATATCGGTGAAGGAGGAGTCACATTCAGGACTTAGTGGCACTATCTGATGCAACCTGTACATGAAGGTGATGGTGTTTACTTCAAGTTTGATGGGGACCACCAAGATTATATGATTGGATTCCAGAAAAAGAAACAGATCAGCACATGCACATGTGAAGAAATCTTTGTACTGTAATATACTGTTAATGTTGGTAGTATATGGCTATATGCTTGGCATGATCTGTTCTCTTTTATTATTCATCTTAATTAAATAATTATCAATCACATATTCTCAATTACTATATTATAAATGAACAATGAACTTAATTTAAAAAAAGTAATATATATACTAGGCTTTTTAAATTTTTTCCCAAATTGATATGGTACATGAGTTATCAACATGTGCTCAAAATTTTAAAGTTAATTTTCATTGTCTCTATTTTGATAAATAAATAAATTTATTGTTTTTTGTGAGGGAGAAAATTTGAACCCATAAACTCATTGGTGTAGGTGTAAAGAGTTCACCACCAGATCAACCTTATCTCGTCAAATAAATTTATTTATGTGTGACTTAATAAAGATTTACAAAATTAAAATATGTTATTTAATTCAGGCATTATCATCAAAATAATTAAGTTGAAATTATGAGGAGGGCAAATGCAGTTTTTTTTTTTTTTTTAACTAATTAATTAATTGAAGAAACTTGTGATACAATGAATGTTTGGGTTTGTTTAGGGTTTCAGTGGAAGGTATACAGAATACAAAAAATTGAAATGAAATCATAAATGTTTTGGTTGCGTGGGGATCTTTTTTTGCTAATTTTCTGATAAAATGAAAGAGACTAGAATACCACTCTCTTTTTGATAAAGTAAATTGGCTTTAATGCAATATTGCTGCACAAGACAGGATATTTCTACTCAACTTTTATTCTCTAAAAAGTTTAATATATTCAAATCTGACAATGAAAATTTTATTTTAATTTTTGATCCTTTTATTAGGTGTTGAGTTGGGATCCTCTCCTTGGTTCTTGTTTTTCCTTGGCATTCTTCAAGTGTAATTCAAATATCAAGTTGCATGAGAGAGAAAAAAAAGATTACCAATCTTGACCATATATTTTGTATTTTGATTATAGAAAGTCAAGGAAAAACGAAGACAAGAAGAGGATATTGTCCTATTTAACATATACTTAAAGATTTAGATTTACAAAATATTCCTGTAATTATTATATATTAATTATTGAGATTACTTTTGCTCACCCCCTTCAAGGGGGTGAGCATTAACCCCCTCCCCAACACTTGACATATGTCAAGGGATGGGTATTTTTATCCAAAAATTGTCATGTGTTTAAATAAAAATACCCTCTCCCTGGACACATGTCATGTATTTGGGAGGGGGTAATGCTTACCCTCCTTGAAGGGGGTGAGTAAAAATAGACTCTTAATTATTGACAGCGAAATTTTTGTATTTGAACACGGAGAGAGAGAGAGAGAGAGAGAGAGAGAGAGAGAGATATGGTAGGTAGAAGACAGAAGGAATGGGTAGGCAGCTTCCACACGAATGCAAACTCTAATAAAGAATTAATGGGGGTAGATTTGGCATGCCCCAAAGTTACGTTCATTAATATATAAACATGATACATCTGCATGCATTTCCACAAAATTATTTCTTCCATTAAAGTGTTTTATCTTTTAGCCAAATAAGGAAACTTTTCTTTTATTCTATTTTTTATGTTTTGGGTAATATATTTATTGATTGAAATCTCTTTATTAATCTATTTTTTATTCTATTTCTTTCCATTAAAGTGTTAATGATCGCTTTCAATGAATGAATGCATTGAAAAATTTGACTGATGAATTCATGTTCACACATCTCTCCTCTATCATCGGTCCATTGTCCACACACACCAACTTGTGGCCGTGTGGGGTATGCATGCAATAATGTATCTGTAATTTTCATGTTCACAATAGTACGTACCGGACATTTGGTGCATGGTGGGGGTCCCTTGTTTGTGATTTGAATGGTCAGAGATGGAAAATGGAAATTTATCAAAAAGTAAAATATTGACTAAATAACCTGATGTCATACCAAAGGATTACACACTAAGCAAATTTTTGTAAGGATAAAAGTGCTGCCTTTTGGTGGAACTGAATTATTGTTTGTGGTGGTAGCCAACACAATGGCTTGACCAATCTAATTAATTCTAAATATATTGATAAAGATGGTTAGGGCCAAATATTAAAATTATAGATGAATAAGTGAATAACCGATTGGTGTGATACCAATCCAAAGTTTCTATTGTATCTACGACCAAAAAGTTAATAAATACATTTTCAGAAATTTCACACTGTGATTGAAGACATTTTTAAGGGTGTGACTAGTTTTAGATAACGTAATTCACATTTCAATAGAACATATTTTAAAACACACGTCATTGAATCATGTAACCCATTAACTTTATAAATTATTTTAAGGGAAAGGGCATAAGACCTACTAAGTAAACATATTATTAATTTGAGACCTAACAACCCAATGTTTTAAATAAGCTAATGAATTGATGGGGAAACGAGGGGACCAATATTCACCTCCATTTCCCCAAAGCTCATCCTTACAAACTTAAAAGAATTCATATGAGAATACAATTCGTATGACCGATTGGTCTCAAACCCCTGTTAAGGATAAGTGATAATATTCCAATATTATCACTTATTAATTTTTTGTGTTGCCAAACAATGATACAAACACACCTTTTATATGTGATTGCTCTGTTTCTAACAGAACCTCTAATATTTAATAATGAGCCTTTGATCAACGGCTCTGATTGAATCACTAAGATGCTTCTAGAATAACTTGCTGATGAGCTGAGAGCCACATCACCAAGTTAGTTACACGTGATGAGAATTCTGTTACCATTCTGTTACTAGCAGCTGGAAGGTGAATTCTTGATCTTGTGCTGATGATGTTGCACCAGAACCATTGGATGAACTCACACTCTTTATAACTAACCTAATTAGCAATTAAAAGGGTATTATCATTTGGGTCTCTATATTGTTTTGAAATATCTGTTTTTTTACTATTGTCCATTTTTTATTGGTTTGGTTCTTATGTTTTCAAAAACCTATTAGTTTGGTCCATCTGACCAGATTTTTTACTGTCAACGACCACAGAAAATATTGAATGACATTTTTACCTCTAAAATTAGTATTTTATTTAAAAATGAATAATTAAAAAAAATTATTATTTCAGGAAAAAAAAACGCGCTTTTGAAAAGATCTAGAAATTTTCGGGACTTCTTCAAAATTGAATTTTCTCTCAGCAATTCCAAATCTCTTCAAATCTGGTTGCCAAGTCCCTTTTTCAATTTTATCACATGAACATGTGTCTGGTAGGTGTGTCATGACTCATGTGTGGGGTAGTTGAACCAACGAACACACAATGGACCGGAGTACCGGACGGCCTTTATATCAATATCATTCAGTTGCTACATTTTTGTTGGATGGTGTGTCCAGATGTAATTGGGTGGACGTAAGCCACAGAGACCCTTTCTTTTTTTTCTTTTTTTTTTAAGAATTTAAAAATTATATTTCCAATTAGAGTATGGTTAGTGGTTACCCTTTTTGGAAGTCCAGTTCCCAATAACCTTAAAAGGAATTTTTGGACAAGAGTAATCAAATAATTGTTTTGTCATCTTGTCTGCTGCCATGTGGTACCAAGAAACAAAATATAAGAAGAGCAAATTGCAAACAACTCCCTAAGGTTTGCTCCTTTTTACAACGGAAAATATCTTTATTATTAATTGACAATAACCTCACATACTGTTAATTAAAATTGGTCAAACTTAACCATCGATCGAGTTTGACTCTTGAAAAAGACCAAATAGTCCTATGATTCTAATTTTTGAAAAAACTAATAAATGAAAATTAATTGTATATGATTTGTAGTTTGATTGAGAAGCTTCATAGTAATATACTAATATATAGTCTTAGTGAGACGGATCGAGTCTTGCCTCACTTAAAAAATAAGTGTTGGAAGATCACTTACACTTATGTGCGAGTCTAATTTGGTTTGTTATGTAAGAACACGATATGAAAAAGGAGATATGATCGTAATTAATAATAGCTTAATTAGAATCAAGTCTTGGTCTTCCGATATTTTGGTTTTCCTCTTATATTTTAAAGTTTAAAGCATAGTACTTTTTCCAAAAGAGTGCATTTGCATGCCCCCCTTTAACTTTTATAATGAGATCCAAGTTTTTTTTTTTTTTTTTTGGGCGAGATCCAACTCATCCAAGTCATTTTATAAGAGTAAATACATATAGAAATTTGAAGAAGAAAAAAAAAAAGAAGTGAAATAACTAAACTTGAGAATATGGACAAATCCGATGGAAAACGTGTGGTTGTAGTGGATTGATTGTACAAGTGATCATAACTGACCTCAATGAAATAATTGATTATCAATCAAATAATATCCTCTAGAGTCATTTTCTTTTTGCTAAAATTGGAACAAATCAAAAGTTTACATATTATCATAAATAGAACATACATATCAACTTTATATATATATATATACATACAGTTTTTCGATTGTCAGTTCAAACAGACAAAAGATATATCAGTTCCTTGCATGTGGACCATTAGATTTAAATATTTTGACTTGGCTACATGCACTTGTCAAAGTATCTTTTAAATCCAATGGTTCACATGTAAGGAACGGACATATTTTATATCAGTTCGAACAGATAATAGAAAGACTATATATATATATATATATATGAGGAAATAGGCCTTTTTAACCACCAATTTAGGGTCTTTATTGTTTTTGGCCTTAATTAGTAAACTGATTGTATTTGTCAACAAATCCACTGTAGAGACATAATTGCCCCTCATTTTTTTTTAAATAACTCTTCTCTCTCCTTTTCTCTCTCATTTGTGCAGAATATTTTTTTTTCCTCTCTCTCTCTCTCTCATTTCACGCATTCTTCTTCTTCTTTCTTTCCTTCTTCTCTCTTTTTCTCCTCTTCTCTCCTCCATCTTCTCACTTTCTCTCCTTCTTCTTCTTCTTCTTCTCCTCTTTCTTTTTCTCCTTTTTTTTCCAGATTTTTAAAAAAATTTCAGATTTTTTAAAAACAAAAATTTTCAGATTTGGTGGCTTTCCGATCTTCGGTTGTCCGATCTTCTCTCCTTCTTCTTCTTCTCTTTCTCTCCTTGATCTCTTCTCTTTCTCTTTCACGTTTTTCCAATATTTTTAAAAATTTTCAGAATTTTTTTTTATTTTTTATTTTTTCAGATTTTGTTTTTGTTTAACATTATTTCCAGATTTTTTTTAAAAAAAATTCTGATTATGGTTGTGAATGTAGTTGATTTTAAGGGTGGTTGTGGTTGTGAATGTTTGGATTTGAGTGTTAGTTAGATTTGAATGTTTAAATTTTTTTCTAGATTTGTTAAAAAAATTTCCAATTTTTTTTTCCATATTTCGTTTTTTTTTTTTCAAAATTTAAAAGTGTGGTGGTTGTTTTTATAAATGATGGGAGTTGTTTTTTGTTTTTTTTTTCCAGATTTTCGTGCTGAAGTAGAAAATTTCAGATCATGTTTGAAATTTTTTTTTCCAGATTTTGTTCAACTAAACACACCTGGAAAAAAAGACTAAACACACCAGGTAAAAAATACTAAACACACCGATGAAAATGAATTAAACACACCAGGTTTAAATGACTAAACACACTAGGCAAAAAAGACTAAACACACCAGTGAAAATGAATTAAACACACCAGATTTAAACGACTAAACATACCAGGCAAAAACGACTAAACACACCAGTGAAAATAAATTAAACACATCAACCAAAAAGGAATTAAACGCACCAAGTAAAAACGACTAAACACACCGGGCAAAAAGGACTAAACACACCAGGCAAAAACGACTAAACACACCAGGCAAAAAGGACTAAGGAAAATGAATTAAACACACTAGACAAAAACGACTAAACACACCAGGTGTGTTTAATCGGGTTGCCTGGTGTGTTTAATTCGTTTTGCCCTGGTGTGTTTAATTCATTTTGCCTAGTGTGTTTAGTCGTTTTTACCTGGTGTGTTTAGTCATTCTTGCTTGGTGTGTTTAATACTTTTTGTCCATGTGTGTTTAATTTTTTTGCCTTGGGTGTGTTTAATCTGGAAATAAACACACCATTCATAAAATCAACAACCAAAATCTAGAAATCAAATCTGAAATTTTTTTTTAAATAAAAATCTGATTTTTTTTTTAACAAAACCCAAACCCAAACCCAAACCCAAACCCAAACATAATTCCCACCATTCATGAACACAACAACCAACCTCAAATCTGGAAATTTTCTTTGAAAAAAAAAATCGAAATCTGAAATTTTTTTAATAAACTGGAAAAAAACATGAAAGAGAAAGAGAAGAAGAAGGAGAGAAAAACATGAAAGAAGAAGAATGAGAGAAGAAGAAGACAGAGGAGAGAAGATGAGAGAAAAAGAGAAGGAGAGATGCGTGAATGAGAAAAAAGGAGAGAGAGAGAAAAAAAAGTTTTTGATTTTTTTAATCATTTCTGAATGAAGGGCATTTTTGTCCAAAAAGTGGATTGTTTGACAAAAACAATCAAAATACTAATTCCGGCTAAAAACAATAAACTTCCTTAATTTTTGGCTAGTTTCCATTTTCACCCTATATATATGGATATATGATATTTAGTCATTACTACTATGTCCCACTTCAACTACCCTATTTGAATAATCCCATACAAGTTGCCAGAAAAACTTTTTGTGATGTTTTGACGGCAACCAATATAATACTGCTGTTTTGGGAAATTAATCATTGGTGGTGCCGTCGTGGGCACGTGAATCACATGGCAACGGTACTTGTGATGGAGAATTCGGTCATGAAGATTGTTATTGTTATTGTTATTATTATTATTATTATTATTTTTTATTTTTTTTTGCATATTTAGATCATTTATATTCGGTTTTTGATTTTAATAAATCAATTTTACAAGTCAATACAAATAATCAATTTTAAATGACGGTTCAATTTTACACGCCACTTCAATTTTCCAAGCAAGTTCAATTTTATAAATCAGTTCAAATTTCAATATAAATTCTATTGAAATTAAAAAAAAAAAGTGTTGAAAAAAGAAAAAACTAATTGAGATTTTTTTTTTTTTTTCGCTCTGACCAGATTTTTGATTATTAATAGCCATAGAAAGCATTGAATGCCATTTTTATCTTTGAAATTATTATAATTTTATTTAAAAATAAATAATTAAAAAATTATTATTTCAGATTAAAAAAAAAGCTTTTGAAAAGATCTAGAAATTTACAAATCTTTTTCAAAAAATCTACAAAATTGAATTTTCTCTCTCTGTAATTCTAGATCTCATCGGAAATATATATATATATATATTTAAAAATGAACAATGAGTCAATTGATAAATAAAAAAACAGATATTCCAACCGAAAATTGATAAATAAAAAAACAGATATTCCAACCGAAAATGAATGAACATCGGGGAAGGAGGACTGGACTGCGGAGGAGTCGCATTCAGGAATTTGTGGCACCATCTGATGACACATGTACATGAACGTGATGGTGTTTACTTCAAATAAGAAGGGGACCACCAAGATTGTATGATTGGATTCCAGAAAAAGAAAGAGTTCAGCTTCAGCACATGCACCTGTGAAGAAATTATAAAAATAAAAAAAAATAAAAAAAAATTGAATTATTTGTTTGTCTTGCTTTTAACTGATTAGGAGAGGATGATGGATCGTAATATCATATGCATGTGGTGACTTGTGACTTTTATTATTATGATCGATCTTCTTTAATTATTATTACGAGGAAATAGTAATTTTTAATTGAAAAATTAAGGGAGTTTTTATTTTTATCTGGAATTAGAATTTTTATCGTTTTTACCAAGCTTTCCATTGAAGAGACAAATTTACCTATATACCAGATTAAATACACTAGGAATTAAACTGATGGTGTGTTTAATTATGTTTAATTGATGAAAGCTGGTGGTGTGTTTAATTGAAAAGAATTCGTGTATTTAATTTAAGAAAACAAGTGGTGTGTTTAATTGAAGAAGACCGGTGTGTTTAATTGATAAATCATTAAGGGTATTTTTTATCTCATCCGTTGAAAGTTTAGTAAAAACAATCAAAACACTAATGCTGGGTAAAAATAAAAATTCTACTAATTATATGTTTAGTTTCAATTTTAACATATTATTATTTTTACTTACTTATTTACTTTTTTTTTAAAAAAAAAAATTATTCTTTTTATAAGTTATTTTATAGGAAGACAAACAAAGGACACTGGTTTTGTCGGGGAAGTGTTTTGATGTCAGCTTGTTTTTTTTCGGTGGCTTTTTTTTTTTCTCTCTCAGTTTGTAATATTGTTTTATTTGTCAAATTATTTCAAACAAGAGAAGGAAAAACAATGTGAATATCCATTTTCAGTAGTAATGTAAATATTAATTTTTGTAATATTTTATTTAAAATTTTAATGTCAATCTCATATCAAAAGGATGGAAAAAAAGAGGAGGATTTGGAATCTCTCTAGAGTTGATTTTTAAGCTAGCTAGCTTTAAAGAATCGTTGTACTGTAATAAATTGTTTCCAGGAATGGAATGGAGTGTGAAAAAAGAAGACAAAAAACATGTTCAATTGTCTTTAGCCGAAATTTCAATAGTGAAAGAGTTAAAGTAATTCACATTTTCACACTGTAATCGAAGACATATTCAGGGGTGCGACTAGTTTTAGATAACGTAATTCACATGAACTTTGTAAATTATTTTAAGGGAAAGGGCATAAAGACCAACTAAATTGATAGACATCCAAATGAAAAAGTGGTCTCTAATGCTCCACTTTTAAAATATATGTTTTTAATGATGGTCTCCTTAAATATACTTTATAATTGTTGAATAAAATAAAGTAGAAGACAAGAGTGGCTGCTGACTGGGCCAACAAGATGGCTATCCAACATACCTTTGTAAACCTTATTATTATTATTATTATTTTAAAAAAAAGACATGAAACACAATTAATTTTATTAATCATTCAATTCATCAATCTGAATACCAATTATAGCAGTCTAATTGAAATGAAATCATAAATGTTTTGGCTGTGTGGGGATTTTTATTTATTTATTTATTTATTTTAATTTTATTTTATTTGCATAATTAACCAGTCAACTTCGCTGCTTTAATGCATATTATTAATTGAATGTTATTAAAGCTATAAAACCCCTCTTCCCTTCTCACCAAACTCACTAAATTCATTTCACTTCAAATTTCTCTCTCTTCAACACAAACACGAATCCTCTTCATTCTCTCTACCGAAATCTCTTTTTTTTGAACAATAGAACTTTATTAGGGGCACAAAGCCAGGGAACAACAACAAAACAGCAACAACCCAAAACAGAGGAACCACAAGACCCAAGCAAAAAAGAACAACACCAAACAGCAAAGGCAAGGCAGCAAAAAACGAAGCAACGAAACAAAACAGGGGAACAACAACAAAAGACAAGAGAAACGAACAGCCCACAGAAACACACAGAACAGAGCAAAGCGAAACAGGCGCAGCATTATGTTTGAAGGAGAGAAACCAAAATCGAAGGGGTTCTGCTGCTGGTTGATTGCACTGGTTGTATTGGCTGCGTTTGTGTTCGCAGTTGTTTACACGATCAAGAAGAAAACCAATCACGACTCCAGTGGACCGGCTCCCGTCCCCGGATGATACGAGCACATTGGCAAGGGAGCATGCAATTAAGTGGACTTAGTCAGTTTGATCAGGTAGTTTGGGTCAAATTAGTTAGTTAGTGGTGTTAGTGCTATTAAATACGTGTTAGTGCCCTTAATATTTGGTATTATTGTTTTGTTTGTCAGCTTGTAATCAGAGGCTCTATATAGGCTGGAATTATTTTAAGAAGATCATCGAATTATTAAGCAAATTATCTCCTCTATTTCTCCTTCTAAATTCTCTATGTATTTTCCTTAATTCTGATTTAATTTGTTACAAAAATACAGGTCAAAACAAATTAACCTGATTTAATGCAGGTCAAAACTGATTTAATTACAAAATATATTTAATAAAGAATTGAACAAAAAGCTATATTCTCACCAAATAACGCAATCTAAAAAATAAAAAATAAAAAATAAAAACCAGTGAAGTGAACAATTAAAGAAAAATAAAATAGAGAAATGAAATATCTTGAGTGCTTCTTGACTGGTAGATAGTGACTTGAGATTCCAAAGCTGGTATAGTGATGATAATTATCTCTTTAATTAGGTTTTAATATTGTAAAATAATAAAAATTAGATATAAATTTTTTTTTTTAAAAAAACAAAATAATAACAGGTAGGTATAATTGGATTTTAGATACATAATTTTCAGTTTTATTTTATTTTATTTTTTTATTTTATATCCCACATTCGGTGTGTGGTGGCCACTCGAACCTAAAAGTATTAGGAGAAATGAGTGTCCTAACCACCAAGCCACATTTGGCAATGGTTTCCGGTTTGTTTGTTTGTTTGTTTTATTTTTTTATTAATATAATGTAAATATTAACGGAATAAAATCAATTTGATATATTTTAGGATCTTTAGTGTCTGTAAATTTGAGAGTTTGTGCAATTTTATATGTACGAAAGTTATCATTAAGAATAATTGGTTTTAACCTGTGTCTTAAGGCAATGATAGCAAAATCATAATTAAAAATTGAATATTTCATATTAGACTAAATGCCACAAATAAATTTTCAAAGCCAAAAATAATAAAGTGTGTCCTTGGACACATCACCACCCATCAGATTGCCTTCTTCTTCGCATAATAAAGTGTGTCCTTGGGCCGCCCTTCTCGAATTGGGCTCGGCCCACTTTCCTGCAATACTGAAATGATGTCAATTCAGGTCACATTAAGCTCTCATTGATAACTGGGCTTGGACCTTCTGGGTGGCCCGAAATTTAACAGTGGTTCCTCCTCTCAAAGTCGAAGGAGACTGAAAGAGCATATCCAATGCTTTAATGGATTCTGAAAACTCATATGACAAGACAAATAGACATTACATCAAAATATATCTCTCAATAATCAACTCAGCATTAGTAGAGACACTCTCTTGTTGTATCATACAGTTGAGAGAATCTAAATTCAAGTGAAAAAAGTCAATAACATTTACATAGTTTATGCAGAAGTAGCTTACATCCCATACAAGCAACTAATGAGCTTGTTATAGTTTCCCAATAATGGCTTTCATAGGCAGCTAGAGTTACTATAAAGAAAGACTAGTATATAAAAACCTATAATGCAATATTTTTTGCAAGTTATGTTTGAATATTTTTTTCATATATGCATCTTGTGTATACTTATTTATCCTTTTTTTTTAACATCAAATTCTACTCAAAATAATTCTTTTTGACAATTTGTTTCTTCTGGATTCTCAAAACATGTCAAGGGTCAGCTACTCAGAAGTTCACACAAGCAGTACAAGGAAAAATTGTGAAATGGTTATCTTGGACAATGAGTTTACAAAGGACTATATATAATTAAACATACAAACTTTTACAAGTTCACCACAGAGAATATAAAAAGCAAATAACAAATATCCATATTTCCCAGATGAATGTGACAGATCCCAGCTCTGATTTTCAAATTCAAAGGCAGCTCTTCACCGGAATAGTAGACCAGATGGGAATGCTCAATATGCTGAAGAGCTTTGTCATATGCATTTGTTTCCATGAACACTGAAGCTAGTAAATCAATTAGCTAGAATCAGCTTCAGAATTCCGATGGATGACTTTTAAAATAGTCCTCCAGAATACCAACAGAACCTTCAATCTGACCGCTTTTTAGATACAAGTGCGATAGAGTGTAAAATCAAATGCCCAAAGACAAGAAAAGAACACTTAAAAGGGCTTGAAATTTTAAGTGCACACGACTAATCAAGACTTTCATTGACAAGGATTTTGCTTTTTAGGTGCTATATATTCCATTTTCAAACAATATGTGAGAGTACTACTCAATCATTAAGTGAATATACACATACATGATCATCCTAATCATTGAATAGTGAATACTCCTTACGATAGAATCAGGATCACCTCCAAAGAAGATATATGTAGGTGTATACAGGCATTGATATTCTTCGAATGACTAACATCTTAGAAATTAGAGTTAATAGATAAGCGATTTCACAGATCAAATAAACCAGGCTTGTAAAAGACAAAGATCAAGGCGAAACCTTAGCGCCTTTCTTGAGAGCTTCAACATTCTCAGGACAGAGCTGCACTATTTCTCCATAAGATTCAGCAGCTCTCTGTTAATCTTCAAGCTCAATATAGAGCGGCGCAAGATGAAATCTCAGGGTGATATCACTAGGATCTGCTCTTACTGCTTTTTTAAGGCACCTCTTGGCCTTATCTATTTTCCCTTGTTCGCTGCACAGTTAAACTCATCAATTAGTCAAATCTTCTCATTCAACAACATTAAAAGCAGTAAGGATAATTCTAACATATGCAGGCTCTCATTTGTCTTGTTTGTGAATTTCTATTTTGTATGATCAATCATGAGAATACTAACACAAAATAGGCTCAAAGCCATTTCCACTGAGTTGAATCTTTTGGGTTATTTTCCGCAGCCAGCTCGTAGGAACCTGCAGCTTTTTCAGCATTACCAATTGTATCATATAAACAAGTCCAAGTGTATGATACGTATCGGGCAAACACGGGTTTAACATAACAACTTTTGTCAAAACAGATATGGCCTGCAACCAAAGAGTCAGCAAATGAACCATCAGCAGCTTTCTAAATTTTTCAATCCATTAATTTGCAACTCTAAGGACTACAGGAGCTCCACAAATTACAAAGCAATCCATATTCTTTCTCTCAATTTCTTCGTGAAGTTGAAGAGTAAAAAAGTTATACCAATAAACATCTTAACTCATGTTTAAGCTATCATGATTCAAGTAGACTACACAAATTAACAAAGTAAAACCTCTTTAAAACGTGCATGAGCATAGTGAAGAGTTGCCTCGCCAAGCATTCATCAAATTTCAGGCCTAATTTTATTCTTCAATCCCTTCGGTCTCCCTCTTCTCTCAGACTGTATAATTCACATTACAACACAAACATTACATAATTTTTAGGGCTTTTTACTCTAAAGCAAAAAAAATTTCTTCATAAAAGAATTTCCTAACACTTGAACTAATATAATAAAAGCACTTTTTGATAAGTTCTTAAACAATGACTAAGAACAATATCCAGTAAAAAAAAAAAAAGTGCCTTTCTTGATCTTCTACGACCACCCATCAAGGCTTCCATTGCCTTCTTCTCATACTCTGTTTTACTATCTTCTTCTCTGACCCTTCACTGTCATTGTTATGTTATCAGTTATCACACAAATTAATTTCACAATCCATCCAAAATAAAGTAAAAATTACAAGGTTTAGTGACCAACCCATCCGCAAAAGAGAGTGCTTATCACTTTTTCTCAGCCAATGCTTCATTCGTTAGAAACTCCTCCTCCTCTTCCTCCATTGTATGGAATTTTGATGCTCTGCTTTCTCAGGAACCAAACACATTTTGATGCTCTGCTTTCTCAGAACCGTATATATACCTTTTTGTTAGAATCCTCATCTTTTGCATATTCTCACTGTTTGCATTAAAATAAAATTGTTTTTTCATTATAACAGATTGGTCCTTGTTTATTAGATAATTAAAAAATTTGAATGTAAATTTTTTTAATGAATATATAAAATCATCGGTCAAAAATATGCTTACAAAATTAATTTAAAAATCCTACAAAAAAAAAAGAATTTGTCTTAAGATATTTTATTTATAAAAATCATTTAATTTTCTTTTTTAATTCACAATTTCCAAAATTAGTTTGTTTCTTATGGAAACAACTTTTATTTTATTTTTAAAATATATAGGAACAACTTTTATGATTGTTTAACTCCATGGAAAGTACATTTTGTCATTTTTTTTTTAAAAAAAAAATTAATATTATTTTTACTTACAATGTCAAATTATCAATTTTATCTCAAAACTTTAAAATGGATTATAAGGTTGAGGTGTTGAACTAGTTTTCAAATCATACCCAGGACTGCAACAAAATTAAATAGAGACTGAAGTTATTAAGTACAAAGTGAAACTGAAGTATAAACCAGATAATCAATGAGACTGAAGTTATTAAATAGAGACTGAAGTTATTAAATACAATGAGCAAAACTTTTGGCATAGGTGGTAGAACTTAATTTTTTAAGAATCTCTTCCGGGATTACAACCGACAAGTTTATGAGAAGAAAAAACATTGCAGCTCAAAAGATAGCAATAGAAATTAACTCTTAAGAATCTGCTGCAAAATTACATGCTGAATATGAGAATAAACATAGTGACTAACAGTAAGGTCTGTAAAGAAGAATATACAACTACAGTCGTGAAAAGGAAGCTCAGATCAACATAACACAAAAAAATAATAAAAAGGTAATAGAAAAAGAAAAAACATACTTGTACTTCACAACGTACTACTGCTGTTATATGAAAATTGTATTCTTCAATACTTAGCGCAGGAAACAAAAATTGCCTGCGAGCATATAGCTGCAAATATGAGAAACAGCTGGAGTAAGATTTGAAGAAGGTTAAAAATCACAAAGATAAAATAAGTTGTTATGTTCATCACAATTCACAGGTTAGATTTTAGAAACAATTGCCCAAAAAAAAAAAAAAAGCTGTGTGCCTTGATAGTTTCAGTTTACTTACAAATTCTTTTCTATGGCATGCATTCTAATAAGGAACTCGTGATTATCTTATATAAAGGTCCTATAATCATTCAACATGGGATATTCATTTTTTTCTTCTTTTCTAATATATAGATAACAAAAACATTTCTCACATATAATTGAATTGGAGGAGATTACGAAAAACTTGAAGTGCTGGTGACCAAATGAAATTAAAGAAAACGACCATCAAACACACCTCGTAAATGCAATCACCGATGTATGCTAGTGCTGCTGCATTGAACACTGATTGCGGTTTCTGAACTTTTGGTGCATTTGGCAGCCATACGTCGTATCCCATATTCATCCAAATTTACTTTTACCCCTACATCTAATTTCAATCAAACCATTATATCTATTGGTATTTCTAAAACCTATAAATCCAAAATTCAAAACTTCAAGTTTCCACTTATATTAACTCCATTAAACTCATAAGCAAATATATAGATAATGTTAAAAACTTGACCTTTTAAGATTTAATAAGTTTCTTTACACATATCTACTCTACTTTTCATGAAACACAACTTCTACAACTTTCCTAAATCCTAATAACCAAACAGAGCCTTAAAACACCCAGATAAAATTCAAAAAAGGACCAAATAATACAACAAAATTGCCTCAAACCAACAAAATTCACATTACCCACATCAAAAAACAGCACAAAACATCATCTTTTTCATTCAAAATCTTAAATTCACAAAATTGTCCAACTCTTCAAACAGAAAAACCAACAAAACAAGAACTACAAAAGAGTGTGTACCTTGACTGGGGCGCTTGAGAAGGTCAAAAACTGAAGGGTCCAAGCGGGTTGTGAGAGTGAGAGGTGGTGGTGGTGGAGGTTTAGCTGTGGAAGCAAGAGTCTTCTTGGGGTTTTTTGGGGCGTTGGGGTTGTTGTTAAGTCTCTGTTGGGTGTCAAACGAAGCTCTTACTCGCAGTGAAGATGAAGAAGAAGATGGACACGAAGAGAGTGACATTGTGGTGAAGTGAAGAGTGTTGACACAAGGCATTTTTGGGGGGTTTTCCGTGGAAAGATTGTGTGTTGTACTGTTGTGTATTCGTGTGTGTGTGTGTGTGTGAGTGAGAGAGACAGCGAGACAGAGAGAGAGAGAGAGAGAGAGGTGGTTTTGTGAGGAAATGATGGGTTGGGCTTCAAATATTTGGACCTAAAAAATGTTTTTATGGGCCTAAAACACGTTATTAGTGGATATGATCTATTCCAATTAGGCACCTCTAGCTAAATACTAAAGAGTGGTGATATTTACACTCGTGAAAAATCGTACGTCCCCCCTTTGTTTTATGTACACTCTATCAAATTAAATTTAAAATTATACTTCGTAAACACACCCCATATATTATCGAAAATGCCCTTATATAATTTTAGAAAAATATTATAAAATTATTTAAACGAAAAATGAAATACATATAGTGATCCATAGTCCACACTGCCTTCTCCGTTAATGTTTGATGGAGGATGTCCTTTGCTCTCAAGAGAAACCCCACCAGCGATCACTTCTTTGTCGTTATTTTTTCATTAGCCAGTATCGAGACAAACTTGGGTGGACAAAGTACTCAACTCAAGAACATTAAAAACCTGTGTTTTACGCAATCACAAAAGGAAGAAGCAACTTACTCCATTGAAACCAATCCTTGGAATGTTATACTTGGTAGTAATATGTGTCTTATATGAGATTGAAAGAGAAATTGCAGTTCAAATCTTGAATGATCTCCCATTTTTTCAGGGTTCTTTAATAATTTTCCTTTTCTTATTTCTACTTTTTAAATTTTAGTTTAGTTAGTACGAATTCAAAAAAACAAGTAAAAAACAAGATATAATATATTTTGATTAAAATTTTTGATAATTTAACACAAGGATAATTTTGGAATTTAAAAATATATATATATAAATTTGAGGTGTACATACAGTTTTAGAAGGGTGCAAATATCTCAACTCAATACTAAATTATTTGTACGGGTTGATCTCATTGAATTCCGATAAATTCTGGATAAACTAATGCATTTTAGCTGAATAATATTATACATGCATATTCACTCTTAGTAAAGTGGTTATACACTTCCCTTCACTTCAATAATATGAGTTTGAGTTTCACTTTTACCCATTAAATCACAAAATATAAGAGACTCATCTCCAATAAGGAAAGTTACATTTAGATTGTGCTAATAGTCATTGATCTCTTCATATCTGTCAATATTTATTGGATCCTAATATAATGATGGAAGGAAAACAAAATTCTTAACAATAAAAATAAAAATAAAAATAGACAAAGTTGGTGGGATTTGTACAAAACTTATAATCAGTATAGATTTTTTTTTTTTTTTCTTAATTACAAATTTTAAAACTAAAATTGAATATTAGATGAAGAGATGACCACACTGTACAATTCACTAATTTTTATAAATTTTTTTTTTTTTTTTTTAATTTAACTTGTCTTTTTTCCTAGTTAGATATCAATTTAGTTATTTAGATATTAAAATCCAATACATGTGAACACGTGGCCTCTTTTCATTGAAAGTTCTCATCAACTCCTCTAGAGCCCTACACACACTAAAACAAAGACGAGTTTCTTCTTCCTGCCTTTTCTCCGATTAATCATTTTTGTTTCTCTTGACAAACACAAAACACACTCGCTCAAAAACCCTTTTCGCTCAAAAACCCTAATTGAAAATACAATAACAAACCCAGTTCCGTATTTTTGAATTCCTCAAGAAAAAACTTAGCTTTTACTCTCTCTCGCTTACTGTGTACCGCGTCACAGACAGTCTCACACATCCACTATGAGCCACTACAACAGCCGCTCCGCTGACCCCAGATCGTACCGCGACCGCTGGAGGTAACCCTTCGTCTATATCCGCATTGAAATTTGGTTTTTGGGTGTATATAGCATTGATACATTTAGTTAATTTTTTGGTCATTTAGTTTTATTTGGAATTTTTTACTGATTCTGGGTTTTATGTGTAATTTTATCTCATTTGTGTAAATTTGGTGACCCAGTAGCTGAATTCGGTTGCTTTTGTTATAGGAGTTGTTGCTAATTGGCAGATATTTTTACAGAAGCGTTGAGGAAGCTGAAGTTTGGCAGGGTGTAGTTTTTCATCATTTCAGTTTTCAGTGGTTTTCTACTTTGGGGTGTTCCTCTTCTTCTTGCCTGTTTATTTGTTTCAAGGTGTTGCGCTTATGCTCCTTATTGCCGGTAGTGGTTTGAAGCTGGTAGTTTTGGGCTTTTGTTTTTGTTGGCTTTCTGGCTCGTTTTTAGTTGGGGGTTGTTGGGTTTAGCTTGTGTTTCTTTGGGCCATTGTTGGGTTCTTGTCCGTTGGTTTGGCTCTTTGGGTTGGGTTGGAGGTTTCTTGTCGCTTGCTAGCCGTGTTTGGCTTTTTTAATAAAATTTTGCCGCTAAAAAAAAAAAAAAAAGAAAAAAAAAAAAGAAAGAGTGGATGTTAGCTGAATTTTGTAGCTGCTTAGTAGTGACATAATGTTACAAAATCAAATGAGTAGAATTTATGAAAAAATAGACACACAGCCACTACGACAGCCACTCGTCGAAACATGAAGTATCGTTTTCAAATATTCTAAATCAAATCAAATCGGAAAAGTGTTTTAGAGACATACTTTTTCAAGTTCAATTATTTACAAGGATCTCTAATTACATATGAAAATTACCATCCAATTCAAAGCATCTTTCACGACTATTGCATTTATCTTTAATTTGAAGATGATATTTCTTCCTATATTTAATCTGATATGTATATTTCTAGGTAAAAAAAAAAAAAAAAAAAAACTCTTATACTGGCTTCTCATTTATGTGAAGGGAGAGACTGAAGTTATTAAGTAGTAAAAATTTCTGAGAAAAATAAAAAAAATTTGACAGAAGTTTCAGTGTTGGTCGAATGAGAGTAACATCAATCATAAGAGACTCTCAAAGTCCTTATACACTCTTTAAATAAATGATTTATAGGAGCTTTTAAGATTGCATATAGTAATATTGAATTCAGAATATATACAAGTATACAACAAAATTATTTATTAGGGTCAAAAGCCATATATTTGCAATAACAAACACATTCAAATTTATTCAAACTCTTGATGGCCAAGGACGAAAGATACTCGCTCCGTAAGTTGACTTAACCATTTGGACAAACAAGGGAAGTTGAAGCCATACAAACATTACCACCGGTAAAGATGCCAGTAAAGTAATTGGTATAGAAACCCGATGCCATCTCTCGCTGAGTATAATAGTTAGAGCTGCCCCAAAAGCTGTTATCATAGCAGCTATGGCAAAGAAGAGAGAGCCAAGACCTATAATCAACTTATTTGGCAGTGATTTGAGGAAGTCCTCTATCTCATATCGTGCAGTTAGGATAGCTAAGAACATTAATAGGGAAGTCAAAGAAGAAAACAGACCTAGTGCATCTGAAATAACAAATACTGCGAATGCGTTCGTCCTTAAAAAAATTGGAATCCCTTTATCATTAATGTTGCCTCCTGGTACCGTAAAAACTGCAGCAAATAGTACGGTGGCAATAAGTGTGGAAACAAGCATGCAAGAATTGGCTGTAGCTTTCATCCATTTCTGTCCTTGCTCAGCCAACTCCTTGTGCGCTCTCCTAAAAACGTCTTTTGGTGTTTCCTTATCCACGTTTTTCTTTTCCCTTTGATCAAGGAATGCAATTTCCTCCACCTCCTACAAAACATAACACTATATTTCATATGCCAATCGATATCTAATATGGTATTATCATCAACTCTCATCAAGTATAAATAATAAATAATAATGAAGTGTACTAGGAATAGTTAATATTTATTAACTCTATTATATCCAATAAATCTTGTAAGGTAAATAATTTGAACCCTTGACGGTAAGAGCTTAAAAAATCAAGCTTATCACATTTCAAAATGATAGGCAGGGATTATTGTATTGCTAGCTTTGATTTCCAAATGCTAAAAATTAGTAATTTTAAATTTATATGACATAATCGATACCTTAAACCACTGCAATTCTCTTTGCATCTGTAAAGCCGCACCTGAAACTGAAAACAGTTTAAAAGGCGGGGCCAACTCCCCTGCCAAGTGTAAAGTGGTGTTTCTTGATTCCAACATCCCTGTACTGAAATTCTTAGTTGCTATCGGAAAGAGATCTTTAATTATATTGACTATATTTACTTGTCGATGTTCAATAGCAGCTTGCAATATGTTTCGTTTAGACGAATTGCTGAAGTATATCAGATCTGGAAAATCTTGAAAAAGGGCCTTTACAATCTCTTCAATCCCATCTGTAACAGCACTAGCCATGATGTGTTTTGGATTAAGAAGAAAATGCCAGATTTGATGATAGCTCATGCCAGAAAGTTGTTTGCAAACTTGATTTACTAATTCAGCAGCACATTCATGTTTCAACTTCGCATTTCGAACCTTTTTTACGGAGGGTGCTGCAAAATGAAAATCAATGAAATATACAAGTTACAAATTGGTAGAAGACAAAATATTGGATAAATTTTACTAGCCTCACTTGCAATATAAAAGTCTCAAAGGATGTCTAAAATACGAGACAAGTGTACAGATTGTCGGCTTTGGACACACACGGGATCTCACAGGTTTGCTTTCCACAGGGATGCAAAATAATAACTTTTTGCAATGGTGGCATCATAAAATAATAAGTTATTTCAGCATGTATCATAGATTTTTAGAGGGTATATTAAAAAAATCAAATTTTGACTTTTATTTATTTATTTTGAAATAAATTTCGTTTTTTTTTTTCTGAAACATGAAGAGAAAAATTGTTATTATGTTGAAAATAAATAATTTTTTTTTAATGAGATAATTTATCATAATCTTTGCATCTAGGAAAATCATTTAAGATGAGATTTAAGTAAAAATGAAAACATAATAAAAACAAGAATAACGCTAAACATTTAAAATCACATCTCAACTTTTGTGATGTGATAATTTAATTGGCATGACAAGTGATAAGTGAAACAAATCATTATTAACGTATATTCATTTATCGATTGACATATTAGTAGTTTGAGTACAAGTTAATATATATATTTGGAATGCCTAAAATTACTCTAAAAATAATAAAGAAAAACTAGATGGACCTTAGCTCATGATACAATCAATAATAGTGTTTAAGAGTTAGAAAACAAATTTAAGTTTAAATTGTACTCATTGGTTTTTTTAACATCCAAAAACCATTTTAATTTTTAAAAATTATAAAAATGTTATGGTTCAATTTTTATTTTCATTTAAATTTAAGATAAATATAGAATCAAAGATATTTTGTATGTTATCGAGTGAAAAATATTAACTACGTCATTTTATATATATATATAAAAAATGAAATAGGTGTAAAAGCACAAAAATCTGAATTAAAATAGAGGCAAACTTATAAAATTTTAAAGCTTCAGGGATAATGTCCCCAACTCGTCATATATTGGCAATTTGGCACCGTGCAGAAAGCTCATTGAGTGTTTAAATTAGTCGGACCCCTCTAGGCTCCAGCTAGAATTGTGGGATTTGGTGGTTCACACTGTTCCAAAAAAGACACCACAAGGTCAGCCGAGTTTTCCCATATATTATATATGACTGCTTACCCAGTTCTGCAATAGTTTTCCAGAGTAATCTCTTGAACCATTGAAACACTGTACAGAAGAACAAGACATGTTTATTAATTGATCAGGTCAATTGTGCTTGGATAAGAACAACTATTAAGAAATATTTTTTGTTTATAAGATCCTTTGGACCAAAATTTGCAAGATACATCAGAGAACAACCAGTATAGGATTTAAATCCTGGAGCATCAGAGCTTCCAAAAGAATTTGAGAATCTATTGATTTAACGAATTTGAAGAATAACATTACAATAAATATAAAATTTGCAAACCTTTAGTAACAAAGCTTCTTGGTGGCAATCTTGGAAAGCTTTCCATATCTTCCATATTTAAATGTGTCGGGTGATTTCTTATTTCCACGTGAACAACTTGAACCAATAAGAAGTAAACGTTAAAAAGTTATCCAATAGAAAACAAACGACACATACATATTTGATATATATATATATATATTGGCGCAATTCAAGTAAAAAGTTGTTCGATGAAAAGATATCTCACATTTATAGATCCATCTTTCTAAAAATCCAAGATTACTCCCACTAAAAAAGGATGAAGGGTTAGTTGCCAACCAGTAGAGCAAAGAATCCCCATCTTTATCCTTGGTAATAGCCAAGTTAGGATATCTTCGGACAAAATATAAAGCTATATCTGTTGAAGATGAAATAAAAAAAATTAATTATAGAATTACCTCGGTTAAAGTTGGAACACAAAAGAGCATATAAATAATAGGCTAATTGGCACAAATGCCCCTTAACTCTTCAAAAAGTTGCACTGTGCCCCCTAAACTTTTTTTTTCGGCACTAAACCCCCTGAACTCTCATAAATTAGCAATCGCTAAAGGAATCTACCCCCTGGTGAGGGGGCAAATTCCTTCAGTGATTGCCAAATTACAAGAGTTCAGGGGGTTTAATGGCGAAAAAAAAAGTTCAGGGGGTATGATGCAAATTCGGGTATAGTTCAGGGACAATTTGTGCCAATTAGCCTAAATAATAAGATCGAGTAAAACTGTTGGAAGTTGTATTGGCTTTTGTTGTTAGTTCTTACCATGATAACCTGATAGAATTAGATTATGAAGGATATTAGGTAATGAAGGAAGCAAGGTAGGAGAGTCAAATCTGGTTTTCAAACTAAGGTACCACACCAACTCCTTATTTGAGTTATTTCCACTCCATACAGCGTACAGAAGTGGCGGATCTCCGTCATTGTCTTCTAATTGAAGTAAATCGGCATTCTTTTTAATCAATGCCTTAGCAGTCTTTAAGCTTCCACCTTGTGCAACATCATGCAGGACTGTTTGTCCATTTTGATCTCGCACAGTAAGTGATTGTGGAGATGTTATAGGTTCCAAAAGCTTTAGGACGAATTCCCATTGCCAACAATATGCTGCAACATGCAGAACTGTTTGTTCCGTGATGGGTGTTATGGTAGCAGTCAATGCATTTGGATCATCCTCGATGAAACTTTTAGCAGTTGCCCAATCACCGCTTTGTGCAGCAAGGTACAATGGTCGGTAGTAATTGAGATGCTCTGCTGACCCTTTACAATCAACAATACATTTTTTTTTTTTGGTTAGATGACTCTAAAGAAATATGCATAGTTCTAATTCTAATTATATATATATAGAGAGAGATAGAGTTATGGTGGACGGTAGTGATTGTGATTTTCATGATCACTAACCACTACTGTCACAAATAATCACGACTACAACTTCTAGATGGAATAAATATGTCTATGTCATCTAAGAATTTTCATGTCTGTACGTATATGCTAATATTAAAGGGAAAATTGCACTAAAATACCCTGACCTTTGCTAATATTGTAACTAGACCGCACTTTTGTCAAAAAAACAGATCAATACCTTTGACCAAACAGTTGACCAATGGTCGATTGTAATTGAGAAGCTTTACTGTCCCTTTACAATCAACCATACTTTTAATTGTTAGACTACTCTATAAATCAATATTATGCATAATTTTAATTCTAAAGAGGCAAAAGCAATACAACATCAGTTTGGCAATTAGTACCAGCTCACATACTATGATCATGACGGTCAAAGATGTGATCATCATGATCATCATCAATATCTCTGGCGGGAAGGTGTGTTAGCCTCTAACAAACTTAACAAACTTTTTGAGGGAAAGTTTGTGATAGTTTTGGAGGGAAAATTAGTTAAATATAACTAACTTGCCATGTGGCAATCTTATCCAAAAATGCTCTCCTAGAATCTGTGGTCAATACACACGAATTGTGTGAGTATAAAAGGAGGAGCTCAGAAACTCAGAAATGAAAATGCTCTGTTGCCTCTTTCTATATCTTTTGCTCTATTTTTATTTTGGGAGAATCGCAAATACCCCCCCGACTTTTAACCAAATGGCAAATCAAACCCTCTGGTTTGAACAATCAGCAAACAACCCCCTACCGTTAAGAACCCTTGCATTTTTTGCTGCATGTAGGGGGTTATTTGCTGATTTGTAGGGGGTTATTTGCTGATTTGTAGGGGGTTATTTGCTGATTGTTCAAACCAGAGGGTTTGATTTGCCATTAGCTTAAAAGTCGGGGGGGTATTTGCGATTCTCCCTTTTATTTTCTTCAATATCACTGATTTTCGTTTAAGCTTTTCATCAAAAACTTTAGTATTTTCATCAAACACTTTCAAGTTCCTTTAATTTCAATATAAACTAATAAAAAGACCAGATTGCCATTAATTATTAAATTTTAAAAATGAAGATAATTATTTTATAAATAACAATTAAATTAAATTAATTGAAGATGATCATTTCAATGAAATATAAATATAAAAAATAATTTAAAAAGTGAAAAATAAAAAACTATTTTTAAAATTTAAAATTATCTTCAATTTTTTTTTTTAATTTCTTAAAGTAAATAGAAAATGTTTAAAATTTTTAAATTATCTTCATTTTTAAATTAAAATGTTTTTACTGTTTTTAAAATTTTAAATCTTTAATAAAAAAAATTTCTAAATTTTAAATTATTTGTACTACTTTTACTGTTTTTTTTATAGAAATATTATCTTCGTTTTGAAATTTTAATAAGTATGTACAATTTGGTATTTTTATTAGTTAAATTTTATTAGTGGCAGTAGATAAATGCATACTAGCTTTTTAACAGTTTTTTTTTTTTTTTGTTTTTTTTTTGTTTTTGTTGTTGTCAAACTTTAGGGTGGTAAGTGTATTTTCTCCATATGTATATGTCATCTGAGAATATTCATGTGTGCATGGTTATATTAAATGATAAATGTCTAATTAAATTGTCTTTTATCCCTATATTATAACATATAATATTCATGTGTGTATGGTTATATTAATAGTGTGAGGGGTTTATCAATTGACCAATCTCATCTCGTATAATGTCTAATTAAATTGTCTTTTATCCCTATTATAGCATACATAATTGCAATATAGGAGACCTGCTATATATGCACCTAAGTAAAAATGACACCATAAACCAATCATAAACGGATTGGTTTATGACACCAAAAGTAAAAATGACACTGTTCCAAAATTGATTGATATCTCAGCGGTCAATGCATCTGGATCATTATCGATGAAACTCTTAGCAGTTTTCCGATAACCTCTTTGTGCAGCATTGAAGAATGATCAGTAGTAATTGAGATGCTCTGCCGTCCCTTTACAATCATCAATACTTTTTTTTCGTTAGACTATTCTATAAAGCAACAAATGAATAATTCTAATATATTGTTATTCTCTAATGTGATATTTACATATATTTTTTTATCAATATTAATTGGGTCGAGAGAAATGTCATAAGCAATTGTGAACATTATTTTCACCATCAATCTCCACTACTAGCTATCACAACTGAGCATGACCACCACAACAATTTCAAAATTAATGAAATAAAGATTTAGACATATATAGAAGATTTGCGATGGACTTACTTTCGGGCTCAGAAAAACTGCTATTTGGCGTGCAGAACGGCGATTGATGAGCACTTCCTCCTAAACTGCTATTTGGCGTGTAGAACGGCGATTGATGAGCACTTCCTCCTAGATTACTGGGAAGTTGGTTGATTGGTTCCTCTGAAATGCTATTTGGCATGTTGCTGTTGTGGTTTGGTTGTACACCTTCACTCTCTGCAAGTTGAAACTTTTGAAATTTCATTCATCGTTTATCTATAGTGTGAAGGGTTTATCACTTGATCAATCTCATCTCGTATAATGTCTAATTAAATTGTCTTTTATCCCTATTATAGCATACGTAATTGCAATATAGGAGACCTGCTATATATGCACCTAAGTAAAAATGACACCATAAACCAATCATAAACGGATTGGTTTATGACACCAAAAGTAAAAATGACACTGTTCCAAAATTGATTGATATCTCAGCGGTCAATGCATCTGGATCATTATCGATGAAACTCTTAGCAGTTTTCCGATAACCTCTTTGTGCAGCATTGAACAATGATCGGTAGTAATTGAGATGCTCTGCCGTCCCTTTACAATCAACAATACTTTTTTTTCGTTAGACTATTCTATAAAGCAACAAATGAATAATTCTAATATATTGTTATTCTCTAATGCGATATTTACATATATTTTTTTATCAATATTAATTGGGTCGAGAGAAATGTCATAAGCAATTGTGAACATTATTTTCACCATCAATCTCCACTACTAGCTATCACAAATGAGCATGACCACCACAGCAGTTTCAAAATTAATGAAATAAAGATTTAGACATAATAGAAGATTTGCGATGGACTTACTTTCGGGCTCGGAAAAACTGCTATTTGGCGTGTAGAACGGCGATTGATGAGCACTTCCTCCTAGATCACTGGGAAGTTGGTTGATTGGTTCCTCTGAAATGCTATTTGGCATGTTGCTGTTGTGGTTTGATTGTACACCTTCACTCTCTGCAAGTTGAAACTTTTGAAATTTCATTCATCGTTTATCTAGGGCCCCCCTGACTTTTACCCTATTATTAAGGTGAGGACATAGTTTCTCAAAATTGACCGGTTTCCCCATGAAACGAAAATAATATTCAAACACCCCCTTCTATTAACTTTTTAAACGGAAAAGCTAATATAGTGGGTTAAAAGACGATTTTACCCTCCATTACCTTTAAGAAAAAGAAAATAAAAAATAATAATTGAAAAAATAATGATAGATCTCCAAGATGGACGGTAGAGATCTCTTTTATTATTTTTTATTTAATTTTAAAAACATAAATTAAAAATAAAATAAAATATAAAAACAATTTTTTAAATAATAATATACACATTAATTAATTTTAATTCTGTAGAGATATTAAAAATATAAATTAAATTATTATCTATTTTTTTAAAGGATTAAATTATTATCTAATAATTTAATAAATAAAAAAACGAAAAAACATATCATCATCATCACTAGTCACTACTAATCTACTTTCCAGATTAGTCAATTTTTCTTCCTGCAATATATCAAAACCAACAAAAAACAACATTCAACAATTTTCATAAATTTCAAAGTTCCACAGATCACAATAGATATAGATATTCCAAACATGAATTATAACCATAGTTTTTCAGAAACTAAACCAAATCGTCCATGAACAAGCCAATGGATTTATAAATTAAATTATCACGAAAATGATATTCAAAATCAAAGAGAATACAAAATCTGGGTTCGATAACTTGAACATGACAAAATTATATATAAAAACAAAAAACAAAAACCCCAACAAATAATTTCAAATATTATCAACAGAAATCATTAACAAGTCTCTTCAATGTTGAAAAAAAAAAGACAAAAAAATAAAATAAAATAGAGAAACCTAAAACCTAACTGAAAGCGAAATAAGATCTGGAAAATTTGAGTCACCCATTCATCGCCGACCAACATTCGCTGCCGCGAGTCACCTATCACCGCCGACCTGGAATGCTTCGCCGGTCATCGATCACCAAACCCCGGCCATCAACACCGCTGATCTATTCACCAGAAACCGTCAAACCGCACGCGACATGAACTGATGGTGTTCTTGATCTCTCTCTCACCGGCACCGATTGGGGTTCGATTGGGTTTGGGTTTGACAGTGGGTGTTTCATTTGGTTTGGGGGTGGTGGTTGATGGTGTGTTTGTTGGTGGCTAGGGTTTGATTTGTGGTGGTTGATGTTGTGTTTGTGGTGGTTTGGTAAAAGACGAAACTTGGTGTGTTTGTGGTGGTTTGGTAAAGGTGAGTGATGACTGATCAACTTTGTGGTGGTTTGGTAATGGTTAGTGATGACTGATGATGATGATATATGTTATTTCGTTTTTTTGTGAAATGTAATGGGTGGAGGAGTGACCTGGCTTGATCTCCTCCACTCATTTGTTTTTTTGTTTTTTTTTTTTTAAAATGTATTATTAATTATAAATATCAAATAACTTTAATAACCTTCGGTCTAAATTAGATTTCCTGTTCCTATAGTGAGTTTACGAATTGACACCCTAACAGTATCGGTCAACCCTAACTTTGGATGGTTTTCCTAACAGAAGGGGGTGTTCATTAAATAAGTCCGTTCTTTGGGATCACTTTTCTAAATTCGAGAAACCCTATCCTCACCTTTCTAATATAGCAAACCTTAGGGTGGAAAATGATTAAATCCCTTTACCTTTATGACAACCCATCTCTATTTATACACAAATTATTCTGGAAATAATAAAAAAGCTGAGGCTGTACGTCTTTTGATTTGTAACACCCACTGGACTGTTCATTTGATCATTAATTATTATATGGATATTAGTGGGGTGAATGGCAATTTGATAAACTAATAAAAATATTTTCAATAAAACTGTATTATGGGATCCCGGCTGCACATTTAATTATTAACCCATTCCGTGTGAGATTTCAAAAAAAAAAAAAAGGCATATTTAGATAAGGACTAATTTATAAAAATTTCTAGCAACATAATTATAAAGAAAGACCATGGAATCAAAGTCAAGCTTATTTGCAAAGATTTTTTTTTTTTTTTTTACGGCGAATCTTTTCGAAGTCATATCATACAATCTTTATATAAAGTAACTAATAAATTAGGACTTATTATAAATCCAACATCTGAAGCTAAAAACATCAAATGAACTTGAAAACATTAAACACCACCGTCTACCGTGTAGCTTTATGGTAAAAAACTAGCATCCATACGGACAATGTCTCAATTAGAATGACCGCAGCCAAGTATTATATATGAAAATAATAATAATAATAATGAATATACTGTAAACAACTATATATGGCAGATTTGAAAAGAATGTCAGATTTCAGAAATTTGAGGAAGGAATTAATTACCTGGAATGGAAGATAAAGGTGTGCACTGCACGAGACAGAGTGATGATGGCTTGACTCGATGAGGCACTGCTACTAGTTTTCTTGTGTTTTCACTTTGACATATAAAACCATTGCATATTTTAAAAAGATCACTTTGACAAACACAATCACACGTTTTAAATCCAAATATACAATTATATATTTCTGGCAATATTGCTAATCAAAGAAACGTTTCTAAACAACTTCGAAAACGATTCTAAAAACATGTGGAAAATATTCTTAAAAACGTATATGAAAAATCAATTGATTTTAATGAATTTTTATCTGAAATTTTATATTTGATGATAAGTTCAATGAAATCTAATTGTAAACAAAATTTAAAATTTTTTCAAGAATTACAACTATTTTTCTTCGTTTTTTTCTATTTTTTGCCATATTTTCTGATGCATAATATTTAACAAAATCGAAAAAAAAAAAATAGTTTAATTTATGAATTTCACAAAATCCATACTTTGTGTTAAAATAAAATGCACATAACATAATAATGTTAATTAAGTTATTAAAGAAAGCAAATAAAAAGAAATAACAGTCACCTGGAATGGAAGCTGAAGGTGTGGCAGAAACAAAGTGATTTCACTTCTTAACAGTTACTTTTGTTTTCTTTTTTTAAACGGGAAAGAATATTTTGTTGTTGTTCAGTTGTTGTTAGGAATTAGGATTGTGCAATTTGCACATTAAATAACGAAGGAAAAAACACACTTTCCAAGAATTTTGTACGGAAACGACTTTTTTGAAAATTGACGTTGACCGACCGGATTAAATGAATGACACTTTTTCCAAAACACACACTTCACTTCTTTAACAATAGGGAAATTATTATTCTCTACCCTGTAATTTGCCTTATTCTCTAGTCTCCCCCCTCTAGTTTTAAAATTCTCGAATTTCCCCCACTCCATGCATAAATACAACCAATTTCATCATATAAAAATAGACATGAAAGGAGAGAAATTAGAGAATTTTAAAATTAGAGGGAGAAAATTAGAGAATATGACAAACTACAGGGGAGAGAATGATAATTTCCCCTAACAATATCCATAGTGTGAAAAAGAGACTCAAATGAGGAGACCTATTTTTTTGTTTTGGTCTTGTGAAGGCGACACCATTGTAAAAAGAGATATAAAAAAGAAGCTCTAAATGTGAGTCCAATCACAATAGATCTAAATTAGGTTTTAAATTTGAAACTCAATTTGTGTCTTATCCAATGATTAGAATTGGGTTCCTAATACCTCCCAAATATATATATATAATTTAAATTTAAATATATAATTATTAATTTCAATAATTATATATAATAAAAATATATATATTTTAATTATTTAAGTTTAAATAGATAACTATTAATTTCAATAATTATATATATAGTAAAAAAAATTTAAATAAATTTAATATATATATATATTTAAATTATTTATTCTTCTCTTCCTTTCACCAATTTCAAGAAACCCACCCACGTATTTCTCAAAAAAAAAGAAAAGAAAAGAAACCCACCCACGTGACTCCTATTGACATTTAAGCACCGTAAAATCAGGAGGCAATTGGGACAAAATTTTGAGGCTGTATTGTAATTGTCTTGTGTCCACTCTCTTTTTGATAAAGTAAATTGGTTTTAGAGGGAACTGTACAAACACCCCTGAGCTTTAATAAAATTAACCCTCCCCCACATGCAGTTACCAACACAGCAAACCCTACAACGTTACATTATTAATTGGCCACACTAATCTTATCACAAAAGATATTATAATGACAATTGAGAATCCTCACAGTATAACTCCTCTAAATTAATATTCTTGAGACCCATCCTTGAGTATTAATTTAGAAGGGTTATTAATTTGAAGAGTTTTACCTTATAAAGTATTATTTTGTCTTAGAAAACATATGAAAGCCAATTTCTTGTTTATGGAAGATTTTTTTTCAGGATTTATTAGTTAGTCGGTTTACTTCTATGGGGAAAGTTTTTTTTTTTTTTTTTTTTTTCTCTCTCTCTCTCTCGCAATTGCACAGCCCATGTACCACTTATAGAGATACCTAATCACATCCAACTCATGAGCACCACAGTGCACTATCTGCCACTAAATTTGAGGAAGTGCGTTACACTCCAACTGAAGAGGATATCATCAATAATATCACAAGACAAAATAATGATGTTGTGGTTGAGATAGATGATGATAACGATGATAGTCATGATATACCTAAAATCTCTATAAGTAAGGCTATTCAAATGCTAAATTTAATTAAAGCCTTTAGCTACATCAAGAGGTGATTACAATAACTTATTGAGGATAATTCAAAAGATGAATGATGAAGTCAAAAATATCAAACATGGTGACCTAGTGCAAAACTATCATCTTGAAATACTTTCGTAGTTCTTGAATAATTTATAATTTATATTTTACTTTTATGAAATTATTAATTTATACGATAATCGGGACCAAAATTTTACACTAGGTTTCAAAAAAATAATATTAATTATTACGATAGAGAGGTTTATTAATTTTTTACACTGGCCCGAGTCGTGACCGAGAGTTTTTATTAATTTAAAAAGTATATTAATTTATAGGAGATTAATTTACAGGGGTTCTACTGTAGTAATAATTGGACCACACCTCCTAATAATATAAATCACTACTGTTACTACGTTAACACTTAACACAACCATTATAATTTATATTCAACATTATAATGAAATATCAACTATTACAACAATTAAAAATTAGTTACAATATGTCATTATATCTTTAATTGTTAGTGAGCCAATACTTGTGTCATTATATCTGGTCAATTAATTAACAATTTTCATTGATCTTGAATTTTATCTATATATTGAGATAAATAGTTTGTTTAATTGAAAAGAACTGGTATGTTTAATTTAAGAAAACAAGTGGTGTGTTTAATTGAAGAAGGCATGTGTGTTTAATTGAGAAATGACCAAGGGTATTTTTATCTCATCAGTGGAAAGTTTAGTAAAACAATCAAAACACTAATGTTAATGTTGGATATAATCGTGAATTCAGCATACCTACGTAAGTACGACCTCCGAGACATACGATCCATCTATGATCCACTTGGAACCCTTTACCGCCTTTCTAGTCTACATCATCCGAAAAGACCTACCACCGTAAGGAACCTCCGTGATGTAATCGGATGATGTCATGTTAGACCTGACATCCCCTGACAATGCAGAGACAGCTATCAAAAGTCAACCAATGTGCAATGGACACGTGGCCCGAGGCATCAAAATCGAGACTATATAAACCCCCTTTTTCTACCATGAAAAGGACATATTCTACTTTCCTAGAAAATCACATCATACCTGTAACCCATTGGAAGTGGGAAATTACTTCCATCATACTTAATAAAGAGAGACATTTTACTTCACATTTAAACTCGTATTGCGTTTCATATCACATTGTGTACCAAAGGCTCATTTTTAGCCCCAACAGTCGGAAAAAAAATAAAAATTATACTAATTATATGGTTAGTTTCAATTTTAACATATTATTATTTTTATTTACTTATTTACTTTTTTTTTTAATTTATTCTTTTTATAAGTTATGTTATTGGAAGACAAACAAAGGACATTGGTTTTGTCGGGCAAGTATTTTGATGTCAGCTTGTTGTTATTCTTTTTCAGTCGCTTTTTTTTTTTTTTTTCTCTCTCAGTTTGTAATATTGTTTTATTTGTCAACTTATTTCAAACAAGAGAAGGAAAAACAATGTGAATATAGATATCAAACTGACGGAAGGAAAAAAAAAAGAGGATTTGGAATCTCTCTAGAGTTGATTTTTAAGCTAGTTAGCGTTAGAGAATCTTTGCACTGTAATACATTGTTTCCAGGAATGGAATGGAGCGTGAAAAAAAAAGACAAAAAACATGTTCAATTGTCTTTAGCCAAATTTCAAAGGTGAAAGAGTTAAAGTAATTCACGTTTTCACACTGTGAAGACATTTTCAAGCGTGTGACTAGTTTTAGATAACGTAATTCACATTAACTTTGTAAATTATTTTAAGGGAATTGAAAGGGCATAAAGACCAACTAAGCATATAATTAATTTGACACCTAACAATCTAATGTTTTAAATAAGCTAATGAATTGATGGGGAAATGGGGGGACTAATATTCATCTCCATTTCCCCAAAGCTCATCCTTACAAATTTAAAAGAATTCATATGAGAATACAATTCGTATGACCGATCGGTCTCAAACCCCACAATTAATTAATTTCTTAATTTGTGATGGGCAAATATAAAAGTTCAGATTCTTTCTAAGCTAAAGGTATTAAAGTTCAGCGTAGGGTTGGAGGGTTCAAATTCTTTCCAGGCAGGGATGAACCCAAGATTTTGTATTAGACGGGGTTGAACTAAATATTAATTATAAACTACATTAATTTTCAATTATAAAATAAATCAAATACTAATATAAAAATTCAAATAAAGATAGAGATCATACTGTTATTTTAAGCACTACCCAATAGTTCCCTCTCACAACCTAATTAATTAAAAACATATGAAACACAACTAATTTTATTAATCATTCAATTCATCCCTCTCAATCCCAATTATAGCAGTCTCTTTGTCAATTATTAAAAATAAAAAGCAAATCATAATTATTTAATTATTTACACAAAAAATAATTAAGATATAAAATATCAACTCTTACAACAATTAAAATTTAGTTGCGATATTTCGTTATATCTTAATTGTTAGTGGCCCAATACTTAGTGTCATTATATCTGGTCAAGTAATTAACAATTTTCATTGATCTTGAATTTTATCTAGTGAGATAAATAGTTTGTTTTTCTCAAATTTATTTGGTTTCAAAATTTTAAAAAAGTTAATTTTCATTGTCTACATGTTGACAAATAAATTAATTTATTGTTTTTTTAAGCACAATGTTACATAAATTCGGGGTTTTTTGAGAAGAGAGAGAATTCAAACCCACGACCTCATTGGTGCAGGTGTGAGGGGTTTACACCAAACCAACCTCATTTTGTCAAATAAATTTATTTATGTGTTACTTAATAAACATTTTCAAAATTAAAATATGTTATTTAATTCGGGTATTATCATCAAAATAATTAAGTTGAAATTATTAGGGCATTTCTCGAAACAGCGTGGTTTCGAAGCTATCTTAGGAATTTCAATTCCCTAAAACGGCACCGTTTAGGTCGTCTGTGATTTCATTTTAAGTAGCTTGAGTCTTCTGTAGGGAATCTGCCTAAGAGAGTCTATCATAGTCAATAGGGTCTATTGTAGGGAATCAATTCCCGAATTGCAATCTATTTTCTAGCTATGTAAAAATAGTCACGCGAATCATTACAATTTTTTAGGAATGAATTTACAATCTAGTTTCTATTCTCTCTTTGTCTTTCTCTTCCTTTCACCAATTCCAAGAAAAGCACCCAAGTAAAATCAGGAGTCTTGTGTCCACTCTCTTTTTATAAAGTAAATTGGTTTTAGGGAGAATTGTACAAACACCCCTGAGCTTTAATAAAATTAACCCTCCCCCATATGCAGTTTTTTTTTTTTTTTTTTTTTTTTTTTTTTTTTTGATGGAAGGAGCACCTGAAAATCTGGAGCACTAGATCCAGGGCAAGGTTACAACCAAACTGGGACTCCACAGATAAAACTAATCGAGCACTAGCCCAGAATAGAGTCCCACAACGGGAGAAAATCGCCCACACAAGAGTGGGAATACAAACAAACAACACTATACACCAATGAAAACAAAAAAACGAGCAGAAGACCGAGAAGGAGGCGAGATCCATGCTGCCGGAGAGCCCCACCAGAGACGTCGCCGACCACTCAGGGACGCCGGAGGTGCCAGACCAACCTCCTACCCACCACGCCAATCAAACCCCCAGCCGAACAACGCCCGACTCCGAAAAGCAATAAATCCGACCAAGCTGAACCCAAAATCAGTGAAAGGGAGACACCTAAGCTGCCGGTGGTGTCCCGGCGGATAGGATGGGGCCGGACAAACTCCAAGGCCGCCAATCAGACTCCTCACGTCGATAATCACACCAGATCTGGCCGGAAAACGGCCGATCTAACAGCTGCCGTCGAAGCTAGGACAAAACTTCCCTCCCTGTGACGCGAGAGAGATTTCCAGGAGACGAACAGGGCCGTCATAGCAGCCTCCTGAGTCTCCCATCTGACCAGGACAGCCAGGCAAAGGAAGGAGGAAGAAACCCTCGTCGCCGGCGCCCGCTGCCACAGCGAGAACCGGCGACGGAACAGAATCACGACTCACAACAACCACACAAAAACAAAGAAACTAACCATCCACCGAAAACCCACCTCCACTCTCCTTCACAAACTTCGCCTCTGCTTCTCACAGACTTCTCCAAAGCCAAATCGACCTCATTCCAACTGCCAAAACACCAAACGGAACACTAAATCGGACCCTACTCCCACCGATCTGCGAAGAACACCTTCCCGGCGAACACTCCGCGCCTCTCGCCGATTGCTGGTGAGTCGCCGCCGATTCAACGGCTCGTTCTCGTCATCGTCGAGAAGAGGAAGAAACCCCAACGGATGTGTTGACGTGAATGAAGCCGGAACGGAGGAACAGCAAGAAGAAAATCAGAAACCCCAGCAGAGGCGGTTTGAGCAGAGAGAAAAATATCTTTTGACCAGCTCCTCGGGCCCCCCCATATGCAGTTACCAACAAAGCAAACCCCACAACGTTACATTATTAATTGACATGTCATTATAAAGGATTATTAATTCACTGGAGTATTAACTAGCATTGACCTCCACCACGGCACCACCTACTCCCACATGCAAACCAACAAAGCAAACCCCGCAACGTTACATTATTAATTGACATGTCATTATAAAGGATTATTAATTCACTGGAGTATTAACTAGCATTAACCTCCACCACGGCAGGATTATTAATTCACTGGAGTATTAACTAGCATTAACCCTCCACCACGGCACCACCTACTCCCACATGCAAACCAACAAAGCAAACCCCGCAACGTTACATTATTAATTGACATGTCATTATAAAGGAATATTAATTCACTGGAGTATTAACTAGCATTAACCCTCCACCACGGCACCACCTACTCCTACATGCAAACCAACAAAGCAAACCCGACAATGTTCCATTATTAATTGACATGTCATTATAAAGGATTATTAATTCACTGGAGTATTAACTAGCATTAACCCTCAACCACTGCACCACCTACCCCCCACATGCAAACCAACAAAGCAAACCCCACAACGTTACATTAATAATTGACTTGTAATTAGAAAGATTAATTCACTAGAGTACATATTGGCCACACTAATCTTATCACAAAAGATATTATAATGACAATTGAGAATCCTCACATAGTAATAATTGGACCACACCTCCTAATAACAGAAATCACTACTGTTAAAACCTGCCACTACATTAACACTTAACACAAAATTTATATTCAACGTTATAATGAAATATCAACTATTACAACAATTAAAAATTAGTTACAATATTTCATTATATCTTTAATTGTCAGTGAGCCAATACTTGTGTCATTATATCTGGTCAATTAATTAACAATTTTCATTGATCTTGAATTTTATCTATTGAGATAAATAGTTTGTTTTTCTCAAATTTATTTGGTGTCAAAATTTTAAAGAAGTTAATTTTCATTGTCTCCATTTTGACAAAAAATTAATTTATTGTTTTTTTTGAAGTACAATATTGTTACATAAATTCGGAGTTTTTTTGGGAAAGAGGAGAATTCAAACTCACGACCTCATTGGTGCAAGTGTGATGGGTTTACCACCGGATCAATCTCATATTGTCAAATTAATTTATTTACGTGCGACTTAATAATGATTTTCAAAATTAAAATATGTTAGTTAATTCAGGCATTATCAGCAAAATAATTAAGTTGAAATTATGAGGAAGGCAATTGGAGTTTTTTTTTTTTTTTTTACTAATTAATTAACAGAAGAAACTTGTGATACAATGAATGTTTGGGTTTGTTTAGGGTTTCAGTGACAGGTAAACAGAAAACAAAAAATTGAAATGAAATCATAATTCATAAATGTTTTTGCTAGCTGCTGATAAAATGAAAGAGACTGGAATGCCACTCACACTCTCATGTTGATAAAGTAGATTGGCTTTAATGCATTGCTGCACGCCTGCACAAGACAGGAAATTTTCTACTCAACTTTTATTCTCTAAAAAAGGTTTATATATTCAAATCTGAAAATGAATATTTTATTTTAATTTTTGATCCTTTTATTAGGAGTTATAGAAGATATTCTTGAAGATTTTAGATTTTAAAAATATTCCTATAATTAATAAATATGATTTTATTTTCATTTATTAGCCGGAAGTCCTTTATGGGACTGCAGTAGTGCAGTGTTATCATATAAAATTTGTTAATGAAATTTGTCTAATTTATTACTATAAAATTAGACCAAAGTATAACATTATAATCATTATATTCAAGTTACCTCTTAGCATGTGCTAACTGCTAACATATAGGATCAGGATTCTCTCGCTAAGTTTTACCTAAGCTTTTGAGGATCTTGTTACACGTGACTATTGAAAGAACGAAGGGTTTGAATTCATTTAATTAATTTTTCACTTGAAAAAAAATCTCAATACGCTGCCATTTCAACTGCCAAAGTATCTCTCCCCTACCACGCTTTCTTCCAATCTTCCTAGTTTTCCAATCCTTTTTTTTTTTTTTGTTGATCTAGATTTTGAGACCCTAAGCAATAACTGATGAACTAAATCAATAATCTCACCGATAACAGTACCGATATCAGACAAACGAGAAGTCTTAGAGACAATAAAATCCTCCACAACCTAAGCATATGATTCTATGCAAACCAGAGAGATCTATTTTTAACCACATTATATACAAAAAAAAAAAAAAAAAAAAAAAAAAAAAAAAAAACGCCACATCCATTGAATAATGAAGCTTTTGAGAATGGTGAGTAAATTTCGACAATCGAAGCCGGAATCGGAATTGGCGATTTCGATGATCAAAGTCGGAATCACGATTTCATTCAGGGGCTTTGATGTGTGGAGCGAAATTGCTGATATTGTGCTCAACATTTGAAATTTGAAGATCTTGAATTTGAGGAAGAACACCATGGCCATTCCCATTCATATGAAGAATGCTGATTTAATCATTCATTACACTCTTTGTTTTGATTTATTACAGAGATGATGACAATAAGCTACAGAGTACAGAGCAAGAAGAGCTAAAGAATGGCTGTTTTTGACTAAAAAGAATTTATCTTATTTTTCAAGTGAAAAATTTATTAAATGAATCTAGATCATTCATTCTTTCAATTGCCACATGTAACAAGATCCTCAAAAGCTTAGGTATAGCCGTATAGCTTAGCTTAGGAGAGGATCCTGATCCTATCATATATTGGTGTATTTCTACGAAAAACTGGTATGGAACGTTCTCACCACTAGTGACCACCCGATCTAACTATGCCACATCACGATATTTAAGGTTCCAAAATTTAATTTGATGTTTCAGAAGCAAATTAGGCTAAATGACACAACAACATTGGAAGGTCTCACGCCCACACAAGTTTTTCTCTTGATCTCGGCAAATCTCATACCCTTGACTACTGTACCGGTAAGTTAGCTAAACATCATTCATAGGCATATTATATAAATGAATTTTGGTAGTAGTTGAAGAAATGAATGAAGGAACTCATTATATAAAAAAAGCAAAGTTGATTAAAGTGCTTTTTACAATCATGTGCTTACATAGACTTAGATGCATAAAGTAACATGATTGTGTTACATAGAGATGCATGGAGCAATCTCCATTGGCTTTGAACCCTGCCATCTCTAGTGCACAGAATTACAACCTCCTAAATGATTTTCATGCATGAATCATTGAGGATGGATGACTGGCATATGTTGCCTGAATATATATATATATATATAGTCCTTTGTGGCAAGCATTCAAATCAGTTCTTGACGGTATGATATTCAGCACAACGAATATACATCCGCATTCTACGTTGCTGTTAACTGACCATTTGCTTGCTCTAAAATCATTTGGGTAGAAACACCGGTTGAGAATCCCAACTTGACCATGACTTTTTCCAAACGGTTCACATTTGTTAGGTAGAGGTAACCGATCTACAAATATATAGTCAGTGGGTTAGAACAATTAAGAAGCCAAGAATAAGTTCCCAAGTCATGAACCGAGTAAGCAACTAAAACGAACCAATACAGCAAGCATATGCAAAGATATGACTAAAGTGTAATGTAGTGACCACAGTACATGGAAAAAGTTCACGGTGAATTGAAGGAAATTACATGAAGGATTTCTTGCACTAATAAGATCATATTTGCCCTATTGCTAGTGTAAAAAATGCACTGATAACATCTAGATTATTTGTTAGGGGTGCCTGAACGAGTGTAAAACACCATGGTAGAAAATATAAGTACATTTGAACTAGGGTACTGACCAGTGTTTCTAGTGAAGAAGCTCTGTTGTAAACTGCTGTGCCAACACGTCTTCTTGTTCGTGTTTTAGACGTACCAACATTTTTTCCCCAGCGAAGAACATCTCTGTATCAAAAAACCAAACCGCAAGTCAATTAGCAACTTCTAAATTACATATCCCAAGTAAGATTAACCTAGATGTTTCAGCATAACACTAATCGAACTTTTAGCAGATAACCTAGATGTTTAATGATAAAAATTAAGAAATTGGGCATATATTAATTCGACATATATGAATGTCCAGTTACACCAATAGACAGAGCCTACAAAGAGAATCAGATCTTTAACTAACCTTTCTTGTGCGATAAGTAATCATCCTCGAGAAGTTTCTTTAATGCCAATATTAGAATTTTCATCAAGCACAAATAACCAAAAATTCAATCTAGTTAGCTAAGATGAATATATATATATATATATTACTTTTATCTATATATATATATATATTTTTTAAATTTCTTCTTTCATTCACAATCTCATCCAAACAACTAATGCCAATGCAGATGTTGTGTTACCACAACCATGCATGCCATAACCGCCAATACATGTCCAGTAGGTGTGGGCTATACTTGAGACCAGGTCAGAGACACGAAGCCAAGTCCGTTGATAGGATCCAATAAATTAGTGAGAAGCTCATAAGTGGGTAATCAGTTGCCCAGGTTTTGCGTCACGTCAGTCAACAACAGTTAGAGATAACGGTTGACCAAACTTTTCAGATTAAAAAGTACAAATTGGCTCTACGTAAAAAACTTATAAGAGAGAGTGCGAGGATGATGAACGGCCCAAATGTAAAGCTTAAAAGATTAACGATCCATATTTTTAATGAATATGAAATTAAATTAATTATTTTTTAAAAAAGGTCAATAGCTAGGAAGAGATCGTTGCTTTTTAAAAAAGATATATATATATATGTGTTTTTTTTCTATTGCTTTTTATTTATTTTTATATAATTTTTGTCTTTATTTTATTTTTTATTTTTATTAATTGAAAATCTGAACCGTTAATCATCCTCACCTTTATCTCTATCTTAAGCTTTTTTCAGCAAGGGCAATTTGGATTTTTCATCTAAAAATTTGATTAACCGTTATCTTTAACAGTAGTTGATTGGCGTGAGGGTATGTTTGTGTAATTAAGATCAAATGTTGAATATTAAGCCTTTTGGTCATACTTGAGTAAGTTTGTACAATTTGCCCTTGTTAAAAAAATTGAAAATAGTTCCTGCAAATTTATCAAAATGGCCCTTGTAATTCAATTTTTTTCTAAATCAAAGCAGAGTTTATCATTCTACTGCATGTTCCACTTTTTGTTTTCTTGTTTCTCTTTCCTCTTTGTATTTTCAATTTGACCCTCGTAACAAACTTGAGTTTTTAATAACAACTTTCCTTCTCATTCTCTAAAGTTGCTTCAATCTCTTTCTTTATTTTAAAATTTTGGTCTTCAAACTAAGTATGTTTTTATGAATTATACACATTTGAATTTTTGATTATTTTATTTTGTTTTGAACTTTTATAATTAATCTAAGTTTTAGTTTATTAATGTTATATTATCATATTTGGTTCAATCTCTTTATCAATATAAAAAATTTAATCTTCAGACATAGTGTTTTTTGGGAATTGCATATATTTGAATACTTATTTTTTTTTGAATTTTAGAGTTATTGTAGTTTTTAGTTTATGAAATTTTAGGAATAATCTAATTTCAAAATTAATAAGTAACTATATAAAATTCGAGCAACATTAAATGAATTGAAATTCTATAATATATTGTTTATTAAAACTCTTTTTGTTGTTTAATTTGGATTGGTTTGAGCTATTACAAATGAAAATTTTAATTCAATTTTATCTTGTTAAAGTTTAGTTCAATTTTATCTTAAAGATTGAACTCTTGATTATTAATTCTTACGTTGATTATGAAGGTCTTGTGTCGGTAGTCTTTTAGGATTTTTGACTATAAATTTATGACAAAAAAATGAAAGCTCGTTGTCCCAAAGTAGATATGCATTTTGATGTGTAACTATAATCGTCGGGGGATTTCACCAAAATATTGGGTTTGCAATACTTTGCATGGCCTAAGTCAACATGTTGCTTTATTTTCCTAAACCATGTGGCCATTTTTGATGTACTTGCATTCGATGTTTCTTATCAAAGTATTTTTTTGTTCTTTTGTTAGCATATTTATTTAAAATATACAAATATATATTTTTTGAGGTAAGACTCACTATGTCCCTTTGACTAGGTACGTATTTAATTTTTAATTAATTAAATTTTCTTGTACTATCAAGGCTCATTTGAGAAAATTTATTCTAGCCCACCCTACTATGGAATCTCAGTTATGTCCCTGCGTACTTTATAGTCTATACCGCCCCCAAGTTAGTTGGTCCCGTCCCCTAATCAACTAGTTTAGTAAGGCCCTCTAAATTTGTATTTTTTATATGATATTCTCTTATTGAATGAGCGTTACTGCTATCAATACACGTCACTTGATTTTAAAAAATCACTTCTAAAATCGTATGTACTAACTTTTGTTTTAGCAATCAAATAAATATATGAATTTTACGTTTTTGCTCAAATTTCCCTTACTAACACATAAAAATTCATATTTTGTGAAAAAAATTTAATTACCTCAAAATTTATAAATAGGTATAATAAAGTATTTAATTAAGAAGTTCTATGAAAACAAATTGGATTAAATCACATTCTACAATGGAATATACGGATTTAAGTTTTCACTCAAATTTAATTTACTAACTACTATAAAAATTCATATTTTGTGAAAAAAAATTAATTGCTTAAATTTCCTTTGCTAACCACAAAACACTTAGGGGCTGGATTTTTTTTTTTTTTTTTTTTTTTTTTTTTTTCATATAAGTCTTTTTTTTTTTTGAACAGCGGACTTATTATCTCTTATAACCTCTTATAACTTAAATTAAGATGAATATGTTTTTTTGTTTTTCCAATTTATATCTTATTTTAAGATATATATGTTTGATAGAAAAAGTAATAAAAATTGGCTTTTCACTTATGTAATAAGTCATAATTAATACCTTCACAGTTACATCCACAATTAACCTTGTACAATTAATCTATTACCAAAAATAACCTTCAATAAAAAAACTCCAGTTTCCTAAACAACTCTAACTCTAACCCTAGCACTAACCTAACCCTAAATTGACCTAGAGGATGCGACGGTGGTGGCACTGCCTCCATGAGATTTGATCGGAGGAGGCCAGCCAGCCTCCTCCTTACCTCTGACGGTTAGATGGAGAACTGTTGTTTCATCTTTAGAGAGATGGAGAGTGGCGGTGCTTCATATGTCAAAAAGCTTTGCTTTCGTCACGTGAGTCTCCGACATAGTTGATCAGAATCAATGAGGAGTTGATAAGGTAAGGTTGACTCTGGCGAACACATCGGTGGCAGTGACACAACTTGAGAAACGGTGGATCACAATGAATCGGATTTGAGACATTGAATTCTTCACTGGTTTCTTTCGCGATTAAGCAAACAGCAAACCGACGAATTCGAGTGTTGGGGTTTGGTGATCGATAACCGGCAAATCTTTCTAGATCAGCTGTGATGGGTGACTCACTGCGGTGGCGACGGTGGACATTGGTACATGGCAGCGGCGTCGGCCTTGAAGGGTTGATTGTTTGGTGGAATGGTTGTTTGGCTGTTTGGCTGTTTGGCTTTTTTTCAACCAAAAAAAAAAAAAAATTAATTAAATCAGTTTCCAAATTCCAAGAAGGAAAAAATCCTCCCATACAGGGATCACATAAACATATTTGTTAAAAATAAATATTTATTAAAAAATATTTTGATTGATCTCCATCAAATCAAATAGCCAAATGGATTTGATTTTTTTTTTTTTTTTTTTTTTTAAAAAAAAGAAGAGAAATACTGGGTTTTTCTGGGTCTTGGGATCTAACTTTGAATCTGCAAACTTTTTGGAGTTTAGTAATGGTTTGGAAGGTGTAGATATTTTGCAGATTTGCAGTTCAAAAAAAAAAAAAAAAAAAAAAAAAAATATTTTGCAGATTTAATTTCAGTTTGTAGAGGAAATGATATGATTTTGTTTTTAAAAAATTCCAGATTTCCAGTTTCATATCTCAAATGGATATCTAGATATATTTTTAAATTTTCTCTTTAAATTTTAGATTTCCAGATCTCCATCCATTTGGAGATTTGGATACGTTAATAAACATTTTGGCTTATAAACATTTTTTTAATGGCGGCTTTTTTTTCAATAAAAATAAATATTTGTTAAAATATAAAAATACATTAAAAATATATATCTTAAAAGTCAAATGGCGTATTAAGATAGGGGTAGAATAGTAAAACCAAAACCACTTAATATTTAAATGGGATACTCATAAATAAAAAACAAACAAATAAGAGTGCTTTAGATATTAAGTGGTATTACTTTACTGTTTAAAATAAAGTCTTTTAATACTTACGACAAAAAAACAAACAACCCTCAGCCTTCACCATGTACTTACCAATATACCCGGTTCCTCCAAAGATAACAATTTTGCTCAACTCACTCTCCATTGCTTCCCTTTCACCTCCTCCATGATAAGCTATTAAGCCTATAGATAGTTCGAGTGAACTCTAAGTTGTAGAAAGTAAAAAGCACCCTAGAAGTGCCAATGCTAAAGGTCTACAAAACAGAGCACAGCAGCAAGGCTTCACGTGATCATGTTCATCTATCATCTGATGATCATATCATGATCAATGATGATAGATTATCAAACTCTAGTTAGTTTACCTTAGTTAGTTAAATAACAGATTTAGTTAAGAAATCATGGTTAATGTAACAACCTGCAGACATGGATGTATTGCTATATAGACTTTGGTCCTCAAAAAATTTACTCTTCACATGAATATGTTGACAATAAAAGCTGTCAAGAGAAATGTCAAAATGTGTACTGTAGGACGTCATAAATGTCGTGCTTGTGATATTATTTTCAAGTTTGTAGAAATAAATCTTAATAATTTTTTCAAAGCTATTAAAAGCTTATCATCCTCATCATGCTTCTTCGAAATAACAGAAAATATCACAAATATATTTGTGGTGTAAATGTGTATCACATTTCGAAACCCTTCACTAGTACTAGTACTAGCACTAGCTTAAATGTCTCTGTCTAGAGATGTCAAAATGTGTATCACATTTCTTCATATTTATTATTTAGGGGACCCACATCCTGCTGCTATTTTTCCAGATGCTGTCAAATGTTGATGTGGTCACTCAAAATTCAAAAATGGATGAACAAAATCTGCTTAGCTTTTACGGTCCTGTAAAAGTTAACACAATCCATCTTTTAATCATATCGTATTTTCTATCTTGCTGCAACTCTTTATTTGCTTTTTGCTGCAATTGTTTACTGTTTGTGATGATGTTGTTAATCTGTGGCTGTATGAGAAGGAGAAAACAAAATACATAGCCAAGCTTGTCCATCCATTTTCTAAGTTACTACATCTGATCAAACCAGACACGGAGGAGGATCACTTCAAAGTTCAAACTACTTTTTTTTTTTGGAGACAACTACTTGTTTTTTCTTCTTATATTTCAATTACAAATCTGATATGTATATTTCTCAGTAAAAAAACTCATATAATGGCTTCGCATTTATGAGAAGGGAGAGACTTAAGACTTAAGTTATTAAGTAGCAAGCCTTTCTCAGCTTGTTTGTTTATTTTTATTGCCTACCACTTACCAGCAATTATAATTGTTTGTTTGTACGTACCTTGTTATTTTGATAATGCACAACCAAATAAATGGCCACAACAGGTAATTATCCCTAATATACACTCGTCAAGTCTTAATATGTTATTACAATAAATTGTAACAAAATAAACCATTTACAAATGATATAATAAATTTTACGTGAAATGTAACGATTAAAATATAAATTGTAACAACTTTGTGGTAGAATGTAATAATTCAATTTTATTTTTATTTCTTCAAAATATTCATACTATGTAACAATTTTGCATGTAAAGCTGTAAACATATTATTTATGGTATCAATTTCACGCGGTATAAAATAATGCCATAATTTTTTTTAAAGAAAAGTAAAACAATATTATTTAAGCTTCTAATTAAATTATGAATTTATAATATAAGTTTCTTTGTTTTTATTTAACAATTCATTTTTTCTAGAGTACTAACAAAAAATCATTCATTTACTTTGTCAAATTATATCCAATATATATATATACGGTCTAGTTCACATTAGTATACACTGATGTAAATATATAAAAACATTAAATATGAGTCACTCATTATGGAGAAGTTTTGACACGTGCATACACACCAAATCAAAGCATGGAAAATGAGTGACTCACATTCAATGTCTTTATATATATATACATTAGTGCGCACTGATTTGAACATTTATATATATATATATAAAAACTTGTTGAAATGGTTTCAAGTTTTTACTGTAATAAAAGACATTAATTTCAAATTTCAATAATATCCATTGGATTTGCTTTCATCAAATCTAATGATAGTTATTAAGTCCAATATCGTTATTCTTCTAGTAAAATAGTATGACCATTAACATTGTCGTCATATTTTAAGTCATTTTTAAAAATATCAAGGATAAAATGGTCATTTAATATCAAACAAAATAAACAGGGATATAGTTCTAGAAGTGATCCCATTTTTATTTTATTTTATATGTAGTCAATAGAATTATACAGCTACCAATGGGTAAGTGAAGCTCAAATTGACATTTGAATAAGAATTAGCCAACTAATATTCATTAAATAAGTGTATATAATAAGTTTTATTAATTTTCTTTACGTACACTATTAATTATATATTTTTATTTGGATAAATTGATGTGGTGTTGATTCTGATTTGATTATAAGATGCAACAACTCTTTTTATTTAGACCACGTTATATATCATTGACCTTGCAAAGTTGCAAGACAATGCAACAATAAATCCACACAATCGGCTCAAAGTTGACCAGGTTTTAATAGTTTTGTTGGCTATTTGGAAATGAATGTTATGTGAAGGCCAACTCACATTTACAATCATCAAAATTTTTTGAAACGAAAAAACTTGATTTCAAGATATTTAAATATTAGTGTCATTATATCAGTCAAGTAATTAACAATTTTCATTGATCCAGAATGTTATCTAGTGAGATAAATAGTTTGTTTTTCTCAAATTTATTTGGTGTCAAAATTTTAAAAAAGTTAATCCTCATTGTCTCCATTTTGACAAATAAATTAATTTATTGTTTTTTAAAGCACAATATTATATAAATTCGGGATTTTTTTTTGTAAAGGGGGAGAATTCGAACTCACGACCTCATTGGTATAGGTGTGAGTAGGGGTGGGCAAAAAACCATTAAACCGAACCGAACCGATGAACCGAACCGGTCCAATCGGTTTTTTTTCCGGTTTTTAACTTTTAACCGGTTCAGTTCGGTTTGTTTTTTAAAAAACCGGTATTTTCGGTTCGGTTTCCGGTTCTAGGGTTCAAACCGGTGAACCGAACCGAAAACCGGTGTATATAATTAAAAATCCCTAATTTTTTTCTACTTTGTCTAAAACTAATAATGTTAAAAACAAAAAAAGTAATTCATATTTCATAAATATTGTTGCACATTCATATTTCATAAAAATTGTGTATTAAAAAAATATTGATAATGAAATTAACCTAAAATATTCATAAAATATTTTTTTAATACACATTTTTTTAATATATGTAACCTAAGCTATCATCGAATCATTGATCTACCATTTGATTTTGTAAACAAGCCTTCAAATTAGTTACTAATGCATGCCCTTTAATTTTTATTAGTTTCAACCCTAAAAACTCATAGGACTATATATTTAGTCATATTTTCATCGATGGAACGGTTGTTCACCGTTAAAATTGCAAGCCAAAAACATTACAAATTAACTCAATTGAGAACCGAAAAAAACCGAACCGAACCGGTTCAATCGGTTCACACTTTTAAATTTTATCGGATCGGTTCACTTTTTCAAAAACCGGATATTATCGGTTTTTTATCGGTTCATTCGAAAAGTGAACCGATCCATTAAACGCCCACCCCTAGGTGTGAGGGGTTTACATTGGACCAACCACATTTCGTTAAATAAATTTATTTATGTGTGATTTAATAAAGAATTTCAAAATTAAAATATGTTATTTAATTCGGGCATTATCTTCAAAATAATTAAGTTGAAATTATGAGGAGGTCACTGTAAAAAATATATATATATATATATGAGGAAGGCACACGCAGTTCTTTTCTTTTTTTTTTTTAACTAATTAATTAACAGAAGAAACTTGTGATAAAATGAAGGATAATGCTTCAGTACCCAAGGTACTAATTCTATCAATGGGGTGTTGGCACGTGGTACATTTTGAAAGAATGCAAGGAGATAAATATAAAAAGTGAAAGTAAAAATGCCAAGTAGCAACAGTCCATTGGTGAGTCAGTATCTTGGATACTGTCCGGTCAGTACCCCAATCAGTGCCAAGCATTATCCTAAAATGAATGTTTGGGTTTGTTTAGGGTTTCGGTGAAAGGTAAACATAATAGATGAAATTGAAATGAAATCATAAATGTTTTGCTTTGTTGGTAATTGGGATCTTTTATTTTTTTGCATTAACTAGTCAACTACTACAGCTGCTCTAGTACATATTATTTATTGAAATTCGGTGAAAGGTAAACATAAATACATAATAGATGAAATTGAAATGAAATCATAAATGTTTTGCTTTGTTGGTAGTTGGGATCTTTTATTTTTTTGCATTAACCAGTCAACTACCACAGCCGCTCTAGTATATATTATTAATTGAAATCATTAAAGCTGTGATGTCATAACCCGTACATATGAATAAAGGATAATATCCTCTCCTTACCTCGAGAAAATCTTCCATAGATCTGTCCCATATATTATAGGTGTGAAATGGATCCAATTAAATAGTGACATGTGTTATTTAAAATATAATAAATTTATTTTTAATTTATGTTCCAATAATAGTCTGAAACGTGGCATTTTAAAATAAAAGTTATATTTTACAGGTTTATAACTTCTTTTTGTTTTCTTAACACCACACCGTCCATCTCTCTCGTATTTATCTTTTTCTTTTCTTTTCTTTTTCCTTTTTTTTTTTTTGTCATTTTTTTTAGTTCCAAACATATCAGTTCTTTAATTTTTTTTTTCTTACTTAATCCAAATATGGAAAAAGATAAAATTTTATCATATTGTTTTGCTGTCATATTATCTTGTTTGTTATGGTTTTTTTTTTTTTATCTCACATTTTCCCTTTTTTATTTTTGTCTGCAAATGATCCTTTCACAGATTCTAAGGTGAAAAAATTATTCAAAACAGACTAGAAACGTTACAAGAACAGTTTATTTATTTATTTATTTATTTTTTTAATTTATTTTATTTTATTTTATTTAAAAAAAAAATGATATGAACCAACATAGAAAGAAGCAGATCCAAGCAAGAAAATAATAAAATAAATATAAAAAATAAAGAGATCAAAGAGTTAAGGACAAGAAATCAGATAAGAGGAATGATGAGATGAAGGGATGCAGTTGAGATCATTCACCAAATTTTCAGATTTGAAGGTAAAACAGAGCTTTGATTCAAAGTTTTTGCCGAAAACAACAAAGAGCATAGATCTAACCGAATAGATGAGTTTTTTTATTTCTTTCATAACTTCTACTATAAAGAAACTTAATGACGAATTTTATTTTATTTTTTTAAAAAAAAATTAAAGAAACTTAAAAGAGATGAAATTTCTCGTCAGGGAGACGGGAGAGTAACAAAGAGACTAAGGGGTCGTTTGTTTTTTTGTCTGAAAACTGAATAGTCCTGAATTTTACTGAAGACTGAATAGTGACTGAAACCTGAATCTGAATGACATGTTTGTTTTTTTTTTTTTTTTTTTTCCTCACATCTGAATGTACTGTCAACATGTATGTTTTTTAAAAATAAAATTGTCTGAAAAGAAGTAATTTTACATCTATACCTGTGTTAAACAATTATACATATAATATAGAATAAAAACAATCCAAAAATAATTATTATATATGAACACATATGATCATGATTTTTTTCTTCGATTACAAACAAACTTTATTTTTACTTAGGAAAGAAAAAGTTTTTTTATTTTTTTATTTTAATTTTTTTAAAAATTGTTTTTAATAAAAGGAGCAGTAGAAAAACTTACACAAAACACTCTAAAAAAATAATATATAAATACATCACCCTAATATTATAATAAAGTATTGATATTAAACACTAATATGAGAAGTGATTATGGTTCTTTTTTATTTTTAAAGCTATTTAAAATAAGCAATTTATTAAAATAAAGATTTCTATACAATATATAATTATGATGAAATTGGAGATATGTTATATATGGAGGATAGTATCGGAAGAAAAGATTTTGGATTGTATTTAATGCAATTCAGTGATTTACAATTAAGTGATAAGTCAGGATTTTTTACTTTTTATTTTAAGTTGTTTTTTTGGTATTTTTAAGTTGTTTGACCACTTAAAAAAACAAACAAAACAACTTAATAATTATGATTCAGACCCATTAAGTTTTAAGTGGAAAAAACAAACGACCCCTAAGGCCCCGTTTGATTTTTTGTCTGAAGACTGAACAGTGCTGAATGTTACTGAAGACTGAATAGTGACTGAAAACTGAAAACTGAAAACTGGAAAACATGTTTGTTTTTTTTCACTGAAAACTGAACATAGGTAATAAGTTGTTTGTTTTTTTAAGTTATAAATATCTGAAAATAAATACTTTTACCTCTATATCCTTCTAACTATTATTTGTTATATATTTACATTTTAATATATTAAGGACAACTCTGACATGTAAATTAATTATAAAATAAATTTATTTAGTTATTAATAATTATTCAAATTTATATTATTTTGGATTGGTTGGTTTGTGAATAGATTGGTTTTTTTTTTTTTTTTTTGTTCTAAATTTAATATCATTATCAATGAATAACAACATGAATATCATTTTATTTTTTTTAACAGTAAACATTTATTAAAAGGGCAACAACAACCTAAGAGTAGGGCACAAACATCGACAAAAGCAAACAACCAAACCACGCCAGCAAGACCAAAAAAAAGGAAAAGGAAAAGGAAAAAGCAAGAGCAGGAAATAGATTATATCATAAATACAATTTGGGCTTTAATAGAAGACAAAATTGGAAATAGATTAAATTGGTAAGGATGGTTTTAGAAATAAAACTTTGTATTAAATTCTCCTGAACTTGTGTTAAGTGAAAAGTGAAAAATGAAAAATTTTAGGTGCTCATCAAGTGATTTTACTACTTAAAAAATCAAACAAAATAACCTAATTGAACACATTAAGTGCTATTCAGTGTTAAGTGGAAAAATCAAACAGGGCATAAGTGCCTGGAAAAATATGAGAAAAAAGATAAATACGAGAGAGATGATAGTGTGTGGTGTAAATAAAACAAAAAGATTACAAACTTGAGTAATCGAATACAACTTTTATTTTAAAATGCCATGTGTCAGACTATTATTGGGATATAAACTTAAAATAAATTTATTATACCGTAAATAACACGTGGCACTATTTAATTGGATCCGTCTCACACACATCACATGTTAGACGGACCCATGGAAGATTTTCTTCCTCACCTCATCCTCACATGTGATTGGTTGTTAATAAAGTGTCAATCACATCTTCACCATTCATTCATTGCAATGTTTATGTGTCATAAGATTAAGTGAGGTGAGGAGAGAATCCTTTGTCTATGAATAAAAAAGGAAATTGTTTGGAAACTGACTGGTCACTCAAGGTATTGACCCCATCATTAGGATGTTGTCATATGACTTTTTTCTTTTAACTTTTTACATTTATATCCTTACTTTTTTCATAAATGAATCACATATATTAGTTGGTTTGTATTTTGGATATTGAATTGTTAGTACCTATGTGTTGTCCATTGAACATATATTGTGGTGGTTGTGGGTTAGGTTTCTGCATTATTATTATTTACTACACAGCAATTAAAGGCACTGACGATATATATATGTATTCCCATTTCCCAATACGCGGCTCACATGTCACATCCCTCCTATTAGACCAATCAATCACGAGATCCAACGACGGGGCTCATCATTAGATTCCAGAGATGCATTTAATCTCATATATATTTTTTTAACGGTGATTATTTATCTAGCATAAATTTTCAATTAAGTGCATTTTCATATAAGTATATAACTTTGTAAGAATTTTGAATGTGAACCCCTTATTTTATATACTTTGACTCAATTATGTATACATTTATTAAAACTAATTAAGTGCATTTTCATATAAGTATATAACTTTGTAAGAATTTTGAATGAGCCCCTTATTTTATATACTTTGACTCAATTGTGTATACACTTATTAAAACTAGTGGTTTACATTCAATATTCTAATAAAGTTATATCAGAATGCACTAATCAGATCAGGACCGATCTATCCAGATATTTATATCAAATATATATATTTTTTTTTTTTTTTTTTTTTTTTTTTTTTTTTTTAAGGTTTTACCATCTGTAGTCAAAAGCCAATGGCTTTTCTATAGGTTTCCATTATATTATTTAATTCAATTTAACTATATTATATTAGGTCTCTTCATTTCTCTTTATGATAAAGTAGATTGGCTTTAATGCATTGCTGCACAACTCAACTTTTATTCTCTAAAAAGTTTAATATATCAAATCTGAAAATGAAAATTTTATTTTTATTTTTGATCCTTTTATTAGGAGTTACTAAAGTCCTTAAGATTTTAGATTTTAAAAGTATTTCTGTTATTAATACATATTATTTTATTTCCGTATCTTATGGATATCAATAAAGATCGGAAGTCCTATGGGACTGCAGTGTTTTTCTATGAATGTGCAACGTATGAGAGACGCAAGCAGAAATTCAATAATGTGGCATCCCTCGTAAATACCTTTTCCCAAAGTGATTCACGAACCAAGGGCAAGAATGTATTGACGAAAACCTCAAGCATCCCTTTTTCTATATAAATGTGGCATAACTTCATTTTAATTCTTGTTAAGCCACCATGCATCTGATTTTTCATAATTAGAGGTGTCAAAGGGGCCGGACAGGGCCAGCCCCGCTTGAAATTTCAAAACCCATTCGGATATTGGATCGGATAAAAGCTTAGGCCTGTTACTGTTCGGACCAGGCTGGACCGGATTACCACTAGGCAATTGCACACCAGTTGTCAAGCCCAGCCCAAAGACCCAATCGGACCGGATCTGGGCTTCAACTGGACTTAAGCCCAAATGATATTGAGGTTTCATAAAATAAATCTACCATTAAATACTACTCGCTTGAATTCGATCCCGAAACTTCATTTGAGATGTAGTCCCTGAATCTCCACCAAGCCAAACCCATTCACTTATCATCCTTGGAACATTTAACTATAAATAAGATACTTAAAAATCAATATATACACGAACCAAATCAGACATATTAAACTCAAATTCTCTTATTACTATTTTTTTTCATTTTTTATTTTAACTTAAAATGATATTTATCTAAATATACGTTTATATATATATATATATCTAATATAATAATAATTTACTACGCAGACTGAGCTAAGCCCTCAAAGTAATTTATAAAAGCTCAACCCTTATTCGAACTTTGAGATATTAAGCCCAGACCATGTTCAGAGTATTTACAGTACCGAGCCAGACTAGGCTGGATATGGACTGGGTGAATGCGTGACAAACTTGTATGAAACGGTCTCATCACCATTTTAAGATTTGGCGTGACAAAAGTGTATATGATAAAAATAATTATCATATACACTTTGTACCTCGCAAAAAACTTATATGGAACAGTCTCACCACCATTTTAATGGCGATACCACTCGATCTTATTGTGCCACCTGACAACTACATTGGACAGTCTCACGCCCGCACAAGGTTTTATCTTGATCTTGGCAAGTCTCATACCCTTGACCATTCGATATCAGAAAAAATTTGTAATAATTATAAATTAAAAACAAACAAACAAACAAACACATAATATAAATTACTATACTAGTAACAGTAAGTTAGCTAAACATCGTTCATGGGCACATTACATAAATGCATTTTGATAGTAGTTGAAGAACAATAAATGAATGAAGAAACACATTATATAAAAGCAAAGTTGATTCAAGTGCTTTTTACAATCATGTGCTTACATAGACTCATGAGATGCATAAAGAGAGATGCATGGAGCAATCTCCATTGGCCTTGAACCCTTCCATCTCTAGTGCACAGAAGTACAACCTCCTAAATGATTTTCATGCATGAAACATTGAGGACGACTGGCATATGTTGCCTTAATATATAGTGTCCTTTCGGTTCTTATAATGATATCCAGCACAACAAATATACATCCACATTCTACATTGCTGTTAACTGACCATTTGCTTGCTCTAAAATCATTTGGGTAGAAACACCGATGTGAATCCCAACTTGACCATGACTTTTTCCAAACGGTTCACATTTGTTAGGTAGAGATAACCAATCTACAAATATATAGTCGGTGGGTAAGAACAAGCAGCCAAGAATAAATTCCCAAGTCATGAACCGAGTATGCAATTCAAATGAACCAATACAGCAAGCAGATGCAAAGATATGTGACTAAAGTGACCACAGTACACGGCGAAAGTTCACGGTGAACTGAAGGAAATTACAATAAGGATTTCTTGCACTAATAAGATCATATTTGACCTATTGCAAGTGTAAAAAATGCACCGATTACCACCAAGGTAGAAAATATAAGTACATTTGAACCAGGGTACTGACCAGTGTTTCTAGTGAAGAAGCTCTGTTGTAAACTGCTGTGCCAACACCTCTTCTTGTCCGTGTTTTAGACGTACCAACATTTTTTCCCCAGTGAAGAACATCTTTGCAACAAAAAAAAAACCAAACCAGCAAGTCAAATCGAGACTTCTAGATTACATATCCCAAGTAAGATAAACCTAGATGTTTCAGCATTATGCTAATCGTACTTTTAGCAGATGACCTAGATGTTTGATGATAAAAATCAAGAAATTGGGCATGCATTAATTCTACATATATGAATGTCCCAGTTACACCAAAGCAATTAAGCAAAAGACAGAGCCTACAAAGAGAATCAAGTATTTAACTAACCTTTCTTGAGCAGATAAGTAATAATCCTCGAGAAGTTTCTGAAGTAGTGAATCTTGAATGCCCAAATACCAATATTAGAATTTTCATCAGGCACAAATAACCAAAAATTCAATCTAGTTTGCTAAGATCCATATATATATAAATATATATTTACTTTTATCTATATATATTTTTTTAATTTCTTCTTTCATTCACAATCTCATCCAAAAAACTAATGCCGATGCAGAATTCTCATAACCACCAAAAATGCATCACATTAACTTAGATTTACAAAGATACCAATTTGCCTGAATAGATCAATAATGATTATATAAACTGATTACGGACAAGAGGAAACAACAAAGAACATAATCATATTAAGAAAATACAGTAATTTGAAACCCTGACAATTTGCGGGGAATCATTATTAAGTTTCTGTGCAAGCCATCTTAAAATGAGCAACTGAAATGGATAAGACCGCAATGAAACTAAATAGAGACTGAAGTTATTAAGTAAAAAATGATAATGAAGTTATTAAGTAAAAAATGACATTAAGTGTAAACCAGATAATCTAAACTCAATACAATGAGGAAACTTTTTTAGCGCATTATAAAAATAAACTGCTTAAGAATCTCCTCCTGGATCACACTGACAAATTTAGGATAAGAAAAAACATTGTAACTCACAGAATAACAGAAAGATGGCAATTGAAATTAACTCATAAGAATCTGCTCCAAAATTAAATACTGAATATGAGAATAAACATTGTGATTCATCATTCAACTAAAGATCAACATAATTTTTTTTTTATAAAAAAGTTACTTAAAAAGAAGAAGAAAAATCATACTTGTGCTTCACAACGTACTACTGCTGTAACACGATCATTGTATCTTCAATACTTAGTGCAGGAAACAAAAAGTGCCCGCAAGCATATAGCTGCAAATATGAGAAACAGCTTGAGTAAGATTTGAAGTAGGTTAAAATTCACAAAGATAAAATAAGTAGTTATGTTCATCACGAGTTAGAAACAGTTGACAAAAAAAACCTGCGTGCCTTGAAAGTTTCAGTTTACAAACAAATGCTTTCTAAAAACGAAACAAATTATTTTCTTATTTCTGTGGCATGCATTCTATTATTCTAATAAGGAACTAGTGATTATCTTATATAAAGGTCCTATAATCATTCAACACAAGATCTTCATTTTTTTTTTTTTTGTTCTTTTCTAATATACAGATAACAAAAACACTTCTCACATAGTCACATATAATTGAATTGCAGGAGATTACGAAAAGCTTGAAGTAGTGGCAACCAAATGAGATTAAAGAAAACGACCATCAAACACACCTCGTAAATGCAATCACCTATGTATGCTAGTGCTGCTGCATTGAACACTGATTGCGGTTTCTGAACTTTTGCTACATCTGGCAGCCATACTTCGTATCCCATATAAGAATCATCCAAATTTGCTTTTAGCCCTGCATCTAATTCAATAAAAACCATTATAAGCATTGGTATTTCTAAAACTTATAAATCCAAAATTCGAAACTTCAACTTTCACACAATAATATTAACTTCCATTACACTCATAAGCAAATAAATAGATAATGCATAAAAAAAATAAAAAAATAAAAAAATACATAACTTGACCTTTCAAAATTTAATAAGTTTCTTTACACATCTACTCTACTTTTCATGAAAACACAGCTTCTACAACTTTCCTAATAACCAAACAGAACCTGAAACAGCCAGAAAAATTCCCAAAAAGAACCTCATAATACAGCAAAATTGTCTCAAATAAACAAAATTCACATTACCCACATCAGAAAACACCATATTTTTCAATCAAAATCTTAAATTCACAAAATTGTCCAACTCTGCAAACACAAGACACCATTTTTTTTTCTCAAGCAGTAAAACCAACAAAATAAGAACTACAAAAGAGTGTGTGTACCTTGACTGGGCGCTTGAGAAGGTCAAAAACTGAAGGGTCCAAGCGGGATGTTGTGAGAGTGAGAGGTGGTGGTGGTGGTGGAGGTTTAGCTCTGGAAGCAAGAGCCTTCTTGGGGTTTCTTGGGGCGTTGGGGTTGTAGGAAAGTCTCTGTTGGGTGTCAAACGAAGCTCTCACTCGCAGTGAAGAAGAAGAAGAAGAATATGGACACGAAGAGAGTGACATTGTGGTGCAGTGAAGAGTGTTGACACAAGGCATTTTTGGGTGGGGGGGTGTGTTTTGTAGAAAGATTGTGTTGTGAGAGAGAGAGAGAGAGAGAGAGAGAGGTGGTTTTGTGAGGAAATGATGGGTTGGACTTCATGCAGTTGGGCCCAAAAAATGTTCTATGGGCCTAAAACACATTGATAGAGGATATGATATATTTTGATTAGGTTCCTCAAGCTAAATACTTGACTGATCGTACAGGTTAATCTCGTCGGATTCTGATAAATTCTCGACTAACAAATGCATTCCAGCTAAAAGCAAAGTGGTTGTATATTTTCCCTTAACTTCAGTAACATGATTTTGAATCTTACATTTTCCCATTAAATCACAAAATATGAGAGACTCATCCTAATAATAAGAGTTACATTTAGGTCGTGCTAATAGTTCTTCATCTCATATCCTGAAGGATGGTCAATATTTATTAGATCTAAATGTAATTATGGAAGGAAAACAAAATTCTTAACAATAAAAAATTATATATAAAATAAAAATAGACAAAGTTGGTGGGATTCGTACAAAACTTGTAATTTGTATAGATATTTTTTTGTTAATTACAAATTTTAAAACTAAAATTTGATATTATATGAAGAGATGATCACACTATACAATTTACTAATTTTCATAATTTGTTTTTTAATTTAACTTGTCTTTCCTAGTTAGGTATTAAAATCCAATATGTGTGAACACATGGCATCTTTTCATTGGATCTTCTAATCAACTCCTCTAGAGCCGCATACACACAAAAACAACGACTAGTTTCTACTTCTTCCGGCTTTTTCTCCAATTAGTCATTTTTGTTTCTCTTCACAGACACAAAACACACTCTCTCAAAAACCCTTTTCGCTCAAAAACCCTAATTGAAAATACAAGAGCAAATTGCAGCCAACCTCCTTAAGGTTTGGTATTTGACAATTAGAAACAACTTTATGTTTAATTAACAATAACCTCCCTTACCATTGATCAAAGTTAGTCAAACTTAACAGAGATAAGGGTATTTTCATCCTTTCAAGCCTTTCTATTTATTAAAAAAAATAGATTTAAAAGCTTTAAATCTTCACCATTCATCTTGGCCACATCTTTTATTTTTTTTTATTTTTGAAAAATATAAAAAACTTGAATCTGAAAAAAAATCTGGAAATACATCAATGGAAAAAGAAAAATGTTGTTAGATTAGATTTAGATGAGCGGATTTTTTTTTTTAGTTTTGAAAAATCTAGAAAACTTGAATATGAAGAAAAATTTTGGAATCCATACGGAAGAAGAAAAATTTGGAAATCCATATAGAAGATGAAAAAATTATCTGAAGAAAATGTTGTTGGATTGGATTTTGATGATCCAGATTATTAATTTTTTAGAATTTAATTTGAAGAAAAATATAGAGATACAACCTATGTCTCCACTTTTTTTTTTTTTTTTTGGTAATTATCGATTTGTTTTCATATATTTATATATTTTTAAAATTAGATTATTATTTTTATTCATGGGCAGTATTTGTAGCGACCAAATCCGGTCAACAGTTAAACTTGACTAGCTTTGACTAATGGTAGGGGAGGTCATTGTCAATTAATGATAAAGTTGTTTTTAGTTGTCAAAGGCCAAACCTCAGGGAGGTTGACTGCAATTTGCTCAAAATACAATAACAAACCCAGCTTCGTATTTTTGAATTCATAGAGAAAAAACCACAGCTTTCACTCTCTCTCCTTCACTGTGTATAGCGTCACAGACAGAGACACGCACAGCCACTATGAGCCGCTACGACAGCCGCTCCGTCGACCCCAGCTCATACCGAGACCGCCGGAGGTAACCCTTCATCTGTATCCGCATTGAAATTTGGTTTTTGGGTGTATATAACATTGATGCATTTAGTTATTTTTTTGGTCATTTAGTTTTATTTGGAATTTTTTAGTGATTCTGGGTTTTGTGTGTAATTTTATCTCAGTTGTGTAAATTTGGTGACCCAGTAGCTGAATTTGGTTGCTTTTGTTATAGGATTTGTTGCTAATTGTGTGTTTGAGTGGATGTTAGCTGAATTTTGTAGCTGCTTAGTAGTGACATGTTACAAAATCAAATGAGTAGAATTTATGAATAAGTTTATTTTAATCATTAAATATCGATAATGTCTTTGATATATCCCCAATGATTTCAAAATTTTGAGGTAAAGATGTAAAAAAATATTTCATGTATGATATATCCCTGATATTTTGAAGATATTGGCTATATTTCTGTAAATTTGAACCCTCCCGTATATCAACCTAATCGATATTTACTTACTCAACGATGAGAATATAGGTCTTGTCCAATGGGGTAGACCGAGAGCCAAAACCTGTTTGAATTTGGAAAAGCAAATTGTTAGTTGATTTTACATGAAGATTATGACTGTTGAACTCAAAATACTGATTTGGATCTGTTTTATATTTATTGATTGTGAATGTTGTGTTTGTTTAGTGATTCAGGGTTTGGTGGGGCTTCGGGTTATGGCAGCTCAGTCCGCTCATCCTCAAGCAAGAGTGATTATGATGCCGAACCTCCAAGGAAGTTGGATTTGGATGGATTGACTCCTTTCGAGAAGAACTTCTATGTTGAGTCTCCATCAGTGGCTGCAATGTCAGAGTAGGAGGTGGAGGAGTATTGACTACAAAGGGAAATCAAAGTTGAAGGCCGAGTTGTTCCCAAACTTGTCAAGAGTTTCAGCGATGTGGGGTTTCCTGGTACTTCCTATTGGATTTTTGAGAAATTTCTATATGTTTGGTTTTTAGCTAGGTTTTTATTTTATTTTATTTATTTATTTATTTATTTTTATCAAGTTGCAGCTGACTTGTTGCGATAAAGACTTAAAGAGTGAGCAATTGCATTTGCTGTGATTCTAGGGTAAGCTGGTGGATAGATATTTTGACGCAAACTCTAGGTTTTTATTTATTGTTTTTGTGGTAATAGAAATTTGAAAATTGCCCTTTAGTGGCTTGTTTCTAAACTTAACGGAGTTCACACCTTTGATGTACCATTTGTTGCTTCTCTCATGAATTCATACCTAATCTTCTTTAATGTCGTAACCTTGTTGGTTTATTCACCCATTTATTTACGAGTTAACATGAAACAAGCTTAACATTGGAATATCCATATAAATTTTACTTTCCAAAAAATTTACCTTTAAAATTGTTTTTGGATCTGAGATACCCTTTTTTTCAAAGAAGAAAAGTTATAATTTTTGCCTGACAACAGGATTTGCACTAGTACCAGTGTATCACATTTATAGTTGATGAAGAAATAAAAAAATGGAATGGATAGGTTCTCCTCATTGGAAGTAAATATGCTTTGTATATGAACTTGATGGTAGGTAGGCATAGGACAATTACAGTAGAGTCTCATGCTGCAATTTTCCAGCATATGATCGTTTGACTAAACTGTTATTGCTGAGGGCTAAGAGTGTAAGATGGTACTTGACTTAATCTGTGTTGTTAACAGAATGTCATTTCAATTTTTAACAATCGTGGAAGTGACTGACAGATGAGCTTTAGTAGATATCCTCTTTAAGACAGTGAAATGGGGTTCATCATGAATTGTTTGATTACTTTGTAATTATATAATCCATTAGTTAATTTGCACTTTGTTAAAAGATTCATTAAGATGGTAGAATTGTTTTCTTATTAGACTCTATTGGAATGTACCTTCTTCATTGCAGAATATGTTATGCAAGAAATTGCAAAAGCTGGCTTTGTTGAACCCACAGCTATACAAGCTCAATGATGGCCAATGGCTTTGAGTGGTCGGATCCAATTGGAATTGGAAAGACAATTGCCTATCTATTGCCTGCTATTGTCCATGTTAATGCCCAGCCAATATTAGGTAAACTTGTAAATTCCTAGTTATTCAAATATATTGTATTTATTTTATTTTATTTTACATTTTGGTTGTTGGATTGGTGTAAGTTTGGTCATCTTCTCTATATTTTCAGCTCTCGGAGATGGTCCGATTATACTAGTTTTAGCTCCAAGCCTCCAACATGTTAACTTGCAGTTCAAATTCTACAAGAATCAACTAAATTTGGTTCATCATCAAGGATTAAAAGTACATGCATCTATGGTGGAGTTCCAAAGGGACCTCAAGTCCCTGATCTCCAAAAAGGTAGAGGACTTATCAATTAACTTTTTATGGAACTTCATGAATTGGCTATTGTTTTACTTGCATGTTGATTAAGTTTAAGATGATGTGTAATTAGCGCGTATAATCTTGTAGAATTAGAAAAAAAAAAAAATAAAAAAAATTAGCGTGTATAATCCAAAATAAAATCCTTCGTGCTTTGTAGGATATCTTCCATATATACCATTAACAAATAAGATGGTGAGTTTTTGATTTCCACGTGAACAACTTGAACCAACAAGAAGAAATCTTGGAAAAGGTTTTCCAATAAAAAAAAAAACAAAAGACACTTAAGTATTTGATATATTGGCACATTAAAGTAAAATTGAAGGATATGATACTTACATTTATAAATCCATCTTTTCAATAATCCAAGATTAGTCCTGCTAAAAAAGTTCGAAGGCTCACATGCCAACCAGCAGAGCATAGAATTCCCAAATTCATCATAGGAAAGAGCCAAGTAATGATATCTTCGGACGAAATACAATGCTATATCTGTTGATCGAAGTTGGAAAACAAAAAAGATTAGTTATCATATAACTACATCCGTTGAAGTTGGAACAAAAAAAAGAAAAATAATAAGACTATGTTTGTTGAAAGTTGTATTGTCTTATATCATTAGTTCTTACCATGATAACCTGATTGAAGTAGATTGCGGATGATCTTAGGTAACGGAGGAATAAACAAGGGAAAGCTAGGAGACTCAACTCTGGTTTTCAAAGCTAAGTACCACACCAACTCCTTATTTTCACTCCACATAGAAAAGAGAAGTGGCAATTCTTCTTGATTGAAAGTTCTTTGCAACCAATGCAATAGCAGTCTTTAAGGTTCCACCTATTGCAACAAAGTGAAGGACTGTGCATCCAACTTCATCTCGCAATTGATTCTGGAGATAGAAGTTTCAAAAGTTTTAGGATGAATCCCCATTTAGAACAAAATGCTGCAACATGTAGTGCTGTTTGTGAATAGGCTGTTATCTGGGCGGTCAATGCATTTGGATCATGATCGATGAAACTTTTAGCAGTTTCCCATTCACCTCTTTGTGCAGCAAGGTACAATGGTCAGTAGTAATTGAGATGCTGTCCTGTACCTCTGCAATCAAAATGATATTTTGTTTCGTTAGACTACTTTATAAAGTAATGCATAATTCTAATTACATAGATAGAGAGTTATTCACTATTGTGAACGTTGGCATGCTTTCTCTGAAATCAAATTAATTTACACAGTCAAGGGAACAATTACTATGTGTTGTGTATCAAATACACAAGATAAAGAATTTAAGATAATTTGGAAGAAATAGAAGAATTTTAGATAGAAGGGGAAAGATTATTTCATATATTTTCAACATAATCTCAATACAATTGCATCCAGCTATTTATAGGCTGAAGATGATGTGAAAGAGCTTGTAAATAACAACAAAGGAAACAATAACTAATGCAACGAAATAACAGGGAAGTGTACCACTCACGTACTTGTGGTATTGCTCCACTCATATAATCATGGTCATGGTTCACCCATGAATTCCCCACTTATCAATACAACTAACAATAACTAATAACAACTGCTACTATCACGTTGAGGAGAGTGTGTGCCAAATGTGTGTGCCTTACCACCCATGTCGCATGAACCGTAACACAAAACTAACAATAACTACCAATACTCATGACTAAATCCCTTCCCACTTCATGGCTTGCATGTGCTTGGATTATGCACATATCACTATGATCATGGACTGCATATTACCATATAAAAACAAGACCAATAATATATTCTGTAATATAATAAATTTTGTCGGTTCTGAGCCAATAGGATAAATTAATAATTTTGATTAAATTATAAGATATTACATTTAATATATTTAATATTGAACCTTTTAAAATTTTTACTTTGACCCACTAAATATTGTATAATACATTACATCCCAAACAAAATTTCCTATCTCTACCCCACATGCAGTCATTAAGAAGAGTGCCAAACAAACTTCTCCATACAAAATGTTCCCAAATAAATACGTTTCTAAATCCAAATATACAATTATTTCTTACGTTTTTATTAAAAACGTATCTGATAAAGATGTTTCTAAATAAAACGTTTTGGATTACAAATATACAATTATTTGTAACGTTTTTGAATGTAAAATATTTCCAACAATTAAATAACACTCATAGTCTCATAGATGGAAAACATCTCGGAAAAAAAAAAAAACACTTAAGGCGTACAATTATAAAATGATCCAACAAATTTAATTACGAACTTTTAGTTATGTAGGGTTGGTTAAATTCAACAACTTGAGCCCAATTATTGAATTTGGTCCCATGTTGGTGCTCTAGTCAAGGATAAAATATACATATCGATGGATATATCGGTATTACGATTTGGTATAGAAATATTGACGGAAATATATACATCGGCAGATAATAATGTAAAATTTATGGATAGCATAGAAATTCGACAAAAAACATAATTTTTATAGTTTGCATCATATAAGTCATAAAAATTCTAATATCAAAAAGGAAGACATAGTATGATCACCATCTTGATTCATACAATATTGATACTATATCATAGTTGAATGATTTTCTTTAAAGTTTATTAATTACATTTTTTTTTATATGAGTAGGCATTAGCTTTTACAAATTTACAATTTATAACTTTAATTTTGATTGAATTGTTTAAAAATCTATTTTATTTCATTATGCATGAACACAAGTTTCATGTCATGAAATGTATTTGTACACCAAATCTGAAAATTTTGATCTCATCCCTGCTCTCCCTGGTTTTTTATTTCTCTTCTCTGCTCTGTTTTTTAGCATCCTCTGTTCTTTAATTAGAAGATGATATATAGTTCCTTTTATATTTAATTTGTATTTCGATCATAAATCTGATATATATATATATTTCTAAGAAAAAAAAACTCATATAATGGCTTCGCATTTATGAGAAGGGAGAGGCTGGAGTTTTTAAGTTGTTTGAGAGAAGTTTCTGTGTTGGTCGAATGAGAAAGTAAAATCAATCATAAAAGACTCTCAAAGTCCTTTACATCCTTCAAATAAATGCTTTACAGCAGCTTTTAAGATTGCACATAGTAATATTAAATTCAAAGTATATATAACAAAATTATTTATACGTACAATAACAAACACATTGAAAGTTATTCAAATTTTTTTGATGGCCATGGGCGAAAGATGCTCGCTCCATAAGTTGACCGGACCATTTGGATGAACAAGGGGAGTTGCAGCTTTACAAATATTGCCACAGGGAAAGAAGCCACTAAAGTAATTGGCACAAAAACCCAATGCCATCTCTCGCTGAGTACTATAGTTAGAGTTGCTCCAAAAGCTATAATCATAGCGGCTATGGCAATGAAGAGAGAGCCAAGACCTATAATCAACTTCTTTGGTAGTGATTCGAGGAAGTCATCTAGCTCATATCGTGCAGTTAGGATTGCTAAGAACATTAATAGGGAAGTCAAGGAAGAAAATAGACCTAGTGCATCTGAAATAGCAAATATCATGAATGCGTTCGTACGTAAAAAAATTGCAATTCCCTTATCATTACTGTTGCCTCCTGGTACTGTAAAAGCAGCCGCAAACAGTACAGTGGCAATAAGTGTCGAAACAAGCATGCAAGAATTGGCTGTATCTTTCATCCACTTCTCGCCTTCCTTGGCCAACTTTTTGTGAGCTGTCCTAAAAACATCTTTTGGTGTTTCATTGTTATTGTTTTTCCATTCCCTTCGATAAGTGAATGTAATTTCCTCCGCCTCCTACAAAACATAAGACAATATATATATTTATAAACTTCATATAACACTATATTTGATATGTTAATTAATATCATAGTATAATGAAGTATACTATGATATTAAATATTAAATATTAAATATTAAATAATGAAATGTGCTAGGATTAGTTATCAACTCTTGATGGTAAGCTAGAGTTTAAAAAACCAATTCATCCGGGGATTATTGTATTTGCCAGCCTTCATTTGCTATGCTAAAAATGAGTAGTATTAAAATAATTGGACATAATCGATACCTTAAACCGCTGTAATTCTCTTTGCATTTGTAATGCTGCGCCTGAAACTGATAACAGCTTAAAAGTAGGAGCCAACTTCCCTGCCAAGTGTACAGTGACGCTTCTCGATTCAATAAAATATGCACCCAATTCCTTGGTAGTTGTTGTAGAGATCTCTTTTATTAAATTGACTATGTTTTCTTGCCGATATTCAATAGCAGCTTGCAATATGTTTCGATAAGGCCGTACTGGTAGGTTTATCAAATCTGGAAATTGTAGTAAAAGGGTCCTTACAATCTCTTCAATCCCGTTTTTAATGGCGAAATCAAGGGAATTTGGATTTACAAGAAAATAGTAGATTTCCTGGATGCTCATGCTAGAAAGTTGTAGTTGTGTGCAAACATGTTTTACTAATTCAACTGCACATTCATGTTTCAACTTCGCATCTCGAACCTTGCTTACAGAGGGTGCTGCAAGTGAAAATCAGACAAAATATAAAAGTTGTAAATCTGTAGAAAATCAGATAAAATAAAAAAGTTATAAATCGGTAGAAGACAAAATATTGGATAACTTAGTACAATATACCAAGTCTAAAATGAGGTTCAAAAAACTCGACTCGTATTGTCTGTTTTAGAAACACTATACATCACGGGTTTGTTTGTGGGCTTTGCAACCCAAAACACTTCTACACCTTTGAAAGCTCACACAGTATTTAAACTAATAAGAATCCCGTCTCATTGGAATTGTGGGATTTAATTTGGTAACTCACACTATAATCCAACAAAGCCCACACAAGATAGGCTGAGTTTCCCCATATACTGTATATATGGTGTATTATACATGGTTGCAGGTTGCTTACCCAGTTGTAAAATAGCTTTCCAGAGTAATCTCTTGAACCATTGAAGCACTGTACAAAAGACAAAACAAGCTTGTTAATTGATCATGTTAATGGACTTAGATAAGAACAACTATTATAAATGGAGATCAAATTTTCGTTTATAAAATCCGTTTCAAAAATTAATTTACATGATTTATATACATCAGAAAACTTCTCATATATATAAGATTTAAAATCCTAGAGCATTGGAGTTTCCAAACAAATGTGAGAATCTATTGATTTAAGGAATTTGAAAAGTATCATTAATTAAAATAAATAAATAAAAACCATCAAACCTTGATTCGCCAAACTTCTTGGTTGTAATGTTGGAAAGCCTTCCGTGTCTTCCATATTTACTATTACTGAATGAGTTGATGGGTATTTAATTTCCACACCATGATCAGCAACTTGAACCCACAAGAAGAAACCATTAAAAAAAAATTCCTATAGAAAACCAAAAACATGTACGAATTTGATTTATTGACACAATTTAAGTATAAAAGTAGTTCAAGAAGAGGATACTCACATTTATAGATCCATCTTTCTAAAAATCCAAGATTACTACCACTCCAAAAGTAGGAAGGATCAGTTGCCAACCAATAGAGCAAAGAAGTTTCACCGAAATCCAAGGCTATATCTGTTGAAGTTGGGACACAAAAATGATTAATTATAGAACTACATTGGTTGAAGTTAGGAAACAAAAGGACATATAAATAGTAAGAGTACATCAGTTGCAAGTTTGTATTGGCTTTTAATTTATTGTTACTTCTTACCATGATAACCTGATTTAATTAGTCTACGTTTGATGAACTTGGAACACAAAAGAACATATAAATAATAGGAGAAGTATATCCGTTGGAAGTTGTAATTGTTAGTTCTTACCATGATAACCCGAATTAATTAGAGTGTAAAGGACATAAGGAGTCGACAAATCAGCACCGGTCATCGAACTAAGGTACCATACTAAGGATGAGTTCCCATTGGTCACATAATGATGCAACATGCCATACTGTTTTTGAATCCTCTGTTATCCTAGCGGTCAATGCATTTGGATCCTTCTCTATGAAACTTTTTGCACTTTCCCAATCACCTCTTATTGCAGCATTGTGAAATGATCGGTAGTACTTGAGATGCTCTGCTGACCCTTTAACAATCGACAATACATGTTTTTGTTAGACTACTATGAAGCAATATGAATAATTCTAATTACTATCACAAATAGAGAGAGTTATTCTCTATGAAGATTTGCTCGTGGACAGCAATGATTGTGAGATTTTCACTATCGCTCAACATTACTATCACAAATAATCACGAATACGACTTCTAGATGGAATAAATGTCATCTAAGAATTTCCATGTGTGTATGGTTATAACATAATTGCTATGAACCTAAGTAAAAATGACATCGTAAACAGATTTTTTTATGGCTACTTACCGATTTCGTTATGTGCAATTTGAGTTTCAGTCAACTGCGGATGATGAGCACTTCCTCCTGGATTAACATTTGGTTGTACACCTCCATCCGCTACAACAAAAATAGGATAAGACAATATCACTCCAACAACTTTCAAAAAATGCCAGCTGTGAAATACATACAGGAATGCAGCTATTTCAAATCTTTTGCAGATGATCAGCTATTTAAAAATACGATTAAGAAGATCTTTTGCAGCTCTTCTCTATGACCTCATTCCTCATCTATCTCGATCTATTAGTTCTTGATTGAAAAAGATTGAAGCAGATGATCAGTGTTTGATGATGAATATGAAGAGATGTGGGAGGAGTGGGTCAGATGGTGGTGGTGGTCTGAGACAGGGTTTTTTTAAATTAATTAAAAATGATTTGTTTTTTTTATTATTCAATTATTAATATATCAAGTTACCGTTTTGCCCTTCGATAAAAAAGATTCTAGAAACACACAAGGCAACTTTACCATTTTACCCTCACACCATTGACGAAATTTTTGAAAAGCGACATCAAAACGACCGGAGTCGATATGTTGAAATTTGTTGTTGATACATAGTTATCATTCATTTAATCTTGATTATCCACCTCCCCTCGGGAGTCAAGTCAGCCAACCTCAATTTTAAAAAGCAACATCAAAACGACCGGAGTCAATATTTACATTTTTTATCAATATTAATTGGGTTGTGAGAAATGGCATAAGTGATTATGATCGTTATTTTCACCATCAATCACCACTACTAGCTATCACAACTGAACATGACCACCACAGCAGCTTCTAAATTGATGAAATAAAGATGAAGACATATATAGAAGATCCGCGATAGACTTAAGTGAAACGGCTACTTACAGATTTCAGATTCACTTTCGGGTCTGGACAACCGATCGGGTTCACTGGGAAGTTGGTTTATTGGTTCCTCTGAACTACTATTTGATTGCGAAGAGGGGCTAACATTTGGTTGTAAACCTTCACTCTCTTCTTCTTCGTCTTCTTCTTCTTCGGGTTCACTTTCGGGTTCGAACAACTGATCAGATTGATGAGAACTTCCTCTCAGATTAGTGGTAAGTGGGTGGATTGGTTCCTCTGAACTGCTGTTTGGCAAGTAGAACAACTGCAATTGATGAGCACTTCCTCCTAAATTACTTGGAAGTCGGTTGATTGGTTCCTCTAAAATGCTATTTGGCATGTTGTTGTTGTGGTTTGGTTGTACACCTTCACTCTCTGCTTCTTGTTGAAACATTGTGTGATTTTGAAACTAGATGCTTCACTTGAAAAACAGAGAGATTGTGTTAATTGTTTACCTATATGATCTGTTATGACAAACCATCTCTATTTATACACAAATTAGTGAATATGATTAGCACAATGATGAATCATGATTCAAGAATATGATAGCATTCTAAGAACATAATAAAAAAGCTGAGGCCGTCTTTCCTTTTTTTTTTAGCGCCCACCAGCCTGTTCACATGGGATTAATATATATATTTTGAAGTATACAATTATATAAATTTGAGGTTTTTTAGGGAGGGGGAGCTTGGACCCACAAACTTGTGGTGCGCATGTGAGTGATTTTATTACCGGACCAAGCTCATTTCGTCCGCATGAGATTAAAAACTTATTATATAATTGAGGTGAATGACAATTAGATAAACTAATAAAACATTTTTAATTAAACCTATTCTGACCACCGTCCAATGTGGTTTGGTAGCAAATGATATTTATTCAGCTTTATAATATTTCAAGTTCAAGTTGTTTTTTTAGTTCGAGTCACCTTATATATATATATATATGGTGGTTCTCTATTAAGGACGTCTTAAAATTATAAATTAAGAACGTTCAACCACAACCACACATTCATATTGGGTATGTGTATTTGTTAATATGAGGCTGTAAGCCAAATGTGAATGTATGGTTGTGATTGGACGTCTTGACTAGAGAACCACCGTGTGTGTGTGTGTGTGTAGGTGGGACAAAAATTTCCACATGTTGATTTCTACTGACATAATTATAAAGAAAGACCGTGGACTCAAGTCACCATGGAAAGCAAATTGCCTCAATTTTTATTTTATTTTATTTTATTTTTATTTTATTTTGCTTTTGTTTTTAGGCTAATTGGCATGGAGACCCCCTGAACTATACCCGAATTTGCACCTTACCTCCTGAACTTTTTTTTTTCGACATTAAACCCCCTGAACTCTCCTAAATTTACAATTGGTAACGGAAACCTGACGGAACCCTAATTCCGTCTAGAAAAATTACACTAAGTTCCCCTGATTATATATATAATTGCATTAAACCCAAAAAAATATAATAATATTACCCGAATACCCCTCTGACCAAATTTTAAAACTAAAAATTTAAAATTGAAATAATGGTTAAATAATAATAAAATTCTGAATTTTATTATAAAGACAATAAATTAAATATATAAATGAAAAAATTAAATTGATTTAACAATTATTAAATTATCTTTTTTATTTAAATATCCATAAATATAAAACCCATATAAATATTTAAATTATTTAAGAAAAATAAAAATAATGGTTAAATAATACTACAATCCCCTTTCAATAATAATAATAATAATAATAATTTAAAATTTAAAATTTAAATAGTGGTTAAATAATAATAAAATTCTGAATTTTATTATAAAGACAATTAAATAAATAGAGAAATGAAAAAATAAATTGATTTAACAATTTTTTAAATTATATTTTTATTTAAATATCCCTAAATATAAAAACCCAAATAAATATATAAATTATTTAAGAAAAATAAAAATAATGGTTAAATAATAATATAATTCCCTTTCAAAAAAAAAAAATACAATTATGATTTTTTTAATAAAGAAAATAAAATTTTAAAAAATTAAAACATCTTTAAAATCTCAATCATCCATCTCATAGATGGACGGTGGAGAAATATTTATTAAAACAAATTCAAATAAAAAAAAACATTTTTTGAAATAGATTGATTTATCTCAATTACAAAATAATACAAATAATACAAATACAAAATTTAAAAAATTGAACATCAATCCAATTAAAAGCACATATAGAAGAATTAAAAATTAAATTTTTTATTTTAAATTTTCTGGGTGTTGGAAATTTAAATTTTTTATTTTCTTTAGAGAAGGAAAATTTTTAAGGATTGGATGGAGAAACAGGTGTTCATTTAATTAGATGGATCAAAATTCATTTAAAAATATTTATTCAAAATTTTGTATTTTAAGGATTTCTCTTCTCTATGTTCATTAAGTTAAAAAATTAATTTAAAAAACACATTTCACAAACCAATAAACTAAATCCAATTATATAAAAAAATAAAAATAAAAATAAAAAGAAGAAGAAGAAGAACATTGATGGATCTTCATATATTCATTAATGGAGAAACTTATTATTTTATTTTTTTTTTGTAATTGAGATCAATCAGTCTATTTAAAAAATGGTTTTTTTTTTTTAATTTGAATTTGTTTTAATAAATATTTCTCCACCGTCCATCTATGAAATGGATGGTAGAGATTTTAAAGATGTTTTAATTTCTTAAAGATTTTATTTTCTTTATAAAAAAAATAAGAATTGTATTATTACTATTATTATTATTATTATTGAAAGGGGATTGTATTATTATTTAACCATTATTTTTATTTTTCTTAAATAATTTAAATATTTATATGGGTTTTATATTTAGTGATATTTAGTGATATTTAAATAAAAAAGATAATTTAATAATTGTTAAATCAATTTAATTTTTTTCATTTCTATATTTATTTTATTGTCTTTATAATAAAATTCAGAATTTTATTATTATTTAACCATTATTTCAATTTTAAATTTTAAACTTTTATTTTAAAAATTTGGTCAAAGGGGTATTCGGGTAATATTATTATATTTTTTTCGGTTTAATACAATTATATATATAATCAGGGGAGCTTAGTGTAATTTTCCTAGACGGAATTAGGGTTCCGTTGGATTTCCGTTAACAATTGCAAATTTCGGAAAGTTTAGGGGGTTTAATGCCCAAAAAAAAAGTTCAGGGGGTAAGGTGCAAATTCGGGTATAGTTCAGGGGGTATCCGTGCCAATTAGCCTTGTTTTTATTGCCTACCAGCATGTACCTTGTCAGTAGCAATTATAAGTTTACAACTAATTAATTAAATTGGAAGAATTGGACTTTTGAAGTCAATGATAATTGGAGTGGGCAAGAAACCATTATTACACTAAATTGTAAAAGAATAAACCATTTTCAAATGACATAACTAACCCTCCCTTATTAACATTGTCTACGTATTTGAAGTATTTTCAAGAATATCAGGGTTAAAATAGTTATTTAATATTAAATAAAATAGACGGTATAATTCTGGAAGTGATCCCAATTATTATTATTTTTTATTTATTTATTTATTTTATTATTATTTTTTTGCATAAACAGCTACCGATGGGAAAGTGAACTCAAATTGGCATTTGATTAAGAATTAGCCACCTAATATTCATTAAAAGATGAATACAGTAATTTTTATTATTATTCTTTACATACACTATTAATTATATATTTTTATTTGAATAAGTTGACGTGGTGTTGATTCTGCAACAACTCATTTTTTGACCACATTATATCAGTGGCCTAGCTAGCAAGACAATGCAATAAATCCACACAATATCGGCTACCAAGTTGGCCAAGTTTTAATAATTTTGTTGGCTATTTGGAAATGAATGTCATGTGAAGGCCAACTCACATTTATCATCATTTTTTTTCAAGAGAAAAGAAAAAAAAAATGATTTCAGTACATTTAAATATTGGTGTAAATATCAATTAATTGCATTATATATTATTAATCTACACATTTGAAGCAAAACAAGACTCTCCAAATTCTCTGGCCTCTTGAATCACAATGATATGGCATGTCTCCCAATTGATTTTTTTCTCCTTAAAAAATGATATATTTAACATTCAATCTTTTATAAATTTTAGTTTGACTCTCCTAAATATTGTATTTTAGTACATTGGCCCCCAAACAAAATTTTCTATTCCACCCCTGTGAGGAGCGTACCACTCTCATGCATGTTGTCTTTCGAAAATGTTTCTACTTTCAAAAAAAAGAAAAAAAAAAAAATTTCTTAAAAGACAAATTTGGATAAAATGTTTCCAAAATTTGTTTTTAGAAAGCGTCTCTGAAAATGTTTTATCTCTTGAGAAAATTGGAATGGACGTTGCTATAGTTGCCTCCAGAGTTCACAACCATGCATACAAATTCAATGTATTCTTCGTACAATGCTCTGCCTTCTCAACCGAAGGGATAGTTAGTTTCATTTTTTTTTTTACCATCCAATGATTGAATCTGGAAAGATGCCGATGAAGGTTGATTTGTAAATCTGGAAAAACAAGGGAAGCTGCTGAGATATTACAGTTACTGGGATAGCAGCAGCCAGTATAGTGATCAGAACGGAAACGCATATAAATCTGTCATGGTAAAGGATCCAGACAGCTGCAACAAAAGCTATCAACATAGTAGCTATGGTGAAATAGAAAGAAGCAAAGCCTATCAACAATTTCAAAGGAAGTTTGATGAGGAAGTCTTCTTCTGCATAACGAGCAGTCATGATAGAATATTTTATGATCTTTAGTGTATGTAAATTTGAGAGTTTGTGCAATTTTGTATATACGAAAGTTATCAGTACCAATAATTGGTTTTAACTTGTGTCTTAAGGCAATGACATTATCCAATAAAAAACTATAGCAAAATCATAATTAAAAATTGAATATTTCATATTAGACTAATAAATGCCACAAATAAAATTACAAAGCCAAAAATAATAAAGTGTGTCCTTGGGCACATCACCACCCATCAGATTAGCACCGTTTGGGCAGTCCTCCTTTGCATATAACGTGTCTTTGGGCGGTCCTTCTCGAATTGGGCTCAGCCCAATTCCTGCAATAATGAAATGATGTCAATTCGGGTCACATTAGCACCCACGAAATGGGCTCCCATTGATAATTGGGCTTGGGCCTTCTAGTTGGCCCGAAATTTAACAGCGGTTTCTTCTCTCAAAGTCCAAGGTGACTAAAAGAGTATCTCTGATGCTATAATGAATTCTAGAAACTTATATGACAGGACAAATAGACATTACATCACAGTTAAGAGAATCTAAATTCAAGTGAAAAAAGTCAATAACATTTACATAGTTTATGCAACTTATGAGTAGCTTACATGCCACACACAAGCAACTAATGAGCTAGGATCTGCTCTTACTGCTTTTTTTTAGAATAGCTGAATGCTGATTATCAGATAGTTAGTAGAATAGCTGTACAGCTGGAAATGTTAGTTAGCTATTTCTCCTGATTATCAGGAAACACACTTTTTGTATGTTTGTAACTGGTATAAATACCAGACCCTCTTTGTAACAGTTTTCAATCATTGAAATACAGAGAATATATTTTTCTCATCATCCTCCATTAACAGAGCTTAAAGAAGCTCTCTGTTCTAGCTTAGTTTTTCTCACAAGACTTTATCAAATACAAAGCAGTCTTCATCAAACACCTTTACTGTGTTAATAACACGGACATTACATAATTTTTAGGGCTTTTTACTCTAAAGCAATTTTTTTTTTCTTTCATAAAAGCACTTCCAAACACTTGACCAAATATAATCAAAAGCACATTTTGATATGAATAAGTTCTTGAACAATGACTAAGAATAATACCCAGTAAAAAAAATTGCCTTTCTTGATCTTCTACGGGAACCCATCAAGGCTTCCATTGTCTTCTTCTCATATTCTGTTTTACTCTTCTTCTCTGACCCTTCACTGTGTGTCATTACTTCTATAAATAATCTAAATTACTTCCATAAATAATATAAATTCAAGTAAAACTTACAATGTTTAGCAAACTAACCCGTCAGCACAAGAGAGTGCTTTTGGCTTTTTCTCGGCCAATGCTTCTTACGTTAGAAACTTCTCCTCCATTGTCGAAGTTTGATGCTCTAGCTGACTAGCTCATGCTTTCTCAGGAACAAAAACACAAACTCTGTTTCTTCTCTTTATATATCTACATAGTATATATACCTTTTGTTAGAATCATCTATTTATGCTTATTTCTATTATGATATAACTATTTTTCCATTATAACAGATTCGTCCCTGTTTGAGTGTTTGTTGATAATAAATAAATAAATTTTAGGCTTAAATTTGAATGTCAAAAATATTAATGAATATGTTAATATCATCAGTCAAAATAATGCTTAATACATTAATCTAATATATATTCTGACTTAAAATATTAATATTTATTATTTAATAATACATAAATGATATAAAATCATTTATTCTAACAAGTGGATTTGCTTTTTATTGCTTTGGTGTATATTTGGTATGGCTTAAAAGGATAAAAAACATTTTTTTAATGCTATAAGCTATTTTGAAAAAAAAATTAATTGTTTGGCAAAATTCAAAACAGTTTTTTTAATATATGAATTGTCTCAATTACCCTTTAAAAAAATCATTTTATGTTTACTTGGATTTGGGCTTCTCTAAGAAGCTTTTTTTTTTTTTTTTTTTTTTTGAGCTTTTTTAAAATATATGAATTGTTCCAACTACCCTTTATAAATTTTAGATATTCCACTATATCTCTTTTTATTATAAATACATTGTCAACAGCAGTTTTCGGTGAAATCCTTTCACTTGAAGCTGGAGGAGGATAGGAATCAGGGTGGAGGGACGATGAAGGGGGTGTGGTTGGGATGGAGTCCTCCGAAGGTTGAGCTGTTTGTTTGGCAACTTTTGCATGGGAGGGTTGTTGTTAAGGAGATGCTTTGCAAATTTGGGATGATCTCCATTGCAGATTCTGTTTGTCCGTTTTGTAAGGTTTTTTCGGAATCCATTGATCACCTTTTTCTTCATTGTGTTTGGTCTTGGAAGGTGTGGCAAAAGTGTATTAGCTGGTGGGGTTGGGTGAGTTGTGTTCCTACTTCTCTATTGGATTGGTGGGAGGAATGGCAGTCGTTGTGCTTCCGGCCTAGTTCTTTCAGAGCTTGGAATTCAATGTTTTTCGCTGTGGTTTGGTCTATATGGGAGATGCGAAATAAGATGGAATTTCAGGGTTCCCAGGCGGACAGTTCAAAGGTGGAGGACATTATTAGATTTAGAATAGGGTGGTGGTTTAAGCATTTAGGGAAGGGTTCCACGGATCCGATTACTCTAATCTTGCTTGATTTAGTGGAGAGGTGCTCAGAGGTAAAGAAGAAGAATTCTGGTAGTATGGCAGGCTGGAGTCCTCCGGCTGTCAACAGCTTGTTGTTCAATGTGGACGGTTCGGTGAGTGGCTCTCCGAGATCGGCTGGGATTGGGGGGGTGCTCCGGGATCATTTTGGCAAGGTGCTATGCATTTTTTCGTCTTATGTGGGGTTTCAAGAACCGATTGCTGCTGAGATCTTGGCCATTGCAAGGGCTTGTGAGCTTTTGGGGTCCAGACCTGATCTGTGCAATAGGAGTATAATTATTGCTAGTGATTGTAAAACTGCTGTGGATTGGGTGAATAACAGGAGGGGTGGGGGCACTAGTTTTGATCAAACAATTAAGTATATTTGTAATAGTTTGGTTTCCTTCGGTTTAGCTTCTGTGGAGTTCCATCAGAGGGGGACTAATGGTTTGGCTGACAGCTTAGCTAAAAAGGGTGCGAGGAGGCAAGAGGTGGAGCAGTGGAGTGGGTAGCTCTGTTCCGGTGGTTTCTGTGGGGTTGTGGGTGCGTCTGGTGTTTTGTTTTGTTGTCTTGCTGTTTGTTCTGTTTCTTTTCCTTTGTTTTGGGCGGTTTTGGGGTTGTTGGTTGGCTTGCTTTTCGTTTGTGTGGGGGTTTTTTGGGTGGTTTCTGTCAATCTTCGGCGACAGGGGTTAGGTTGTGACCTTTGTCGCAGTTGTTTGACGGTTTTTCTGTTGGTTCTGTTTGTTCTTTGGCGCTGCCTTGTTTATTATAGTCTGCTTCGTTGATTTTCAAAAAAAAACCATTTTTGTAAATCACTCAACCAAAACCTATTTCTAAAATTATATTGTCAACACCTTCTTTTGTAATTTACACAATAAAAAGCATTTTTTGTTAAAAGTTCTATTCATTAGAAGCTCTACTACAAAAATATTTACTTTAAAAGTTCAAATTGAAAAGACATACCAATTGTACTCTTAGTAAAGTTTTAAATATCTTTTTAAAACAATTCTCCAAATCAAATGCGATTTTAAATTTCTACACTTAATTTAGTTTTAATTAAATTTAGATTTAGCCATTTATCATTTTATCTCCATGAAATGAACCTTACTTGCCATTATACAAATCACCACGATTTGTACGCTTGCAAGAGCGGAATTACATATATTGAAAATTCCCTCATGAGCTAATCATTTATTTATAATAATTTTCTAAATAATTTAAGCTAATATATAATTATAAAACAAATAACTTTTAATAAAATTTGTCCACTAGGGGTGACAAAAATCACCGACCCACCCCAAATCGGTAGGGCTCCGATCCGTTTGGGGCTGGTTTAGAGCACTTAAAACGGGATTCAGGTCGGGTCTAGGTCAAACTTTTTTGATCCGGTTTTTTATCGGGTCGGGTATGGGTCAACACCTTATGCCTCGATCCGACCCTTTTGACTCAGTATTTATATAATTATTTTTAAAAATATTAAAATATAAAGGGAAAAACAAATCTTTAATCTCTTTGTTTCTTTATCTAATCATATTTTATGTTTGATTTTAAAGTTTTTTAATCTTAGATGTTGTGTTCTATTAAATTTAAGTTTATGTCTGAATTTTAAGTGTATGTTAAAATGTTTTTCTATGATGTATGTTTGTATTTAAGTGTATATTTAAATTTCCAATAAAAAGAAAAAAATGTATATATATGTCAATTTAATGTTCAAATTTAAGTCAATATCCTAAAATTCAATCATTTGGTAAAATAATTGATATATTTAGTGGTTTGAGAAAAAAAATTTTAAGATACAATGAATCGGGTCATTCGGGTCGGGTTTGGGGCACCCTTGCCCCAATCGAATCGGGGTTGAGGTGGAAATTGAAAACACGTTCGGGTCACGGGTCGAGTTTGGGGGCAACCGACAAAAAATGGGTTTCGGGTTTAAGGGGGGCCAATCCGACCCGGATCCAATCCATTGCCACCCCTAGTGTACACTCACAGAACTCATTTGTTCAAATTTGTTTTGGGACCGGGTTCCCTTCTAGATTCATATCATTTTGGATCCAACCTTTTTTTTTTTTTTCCACTTCAGCCCGAAACTCTTTGAATAAAAAATATCATTCTGGATCCAACCTAAAATTACAAAATATAGTTTACTGGGTAATCTAATTTGTACATTCTGCATTTCCGCTGCACCAGTGTATTGAACACAACCTTATTTCTTCATCCTTCGCACTCTCTTTCTTTTCTTCTCTGTTTTCTGTTTTGTTTTTGCACTTCTTTCCCCCTCTTGCAACCGCTTATTTTCATGGCTTTGTTGGGCTAGATCAACTTTCTTGGCTAGATCAACTTTCTTGTATTACACAGACCATTATATAATGGAAGGGGCTTGGTAATAAATGTGGTGCAAGTGAGGGTACTTTGGGGAAATTGGTGTATTTTTCCATGTTTTTTCATGGAAGGAGCATGGTTGCAATTGGTTTTAACCTGTGTCTTAATGCAATGACATTATCCAATAAAAAACTGTAGAAAAATCATAATTAAAAATTGAATATTTCATATTAGACTAAACTTACAAAGCCAAAAATAATAAAGTGTCCCCTTGGGCACATCACCACCCATCAGCACATCACCACCCATCAGATTCACAGAGTGGCTTCTTTTTTGCATAATAATATGTCTTTGGGCCGTCCATCTCGAATTGGGCTTCGGGTCAATACTGAAATGATGTCAATTCGGTTCACATTTGCACCTATGAAATGGGCTCCCATTGATAATTGGGCTTGGGCCCTCTTGTTGGCCCAAAATTTAATAGCGGTTCCTTCTCTCAAAGTTCAAGGTGACTGAAACAGCTTCGTGAACAAAATAATCCATATTCTCTCCCTCAATTTCTTCGTGAATTTGAAACTTTAATGCAGCCACAGGTACCATGTTTAAGCTATGATTCAACTAGACTACACAAATTAGCAAAATCATAATTAAAAATGAATATTTCATATTAGACTAAATGCCACAAATAAATTCAGTTTACTTTGTTTACTGAATTAGGCTTCCATTGTCTTCCTCCATTGCATAGAACTTTGATGCTCTGCTTTCTCGAGAACCAAACACAGCTCTGTTTTGATACTCTGCTTTCTCGGAACCGTATATAATATATAGAGCTTTTTGTTAGAATCCTCATCTTTTGAATATTCTCACTATTTGCATTATAATATAATTGTTTTTTATATTATATTCTCACTATTTGCATTATGTGGTAAGTGGTTTTTTTTATTAATTACATCATTTTGATTAATTATTTGGATTGTATATCATTACTCATATTTTTTTCTTAAAGTTATTGGCTATCGGGATTAGGTTTTTAATGAATATATTAACATCATTAGTCAAAAAATATGCTTACAAAATTAATTTAGTAATACTAAAAAAAAAAAAACATTGACTTAAGATATTATATTATATTATAAAAATCATTCAGTATACTCTTTTTTTTTTTTTTTTTTTCTTTCTTCTTTCATTTACAATCTTTATGTCATCCAATTCCAAACAACTTCTAACCGGCAAATTATAGGCTGTCAAATTCTTTTCCGACTTCCCATTGCACCTCATCCACTCAAAAAAAACCTCAACGTTTTGCTATCACTACACTTCTCAAGTCGTTTCAAGATCGCATTACATTGATCGAAGCTCAAGTGATCCCAACAACAGAGTAATCAACATCCAATTCACCATCACTCACAGTAAAATACTCTGTAATTCCATCACTATAATTCCTTCTAAAACAAAAATTCAAACCCAATTCTCTTCTAATCCCATTCTTTTCACCATAATTTATCTTCTTAACTTTCCGCGAAAAATTAACCTTTCGTTGACCAAAAACCTCATTACCCAGATTTCTTTTAATTTGTTAAAATTATTTTCATCATCCTAAGCCATATATAAAAGAAAACTTACATAAATGGGTTCTGTTTGTATTTTAGTTCCAATTTTCTATATTTTTATAAAAGGGTTGGTTTTTATATTAATTTTAATTGTTTTTAACATTTAATTCTTCAATTAACGCAAAAGAAATCGATAAAATATAGTTCATGTACGTATATGCTGCTCATGAACAAACCATAATACTGAAATAATCTACACTTGTAATACTAACTTCCATTTCAGTAATTTGAATGTCTTTTTTGATTTTGTGGGATATTATGTGTCTTGAATTTAATTACCTTTCCAAATGAATGTATTTTGATTTTTTTTTTTTTTGATATAATGTATTTTGATTTTTTGAGAACACTAGAGTGCCAAATATTGATGCTGTTATGATATGCTACCATATATATTTGATATGCTGTTATGATAATCTTCCATCTTGCAGGAGGATTAACATGGAAGACTGAGCTCCAAGACCATTCCTTGTGTTGCCTGAATCAATAACTATTTTCTTCCTTAAATCTTATTTAAGGTAATGGGTTCTCTGTGCAGTTTTTCCAATTGATTTGAATGAGGCTGATAAATTAATGTAGGAAAACTGCATCCTTCACAGTTCACACACACACAATTATGTAAAGCATTAGTTTACGATTTATTTTACCATCTCAATTTTGTGGTACACAATACACCTTTTGATATCTTCATATATATTCTGAATGATTTCAATGCCTTGACGTAGCTAGGTTTTGATGACCACTATGGGGCTTGATACCATGTGGTTATGTTGATCAATCCAGTTGAGAAAACCATAGACCATACCTGGAGCTTCTTTGTCGGTCTCTATGCTCAAAACAAAATTCTGCTTCTGATATTTCCCTGTGAATGTTAGAGTGCTGGGCTCTATTGTGATTTTCATTCCTATAGGAAGCTTCAAATTTGTATGGTACACTGCTTCTTCATCTCCCACGTTCGTAACAACCCTGCTGAATTTCTTAACTGTTTCATTGTTAAATATGGCCATAAAAGATGGATAATTTAGGTCAGTGGGTTCTTGACTGCAATTCCATTGACTTCGTCGAAGGATGCTTTTCATCATAGCCTAGACCACGCAGGAATTCAGTGGGAATGATGAAGATATATCTGATATATCTACCACAAAGATTCCAGCATATGCACCCGCTCTCTCAACCTCCTCCATTTGGTCAGAAACATCAATTTTGGTGCTATTATCACAAAGGACTACCTTTCCAGCAACCTCATTTTGGTCTAGTGCTGAGGCTTTGCACATTGCTTTGCTTACATTGTCTCTGCCATAGTACAATGATGCATTAGTAATGTAAATGCACTCTGGAAAGTATGAAATACCTTCTAGCGCTAACCCATTTTCTAGAGTCATCGTTGCAGTGAAACTCCGATCAAGCGTGGCGGCTCCCACTGTTGCAATCCAAGGTGCTCCATTGTATGTCAAGAAGAGACTTCCATCATTCCCTGCAGCGCAGACTACAAAAATCCCTTTCTCTATTGCTGAAAGAGAAGCAATAGCAATCACATCTTTGAAATAATCAGCCTGGTTAAAGCCAAGAGATAGTGATAGGACATCAGTTGCCGCGGACTTCTTTGTGTATGATACAAAGAGGACCTTGTACATAGCAACGTGTGCACACGGTGCTATTCCCTGGGCTGTGCCTTTTGTATATCCAAAGTGACTTGCACCAAGTACATGGTTATCGGCAGCTGTGGATGACGCGTGAGTGCCATGACCAAAAACGTCTCTTGCAGAGTCATAGTCACGTTCACTGGATATTTTTATACCTGCAGCTTGAAGCCCTTTGGTAAAAGATTTTGCCCCGATGAGCTTCCAGTTGCAGGCAGAAAGGCTAAATGTCGTGCCATTCTCACACTTGCCATTCCATCTCTTTGGTATCGGTAACATACCCTTTCCACTAAAACTCTCACTCTCTGGCTAGATTCCTGTATCAACAATTCCGATGATAACACCTTCACCGAATGAAGCAGCGGGCCATAGGCCAGATTCGCGTTGTAGTCCAAGAAACTTGGGGCTGTAGGTGGTGAACAACTTGCCAAAAGACTCTAGGTATGTGGCAAGATGTGTTGGAGATTTCTCGATTGCAGATAGTTGACAGGGTGTGAGACCGGCACTGAAGCCATGCATGACATGGTTGTATGAGTACAACAACATTTCTCTGTCATCAGCAGTAGACAACAGTGAGTTTACTATAGATAGGTGCCACGACTCGTGGGTTAAGAAAGACGCCGACTTTTGAGAATGGTCCATGTGGATGATATATGTCTGGCATTCTTCAGGTTCTGATATGGCATGGTTGATTGGTAGCAACAAAAGCAATAGCAAACACAATGAATAGTGTGATATCAGGATGGAGAACTGCATCCTTCTGGTCATGATTCTAGAGATTGAGGTTTATCGTGCTAAAAGGAATCTTCCACTGTTAATTACAGTATGTTTAAGTGTGAAGTTTATGTAACTTTTCGGGCGAAATTTCTGATCACAAATTTCTGATCACATTCATATATCAAATCAAGATAAGATAATACTGGACTTTGGAATCCTATTCTTGTGGCTCCATCAAAATCTGAACTTTTGTGTGGTCATGATGGTTTGTATCTGCTTTCCAAGAAAGTAAGTCATCTTCCCTCCATTCACTCTGCTATCAATAATGATAAAGATTTGTGCTAAAAGACAATTAATTTTCCAAATGTGTTATCTTTTGTCTACTTTATTTTTTTCCTTTGATGACCACTACTAAGAGTACTTTCTTCTTCACTGTAATTCCAGAATACTGTTAATGAATACAATTTTCTATCTTTGATCACCTCTTTGAAAACTTCAACTTCAAATTTCTTATCACACTAATCATCTTTTCTCTCTTCCATTAATATTTTTTTATATCATTTCCGGTGTTTAGTGCTGTTTTGGACATGGGATTACTAATCCTAAAAGCAAATTAGTCCCATGATTGTGGGATAAAATAAACCCACCACCCCATACCTTTATGTGAACACATGGCATCTTTTCATTGGATCTTCCCATCAACTCCTCTAGAGACGCGCACACACTAAAACAACGACAGGTTTCTTCTTCTTCCTTCTTTTTCTCCAATTAATCATTTTTGTTTCTCTTGATAGACACAAAACACACTCTCTCAAAAACCCTTTTTGCTCAAAAACCCTAATTGAAAATACAATAACAAACCCAGTTTCGTATTTTTGAATTCCTCGAGAAAATAACACAGCTTTCACTCTCTCTCCCTCACTGTGTACCGCATCACAGACAGACACACACAACCACTTAAGCCGCTACGACAACCGCTCCACCAACCCCAGCTCGTACCACGACTGCTGGAGGTAACCTTTCATCTGTATTCACATTGAAATTTGGTTTTTAGGTGTATTAACATTGATACATTTAGTTATTTTTTTGGTCATTTAGATTTATTTGGAATTTTTGTGATTTTATCTCACTGGGTTTTGTGCGTAATTTTATCTCAGTTGTGTAAATTTGGTGACCCAGTAGCTGAATTTGGTTGCTTTTGTTAGAGGAGTTGTTGCTAATTGTGTGTTTGAGTGGATGTTAGCTGAATTTTGTAGCTGCTTAGTAGTGACATGTTACATAATCAAATGAGTAGAATTTATGAATAAGTTTATTTTAATCATTAAATATCGATAATGTCCTTGATATATCCCTAATGATTTCAAAATTTTGAGGTAAAGATATAAAAAAAATATTACATGTATAATATATCCCTGATATTTTGAAGATATTGGCTATATTTTTGTAAATTTGGACCCTCCTATATATCAACGAAATCGATATTTACTTCCTCAGGGATGAGAATATAGGTCTTGTCCAATGGGGTAGACCAGGGGTAGACCAAGAGCCAAAACCTGTTTGAATTTGGAAAAGTAAATTGTTAGTTGATTTTACATGAAGATTATGACTGTTGAACTCAAAATGCTGATTTGGATCTATTTTATACTTATTGCTTGTGAATGTTGTGTTTGTTAAGTGATTCAGGGTTTGGTGGGGCTTCGGGTTATGGCAGCTCAGTCCGCTCATCCTCAAGCAAGAGGGATTACGATGCTGCCGAACCTCCAAGGAAGTTGGATTTGGATGGATTGACTCCTTTCTAGAAGAACTTCTATGTCGAGTCTCCATCATTGGCTGCAATGTCAGAGAAAGAGGTGGAGGAGTATCGAGTACAAAGGGAAATCACAGTTGAAGGCCGAGATGTTCCCAAACCTGTCAAGAATTTCAGCGATGTGAGGTTTCCTGGTACTTCCTATTGGATTTTTGAGAAATTTATGTATGTTTGGTTTTTAGCTATTGCAATTTCTATATGTTTTTTAGCTATTGCAATTGTTTTGTCATTGTTTTGTCACTATAAAATAAATCATAAGAGACTCTCAAAGTTATTTACATCCTTCAAATAAATGCTTTACAGGAGCTTTTAAGATTGCACATAGTAATATTGAATCCAAAGTATATACAACAAAATTATTTATTAGGGCTCAAAAGTCATATACGTGCAATAATAAACACATTCAAAGTTATTCAAATTTTTTTGATGGCCATGGGCGAAAGATGCTCGCTCCATAAGTTGACCGGACCATTTGGACGAACAAGGGAAGTTGCAACTTTACAAATATTGCCACAGGGAAAGAAGCCACTAAAGTAATTGGCACAAAAACCCAATGCCATCTCTCGCCAAGTACAATAGTTAGAGTTGCTCCAAAAGCTATAATCATAGCGGCTATGGCAATGAAGAGAGAGCCAAGACCTATAATCAACCTCTTGGGTAGTGATTCGAGGAAGTCATCTAGCTCATATCGTGCAGTTAGGATTCCTAAGAACATTAGTAGGGAAGTCAAGGAAGAAAATAGACCTAGTGCATCTGAAATTGCAAATATCATGAATGCGTTCGTATGTAAAAAAATTGCAATCCCATTATCATTAATGTTGCCTCCTGGTACTGTAAAAGCAGCAGCAAACAGTACGGTGGCAATAAGTGTCGAAACAAGCATGCAAGACTTGGCAGTATTTTTCATCCACTTCTCGCCTTCCTCAGCCAACTTTGTGTGCTCTGTCCTAAAAACATCTTTTGGTGTTTCATTTTTATCGTTTTTCCATTCCCTTCGATAAGTGAATGTAATTTCCTCCACCTCCTACAAAACATAAGACAATATATTTGATATGTTAATCAATAGGGTAACATCATTAACTCTCTTCAAGTATAAATATTAAATAGGATTAGTTATCAACTCTTGATGGTAAGCTAGAGTTTAAAAAACCAATTCATCCGGGGATTATTGCATTGTATTTGCCAGCTTTTATTTGCTATGCTAAAAATGAGTAATATTAAAATAATTGGAAATAATCGATACCTTAAACCACTGTAATTCTCTTTGCATTTGTAATGCTGCGCCTGAAACTGAAAACAGCTTAATAGCAGGAGCCAACTTCCCTACCAAGTGTAAAGCGAAGGCTTTCGATTCTATAAAATGTGAACCCAAACTCTTAGTAGTTGTTGTAGACATCTCTTTTATTACATTGACTATGTTTTCTTGCCGATATTCAATAGCAGCTTGCAATATGTTTCGATGAGGCCTTACTCGTACGTTTATCAAATCTGGAAATTTTAGTAAAAGGGTCCTTACAATCTCTTCAATCCCGCATTTAATGGCGCTATCAAGGATATTGAAATCTGGATTTGTAAGAAAATGTTCGATTTCCTGATAGCTCATGTTAGAAAGTTGTGTGCAAACATGTTTTACTAATTCAACTGCACATTCATGTTTCAACTTCGCATCTCGAACCATATTTACAGAGGGTGCTGCAAGTGAAAATCAGACAACATATGAAAGTTATAAAGCGGTAGAATATCAGATAAAATATAAAAGTTATAAATCGGTAGAAGACAAAATATTGGATAACTTAGTACAATTTACCAAGTCTAAAATGAGGTTTAAAAAACTAGACTGAAGCTCCATTAATGGCTCTCTCTACTTTAAAAAGTTATACATATTATCTGCTTTAGATTGTAAACATTAACATTATTGAAATACAGAGCCATTTGCTCATTACGTTTGAAGCTCCATTAATGGCTCTCTCTACTATTTTTTAAGTTTCTTTGTTTTAGTGTTTGAAACCTTTCATCAAATACCTGGTCTTCTTTATCAACACTTTACACATTTTTCAGATCCGTTTCAAAAACTAATTTACAATTATATATACATCAGAAAACTTCTCATATAAGATTTAAAATCCTGAAGCATTATTGAAGTTTCCAAACAAATGTGAGAATCTATTGATTTAAGGAATTAAAATAATAAAAAAAACTAACAGACCTCGATTCGCCAAACTTCTTGGTTGTAATACTGGAATGTCTTCCGTGCTGTCTTTCATATTTACTATTACTGAATCTGAATCATTTGATGGGTATTTTATTTCCACAGCTTGAACCCACAAGAAGAAACCATTAAAAAAAATTCCTATAGAAAACCAAATACACGTACAAATTTGATTTATTGACACGATTTAAGTATAAAAAGTTGTTCAAGAAGAGGATACTCACATTTATAGATCCATCTTTCTATCAATCCAAGATTACTACCACTAAAAAAGTAGGAAGGATTAGTTGCCAACCAATAGAGTAAAGAAGTTCCCTTCTCATCCTCAGCCAAAGCCAAGTTAAGATCTTTTCGGACGAAATACAATGCTATATCTGTTGAAGTTGGGACACAAAATAGATTGATTATAGAACTAAATCGGTTGAAGTTGGAAAACAAAAGGACATATAAATAGTAAGAGTATATCTGTTGTAAGTTGTGTGGCTTTTAATTTATTGTTACTTCTTACCATGATAACCTGATTTAATTAATCTACATTTGTTGGAAGTTGTAATTGTTAGTTCTTACCATGATAACCTGATAGAATTAGAGTGCGAAGGATGAAAGCAATCGAATCCGGAGACAAATCAACACTGGTCATCGAACTAAGGTACCATACTAACTCCTTACTTTCACTTAAGATAGAATGGAGAAGTGGCGGAACACGTCTCTTGTTGCCTATTTTTGGTAAAACTGCATTCTTTTGAACCAATGCCTTAGCAGTGTTTAAGCTTCCACCTAGTGCAACATAATGAAGGGCTGTCATTCCATCTTTATCTTGCACTGCGATTGATTCTGGAGAAGATACAAGTTCCAAAAGCTTTAGGATGAATTCCCATTGGTCACATAATGCTGCAACATGAAATACTGTTTTTGAATCCGCTGTTATCTTAGCGGCCAATGCATCTGGATCCTTCTCTATGAAACTTTTAGCTCTCTCCCAATCTCCTCTTTTTGCAGCATTGTGCAATGATCGGTAGTACTTGAGATGCTCTGCTGACCCTTTAACAATCGACAATACATGTTTTTGTTAGACTACTATGAAGCAATATGAATAATTCTAATTACTATCACAAATAGAGAGAGTTATTCTCTATCAAGATTTGCTCGTGGACAGCAATGATTGTGAGATTTTTACTATCGCTCAATATTACTATCACAAATAATCACGAATACGACTTCTAGATGGAATAAATGTCATCTAAGAATTTCCATGTGTGTATGGTTATAACATAATTGCAATATGGGAGACCTGCTATGAACCTATGTAAAAATGACATCGTAAACAGATTATTTTATGGCTACTTACCGATTTCGTTATGTGCAATTTGAGTTTCAGTCAACTGCGGATGATGAGCACTTCCTCCTGGATTAACATTTGGTTGTACACCTCCATCCGCTAAAACAAAAATAGGATAAGACAATATCACTCCAACAACTTTCAAAAAATGCAAGCTGCAGTGAAATACATACAGGAGATGCAGCTATTTCAAATCTTTTGCAGATGATCAGCTGTTTAAAAATATGATTAAGAAGATCTTTTGCAGCTCTTCTCTATGACCTCATCTATTTCGATCTATTAGTTCTTGATTGAAAAAGATTGAAGCAGATGATCAGTGTTTGATGATGAATATGAAGAGATGTGGGAGGAGTGGGTCTGATGGAGGTGGTGGTCTGAGACAGGGTTTTGTTAAATTAACTAAAAATTATTTGTTTTTTTTATTATTCAATTATTAATATATCAAGTTACCGTCTTGCCCTTCATTAAAAAAGATTCTAGAAACACACAAGGCAACTTTACCATTTTACCCTCGCACCATTGACGAAATTTTTGAAAAGCGACATCAAAACGACCGGAGTCGATATGTTGAAAGTTCGTTGTTGATACATAGTTATCATTCATTTAATCTTGATTATCCACCTCCCCTCGGGAGTCAAGTCAGTCAACCTCAATTTTTAAAAAGCAACATCAAAACGACCAGAGTCGATATTTACATTTTTTTATCAATATTAATTGGGTCGTGAGAAATGTCATAAGCGGTTATGATCGTTATTTTCATCATCAATTACCACTACTAGCTATCACAACTGAACATGACCACCACAGCAGCTTCTAAATTAATGAAATAAATATGTAGACATATATAGAAGATCCGCAATAGACTTAAGTGAAACGGCTACTTACAGATTTCGGATTCACTTTCGGGTCTGGACAACTGATCAGGTTCACTGGGAAGTTGGTTTATTGGTTCCTCTGAACTACTATTTGATTGCGAAGAGGGGCTAACATTTGGTTGTAAACCTTTACTCTCTTCTTCTTCTTCTTCTTCTTCTTCGGGTTCACTTTCGGGTTCGAACAACTGATCAGATTGATGAGAATTTCCTCTCAGATTACTGGGAAGTGGGTGGATTGGTTCCTCTGAACTACTATTTGATTGCGAAGAGGGGCTAACATTTGGTTGTAAACCTTCACTCTCTTCTTCTTCTTCTTCTTCTTCTTCGGGTTCACTTTCGGGTTCAAACAACTGATCAAATTGATGAGAACTTCCTCTCAGATTAGTGGGAAGTGGGTGGATTGGTTCCTCTGAACTGCTATTTGGCATGTAGAACAACTGCGATTGATGAGCACTTCCTCCTAAATTACTTGGAAGTCGGTTGATTGGTTCCTCTGAAATACTATTTGGCATGTTGTTGTTGTGGTTTGGTTGTACACCTTCACTCTCTGCTTCTTGTTGAAACATTGTGTGATTTTGAAACTAGATGCTTCACTTGGAAAACAGAGAGATTGTGTTAATTGTTTACCTATATGATCTGTTATGAACTCATGACAAACCATCCCTATTTATACACAAATTAGTGAATATGATTAGCACAATGATGAATCATGATTCATGAATACGATAGCATTCTAAGATCATAATAAAAAAGCCGAGGCCGTCTTTCTTTTTTTTTTTTTTTTTTTAGCGCCCACCAGCCTGTTCACATGGGATTAATATATATATATATATATATTGAAGTATACTATTACATAAATTTGAGGTTTTTTAGAGAGGGGGAACTTGAACCCACAAACTCGTGGTGCGGGTGTGAGTGATTTTATTACCGGACCAACCCCATCTCGTCCACATGGGATTAAAAACTTATTATATAATTGAGGTGAATGACAATTAGATAAACTAATAAAACATTTTTAATTAAACCTATTCTGACCACCGTCCAATGTGGTTTGGTAGTAAATGATATTTATTCAGCTTTATAATATTTCAAGTTCAAGTCGTTTTTTTAGTTCGAGTCACCTTATATATATATATGGTGATTCTCTAGTAAAGACGTCTTAAAATTATAAGTTAAGAACGTTCAACCACAACTGCACATTCACATTGGGTATGAGTATTTGTTAATATGAGGCTGTGAGCCAAATGTGAATGTGTGGTTGTGGTTGGACGTCCTGAAATTATAAGTTAATGGCGTTCTGACTAGAAAACCACCGTGACAAAAATTTCCACATCTTGATTTCTACAGACATAATTATAAAGAAAGACCGTGGACTCAAGTAGACCTGACGCGGTTCCGGTTCCAGTTCTGAACCGGCGGTTCTAGTTCTATGGATTGGTGGAACCGGAACCGGAACCGGAACCAGAACCAGAACCAGAACCGGTATAGACCGGTTTCGGTTCCAGTTCAGGAACCGCCGGTTCCTGTTCCGGTTCCGGTTCCACTCCGGTTCCGGTTCCAGTGGAACCGCCGGTTCTGAACCTTTTTTTTTTTTTCCTTTGTTAATAAAAAAAAAAAAAATTAGACTTATATAGTTGTAGACTTGTATTGTAAGTTGTAGTTGTAAATAAAATATTAAAAATAAAAATAAACAAAATGGCAAATTACAAAATTACGAATAATAGTGGCTGTAATTTGTATAGTTGCAGTTTTTACGTTGTATGTGCACCCATCTTTTAGCCACTCCCATTATTTATTTATTTATTTATTAAATTTGTGATTGAAACCCACTTAATATGTAAAATATATCTTATTTTATTTTATTACATCGTAAATAAACCTTACTCAAAAGTTATCCACTCTTCCTAAAATATATCGTTTTTAATTTCTTTTCAGTCAATATTTATTAGTATTTCAAGTTGGACATTAATATTTCACTCAACATTTTTTTTTTTTTTTTGAATTTTTCTATATATATATATATTATCAGGTACAATTTGAAAGCTTTGCATTTTTCTATATATATATTTTGCTTTGCATATATAACATCCAATCCAAGTTCGGACAAATTAAAACAACAGAACATGCATTCTAAAAACTTTGCATGTTCTGGAGTGAGTGGTTTTGAAGAGTAGAGCAAATAATACGATTAAAGTGGTTAATAACACTCAAGGTTTGTTTTGAAACTGGAAAGGTGTAAATAGTAAATTGGAACCCTTTAATTTTTTTTTATAAAGAAATCTAAAAACAAGGCCACGACAACCTGCAAAATAAGGTAAATACAGGCAAGTTTCTAAGAATGTCAGTAACACAATTCATCATCCATGATAAAACCAAAAGGGAGATACAAGATTGTCACCAGGTATTTTCACAAAATCCAAACATTATGAACCAAACTGTCGAGCGCCTGGTAACACTTGCACTTGCAAAAACTACAACAGAGTATGATTGCAAGCTTACTGAATGTATCCTAAGTTTTGGCATGATATGCTTGTAAAAGAACAATAATGCTAAATTTCTGTTTATGTTTTATCAGTATAATCCAAAATGAAATTGTAGAATATGACTTAAATGATCAATCCTAACAAGAGCTAGATTATGTTTATAGTTGGTAAACTACAACATAGTATGATTGAAAAAAAAAAAAAAGGAACCGGAACTCGAATCCGGTTGGAACCGGAACCGGAACCGGGTTAGACCGGTTCCGGTTTTGGTTCTTGAACCGGAACCGGAAAACCTTTCCGGTTCCGGTTCCAGTTCAGACCATTTCCTCCGGTTCGAACCGGAACCGAGTCAGGTCTAGACTCAAGTCACCATGGAAAGCAAATTGCCTCAATTTTTATTTTATTTTGCTTTTGTTTTTATTGCCTACCAGCATGTACCTTGTCAGTAGCAATTATAAGTTTATAACTAATTAATTAAATTGGAAGAATTGGACTTTTGAAGTCAATGATAATTGGAGTGGGCAAGAAACCATTATTACACTAAATTGTAAAAGAATAAAGCATTTTCAAATGACATAACTAACCCTCCCCTATTAACATTGTCTACGTATTTGAAGTATTTTCAAGAATATCAGGGATAAAATAGTTATTTAATATTAAACAAAATGGACGGAGATATAATTCTAGAAGTGATCCTAATTTATTTATTTATTTATTTTTTTTTTTTTTGCATAAACAGCAAGAATTAGCCAACTAATTTTCATTAAAAAAATGTATAATACAATTTTTTTTTTATTCTTTACGTACGTTATTACGTACGCTATTAATTTTATATTTTTATTTAATTAAGTTGACGTGGTGTTTGATTTTGCAACAACTTTTTGACGTTAATTTGTAAGGAACCTGACGTTGGCCCGATTCTTGGCAGGGACTATACCTACTATATATTTTAAAAGGCAATGGCCCCTATGTGATATGTCATATGTCAGCTGTCACTTTTTAGAAAACAATTTATAAATTTTATTTTGAAAAACATTAATGCTTGCTTTGCCTATTTAAATAGGTGTAGGTTAGTTTTAAATTAAAAAATATTATTCCAGTTTTATATATTCCACCTTTTTTTAGAAGAGAAAATATAAACATTTTAGGATTTGGTTTCCTATACATCATAAACTTGTCTAATCTATATATACTTGATTTTTTTTTTTTTTTTCTAGGTTTTCATTGACGCAATTTCATTCTTACTACTGCATTTAAAATCTTCGTATTCTTCGATTCATCTATCAAAATAATTTCAGGTATAAGATTACAAATCAATAAATATTTTAGGTTTTTTCAATTTTTTTTTTTATATTCGTAACTTTCTTAGGTTAATAATATGATTTCTTTAATGAATTCTTCTTTTATATATATATATATGATTTTGCTATATTTATTATATTAAATTTTTATTTAAACATTTGTTTATTTATTTAAATTAATTCAATTTTTTTTATTTGATCTTCATGAGTAAACCAACAATTGATAGATTTTTCAAAAGAATTAAAACCTCAGAAGCCGGTTCATCTTCGTCAACATCTAATATCAATATTCCAACTTCTGAAAATCAATCCACAGAATCTCAAACAAATGATATTAACCAAGATAATAAATCTTTAGTGCGTGACCCAATATTACGTTGGCAAATATGAGATTATCCCGTCAATGAACGTGATGAAATTCATCGAGCTTATATTAAAGCTGGTCCATTCCAACCCATTCTTGACCATTATAACAAATCTGGATGAGATTCTCATAAACCCTTTTTTTTTAATTAAAAAACTAGTACATGGACGTATAGACTTATTTAAAAACTGAATGCACAAAGTTTATTTTTAACCTAAAATTTGGGGCCCTTAGAAAACGGGGGTCCTAGACAGTCGCCTCATGGACCTATTCTCAGGGCCGGCCCTGAGAACCACATAGGTTGAAGTTGGAACACCAAAAGGACATATATATATATATATAAATTAAATAATTTTTATTGGCTTTTCTTGTTTGTTCTTACCATGGTAACCTGATTTAATTAGAGTGTGAAGGATCCGAGGCTCCAGACCAACACTGGTTATCAAAGCAAGGTACCGCACCAACTCTTTAGTCTTTACTTTCACTCCAGATTGAATTAAAAGTGGTGGATCTCCGTCATTGTGCATTTTTTGTGGTAAAACAGCGTTCTTTTGAACCAATGCCTTGGCAGTACTCTATAAGCTTCCAGATAGCTGCTATGAACCTAAGTAAAAATGACATCATAAACAGATTATTTTATGGCTACTTACCGATAGCTGCAAATTGAGTTCCAGTCAACTGTGGTTGATGAGCACTTCCTCCTGGATTCACATTTGGTTGTACACCTCCGCTCGCTACATTAAAAATAGGATAGGACAATATCACTCCAACAACTTTCAAAAAATGCAAGCTGTGAAATACATACAAGAGACCTGCTATGTAAGCAACTATTTATTTAAAATGGAAACACATCCCAATTTAATCATAAACGAATTATTTACATAATTCATCACCTGCACTTTGGGATTGGGACAACTCTGGTTCCTCTGAACTACCTGCAGCTCTTGGCACGCTGTCCTTGTTTGGTTGCAAATTAAAGAGGGATTAACATTCGGTTGTTCCGACATCGTGTGATTTTTTTTACACTAGATATAGAGATAATGTGTTAATATTTTACTTCTCTATGATCCGGTAGCAACCATATTTATATTTAAATATATTTGGGAAGGATGATGCCTTGGTTCTTTGGTGACTTTGAAGGGAAGAGGATGGATTCCAAATACAAATATTCAAAAAGTGAACTCTTATTTCAGCAATGAATAACTCTAGTGATACTAGCAAAACAATTAAAGTGTTTCTCAATTGGGGATCATATGCTTCCTTCATAACAGAAGCAAGTGTTTCTTTTTCTTGAAATGAAACTGTGTTTTATACTCAGCAAAGAATACACATGTAAGCCCTATATGCTAAAATCATGAGTTAATTATTTCAAACTCTAAATTAAGATGGTATGAACATATAGACGACAATGATAAATACAATTACATACAGTCAATCACAAGAAACTTAATGGTTACGAAATACGAACTAAATAAAAAGCCACAAATAATTCAATCTAAAAAACAAAAACCAATGGAGTGACCAATAATTAAAGAAAAAAAGGGAAATGATAAATTAAATAGCTTGAGTGCAACTGGTAGCTAGTGACTTGAGATTCCTCAGCTGACATATATATATATATATATATAATACCCGGGCGGCTATAGCGGGGTCAGTAGTTTGAAAAAAATATAATAATATACTATTAATTTAATTAGATTTTCAGTTTATAACTTTATATGAATATGCATTTCTCGAAAGAGTGGTTAGCGTTAAAGATCTCCAACTCTTTTTTATTTTATTTTATTTTTTTATATGTCAAATCAATGTCTTTAATTTTTTTTTTAAAATTTTATCATTTCATACTTAATTATAATAATATGTACTCCAAAAAAAACATACCATTGAAAATATCATATTTAAAATGACACCAATAGGTCCAATATTGATATACATATTTAATTTACTTTTTTTTTTTTTTTGAACAGCCAATTAAAAAAGAAACAAAGATACAAAAACAGAGGTCAAGAAAGCAAAGCCACAGACGGCACCGCAGAAAAGACCCCAGCCAGCACCAAAACAAAAGCAAAACAAAAACAGGAGAAGCCGAAAACGAACCCCAAAACTTAATGCACATCCCAAAGCACACAATCCCCCTCCAAACTCGAACCTCTCTTGGCTAAGGAGTCGGCAAAACTATTGCTTGATCTCGGGTTGTAAATGACCACAGCGGGACCCAAGAAAAACAACATTTCCCGAATGTCGTAAATAAGATTTAAATGCTTGAGACAGCCAAAGCCCGAACTATTCACCCAAGAAACGGCCACCTTAGAATCGCTAGCAAAAATAATAACTTTGCCCACCAGAGCAGGCGACTGGGAACACAGAGACACCGCCTGATGAATCGCCATAATCTCAGCCGAGTTTGCATCCGAAATGCCAATGTACCTGGAAAAAGAACCAAGGACTCTCCCACTGGAATCTCTCAAAACGCCTCCAATGCCCGCGTGCCCAGGGTTGCCTTTAGCGAAACCGTCAATATTAAATTTCAGCGCATCCGAAGAGGGAGGAGACCAGTCCTTAGCCGTGACAGCCTTTAAAGGGTTCGTAACCGAACAGCGTTCACTGATGTCCAGAAGGAGAGAAGTAACCGAATCCGACGTTCCTTTACGGTGATACTTAAACCACCAAGCAACACGGAAATGAACCAAATCCACCACCTGCGAAACCCTCTGCTCCAAATTCTTAAACACCACCTTGTTCCTTGTCTCCCAAACAGTCCAAATGATGGCAAAAAATAAAGTCCTCCACACCCGATCTTGACTAGACTTCGGGCATAACCCAGCCCAACCAAGAGCCAAATCCAACAGAGAGCTGTTAGCGCACCATGAAACCCCCCACCACGCCATGCACTTTCTCCAAATCTCAAGAGTCCAATGACACTGAATAAATAAGTGGTCCACTGTCTCCACTGATAACTTGCAAAAAGGACACTCCACCAGATTATTAGGACAGAAACCAAACCTGTTCATAACATCCCTAACCATCACCCTACCTCTAAGGAGCTGCCAAGTAAAGACCTCCACCTTGTGAGGGCAAACCCCTTGCCAAATAAAGGGGGAATCAGTCATACTAAAATCTTCCGAATCCTCCAAAGACCTCCGGAAAGAACCCACCAAGAAAGCACCATTAGGCCTGAAAGTCCACGCAAGACTATCCTTAATCAGCCTACGAGGGGTGAACTGCTGCAGCCTACACAAAAATGCAGCCCAAACCTCATTCTCCCAATCAAAAACCTGCCTCCTCAACGGCACCTTCCACTCCCAAACCTCCCCATTCCAGCTGCCGAACTCAGACACATAACCCAATTTCTTGGAGGCCAAAGCAAACACCCTAGGAAAGGCCCTACAAAGAGACATATCATCACCCCCCAACTCTTCCCAAAAGTCCAATCTATTGCCATCACCTAAAATGACTTAAAAACCTTTCCTTATCACCAACTCAGACTTAGAACCAGCAGCAAAAAGACTCTTCACAGCTTTAACAAAGAAAGACGAAGAGTTTGAACTCCTCCAGTCCCAAAATAACATGTTATTCGGAACGCCATACTTGGCACAAATAACCCTCCTCCAAAGAGAGTCCTCCTCCTTACCAAACCTCCATATCCACTTAGCAAGCAAACTACAATTTTTATCCCCCATATGCCCAATGCCCAGCCCTCCTTTCCTCTTATTTCTGCAGATAGTCCCCCAATCTACTGCATGAAATTTTCTTTTCAAGGCCTCATCACCCCAGAAAAAAGACCGTTGTATTTTTTCCATTCTATTGGCCACTCCAACAGGGAGTTTAAACACTGATAAATAGTAGGTAGGCACACTCGTAAGAACAGCCTTAATGAGCACCAATCTCCCCCCTTTATTCAAAAATCTTTTCTTCCAAGGCGCAAGCCTTCTCTCCAGCCGGCCTATAAGGGGATCCCAAAAGGATTTAGACCAAGGCCTAGCTCCCAGAGGAAAACCAAGGTAAGAAATCGGAAGATCCGCCTTTTTGCATCCAAAAGCCTCTGCCCAGGAACAAACATCGCCACTTTTCTTCCCCACTTTAACAACACACGACTTCTGGAAATTAATTCTGAGACCCGAGGCCAGCTCGAAACATCTGAGAATCCTTCTGGAATTAAGAAGAGAATCCATACAAGGCTTGAGGAAAAGAATAGTGTCATCAGCAAATTGGAGATGAGTCAAGTGAATCAAATTATTGCCAAAAACAGCACCTTTCATCAACCCCAAATCCATTGCCTTCCGAAACAAACTACTCAGACCTTCACTAACAATATTAAAGAGGAACGGGGAGAGCGGGTCACCTTGCCTTAAACCGCGCTCTAAAAGAAATTGAGTCGAGGGGCTCCCATTCACTAAAACTGAACACTTCGGAGTGGAAATACACCACTTCATCCACATTCTCCATCTTTCCCCAAAACCCATCTCCCTCATCATAGAATCCAAGAAACCATGGTCGACGCAATCATACGCCTTTTCGAAATCTAGCTTAATGATAAGGCCACCTTCTTTGTGATTCCTCCACGAATGAATCACCTCCTCCGCTATCACGAAGCTATCCGTTATTTGGCGACCACCAACAAAAGCCATCTGGGATTCTCCAATGATGGAATCCATAACTCTTTTCAACCGATTAGCAAGTATCTTCGAGAGCACCTTATACAGAGAGCTCACAAGACTTATAGGTCTGAAATCTTTCATAGCTTCGTGATTACCACATTTCGGAATAAGAGCAATAAATGTGGAATTTAAATCTTTTACAACAGCCCCATCTAAGTAAAATTCATGCAAGAAACTCATAAAATCGGCTTGAATCACCCCCCAATTAACTTTAATAAAATTAAGGTTCATACCGTCTGGACCGGGCGCTTTATTACCATCGCACTTGTTCACTGCATCCCACGCCTCTTCCATGGAGAAAAGCTGTTCCAGCATCTTCCTGTCATGATCTTTCAGAATTTTAAGGTCCAAATTTCTGATATCCGGCCGAAAACAGAGAGGCTTCTTAAAGTGGTTCTTGAAAAAGGTGGCAATCCCCTCTTTAACCTCTGCAGGCTCTGTCAATCTTCTCCCATCAATAACGATCTCACCTAAAAAATTCATTCTCCTCCTGCCATTAGCAATACAATGAAAGAACTTTGTATTTTTATCCCCTTCCCTAAGCCACTTTATCCTAGACTTTTGCCTCCACATTTGCTCTTCCTTCCTTATACCTCTCCATAGATCATCCAAAATGCCCCATCTTTCTTTTCTTAAAGCTTCAGACCAACCACTTCCAGCAGCCTTTCTATCCACTTCGGCCAACCTGTCCTCCAAAACCTTAGTGGAAAAAAGGTCACGATTCCTTAAAATAGGTAAGCACGACTTAATGGACCTCTTAGTGGCCCTGAGTTTCGCTGCCAAAATGAAGCCATTAGAGCCTTTTCCGTTACATCCAATCCACCCTTCTTTAGCCTTCTTCATTAACTCCGAATCCTCCAACCAATTATTGTAAAAACAAAACGGACAAGGCCCCCAATCAACCACCGGTTCACCTAAACTGATCGCATTATGATCCGAAACACTCCTCGGAAGAGCAGATTGCATCAGATTTGGGAACCAAGAGAGAATTTGAGGAGAAACCAAAAATCTGTCCAAACGCGCCCAAGAAGCCTCCTCTCTATTGTTAGACCACGTGAAAAGGGAGCCACGAAGAGGAAGGTCAACCACACACGCCTGCAGCACAAATTGGTTGAAGTTCCTAATGGACGACATATTACAAACTCTGCCTCTCATCTCCGAAGGACTGAGCACGGCATTAAAGTCCCCTCCGATGCACCAAGGATAGGGGAAAGAACGTTGAGACTGAAGAATGAAATCCCACAAAGCTGACCTTTCACTCTCTAAGTTAGAGGCGTAAACATTACAAAAAACAACCCATTTCTTAATGTGTAACAGATAACCCGCAACCGCAATGCACCTCTGATTGTTAATACAAGCTTTCACAGAGAGACAATCCTCATTCCACAGCGTTATGACCCCTCCAGCCGACCCTTGAGATTCCATCCCAATACCTGAAGACAACCAACCACCACCCAGAGATTGAACAACACTATTATCAAAAACCTTGAGTTTCGATTCTTGAATAAAAAGAACCATAGGCTTATTCTTTCTCACCAGATTTCTCACCACCCTTCTCTTCTCCTTCACACCCAAACCTCTAATATTCCAAGAAATAGCTATCATTAAAAACCAAAGAAACCCGCAGACCACAAGCGCAACCACCACAACACTCAATCAGCTACTTCCTGACCACCCCGGTCAGCTTCTTCCTCCTCCCTAATCCGGATGATCTCTGCCATCTCTGCTTCCTTACCAGCAAAATCGAGGCCCAATTTAACTCCTATCTCCATAACTTTCCTAACCTCTTCTTCCACATTCCTGACTTTAAGAGGAGTCAAAACTCCTCCCCTGTTCTTCGGTTGAGAGACCTTCGGACCATTACTTCTCTGGTTCTTATTTCTAAGCTTCTCCTTTCTCCTTTTCCTTTTGGCTAGAACATCACCAGAATCCACCCTGTCCTTAGTAGTCGAGATGGAACTGAAAACGCTGTCCTCCTGCTCTTGTTCTTGCTCAGAGAGCTCATCCTGACTTGAAACTCTAGTTTCTTGGACCACTGATATTGAAACATCCTCACTGGAACCCGCCTTAAGCATTTGATCAGAAATTTCTTTAAAATTTACTTGATCAGTTAAAGCCTTCTTGAAATGGGCCTCGACAAAAGCCCTCTCAATACCATTAAGGTATTCCTTTAAAGGGCCTTCCAGAGATTGACTTTTGGATATGATAACATTTTAAGGCCCAACATTCACCTCCTTTGGAATCTGGCTACTATCCACATTACCTTTACTTCCCTCCTGATTCTTAGGTTTCGAACATTCCCCCCTCCAAAACTGGAAATCAGACACTGACCCCTCTTCTTCTGACGTCGATGAACTCGCATATCTCCCACCCACGTCCACTTGACTTTGATTTTTCCCAATGATCAGCTTTCCATCACCTACCCTCTGAACCGATTGTCTAGGCTTAGAGGACTTAGGAACCCAACTCTGTTTTCCTTTACCCTTAAAAGTCTTCTTAAGTGGCTTTGGAAAGTAGGTAGCCTCCTCTGACATAGAAAAATCAGAACTGACACTAACTTTTTTCAACTTCCCTTCTGCCCTTGTATGGCTGGCCTGACAGCCCTTCTGCACACGTCCTGCAGCATCTCGAGCCACACCTCCCTCTTCCCTATGATGTAATTTCAAACTCCTTTTACCGCCTACTGCAGTCCAGCCCTCTTCCTCGTCAGCTTCACCTAACTGACCGGAATTCTGAAATTCTGGGGAAGCAAACTTCTGAAGACCCAAGAACTTATCCACCCAAAGAGAGTCCACTGGGGTTGCTTCTTCCCTAACCGCAACCGTGAAAGAACCATACCCCGTATCTACTCTAATGTCCACGAACACTTGCTCCTCCTGATGAACTAGGATCAAAACTCTACCTTTATCCAATCTTCTGCGCGAGGAAGTCTCTTCATCCACCAGTAAGGTTTCACCAATCTTCCAACCCAATTTTTCAAAAAAATCGTAGCTCCAAAAATTCAAAGGAATCCCGGAGCATTCGATCCATACCATCCTAAAATTGGGATTTGGTTTGTCTGCCCAGTTTTTCATAGAAACAAAGTGATCTTCCCAAAAGAATCTATTATTGATAAATCCTTCTTTATCAAGTTCAGAATTAAAGCACCACAGAACACTCTTAACTCCCATGAAATGCGAGGAAAACGAGAAACCTCTGTCAACTAATCTGGTATTCACACTCTCCACATTGGAGAAAGATTTCAGAACCCCTATCGCACATCTCTTTAACCAAAGCTCCTCTCTGTAATGGCTGTTCCAGAACATAGAAAGAACCTTTGAATCCTTCTGAAACTGCCCTGTTTGGACTTGAGAGGTACTATCCTGTTTGTCCTGCGAATCCTTATTGCCTTTCAAGATCTCGATAAAAGATTGATCCCTCTTGATAGGTCTCTCCTGACGCTCCACCTTTCTCTCAAAGGCCTTTCTGGTAGGTACAGGTTGGAACCTAGTTCTGGTTTGGAAGCTTCTTCCATCCACTGAGTTTCTTCTGTTCCAACCGAAGGAGGCAATTTTCGCTACTATCGGCCAACCGTAGACATGCATGCCGTTGGTCCGTCTTGCCACCTTCAGAGCTTCTTCCATCGTTTCAAACCGGATGAAAGCATAAAGGCTTCTTCTAGGGGTACCTTTAGGCGAAAGATAAACATCTCTTACCCTTCCAAAAACTTTGAAAATACTCCACAAACCCAACTGATCGATTACAGGATTGAGATTGTCAATGTGAATCGAAACCAGCCTCCCCCTAAAGTCCTCCTTTCGTCCGTTATTCTTGCCTTCCCTTTGTCTTACTCCTTGACCAAAGGAATCAGAGCCTCTCTCTCTAGCTCTCTCTCTCATCTTTTTATATATTTAATTTACTTATTAATTATACATTTAACTAATGTTAAATAAATTACTATCGTATACATATTTAATGGGAGAATATTCTTTAAATAAATTACTATTGTTAACCAATTTGTTTGATAATTTTAGGTTACAATGTCAAACAATCATACATATTCAAAGCCAAGAAAAACTATGTTTTCATGCTATAGGAAAAAAAAAATCAATTATGGGGTGAGAGTGAATCAAGTTTTTCGTGCAATGTCGGGGATGGATGTTCAAGTTTGCTTTATTCATTTCAATGGAATAAAAACAATATTGTTTTATATATCTAGTTTTGTTTTAGCTCATCCTAGCAAAAAACTTGGGTACGCACCTAGGTGAGAGTGAATCAAGTTTTTCATGCAATGTCAGAGATAGATGTCCAAGTTTGCCTTATTCTTCTCAATGGAATAAAAATAATATTGTTTTATATATCTAGTTTTGTTTTAGCCCACCCTAGCAAAATATCATGGGTATGCCCATATATATATAAATATATATATAGAGAGAGAGAGAGAGAGAGAGAGATGTTTTATATATCTAGTTTTGTTTTAACCCACCCTAGCAAAATATCATGGGTATGCCCATATATATATATAGAGAGAGAGAGAGAGAGAGGATAATTCTCCTATCAGGACCGTCAGGATTTTATTATTTCAGGACCTTCAACCACAACCACATATTCACAGTAGGCTTCACAACTCCACATTAATATATACTCACACCCATACTTAATGTGTGGCTGTGGTTGGACATCATTACCTTCTTATATTATGACGTCTTTACCAAAGAACTACCATATATATATATTATGGTCTCGTTCACATCAGTGCACACTAATGTAAACATTAGTACCAATGCATGTGGACCACTGATTATAGAGAAGTTTTGACAAGTGCATACACTTTGAATCAAAGTATGTAATCTAATGGTCCACATCCAATACACCGATAAAATTATATCAGTGCGCACTGATTTGAACATTTATATATATATATATGTTAGAAGCCAAACAGGATTTAACCAACCTAAATCCTTCATTTTTAAATACCTTTATCGATTTCAAAGCATGAAATTACTAAAGTTAACTATTAATTTCACTAACAATTTGAGACATGCAAGTTGAGTTACACCTCTAATTGATTTGAATATATGATTAAATGAATATGTTTGAACATCTGCCCCATTCTCGTATTAGTTTGATCATCTGCATAAACACACCAAATCATGTAACATTTTGAGTTAACACCTCTAATTAATCATAAATTTGCATTGTGACTGTATATGAATAACGAAGAAAATTTTAAGATTACAGGAGACTTTACTAGCTAAACTAATCGGTACCAACAAAAAAAAAAATTGTTTGTTTTTCAGGAAATCATTGAGAATGAATAAGATGAAAAGTCAAGATAGATTAAAAAAAACACTAAAAACGAAGATAAAGATGATAAAAGGCCTGGTCCATCTAAAATTAATTATGAACACCGTAAAAGCATTTATCTTCCAAAGAAAATTGAAACGTCTCGGCTGCATGATGTTGGCTCTTGTAGTTGACTCTAGGTACTATAAAATTCCCAGAGTTGTCACCATGCGTGCAAGTTCATCAATTTCTGATTTCTCAATTAAATTTAAATGTTGTTTAGTGAGTAGATTACAACATTATTAATTGTTTAGCAAGGATTATGCCCTGCTTCTTTGATGACAAATAGATGATGGATTCTAAATAAAAATATTCCAAGGACTTATTTTCTTTTTCAGAGTGAACTCTTTTTCTCAACGAGGGATCATATGCTTCCTTCATAACAACAAGAGCAAGTATTTCTTTTTCTTGAAATACTCGTCATCAAGAATATTCATCCAACCCTTATATGCAAAAATGATGAGTTATTTCAGAGTTTAAAGATGGTACTGTGAGACCAAGTGATCAACACGTCAAAGTTGATACTAAAGCTTCAACTGATCAAGTACCTCTTAGTAAGTACGCTGATGGCATAAATTGTTTGTAACTCACAGCTATTTAGTAGGAGGAATCTGGAAGCTTTTATATATATATATATATAAGGATATTCTATTGTGCAATGGTATATTGTTGCTTGTTATTACAGATATTAATGTTAACGTTTATGAGTTGTATGTGATCGTGCCAAAACAAAATTAAATTTTAATGTGATCATGAGTTATATGTATATGTATAGCTTCTCTGTAAACAATTAATTGGTCAATTAAAGTTTGTTCAATGAACACCATTGTTGTTCAAGTTTTCTTTCAAGCTTTTCTGTTTTAGTCACTCGAGTATTTTGTATCAAACACCTGCAAGTCTTGAAACTTCAAGGGTACAAACTTACAGACGATAATAAAAGCAATTACCGATTCCTAACAAACTTAATTGTTACAAAATCCATTTAATAAAGAATTGAACAAAAAGCTATATTCTCATGAAATAATGTAATCTAAAAAAAAAGGAAAAAAAAAATGCCAGTGAGCTGAACAATTAAAGAAAAATAAAATAAATAAATGGAATACCTCGAGTGCTTCTTGACTGGTAGATAGTTACTTGAGATTCCAAAGCTGATATGCATCAGCCGTATGGCTGAAGCCAAACAGGAAATTACCAACCCAAGTCTTTTTTTTTTTTAGATACATTAAGAGGGTGTATTGGATTTGGATTTTAAAAGACTTTTAAAAATTATGGGGTATTCAATATTGACTTTTAAAAAGTCTAAAAATCTATAAAAGCCATGAGACATTCAATCAAAACTTTTTATACACACTATGACTACACAAAAAAATTTGAAACAAACACAAATTGTCACCTTCAACTGCCAATTCTCCAATTTTGATGATGGGATTCCAACAAGATTTGAATTTCCTCTTTAATTCTATTTTATTGTAAAATAAATAAATAATAACAATTAGATATAATTTTTTTGAAATATAATAACAATTAGGTATAATTGGATTTTAGATACATAATTTCCGGTTTTTCTAAAGATCAAAATCAATTTGATATATGTTATATGTACAAAATCGCTAGATGACATGTCATCGATTATAGCAAGTAAAGCGGAGATATAGTAGGGCCACATCATCAAAACTCAACCAAAAAGATGCTGACCAAGGACACATGACCATATATGGACACATTATCAAGAGAGTTGATACAGAAGTCAGAAACGTGTGCGCCAAGTAAACCCATGTAGTTAAGAAGTCTTAATGAACAAAGATCCTACTCGTCGAAAATCTCTGCTCATCGAGATCTTCTCAGCCAAAATAAGATATATGACTTTATCGAGATATACTATATCAAGCAAAGATCCACCCAGAAGCAGAATCACAGAATCATACTCCAATAAGGAAAAATATTTGTTTTCTCCTGAGTATAAGAGAATCCCAATCAGGCAACAATTCAATACTTCTGGAAGATTGCACACCAATCCAGAAATAAGTCTCAAACGAACTACTCAACTAGAATCATTCAAGGATTATAAGGCTTCATTTGAAAGAGTTTCTTCAAGTAGATCTTTTAGGAGTAGATATTTTAAAGTAGACCTTCTACACGTAGAGCTTTAATGGGAAAATGTTAGTCATTTGATTGTCAATTAGAAAAAGTTTTTTTAAATGGTAGGATTACCAAAATATTCAAAAACTATTTTAAATGATAGAGTTACATTAGACATTTTAGTGTAATATTAAAAAAGCTCAAAAAAATCTGCTTGGAAAAGCCTAAAATTTGAGTTTCTTCAAGTTGACGTAAAACAACTTTTTTAAAGTACGTTTGGAAGAGCTTCTCAAGTAGATCTTTTTACGGTAGATCTTTTAAAAGTAGATCTTTTAGAGATAGAGCTTTTAAATGAAAGTTGTTGGTCATTTGGTTGTCAATTAAAAAAGAGTTTTTTTAATTATAGAATTACCAAAATACTCTAACAAATATTAAATTAAAGGGTTATATTAGAGATTTTAGTTTTATTAAAATAAATAAATAAATAAATAACTCCAAAAGATCTACTTGGAAAAGCTTTAAATTTGGGTTTCTCCAAATAGACTTAGTGCTTGTTTGGTTGAGCTTTCTACTGCCTCAAAAAGTCTACGAACGTCTATTTGAGTTTTTTAGAGTTTTTTAGAGTTGTTTGGTTGGACTTTTAAGATTATCTATTTTAAATTGAGTAGAGGCTAATAGAGTTTAAACCTCTACTAGGCAAAAGCTCATGATGATGTGCTTCTTCAAATAGACATTCTTTTAAAAAAAAAAAAATTATCAACCAAACAACTATAATTTAAAAATAAAAAAAAATAAAAAAAATAAAAACTTTATTAAGTGACAGCCAAATGACAAAAAAAAAAATTAAAAATAGTTTTTTTAATTAAAAAAAAAAACTCTTTTTAGCCAGTAGATAAGCTCTTCCAAACGAGTACTAAAACTACAAGTCCTTTACTTACATGGTAAGGATTAGGGCAACACCCTATGAACCCATATAAATACCACTGTAAATCATTGTATTATGACATGAACAATTATTATAGAGAAATAGAGTATTGGATGTGTAATATTCAAGATTATAGTGATACTTTACTCGCTGTCTCCAGCGACTGTAATTTTTCCCTGCATTGTGGTTTTCCACGTAAATTACAGTGTTCCTATTTTATTGCTTTTCTATACACTATTCAATGAAACCTCTATTTTTGCCGAGATAGCCATCCATAGCAGGCTATCCGACGATTGCATCACATCCATGTGGAAGAAAGGGGTCTTAAATGTCTCACTTTGACTAGTCAAACCTTCGATCTGCCTACGTGTTATTAGAAAAAAAAATCTCCCGATGGTAACAAAAACAATTCTAGATCTAAGTCTAGAAGTAGGAAAAGAAGTTGTAATTTTTTATTTTTTTTTTTTAAAATGACAACTTTATTAAATAATAAAAAATAAAAATAAAAAAAAAAGGGGGGGGGGGAACCCCAACAATCTGAGTACAACACCAATAGAAAACCAAAAAAGAGAGATAAACAAAAAAGGCAGAAGTTGTAATTATTGTACAAAGGAAGGGCACTGGAAAGTTCATCGTTCGAAACTCAGGAAAAAAAAAAGATACAACTAATAAATCCCCTGATTCTGGTGATGCTAATATTGTGAAAGATTATTCTAGTGATACCGATACTGTTTTACAATGCTTGGATTCTTGATTCAGATTGTTTATATCATGTGTCCTATCAGGGAGTACTGGTTTGCTATTTATCATTCTATTGATGGTGGTGTTGTTTTAATAGGGAATAAAGTCCTGTAAAGTTGTTGGTATTGACATAATTTGGCATAATTCTTGACAGACTCTTGACTAATTCGGTGTCATAATTTATTATAATATTTTAAAAAAAATTTAAAAATAAATAAATAAATAAAATAAAATAAAATAACTCATTATATAATTTACTATACCAATAAGCTAGCTAAACACCATTCATGGGCACATTATATAAATGCATTTTGGTAGTAGATTGAAGAACAATAAATGAATGAAGAAACTCATTATATAAAATGCAGAGTTGATTAAAGTACTTTTTTACACCATCCAATAATGCTAGACATCTCAATCGCGGTGCTTACATAGACTTAGAGATGCATACACTAATATGATTGTATATTTGTACTACATAGACAGATGCACGGAGCAATCTCCATTGGCCTTGAATATTCTTTCACCTCTAGTGCATGAAACATTGAGGATGACCGGCATATTAATGTCCTTTGTGGCAAGCATTCGAATCCAGTTCCTGACTGTATGATATTCAGCACAAATTCTGGCACAACGCATGTAAATCCGCATTCTACGTTACTGTTAACCGGCTATTTGCTTGCTCTAAAATCATTTGTGTAGAAACACCGGTTGAGAATCCCAACTTGACCACGACTTTTTCCAAACGGTTCACATTTGTCAGGTAGAGACAACCAATCTACAAATATATAGTCAATGGGTTAGAACAACAAGCCACCCAGAGCCATGAACCAAGTAAGCAACTCAAACGAACCAATTAGCAAGCAGATGCAAAGATATGACTAGACTGACCACAGTAGACGGTGAATTGAAGGAAATTACATGAAGGATTTTTTGCACTAACAAGATCATATTTACCCTATTAGAAGTGTAAAAAAATGCACTGATGACATCTAGATTATTTGTTAGGGGTGTTAGAGCGAGTGTAAAACACTACAGTAGAAAATATAAGAACATTTGAACCAGGGTATTGACCAGTGTTTCTAGTGAAGATGCTCTGTTGTAAACCGCTGTACCAACACGTCTTCTTGTCCGTGTTTTAGACGTACCAACATTTTTTCCCCAGCGAAGAACATCTGTGCAAAAAAACAAACAAACAAACCCGAAAGTCAAATAGCAACTTCTAGATTATATATCCCAAGTAAGATAAACCTAGATATTTCAGTATTACGCTAATCAGATTTTTGGCAGATAACCTAGATGTTTGACCATAAAAATCAAGAATTTGGGCATGTATTAATTCTACATATATGAATGTGCAATTACACCAAAGCAATAGACAGATCCCATGAAGAGAATCACATCTTTAAATAACCGTTCTTGTGTTGATAAGTAATCATCCTCGAGAAGTTTTTGAAGTAGTGTATCCTGAATGCGCAAATACCAATATTAGAATTTTCATCATTCACATAACCAAAAATTCAATCCAGTTTGCTAAGATCAATATACTCTTTCTTTTATCTTTTTTTTTTTTTTTTTCCCTTCTTTCATTCATAATCTTTATGTCATCCAGACAACTAATACCAATGCAGAATTCTCATAACCACCAAAAATGTATGACAATAACTTCGATTTACAAAGAAACTAATTTGCCAAAAAGTGATTTTATTAGGCCGTACTTTCACCTTAAGAACCTTCTAAGACAGATCAATAAACATGCAACAATTACATAAACTGATTACGGCAAGAGGAAACAACCAAGAACATAATCATAATATGATTACAGTAATTTAATAACAATTTGTGGAGAAGCATTATGAAGTTTCTGTGCCAGTCATCTTTAAATTAGCAACCAAAACGGATAGGACTGCAACGAAACTAAATAGAGACCGAAGTTATTAAGTAAAAAGTGAAACTGAAGTATAGACCAGATAATCTAATTAAATACAATGAGCAAAACTTTTGGCACAGGTAGTAGAAATTAACTTTTTAAGAATCTCTTTCAGGATTACAAGATTACAATTGACAAGTTTATGAGAAGAAAAAACATTGCAAGTCACAGAAAGATGGCAATAGAAGTAAATCTTAAGAATCTGCTCCAAAATTACGTACTGAATATGAGAATAAGCATAGTAACTAACAGTAAGGTCTGTAAAGAAGAATATACAACTACAGCCATGAAAAGGAAGTTGAGACCAACATAACATACAAAAAAAATAAATAAGGTTAATAAGAAGAAGAGGAACATACTTGTGCTTCACATTGTACTACTGCTGTTACACGATCATTGTATTCTTCAATACTTAACACAGGAAACAAAAAGTGTCTGCGAGCATATAGCTGCAAATATGAGAAACAAGTAGAGTAAGATTTGAAGTAGATTAAAATTCACAAAGATAAAATAAGTAGTTGTGTTCATCATGAGTTAGAAACAATCGACAAAAAAAAGGCTATGTGCCTTGAAACTGAAAGTTTCAGTTTACATACAAATTATTTTCAATGACATGCATTCTAATAAGGAACTTGTGATTATCTTATATAAAGGTCCTATAATCATTCAACATGAGATCTTCATTTTATTTCCTCCTTTCTAATATATAGAAAACAAAAACACTTCTCACATAATCGAATCACTGGAGATTACGAAAAACTTGAAGTACTGGCAACCAAATGAAATTAAAGAAAACGACCATCAAACACACCTCGTAAATGCAATCACCCATGTATGCTAGTGCTGCTGCATTGAACACTGATCGTGGTTTCTGAACTTTTGGTGCATCTGGCAGCCATACATTGTATCCCATATAAGATTCATCCAAATTTGCTTTTACCCTTGCTTCTAATTTCAATTAAACCATTATAAGCATTCGAATTTCTAAAACCTATAAATCCAAAATTCAAAACTTCAGCTTTCACACATTGATACTAACTTCTATTAAACTCATAAGCAAATAAATGGATAATGTAAAAAACTTTGACCTTTCAAAATTTAATAAGTTTCCTTACACATATCTACTCTGCTTTTCATGAAACACAGCTTCTACAACTTTCCTAACAGAGCCTGAAACACCCAGAGAAATTCCCAAAAATGGACCCCATAATACAACAAAATTGCCTCAAACCAACAAAATTCAAATTACCCACATCACAAAACACCATCTTTTTCAATCAAAATCTTAAATTCACAAAATTGTCCAACTCTTCAAACACAAGACACCATTTTTTTTTTCCTTTTCAAGCAGAAAAACCAACAAAACAAGAACTAAAAAAGAGTGTGTACCTTGACCGGGGCGCTTGAGAAGGTCAAAAACTGAAGGGTCCAAGCGGGTTGTTGTGAGAGTGAGAGGTGGTGGTGGTGGAGGTTTAGCTGTGGAAGCAAGATTCTTCTTGGGGTTTTTTGGGGCGTTGGGGTTGTAGGAAAGTCTCTGTTGGGTGTCAAACGAAGCTCTCACTCGCAGTGAAGAAGAAGAAGAAGATGGACACGAGGAGAGTGACACTGTGGTGCAGTGAAGAGTGCTGTGAGGAAATGATGGGTTGGACTCGATAGACTTCAAGCATTTGGGCCCAAAAAATGTTCTATGGGCCTAAAACACATTGGTAGAGGAAATGATCTATTTCGATCAGGTACCTCTAGCTAAATACTAAACTGTTTGTATAGGTTAATCTCGTCGGATTCCAATCAATTCTCGATGGACCAATGCATTCCAGCTAAAAGTAAAGTGGTTGTATACTTTCCCTTTACTTCATAAGCATGATTTCGAATCTTACATTTGCCCATTAAATCACAAAATATGGAGACTTATCCCTAACAATGAGAGTTACGTTTAGGTCGGGCTAATAGTTCTTCATCTCCTCATATCATGAAGGATGGTTAATATTTAGGGTTATTGGCATTATTTTCCCTTGAACTTTACACGAGTTTACATTTTACTCCAAAATTATTTTTTTAGACATTAAACCCCTTGAATTTTCATTTATTGACAAAAGATACCCCTCAAGCAGGCGTTCAGGGATAATAAACCAAACTGTTTGCCAATAAATGAGAGTTTATGGGGTTTAATGCTTAAAAAAAATTCAATAGGTAAAATGCAAACTTACATAAAGTTTAGAGATGTTCCTCTGGAAGACAGAAGGCTGGGACTCTGGTTTCCACTTTCAAACAATTAAAAAAATGTATTAAAAAACTATTAAATTTAACAGCTACTCAAGTCAAACAAAGGGATCCACACAATAAAAACATTCAAAACTCAGTTCTCATTTTACTCTTTCCCACTCTTCTTCCCCTCTTTCTTCACCCAATAAATACTACACTCCTTTTTCTCTCAAATTTAAGTAAAAAAAAATTAAAATTCTAGAAAACTTTCAAACACTCTCTCGGCTACCTCTGTAACCCGAATTCGATCAAAAAAAAAAAAAAATTGGAGCTTTTATTCTAAAATCAAAGATCAATCGTAAATTTGGAATGTTTTATATATTCGATTTACAAGTAAATGGTAATCCTTTGATCCTAATTCATTTTTTCTCTTTCATCATTTATTTCCCTTTATTTCCTATTATGTAATTGAATATAATAACACTTTAAAGCTCATGTGTTTGGTCTATTGGCATTTGGCAAATTATATAATAGAAATGTAATCTTTACTCATATTAAACCACTGATCATGTATTATAGTGTAATTACTTGAAACCTTCACGAGTGTTAATGAATTATTTATTAGTGAAAATTGCCAAATATGACCACTCTAATTATAGGAAATTTCTTTTTGACCACATACCTAACTTTAATTGTTAATAACCATGTTTTTTAAAAAAATTCATTGGGTGTCCATAAATTACCAAGATGCCCTTAAAGTAATATTTCAATTTTATTTTATTTTTGTTTTACTGACTGTCTTCTTCATTGGTTTGTGTTCATCCTTCTCCCTTGTGTTCGTTCTTCATTATCGTCCTACAAATCGATGAGCAATGGCCGCACCATTGTTGGGCTGAAGAAAATTTCACGAAGATTTCACAAAGGTTTGATGTCTGAAGATTTCACAAAGTGTCTTGAAGAAAATATCATTCATCTCATAAGCTAGTTTGCTCTAAATCTGGAAGTATCATTCATTTGTTCATTAACTAAGTTGAAAATAGTTAATTTAACATGGGTTTAGCTTTAATGCATGAGTTTATGTGTGTTATGGTGAAGAATCGATTTCAATAAAACTTTAAATTTTCCCAGAAGATTTCAAGTTTCACGGGTTCGAAAACCTGAAATCTAGTAATAAAAACTTGGAATGTTGACAAAACTTGAGATCTGTTTTAAAGTATGATTTCAAGTTTTATACCACAGAAAACGTGAAATGTTTAGAAAAACTGGAACTTACAATTTCTTTTGGAAATCTTTTTTTTTTTTTCCAGGTAAATGGATTACAGACTGGTAATCAACTATGGTGGGCAGTGGGATGATTTACGATATGTTGGTGGTGATACATTTGTTGAGGTGGCCTCTATGATTGTCCTTCCACCGGATAGTAAGAGGCAAGCCGGTAGACCAAAAGAATTAAGAACACCTTCCGCGGGAGAGTTTCGTCGACAAAATAAATGTGCTAATTGCGGCGAAGAAGGTCACAATAGGGTCAGATGCTCCAACCCAAGGCGAAGATCAAACAATGGACAGTTAAACACATCCGTAAGTCAAGAGTTGCCGACAAAGCCGATACAACCGACACGTAGACAACGTGCTTGTACTGTATGTCACGTACTTGGCCATAATCGCAAGACATACCCGTTAGTTGACCACTCCCAGCCTACGGCGGGTAATCCCGCTAATGGAGATACTACTCATTAGTCAATTTGTGATTGTTGACCATGACCTTTTTTGTTTTATTATGAACTTATCATGTATGAACTTATCGTGTATGAACTCATTATTGTAAGTTTATGTTTTAGTATTGACTACTGTGGTTTTACGGGAAGATTTAAAGTTGTTAAACTTTTTGACATCTGAATTGTTGGTTTTCTGAGAAGATTTCTAGTTGTACCAGAGATTGAAAGCATGATTTCAAGTTTGTGCCACATATATAAAACATGATTTCAAGTTTTATGCTGGAGATTTAAAGCATCATTTCAAGTTTATGCCATATAATTAAAGCATGATTTCAAGTTTTATACTGGCAATTGACCAACCATCTCATCAGGCTCCTCTTCCTATTTCCACCGACTGATTCTTGCCATCTGTTAATCAAACTAATCAAAAGTGATGTCTGATTTGTTTTTTAAACTCATTTAGGAAAACATTTCAAACAAAAAACAATTAAACAAAATAATCTATAACAAGTTGCCAAACAAAAATCAATTAAGCACTTGCAGGTCAAGTCTTCAAATAACAAGTTTTGTTTCAAGTCAAGCTATAGTATTTTGAAATCATAAAATAAATAATAAATAAATAAAAACAAAACAAAACAAAATTGGGAGTTGGAGGCACTCTGGAGTATCTATCTGGAGATTTAAAGCGTGATTTCAAGTTTGTGGCAGATATTTAAAGCGTGATTTCAAGTTTGTGGCAGATATTTAAAACGTGATTTCAAGTTTTATGCTTGACAACTGAAATCAACAAAACCTGCCTACGTAACAAACAAACCAGGAAATTTACCAATTCACAAACTAGAGCCATTTAAACATAAACAAAACCTGCCCAAATATTATATATCATATATATCTAGAATAACGTTTACCATTCACAAACATAGGGAATTCTCCGGGAATAACGTTTAACATCCAAAATAGGTAATTTGCAGCAACATAGGGAATTCTCCGGGAATAAAGTTTTACATCCACAATATATAATATATAACAACATCCAAAAGTAGACAATTTACAACCTTATCCATAGCATCTCTAATAATTGTCAAATTAGACAATTTACAGTAAATGTTCACTCGAGCATCAAACCAATTAGCCTCTGGATGCTTGTAAACCAAATTCTGTCCGTCGTTGGCCATCTGCAATATATTTCAAAAAGCAAGATTTAAAGCAGGATTTCAAGTTTATGCTACAGATGTCAAGCAAGATTTCAAGTTTATGCTACAGAATTAAAGCAAGATTTTAAGTTTTATCACTAAAACTTAAAGTATCATATCAAGTTTTAGCAACACATTTCAGTTTAGCAACATATTTCAGTTTAGCAACATATTCCAGGCACCCAAACCGAACCAGGAAAACACAGAAAAAACAAACAAAAAACCAATACAAGTAATTTTGCATGTTTTTAAGAGAATATACAATATATTAAATCAATATTAAATCAATATATAAATTATATAATTATAGAGAATATACAATATTAAATCAATTGTTTAAACAATATTAAACCAACTGATGTCTCGAAGCATGAAATAGCACCAGACCATGTCTATTTGCAGTAATGGGACATTGTCAACAAGCTGGACGCAGAGCCATGTGATCATATTCATTAGAGGGTTGAAGTTTAATAAGTGGAAGCAGTCAAAAGTTACATCCACATCACAATTCACCATCTCACGCTTTTCATGAATAGTCTCAGATAATATTCAAATTCATAAAAGTGTTAAGGACATATATCAACATTTGCTTGGAGAAAGAATCAATTTATCAAAGCTTAGGTGATTTATTGTTCAATGTAAGATATCCTACTCAAAAGTGAGAAGTAAATCTGTTTTGATCTTTCTCTTTCTCTTTATAAACCAAGTTATAACTAGTTGCAAATCCACTTTCCCAGGAATGACCACATGTGGTATTCATTGCAAACTGCACACGATTAAATGAGGGCCTTCCCCCAACAGGCAGTGACCAGAGCTTCACAGCCACTTCAATCAAGTGACTAGAATAAGCTCTTTTGCCATGACATATATTATAATTTAACATTCTCATATTAGGAGAAGAAATAGTTCGCTCACCTCAATGACTTTGGGATTGCAAAGAGAGAAAGCCTCCTGTGACAAATCAAAATGCAAAACAGAAAATATTCAGTAACTTCAGAAAGCTCCCTGTAAGTCATTTGCCAAGCAAGATATAAATTCTGGAAACAGAAATAGAGATGTTTAGCTAGAAATTGTCTTTTGAGACCACTAACTTCCAGTATTTCTCAGGAATTGAAAAAGTTTATTCTTTTATGCATAGATCTCACGGAATATATGGCTAAATGTCCTCAACACGGTGACATTCTCTTAGAAAATACAATATATAATTTTTTCTTGCTTTAGAAAAAGAAAGAGAGAAAGAAGCAGTAATAACAATTGACCTCCCCCATGGTGAGCACTTCCAGTGCATCCTTATACAATTGCCTCCTAATAAGTTTCTTTGCATTTGCATTAATATTGGGTATATCTCAATTCTATTTCAAGAGAGTATATCAGCACTACAAATCAACACGCAAATTCTTACTTGCAATCAAGAGAATTTCATATCCAGATAAAAGAAACGAGTCATTAAAAGCAATTTATTAACAGCCAATTTTCGAATATTAAGCAAGCATTTCAGGTTTAGGGTTAAATCATTCAATATAGGTCTCAATGTGTACAAAATACAAGCCCTAACTAACCCTAACTGTTGATACTATTATAAAAGTTGAAATCCAAACTCTTATCAGCCAATTACAGCAAACAAAGAGAAAATCATACCTTCAAACCGACAAAACAATCTTCTTCTGCGACTGGTGGGGTCTCTCTTCGCTGAAAACGACTCTTCTCCTCGCTGAAAACGACTGGTGGGGTATTCTGGTGGGGTCTCTCTTCTCACTGGCTAAAAACCACTCTCTTTTCTGGTGGGGTTTCTCTTCTCTCTCGCTGAAAACAACCGGTGGGGTTTTCTGGTGGGGTTCACTCTTCTCGTCGCTGAAAACGACGGTCTGGTGGGGTTTCTCCTCTCCTCTCACGATCAAATAATTCTTGCTGTTGCTTTCACTTTTAGCTTTTAGGGTATATATATGTGTGGGTATTGAGGTAATTTCTCAAAAAGGTGGTTATTAACAATTATAATTTCAAAGTTGGTTATTAAGGAAAGTTTATTGTTTTGAGTGGCTATTTCTAGTTTTCTCTCTATTTATTATGTGATGCATAAAAAAAAAGGCTTCTATTGTAATAGAGTTAGAATAAAATAATAAAATGTGATGCATAAAAGTTAGGCTTGTGACTTGTGCAAAAATGATTGTTGCCCATAAGAAAGACAGGGTATTTCCATTGGTTTACTTGCTTTTGACATTAGCATTGATTAAATCGATTGCTATTGCTACTTTTGAGATATCATTTTCAACTATAAAAATTATAAAAACTCGACTACGCAACAGGATGAGATCTCAATGGACGAATGATAATTTGGTTGTTTATATAGAAAATGGCATATCTAATGACAACATTTTCAAAAGATGAAACCACATCTATGATAGTTGTAAATTAATATGTTTGAAAAATTATATGAATCTATATGTTCAAACTTTTTGTTTAGACAAGTTTTTTGATTGGCCTTGGTATGCCCCTTATAAACTTGTTAATGCACTTTAAATTGTTAAAAAAAAAAATCATTTTTATTATTATTTAATGATGCACCCCCTGAGTGAAATTCCTGGATCCGTTCCTGCTAGTGCTAATAACCCTAATATTTATTAGATCCAAATATAATTATGGAAGGAAAAGAAAATTCTTAACAATAGAAAAATTATATATATATATATAATAAAAAGGCTAATTGGCAATGATGCCCCATAAACACTTCTAAAATATGCACTATGCCCCATATATATATATTTGGCAACTAAACCCCCTGAACTCTCATAAATTGACAATCGTTGAAGGAATTTACCTCATAGGGGGCAAAAAACCCAAGTGGTTGCCAATTTATGAGAATTCAAAGGGTTTAATGGCGAAAAAAAAAAGTATAGAGGGTAAGATGCAAATTCAGACATAGTTCATGGGACATCAGTGCCAATTAGCCTGATAAAATTGGTGGGATTCGTACAAAACTTGTAATTTGTATATATTTTTTTTATTATTAATTACAAATTTTTAAACTAAAATTTGATATTGGATGAAGAGATGATCACACTATACAATTTACTAATTTTTATAATTTTTTTTTTTTAATTTAACTTGTCTTTCCTAGTTAGATATTAAAATCCAATATATGTGAACACATGGCATCGTTTCATTGGATCTTCCCATCAACTCCTCTAGAGCCTCACACACACTAAAACAACGACGAGTTACATCTTCTTCCTGCTTTTTCTCCAATTAATCATTTTTGTTTCTCTTCGGACACAATACACACACTCTCTCAAAAACCCTCTTCGCTCAAAAATCCTAATTGAAAATACAATAACAAACCTAGTTTCGTATTTTTTTGAATTCCTCAAGGAAAAACACAGCTTTTACTCTCTCTCTCTCTCTCACTGTGTACCGCGTCACAGATAGACATACACAGCCACTATGAGCCGCTCCGCTGACCCCAGCTCGTAACGCGACCGCCGGAGGTAACCCTCATCTGTATCCGCATTGACATTTGGTTTTTGGGTGTATATAACATTGATGCATTTAGTTATTTGTTTGGTCATTTAGTTTTGTTTGGATTTTTTTTTTTTTAGTGATTCTTGGTTTTGGGTAGGGTTTTGTGTGTAATTTTATCTCATTCGTGTAAATTTGGTGACCCAGTAGCTGAATTTGGTTGCTTTTGTTATAGGAGTTGTTGCTAATTGTGTTTTTGAGTGGATGTTAGCTGAATTTTGTAGCTGCTTAGTAGTGACATGTTACAAAATCAAATGAGTTGAATTTATGAATAATTTTATTTTAATAATTGATAATGTCCTTGATATATCCCTGATGATTTCAAAATTCTGGGGTAAAGATATAAAAAAAAGTTACATATATCCCTGATATTTTTAAGATATTGGCTATATTTCTGTAAATTTGGACCCTCCCGTCTATCAACGAGATTGATATTTACTTCCTCAGCGATGAGAATATAGGTCTTGACCAATGGGGTAGACCGAGAGCCAAAACCTGTTTGAATTTGGAAAAGTAAATTCTTAGTTGATTTTTCATGAATATTATGACTACTGAACACAAAATACTGATTTGGGCCTGTTTTATATTTATTGATTGTGATTTGTGAATGTTGTGTTTGTTTAGTGATTCAGGGTTTGGTGGGGCTTCGGGTTATGGCAGCTTAGTCCGCTCATCCTCAAGCAAGAGGGATTACAATGTTGCCGAACCTCCAAGGAAGTTGGATTTGGATGGATTGACACCTTTCGAGAAGAATTTCTATGTCGAGTCTCCATCAGTGGCTGCAATGTCAGTGAAGGAGTGGAGGAGTATCAACTACAAAGGGAAATCACAGTGAAGGCCGAGATGTTCCCAAACCTGTCAAGAGTTTCAGCGATGTGGGGTTTCTTGGTACTTCCTATTTAGTGGTGACCACGGTTTGGTTAAACCGTCGGTTTTGTCCGCGGTTTAACCGGAACCGGCTTGGCCAAATCGAAACCGGAAACCGGAACCGAAACCGCCGGTTTGGAAACCGGTGGTTCCGGTTCCGGTTTCGGTTTGGGAGTCCCCCAAACCGTCCGAAACCGGCGGTTTTTGGGCAAAAACCACCGGTTGGTTTTAACCGGTCAAAACCGCCGGTTTTATTAAAAAAAAAAAAAAAAAAAAATCAACGAATCAGACGCTGCAACGTGGCAGCGTCTTTTAAAAAAATTACCGTTAAGGATTTAAAATATTAAAAAAAAAAAAAAAACAGCCAATCAGACGCTGCCACGTGGCAGCGTCTGATAAAAAAATTTTACCGTTAACCTTTTTAAATATTAAAAAAAAAATTAAAAAAAAATAACCAATCAGACGCTGCCACGTGGCAGCGTCTGATTTATACCGTTCTGACAGTTAAAAAAAAAAAAAAAAAAAAAATTTCCACCAATCACACGCTGCCACGTGGCAGCGTGTGAAAAAAAATTAAACCGTTCTGAATTTTAGACTGGCTGGGCAACGGCCAAAATTTTTTTTCTTTTTGCACCCCTCTATTTCTTTTATTTGCATATTCACCCCTCTCTACTATACTATAAATATCTCCCCATATTTCATTATTCTTCACACCACTCATTCTCTCAACTTCTCTCAACTCTCAATCTCAATTCTCAATTCTCAAATTCAAAATTCTCTCTACAATTTTATTTAATTCTCATTCATATATAAATTATTTCTTATATTTTTTACTATCTACTATTTTTTCAATTATCAAATTGATTTACAATATTTATTTCAACAATATAATTGTTTCTATATATATATTTTTCCAACAATATAATTGTTTATATATATATATTTTTCCAACAATACAATTTTTTCTATATATATATTTTTCCAACAATATAATTTTTTCTCTCATATATATATTTTTTTCAAAAATATATTTTTTTCAATCATATTTTTTTTACTCTATATTTTATTATTTATATTTATTTTTTATAATAAATATTTAAACATATTTTTTACTTGCTTACTCTATATTTTTTACTCATATTTTTCAATGGCAAGTGGGGGAGATAGTTCAAGAAATAGGGACAAAGGAAAGGCTCCAATGGGAAACTTGTTGGAAGATATTGGTCAAGCCGTCAGTTATGACGATTTGAATTTTCACCAATTCCTTCAAGATCGATTTGGATCTGATCCCCCTTCTGCTCATAATCCTCCTCTAACAATTCCCGAGTTCAACGAATTCGACCCCGCTCAAAATACACACCCTGAAAATCTATCTAATTCTAACCCCACAGCCTCTTCGGATGCTTTTTTTGTAGGTGAAGGTGAAGGTGAAGGTGAAGAAGAAAAGGAAGAAAAGCCACTGAAGTCCGAACTCTTCAAAGTGCATATGAAGAAAACCCCGATAGATAATGGTTTCCAAATCCAGTGCAATCACTGCGGCAGAAAATATAAAGTTGGAAGAAACTTCGGATATGGCACGTTATGGTCCCATATCAAAAGATGTCACCCATCTAAATACGCGGTATCGAACAACCAAACCCAAATCTCCAGGTACGCAACCCCTTCTAATCAATTATTTCATTACACGACTGAAAACAATAGAGAACAAATGGCATTAATGGTTGCAACTGAACACTTACCTTTTGGTTTTGGTGAGAAAGTAGGTTTTATTAATTATTGTCAAAAAGCATTAAATCCTGCAATGCAACGTGTTCCTAGATCCACTCTCACACGTACACTACATAACATTTACAGCAGAGAAAAAAACAAATTGAAAACATATTTTTCTGAATTTCAAGGTCGCGTTTCCGTATGTGCCGACATATGGAGCGACAATTTTGGTAGTCATTCATATTTGGGTGTCACATGTCATTATATGGATAATAACTAGGACATGCAAAAAAGAATTCTTGCATTTCGTGTTTTTGATGATTCGCATTCAGCTCAAAATATTTTTCAACTCCTTAAAATCATTTTTCAAGAGTATAATATCCTAAACAAAATTTTTGCTATTGGTTTTGATAATGCTGCAAGCAATACTGCATCTATTCCTATGTTACAAAAATTGTGCAATCCTTATTTCGGGGGTAAATTATTTCATCAACGTTGTGCATGTCATGTTTTAAATTTGTGTGTTCAAGCTGGATTATCAGAGCTTTCTACTTTTATTAAACCAATTAGAGATAGTATTAACTATATCTGGAGGCATAACAAATTCCAGAAACAATGGTTAAAATATTGCATTTTGAATAATATGCCTCCCAAAAAATTTTCTCGAGATATTACCACTCGTTGGAATTCAACTTATAAGTTGCTTTCTGAAAGTGTTGAATATAAGGAATTATTAGTTTCTTTTATTACTTATTATGTTCCTTCAATTTCTCTTCAATTGAACCATTGGGATGTATGTATAAAAATTCTTGAATTGTTACGTGTTTTCAATGATGCTACTGTCGCTTTATCTGGTGTTTACTATCTCACTACTCGTTCATTTGTTATTCAATGTGTTAATATTGTTGGTGCATTCAATGATTGTGATGTTGATCCTCAATTGAGTCTATGTGTTGATGCCATGAGGAGAAAATGGTTACAGTATTATGGGCAAATTCCAAATATTTACCTGATTGCAATGTGTTTAGATCCACGCTTTAAATTTGAATATTTGCAGGTTTATTTAGCTAATTATTACAAATGTTTAGATTTAGAAGTTGATGTTCTTCAGTCTTGTGATTCCGTTAAGGAATTGCTTTATGAATTTTACAATGAATATCTTAGAATATATGGTCCGTCTTTGAATGTGCCGGTTTCACAACCCCAACCCACATCTGATGGTAGTAGTTCTCAAAAATTTACATTAAGGGGCTTAGGGGATCGACTGTTTTCCGAAAGAACCAAAAAATTACGAACATCTTCTTCATCCTCAACGGAATCCGAGGTTGACCGGTATTTACAAGACAGTCATAAATTTAATGATGAAGAATTTCGTATCCAGGATTGGTGGAAGAGTCATCAACAAGATTATCCAATTTTGGCAATTATTGCCAAACAAATTCTTGGAACACCGGTTTCTACAGTTGCTGTGGAACAAGAATTTAGTGCAGGTGGAAATATTTTGGACCCAAGACGATCATCTATGTGTCCACAATCACTTGAAATGCAGTCATGTGTTGATGATTGGACAAAGGCCAAATATAGACAACAAGAACTTCAGCCGGATATAGCGAATGACTTCTTCGAAGATGAACAAGCGACGGGAACGGAAGGCAGTGAATAGATTCCGTTCCAACATCCAACCTTCAACACCGAGCAACTAATTAAAGGTAAAAGAACTACGTGGCCTTTGATTCCTCTACATTGATGGAGGATACGTAGGCAGCTTAATTATGGTAAAAAATTAAGTGCAAGGCCGATTTTTTTTTATTTTTTTTTTAATTTTAACTTTATTACATTGTAATATTGTATATTTGAATTCAAGCCTTCAAGGCCAATTTCTAATTTTATTTTATTTTATTTTTTGTGAAATTGTAAAGTTGTATTTATTAATAAATGTCAATTTATTTTTTTCTAAACATTGTGAACTACTTAAATACTTCAATGGAAAATGTTTGTAAATATATTGATTGGGATTTAGGAAAAAAAAATTGAAAAAAATAAAAAATGGTTGTAAATGTATTTTTATTTAATAATTTGTTCATTGAAAATTTGGAATTATGATTGGGAAAAATGGGAAGAATCAATATTAATTGGGATTTGAAAAAAAAATTGAAAAAAGAAAAGAAAAAATGGTTGTAAATATATTTTTATTTAATAATTTGTTCATTGGAAATTGGAATTATGATTGGGAAGAATTAAAATATTGATTATATAATAAATAAATAAATAAAAATATTGATTATTTAATATTTTAATTGGGTTAAAAAAAAAAAAAAAAAAAAACCGGAACCGGACAAAACCGGAACCGGAACCGGAACCGCCAAACCGGCGGTTCCAAACCGGTTAGAAACCGGTTTTTCCGGTTCCGGTTTCGGTTTTGGGTCCCTCCACCCAAAACCGAAACCGGAACCGAACCGGACCGGTGCCACCACTATTCCTATTGAATTGTTGAGAAATTTCTATATGTTTGTTTTTTTAGCTGTTGCAATTGTTTTGTCACTGTATATTTGAATTAGGAGAAAGTGAGCTAGAGCCTGGAGGTTTTTGTTTAAAGTTGCAGCTGACTTGTTGCAATAAAGAGTGAGCAGTTGCATTTGCTGTGATTCTAGGGTTAAATTGGTGGATAGACATTTTGATGACTCTTGGTTTTTATTTATTGTTTTTGGGTAATAGAAATCTGAAAATAGTCATTTAATGGCTCGTTTCTAAACTTAACGGAGTTCACACCTTTGATGTACCATTTGCTGCTTCTCTCATGAGTTCATACATGATCTTCTTTAATGTCATAACCCTGTAGGTTTATGCACCCGTTTATTTACAAGTTAACGTGAAACAAGCTTAACATTGAAATATTCATATAAATTTTACTTTACAGAAAATTTACCTATATAACTGTTTTTTGGATCTGAGATACTCTTTTTTGTTCCTTGGAAGTAGATTAGAATATTACTGCCATCTTTTATGGCTGCCATCTTTGATCCACTTCACGGCTACCAAAGCTTCTGATTCGATACAATCCAGGGCCAGACCCCAGTCTCTACCAAAAAAGAGTTGTCTAAGAATTGCCACTGTTTCTGCCACCTGGGCACCATAAGTAGCTTCCAGCACTTGGGAGCAAGAGGCCATAACGAAACCTGAAGAGTCACGAATGACAATGCCAAAAACCAATACAACCAGCACTCGTATCCACTACAGCTTTGCAATTGATTTTGAGCTCCCCAGTTGCCGGCGGAATCCACGCAAAATTCCTCCTACCACGCTCAGGCTTCAACTTCCCCATATCAGCTAAACATCGTTCATGGGCACATTATATAAATGCATTTTGGCAGTAGTTGAAGAACAATAAATGACTGAAAAAACTCATTACATATATAAAAAAGCAAAGTTGATTCAAGTGCTTTTACAATCATGTGCTTACATAGACTTAAGAGATGCATAAACTAACAAAATTGTATGACATAGAGAGATGCATGGAGCAATCTCCATTGGCCTTGAACCCTTCCATCTATAGTGTGTGTGTGTATATATATATATATAGTGTCCTTTGTGGCAAGCATTCTATTTCGGTTCTTGATGGTATGATATTATCAGCACAATGAATATACATCCACATTCTAACTAACCATTTGCTCGCTCTAAAATCATTTGGGTAGAAACACCGGTAGACTGGTTGAGAGTCTCAACTTGACCATGACTTTCTCCAAACGGTTCACATTTGCCAAGTAGAGACAACCAATCTACGAATATATAGCCAGTAGATTAGAACAACAAGCGAAGAATAAGTTCCCAAGTGAACGAACTAAGTAAGCAATTCAAATGAACCAATGCAGCAAACAGATGCAAATATATGACTAAAGTGACCACAGTACACGGTAAAAGTTCACAGTGAACTTAAAGAAATTACATGAAGGATTTCTTGCACTAATAAGAGCATATTTGCCCTATTTCAAGTGTAAAAAATGCACCGGCATCCAGATTATTTGTTAAGGGTGTCTAAGTGAGTGTAAAACACTACGGTAGAAAATTTAAGTATATTTGAACCAGGGTACTAACCACTGACCAGTGTTTCTAGTGAAGAAACTCTGTTGTAAACCGTTGTACCAACACGTCTTCTTGTCCGTGTTTTTGTTGGAAAAATGGTAAATTGATGAATGAGAAATTAATACTCAAAGTGCACCTGTTGAATTGGGAAAAATAATGAATCTCACATTGGTGGGAAAACAAATGCTAACCCAAGTATATATATACGATCACTTGTATAGTAGCTTACAAGCATGTGTAGCATAGAGGCTCTCACATGGATCGTGAGTTCGATGACTTGTGTGCGGAAATGTTGCAACGGTTCGAACCGTGGGTGTACACCCATGACTCAGCACATTTTTGCTACTTCATTGAATATTTCGAACCGTGGGTGTACACCCATGATTCAGAATTATTATTTTAAATTTTAAATTGTAACCACCAATTAATGGTGATTGATTTCCAATTAATTCAATTTCTGAATTAAATGGAAATTTTAAATTTTGAATTTAAAATATTCTGTCATTTTAATTGCCTTGATTAATGAGAGAATCAATCGGTATGATTCTTGGTTTAATTCCATATGTTTTTCTTCCCTTGAATGAGCTCCATATATATGGCCTTATTTTATTCATTTGATAGACACGAAATTTTAGATGTAGATGCCACCAGGTAGCAAAATAGCATACTGCTTCTTAGTGTTTTTTCTATTTTTGCTCTCTGTTTCTTTTACGTTTTGAGTTTCGGTGGTAAATTTTGACGGTAATTTGAGTTCGTTGAAAGAAGTTGTGCTTACACGCTTCTACTGTAAGAATCGTTGTATCCTGAGAGACAATACGCCAAACACATACGGTGTTAACGACGAATTTATCTTAAGGACATCATGTGAAACATGGGCCTCGATTTAGGTTCTTTGAACCAAATTTCTGTTTTATTTGTTTTCATTTGTATTTTGTTCGTATATGTAATTTGAAATAACAAATTTTTTGTAACAGTTTTAGATGTACCAACATTTTTTCCCAGCGAAGAACATCTCGGCAACAAAAAAACCAAACCCACGAGTCAAATAACAACTTCTAGATTACATATTCTTAGTAAGATAAACCTAGATGTTTCAGAATTACGCTAACTGAACTTTTATTAGATGATCTAGATGTTTGACGATAAAAATCAAGAAATTGGGTGGAAGTCTTTGCCTCCTTGTTTGTTGTTTGGTAATAAACTGGTTGTTCAAAAAAAAAATGAAGAAATTGGGCATGTATTAACTCTACATAGATAGAACCGACAAAGAGGATCTTTAACTAACATTTCTTGTACCAATAAGTAATCATCCTTAAGAATTTTCTGAAGTATTGTATCCTGAATACGTAAATACCAAATTAGAATTTTCATCATGCACATATAACCAAAAAATTCTATCTAGTTTTCTAAGATCAATAATGATTCGATATACTCTTTTTCCTTTTTTCATTTACAATCTTTATTTCATCCAAACAACTAATAACTCTCTATCCGGCCAATTAATCAAATACTCTACTAATAATTTTATTTTTTTAGATAAGAAGTTGTAAAGCACCAGCTTAGGAGAAATTTATTACATTAAAGAAAAATACAAAGACAGAAAAAAAAAAAAAAAAACAAACACTAATAAATACTCTACTAATAAATAATTCGACTAAAAAAACCCTATGTTGCTCATGATCATCAACATTATGGTGTCGGTGTACATCGTATCCTCACTTAGTCCTTTGGTTGTCTTCATCTCCTCGACGAATCTATCAACTATCAGTTAATAAATATTATATACTGTACTCTTTTTCTTCATTAGGTTTTTATCTCATGGAGTTTTCCTAGTAAGGTTTTAACGAGGCAATTTTGTACTCCAAATTCCTTCAGAGGTTAATTTGATATGTATATGACATATACTGTACTCTTTTTCCTTTGCTAGTTTTTTTCCCACTGGTACTAGCAAAGGTTTTAATGAGACATATTCTCTATACGATGGACATCCAAGGGAGAGTGTTATGAAAATATTAGTTAAATGGATATCCACATGCATTTATATATTTTATACAAGTAAATTGTAAACTCTTCATCACCCCACCATCTACTTAACACCCAAATTTTATGATCCAATTTATGATCACTATGAGGTGTTATGATATTGCCTTTTCATTTGCGTAACCATTTGATATTTTGATTATAAGGCTATAAAAGGAGCCTTTACATGTATTTGGACAATTGAGAAGTATTAAGGAATAAAAGAATCTCTTTTCTTGGGCTACTATTTTCTCTCTTTTCTTACTTTATATTTATGCTATTATGTTCTTGTTTATTTTATTTATTTCATAACAAAAACCATTTAATTTTATATAATTAAATCAAAATTTTAAAAAGTTAGGCATAAATAGATCAATAGTGGATGTGACAATAGCACCACTCTTTATATAATCAAATCAAAATTTTAAAAAGTGGGGCATAAATAGTTCGGTAGTGGGGGTACCAATAGCACCACTCATTAATTAAGATTACACATAGAAATGTTATCATGAATCCATAATATATACAACAAAATTATTTATTAGGGCTCAAAGGCCATATACATGCAATAACAGATATATTAGATTAAACTTATTCGATCAAAACCGTGACGGTCAAGGCGGAAGATGCTGAATCTGTAAGTTGACTGAACCATTTGGACAAACAAGGGAAGTTGCAGCATTACAAATATAGTCACCGGGAAAGAAGCTAGTATAGCAACTGGCACATAAACCCAATGCCATCTCTCGCAGAGTATAATAGTCAGAGCTGCTCCAAAAGCTATTATCATAGTAGCTATGGCAAAGAAGAGAGAACCGAGACCTATAATTAACTTCTTTGGTAGTGATTCGAGAAAGTCTTCTACCTCATACCGTGAAGTTAAGATAGCTAAAAACATTAATAGGGAAGTCAAAGAAGAAAACAGACCTAGTGTATCTGAAATAGCAAATAGTGTGAATACGTCCGTGTGTAAAAAAATTGGAATCCCTTTATCATTAATGTTGCCTCCTGGTATTGTAAAAGCTGCAGCAAACAGTACAGTCGCAATAAGAGTGGAAACAAGCATGCCAGACTTGGCAGTATCTTTCATCCATTTCTCTCCTTGCTTAGCCAACTCCTTATGCTCCTTCCTAAAAACATCTTTTGCTGTTTCATCCTCTGTATTTTTACATTCCCTAAGACTAGGAAATGTAATATTCTCCACTTCCTACAAAACATAAGACAAAATTAAGTGTTTATATATAGAGAGCTTCTTTTGACAATCCAATTTTTTCTTTTTACACTTCTTTTCTAAAAACACTCCATTCTCAAAATTTAAATTTAAAAAAATTCTAAAGACACTTCATTTTGTTACAAGATTATCCTTTTATCTTTTTTTTATTTAAATTATTAAAAAAAGAAATTATCTCTCCTAAATCATTAGATTAATTATTACATATTAAATACTCCCTCATAAATTTTTAATTACCATATTAAACTCTATCTCCTCCAATATATATCTCTAATTTTAGAAAAAAAAAAAAAAACTTACAAATAAGCTTGATTTATGTATATATTTAAAATAAAATAAAAAAAACTCAAAAAATAAGTACCTTGTTTTTTTTTTCTTAATTTAAATTGAAATATGAAAATACTTTTTGTTACTCTTGTAGGTATGTGATTGCCTAGAGAACTTTAATTCTTTTATTAGTGTTAGAAATTCTAAGTTTAATCGAATCTAGTTGTAACAATTCAAGCTTTAATATGTCTTTTTTTTTATAAAAAAAAATTAAGTTTTTTTTTTTTCTTTAACTATTAATCAGAGTGATTGAGAAAGTATGGAAATATGATTATTTAAAAAAAAAAATGGAGAGAGATTAATTATGAGAGAGTGTTTAATATGGTAATAACAGATTTAGGAGAGAGAGTTTAATACATAATATTTAATCTAATGATTTAAGAGAGAGAATTTCTTTTTTTAATAATTTAATTAGTTTGGAGTGTCTTTAAATTTTTTTGTTTTATTTAGTAATTTTAATTTAGGTTAAAATTGTCATTAATAAAAAATTTTAAATTGGAGTGTGAATAGACAATTTGTGGATTGTAAGGAGAAGCTCTCTTATATATAACATCAGATAACTTTATATTTGATATGCTAATTTTTTTTTTTTTTTTTTTTTTGACGTATATTTGATGTGCTAATTGATACCATTATATCTAATATATGGTAACATCATTAACTCTCATCAAGTATAAATATTAAGTAATGAAGTGTCCTAGGATTAGTTATTTACACTATTAATATTCAATAAATCTTGTAAGGTACGTAAATAATTTAAATTCTTGATGGTAAGAGTTAAAAAAAATCAATTCATCATTTCAAGATGACAGCTAGGGATTAATGGATTATTCCACTTGCCACTATAGCCGGCTTTAATTAGCAATGCTAAACATGAGTAGTTGTAATTAATTGGACATAATCAATACCTTAAACCATTGCAATTCTCTTTGCATTTGTAAAGCTGCACCTGAAACTGACAACAGTTTAAAAGCAGGAGCCAACTCCCCTGCCATAAGTAACGTAGTGGTCTTATTTGGTCCCTTCATGTGTACACACAAAGCCTCAATAATTGTTGGAGAGATCTCTTTTATTATTTTAACCATCTTTTCTTGCCGATATTCAATAGCAGCTTGCAGTATGTTTCGTTCATATATTGCATCCTCGTAAATCAGATCCGGAAAATGTTGTAAAAGGGTTCTTACAATCTCTTCAATCCCACCTTTAATGGCAATACCCAGGAGGTAATTTTGACTTTGAAGAAACAGCAGGATTTTTGTAAAGCTCATTTTAGAAAGTTGGGTGCAAACACGATTTATTAATTCAACAGCACATTTATGTTTCAACTTGGCATCTCGAACTTTTTGTACAGAGGGTGCTGCAAGTGAAAATCAGATAAAATATGTATAAGTTATAGTGTGGTAGAAAATGATATATTGGATAAATTTCATTCACTTGCATTTTGACCTTATTATACATTACAAGCAAATCATGCATGTACATGGTTGCTTACCCATTTTTGCATTAGCTTTCCACAGTAATCTTTTGAACCATCGAAGCACTATACAGAAATAACAAGAAATGCTCGGTAATGAATACGATTAGTCTGATAATATGTTGATTTAAAGAAGTTGAAAAGTAACATTGAAATTAATACAAAATTTTCAAACCTTGAGTCTTGAAGCTTGTCGATTGTACTGCTGGAAAGCTTTCCGTGATTTCTTGTACATTGTCCATATCTACTATTACTGAATGTACATTTTGTATTTCCACATGAACAACTTGAACCAACAAGAAGAAACCATTAAGAAAATTTCCAATAGAAAACCAAATACAAGTACGTATTTGATTTATTAGCACATTTTAAGTAAAAATTTGCTCAATGACAGAATACTTACATTTATAGATCAATCTTTCTAAAAATCCAAGATTACTTTGGCTAAAAAAGTGTGAAGGATTTTCTGCCAGCCAGTAGAGCAAAGAACGCCAAGATGTATCAAGGGTAATAGCCGATTCAGGATATTGTTCTACGTATTTCAAGGCTATATCTGTTGAAATTGAAACAAAAACAAAAAAACAAAAAAAATTATCATAGACCTATATCCGTAGAAGTTGGAAGTTGGAACACAAAAGGACATATAAATAATAAGAGTGTATATATATGTTTGTTAGTTCTTACCATGATAACCTGATTGAATTAGACTACGAAGGATTTGAAGTAAAGTTGATAGAGAGTCAACTTTGGTTACCGAACTAAGATACCATGCCAACTCCTTATTTCTTTCACTCCAGATAGAATTGAGAAGTGGCAGCCTTCCAGTTCTGTCCGGAATTTGTGGTAAATCAGCGTTCTTTTGAACCAATGCCTTAGCGGTCTTTAAGCTTCCACCTGCTGCAGCATAATGAAGGATTGTGTTTCCATATTTATCTTGCAATGCAATTGATTCTGGAGATAGATGTTCCAAAGTCTTTAGGATAAATCCCCATTGACAACTTATTGCTGCAACATGCAGTGCTGTTTGTGAAAGGCTTGTTATCCTAGCCGTCAATTCAATAGATGGACCTTGCTGGTTGAAAGGCATGAAACTGTTCAAATCGCCTCTTTGTGCAGCATTGATAAATGGTAGGTAGCGATTGTAACTATTACCTCCTGTTCATTCGCAATCAACGTACTATACTAATCATGATCGTAACTATCAAGATTTGGTACTCATCACCGCTACTATCACAAATAATCATGACCACAATTTCTTGAAGAAATAAATATGCATATGTCATCTAAGAATTTTCATGTGTACATGCTTATATTAAATGATAAATCTCTAGCTTCAAAAAAAAAAAAAAAAAAAAAAAAAAATGTTAATTAAATTCTCAGGTTCTAAAAATTTCTACTCTAAAAATGTTGAATTAAATTAAGTTGGTAACCGAGTACCAACTTAATAATTTGAGTTTTTATAGTAAAAAAAATGTGTTTTTGATAAAAATATCCTTAAAATACAATCAACAAAATCAGTCGGTCTTTCCAAGACTTATCAATGGTAATGCCAAAAAAAAAAATAAAGGACAATAAGTCTTTGGTGCCCTACCCGAGACTTATTGCATGTCTTTGGAAATAAGTTTTATCTTCTTCATTGACCTCGTTTTGACCTCCATTGGAGGTTGAGGTCATTTTGACCTCTAATGGAGGCAGGTTTGTTTGACCCGTAGGATTTTGAAAAAAAAAAATCAAAGAAAAAATATATATATATATTAGTAAAGAGTGGGGAAATTTTGTCTGTCACCATTATTTGGTGTCATTTAAACTCAAATTCTTAATTTAGTCACAATCATAAAAGTAAATAATTAAATTAAAGAGTGTTATTTACCTATATTCTCACTTCTCTCTTATCATTATTATAACATACTATAGGAGATCTGTTAAGTACCTAAGTAAAAATGACACATTAAACAAATTATATATTTTAGGGCTACTTACCGAATGCATCATCTTCAATCTGTGGTTCCTCTGAAATTCTACTGGGAGAAGATTCATTAACTTCAATATGGGGTTGGGACAACTGTGGTTCCTGCTCTGAAGTATCACTGGAAGAACATTCATCAATTTCAATATGGTCTGCCAAATGTGGTTCCTGCTCTGAAGTATCACTGGAAGAACATTCATCAATTTCAATATGGTCGGCCAACTGTGGTTCCTGCTCTGAAATACCACTGCAAGAACATTCACCAACTTCAATCTGTGGTTTGTTTGAAATACCATTTGGCACGTTGTCCTGATCCTTTTTAACATTTGATTGTGCAACTCCACTCTCGTGTTGTTGTGACATTGTGTATTTTTGTACTCTAGAGAAATAGAGAGGATGTGTTAATGTTTACCTCTTTGATCCATTATAGGAAACATAAATATTATAAAAAAATTATTAGTTATCCCAATTGTCAATGATGTAAGTAAAAGGAAAAAACTTGCATTAGTGTAAAATCTAGCACCTAATCAACTCTCTCAAATATATATAATATATGGTCGGTCTAATGGGTATATAGAACATCGGAGTACGTACCATACACATTAAAAAAAACTTATTTAATTTGTAATCATAATCTTTTTGGTATGATCATATTAATTCATATGGTGATTACATACGATTTATATACAACATTAAAATTTAAGTTCTGCTTTTCTCTCTTTTTAAAGTGAACCATGTTTTTACTTTTAATCAAGAATGATCTGAATGAAACTAGCAAAAGAATTAAATGTGTTTCTCAACAAGGGATTCTTCATTCTTTCAAAAAAAAAAAAAAAAATCAAATAAAATGCAATTCAATTGAGATGTAATTATAAGATGCACATAACATAGTAATGTTAATTAAGTTATTAAAGAAATCAAATAATTAAAAGAAATAGCAGTAACCTGGAATGGAAGCTAGCTGAAGGTGTGCGAGAAACAAAGTGACTTCACTTCTTAACAGCTACTTTTGTTTTCTTTTTTAACGGGAAAGAATGTGCAATTTGCACATTAAATAGCGAAGGGAAACACTCACTTTCCATGAATTTTGTACAAAAACGACTTTGTCCAAAATTGACGTTGACTGACCAGATTAAATGAATGACACTTTTTCCAAAACACACACTTCACTTAATGGAAAACTGAACCATGAGGGGCCCAGGGCCCAGGACCCAAATGGGAAGAGAATACTTTTGCTCACTCCCTTTCAAAGGAGGTAACCATTACCCCCCTCTTAAATGGATGACATGTGTCATAGAGGAATAAATTTTTAAACAATTTTACCCCTCCATAGACACATGTCATGTGTATGGGAGGGGGGTAATGCTTACCCCCCTTGAAAGGGGGGTGAACAAAAATGGACTCTGACCGATTTTTTGAAAACAAGACCCATATATTGATGATGTGGCACTTCATGGGTCTTGTGTTTGGGTCTCAACCATTGTGGATACTCTTACTCACTGTGGCTATGGGGATAATCAAGAAAAATTAGACCAGATTAATTGAATGACAAGTAACAATTATGTATCAACAACGAACTTTCAACTCATATAATTGATCAAAAATTTTACATATTGACTCCAATCGTTTCAAGTCGTGCCTTAGAATGTCACTTTTACAGAAGCAGGGCCCGGAATGTGGTAGGTTTGCAGCGGATGTCATTAATAAGTCTTGCTAATAAGGTTTTGATGAATAAAATGGTTAATCGGGAACAATATCGCTAATTTTTTGAAGGTAAATAGTACAAACATATCTTGAGCCTTGAGGTATGGTAAAAATCCTTAATACTCAACCTTTAGCTTTAATTACACAAGCATGCCCACATCAGTCAACAACAGTTAAAGATAATGGTTGACCAAACTTTTTAGATGAAATGTTCAAATTGCCCATGCGTAAGAAACTTAAAATAGAAAGTGCGAGGATGATGAACGATCCAGATATAAAGCTTAAAAGATTAACAATCCATATTTTTAATGAATATAAAATTAAATTTTTAAAAAAAATAAAAAAATCTTTTATTTTATTTTTATTTTATTTTTACTTTATATTAATTTAAAATATGAACTGATCATCATCCTCGCCCTCTAAGATGCACATAACATAATATTGTTAATTAAGTTATTAAAGAAAGCAATAAAAAGAAACAAAGTGACTTCACTTTACTCAAGTTTTTTGGTTCTTAGTCTCATTTCCAACAAAGGAGATTGAAACCATAGGAGATTTTAAAATCACTTGTAGGGACGGCAAAAATTCCAAACCCGCTAGGTCCCGGTCAATTTGGGGCGGGTAATGGAGTTGGTTTGGGGCATATTTCTTGACCCGGTCAGGTTATCGGTTCGGGTATGGGGCAGTCATTTTTGACCCGACCTGCCCCGTTTGACCCGGAATATACATATATTAAAAATATATTTTTTAAATATAAAAGGAAAAGAAAGAAGGAAACCCTATGTTGGCTGAAAAGAAAACAATTTGAAATAAAACAATTTGAATTTTTTATGTTTAAACTATTTTGATGAAGATGTTGAATGGATTTTATTGATACTTAAAATGTTGTATGTATTTTATATTTTTGTTCAAGTCATTTTGAGATTTGTATTTTGTACTTTATGAATGAATTTAATGTTCATTAAACTTAGTTATAGTATTATATTAAATTTAAATTTACGTAAATGAATCGAGTCATTCGGGTTGGGTTTGGGGCACCCCCGACCCAAATAGATCGGGTTTATGGCGGAAATTGAAAACCCATTCGGGTCACGGATCGAGTTTAGGACAACCGTTAAAAACCAAATTTCAGGTTTGGGGTAGCCTTGATTCGCTCGACCCGCCACATTGCCATTCCTAATCACTTGTAGTCAGCTATTTTTTTTTTAAATGCAGACAACTACTTTTCATAGAGTCAAAAGAGTGTTTAATTAATTAATTTATTTATTTTTATTGTTGGATTTGTTCCATTTGGATTGTGCAATTTGCATATTAAATAAGGGTAAATTGCACAATCTTACCCTAAGGTATTGGTTAAAGGCTTAATATTCAACATTTGGTGTTAATTACAAAAACCTACCCTCATGTTAGTCAATGACCGTTACATTTAACTGTTGACTAGAGTTGTGGAGGCTAAAATCGTCAATTTATCAGTCAATTTTTTTTTTCTGGGTAGGTCAATTAAATTGTTTTAAATCACTTTGAAATAATTAAATTTATAACATATAATGCTAACAAAACAAATAATTAATTATTAAAATTTAAAAATTCATAAAAATATCAATTTTGGAGGTCATTTTCGACCTCCATAGTTTAAGTTGAAGGCTGACGGAAGTCCATGGGAGGATGCTCATCCCAGTCTTCAGGGTCTCATCCTCTTATCTTTCCTTTTCTAACATTGTCATCTATTTCTACCCGATTTCAAGCTCTCAAAACTCCAATAGTGGTGGTGTTTGTTTGATTTGGATGTTGATTTAATTAATTGGTTTGGGTGTTGGTTTAATTGATTGATTTGGGTGAAAAAATTGTGCTTTTGTTGATTGATTAGGGTGGTGTGATTGTGCTTTTGTTTATCGATTTGGATTGGGTTTTGGTTTGAGATTGTAATTTGGATGAGTGCTCTAATATATGTTTTTGGCAGATTTAGGGGTGATAAAATTGGAAATAAAAATTATGATATTGCTTCAATTTGCTTTATGAGTTTACTGGTTCTGGGTATATTGTTGCTTTCATGGTGAAATGAGTTTTTCCAAAATAACAAATTCTTCTATTTCTTTTTTAAGAAAAAAAATTCTTCTTTGAGTTTTTTTTTTTTTTTTTTTTTGAAATTTCTTCTTCGAGTTTTTTTAGTAAGGTAAAATTCATCTTCTTTTTTTTTTTGTAGTTTGACTTTTATTATAATTTATATATATATATTTTTAAACCAAAATCGAAATTATTATAAATTTATTAATATTTAATATTCTTAAATTGATTAGTTTAAAATTAACTTAGTCTTAGGAGTAAGTATGACTTTTTATTAATAAAGAGTAGGGGCATTATAGACATTTAACTAGCCAAACTAAGTCAACCGTTAAATCTAACAACCGTTTACTAACATGAGGGTAAGTTTTTGTAATTAACACCAAAAGTTGAATATTAAGCCTTTATACCATACCTCAGGGCATATTTGTGCAATTTGCCCATTAAATAATAATAATAATAAAGGAAAACACACACTTTCCAGTTTCCACGAAACTTGTACTGAAACGACTTCTTCCAAAATTGACGTTGACCGACTTAACAAAACACACACATTCGTCATTGAATAAAGGGATATAATTTTTCCACTAACCTTCGACTCGTATAACTGATTAAAGGGGATCTCAACAACAACAACTACAACAAAACCAAAATAAAAATAAAAATAAAAATAAAAATAAAAAATAATAATAATAAAGGGATATAATCATTTTCCCCATATAGTTTATCATATTTGGCCAATTATCCCCCTAAAAATGAAATTATTCGTCAGTTTGTCCTGATATAAAATATATTAGGATGAAGAATATAGACCATTAGATTTACATATCTTGACTTAAAGTGTATGCACTTATCAAAACTTCTTCATAATCTATGGTCCACATTCTTTGTCTTGAAATATTTTATATCATGATGAACTGACAGTGGAAAGACTATATATATATATATATCAGTCTCGTTCTCATGCTGACGTCCTGATATAACTTTATGAGGTTATTGAATGTGGGCCACTAGTTTAAAACTAGTGGCTCACATTCAATATCCTCATAAAGTTATATCATGACGTTCTCATTTGAACATTTCTTTATATATATATACAAGTCAGTGCACTCATCAATGTGTTGGATGTGGATCATTATATTTACATACTTTGAATCAAAGTGTATACACTTGTCAAAGTTTCTCCATAATCAATGGTCCACATGCATTGGTACTGATGTAGTTACATCAATACGCACTGATCAAAACGGGACCTATATATATATATGGTGGTTCTCTAATAAGGACGTCATGAAATTATAAATTAAGGACGTTCAACTACAGCCACACATTTACATTAAGTGTGGATATTTGTTAATGTGGGGTTATAGGCCCAATGTGAATGTGGTTGGACGTCCTGAAATTATAAAGTCAGGACATCCTGACTAAAGAACCACCATGTGTATATATATAACAGGGTACGGGGACGGGGCGAGGCGAGGACTTGAAATCCCGTAATCATACTGAAATTAAATTGGGGATTGGAAAAAATACCGGTCTCATACCACAACTTAAATGGTACGGTTAAAACCGTCTCTAATAGGACGGGTCTCTACGGATTCCCGGATTAATAGGTCATTTTGACATCCTTTACCCCTCAATAGACACATGTCATGTTTTTGGGAGGAGGTGAGCAAAAAAGGCCTCAACAATTAAACCCTTTTGCTTTTGTGTAAAGGTAATATCTTCTTCACAATTTTTTTTTTTTTTTTTTTTTGGGGTATAAAATTGTCCAAACCCTTTATCTTTTAAGACAATTTTACCTCTCAATAGACACATACCATGTTTTTAGGAGGGGGTGAGCAAAAATGGACTCAACAATTAAACCTTTTTGTGTAAAGGTAATATCTCCTTGCATTCTTCACAAATTCGGCCATGTGTTACAATTCAATTGGGTCACATCACTGGATCAGTATTTTGAATGTTGACCGATTAGCACCCAAGCATTATCCAAAATCTAATGATGTGATCATAATTTTTACATCCATACTATTAAACACGCGATTTGATACAATTAAAATAATAATCAAAATTTACCATTAACATCAAATTAGCTACGGCACCGACAGATCCAAATGACATTTGAGGTGTGGTTGCTTTAATCTTGCAACGTGAGACACATATAATCAACGAAGGAGATATTCTCATTTCCAACAAGGGAGATAATTAACAAAATGACTTCACTTCACTCCCTGCACCAGACAGCCAAATGTTGCCTAGATTAAGGGGTCGTTTGTTTTTTTGTCTGAAGACTGAATAGTCCTGAATTTTACTGAAGACTGAATAGTGACTGAAACCTGAATCTGAATGACATGTTTGTTTTTTTTTTCCTCGCATCTGAATGTATTGTCAACATGTTTGTTTTTTACAAATAAAATTGTCTGAAAAGAAGTAATTTTACATCTATACCCATGTTAAACAATTATACATATAATATAGAATAAAAACAATCCAAAAATAATAATTATGTATGAACACATATAATCATGATCTTCTTTTTCGATTACAAACAAACTTTATTTTTACTAAAAAAAGAAAAGGTTTTTTTTTTAAAAAAAAAAAATAAAATAAAATGGGAGCATGAAAACTCACACAAAACACTCTAAAAAAAATAATATATAAATACATCACCCTAATATCATAATAAAGTATTGATATTAAATACTAATATGAGAAGTGATTATGGTTCTTTTTTTATTTTTAAAGCTATTTAAAATAAGCAATATATTAAAATAAATATTTCTATACAATATATAATTATGATGAAATTGGAAATATGTTTTATATGGAGGATAGTATCGGAAGAAAAGATTTTGGATTGTATTTAATGTAATTCAGTGATTTACAATTAAGTAAAAAGTCAGGATTTTTTACTTTTTATTTTAAGTTGTTTTTTGGTATTTTTAAGTTGTTTGACCACTTAAAAAAACAAACAAAACAACTTAATAATAATGATTCAGACCCATTAAGTCTTAAGTGGAAAAAACAAACGACCCCTAAATGAATGACAATTATGTATTACAATGATTCAGACAAAGAACTTTCAACTCATATAATTGATCAAAGTTTTTGCATGTTGACTTCAATTGTTTCGAGTCTTTCCTCATATAATTCTATGAGTTCCGAGGAAATTGCAAACTAGTGCTCTAGTAGAAATTTCAACTCATATAATTGGTCAAAGTAGTGTAACGGCTACATGAGGATATTTGAAGGCGGTAGGGTTGACGTTGACTGACTTGACTCCCGGTGGTTGTGGGGACAATCAAGATTAAATGAATGACAACGTACTATGTATCGACAATGAACTTTCAACTTAAGTAATTGATCAAAAACCTTACATATTGACTCCAGTCGTTTTGAGGCTTTTCTCGTGGTTTTCTTTTCTCCTTATACTACTTTAGTGAGTGTAATTTCTATGAATTCCATATTGATTCAAAGTGTATGCACTTGTTAAAGTTTCTCCATAATCAATGGTTCACATGTATTGGTACTGATGTAGTTATATCAATACGCACTGATCAAAACGGGACATATATATATATATATACGATGGTTCTCTAGTAAGGATGTCATGAAATTATAAATTAAGGACGTTCAACCACAGCCACACATTTATAATAAGAGCATCCACAATGGTGTGGAAAAGAGACCCAAATAAGAAGATCCATTTTTATTTGGGTTCTATGGATGCCACAATGGTGTAAAAAGAGAGCCAAAAAATAAGACCCAAATGTGGGCCCCACCACACTAAACCCAAATTGGGTTCAAATTTAGAACTCCATTTGGGTCTTGCCCAATAATTGAGATTGGGTTTCCAATACCTCACAATCATTAGTTTGGGCTTATATATATATATATAAATATATATATATTATTTAAATTTAAATATATAATTATTAATTTCAATAATTATATATAATGAAAAAATATAAATAAATTTAATATATATGTTTCAATTATTTAAATTTAAATATATAATTATTAATTTCAATGATTATATATATAATGAAAAAATATAAATAAATTTAATTTTAATTTTAAAATTTTATTTTAATGAAATTAAAATAATTTGAATGAAAACATTAATTTTTGAAGGTTTGGAACCGGAATCGGAACCGAATCTTTACAACCGGAACCAGTTTTAAAGGTTCGGAACCGGAACTAAACCAGGAACCGTTGAAACTGTTGGAACCGAACCAGAACCGTCAGTTCGAAAAGGAACTGGAACCGGAACCGGAACCGATTCAGAATAGGTGCAATGTATAATCGTAGACAATATTTTGTTTTAAATATTTATTTTTATTGTTGATGTAATTCGGTTGTGATAATTTTAAATTAATAAAATGTTTTATTTTAAATTAATTATAATTTGTTAAATAATTTTGATAGTGTTGATATTTAAAATATATTATATAATTTATTTATTAATATATTATTATATAATATTTTAAAGAAAAGTAATGATTGTTTGGAAAAAAGTAAAAAAAGTAGATTCACTTTCTCTTTTTTTTAATTTAGCCTGGGGAAAATAGACCAAAATAAATATGACCCGAATGGGAAGACCCATTATTTGAAAACAAGACCCATATTTGATGATGTGGCAAAAATAGGTCTTGTGTTTGGGTCTCAACCATTGTGGATGCTCTAAGTGTGGATATTTGTTAATGTGAGGCTATAGGCCCAATGTGAATGTGGTTGGACATCCTGAAATTATAAAGTCAGGACATCCTGACTAGAGAACCACCGTGTGTATATATATAACAGAGTACAGGGATGGGGCAGGGCAAGGCGAGGACTTGAAATCCCGTGATCATACTGAAATTAAATTGGGGATTAGAAAAAATACCGACCTTATACCACAACTTAAATGGTACGGTTAAAACCGTCTCTAACGGGACTGGTCTCTACGGATCCCCGGATTAATAGGTAATTTTGACATTCCTAAATGTTGTAGGATCTTTCTAAAATTTAATAGATAGGCGTTCCGGTACGGTACGAGTCGTTGGCTTAGTCGTATACCATGACCCAGCACCACGTGATCAGAGAGGGTACACAGTAGTACACTGTACACTGTACACTGCTTGTTTTGTCTCCATCTGTTTGATTTTAGTTGATCGATCGTTTAAATTCATTACTTTTGGTCCTCGTGTCGCTTTCGCACTTGGCTGTCACCTTGCTCAAATCGGACGGCTCTAATAATAGATGATTTCCTACAATGTTTCTACGATAATTTATTACAAGTAAAAAACTAAAATAATGCTTGGATGCCGACAGTTAGCACTCGGTCTAATTGAATTATAAGTTTATAACACATGGTCAGATGGTCTTTTTTCTTTTATCCATTCTAAACAATTAAGAGTCCATTTTTACTCACCCCCTGAGGAGGTGGACAATTTTCTTTTATCCTTCAATAGACATATGTCATGTTAAACCCTTTTGCTTTTGTGTAAAGGTAATATCTTCTTCACAATTTTTTTTATTTTATCTTTTAAGACAATTTTACCCCTCAATAGACATGTCCAAACTCTTTATCTTTTAAGACAATTTTACCCCTCAATAGACACATGCCATGTTTTTAAGAGGGGGTGAGCAAAAATGGACTCAACAATTAAACTTTTTTGTGTAAAGGTAATATCTCCTTGCATTCTTCACAAATTCGGTCATGTGTTACAATTCAATTGGGTCACATCACTGAATCGATATTTTGAATGCTAACCGATTAGCACCTAAGCATTATCTAAAAACTAATGATGTGATCATAATTTCTACATCCATACTATTAAACACACGATTTGATACAATTAAAATAATAATCAAAATTTACCATTAACATCAAATTAGCTACGGCACCGACAGATCCAAATGACATTTGATGTGTGGTTGCCTTTTTTTTTTTTTTTTTTTTTTTTTTTTTTTTTTTTTTTTTTTTTTTTTTAATACAGATGTGTGGTTGCTTTAATCTTGCAACGTGAGACACATAATCAACAAAGGAGATATTCTCATTTCCAACAAGGGAGATAATTAACAAAATGACTTCACTTCACTCCCTGCACCAGACAGCCAAATGTTGCCAAGATTAAATGAATGGCAACTATGTATTACAAGGATTCAGACAAAGAACTTTCAACTCATATAATTGTTCAAAGTTTTTGCATATTGACTTCAACTGTTTCGAGTCTTTCCTCATATAATTCTATGAGTTTCGAGGAAATTGCAAACTAGTGCTCTAGTAGAATTTTCAACTCATATAATTGGTCAAAGTAGTGTAACATTTCCAACAAGGGAGATAATTAACAAAATGACTTCACTTCACTCCCTGCACCAGACAGCCAAATGTTGCCAAGATTAAATGAATGGCAACTATGTATTACAAGGATTCAGACAAAGAACTTTCAACTCATATAATTGTTCAAAGTTTTTGCATATTGACTTCAACTGTTTCGAGTCTTTCCTCATATAATTCTATGAGTTTCGAGGAAATTGCAAACTAGTGCTCTAGTAGAATTTTCAACTCATATAATTGGTCAAAGTAGTGTAACGGCTACAGGAGGATATTTGAAGGTGGTAGGGTTGACGTTGACTGACTTGACTCCTGGTGGCTGCGGGGACAATCAAGATTAAATGAATGACAACGTACTATGTATTGACAATGAACTTTCAACTTAAATAATTGATCAAAAACCTTACATATTGACTCCAGTCGTTTTGAGGCTTTTCTCGTGGTTTTCTTTTCTCCTTATACTACTTTAGTGAGTGTAATTTCTATGAATTCAGAAGAAATTGCAAAGTAGTTCCCTAGGATGTCGCTTTTAGTGAAGGAGGGCCCTGACGGTGGTAGGTTTACAACAGATGTCATTAATAAGTCCTGTCGATAAGGTTTTGATGAATAAAATGGTTAAAAGGGAACATAAAGAAAATATTTCATTACACTAATTGTACAAACTTACCTTGAGGCCAGAGAGGTATGGTAAAAATTCTTAATATTCAACCCTTAGCCTTAATTACACAAACATGTCTTCACTTCAATCAACAACAGTTAAAGATAACGGTTGACCAAACTTTTTAGATGAAAAGTCCAAATTGATCCATATTTTAATGAATATAAAATTAAATTAATTATTATTTTTTTCAAAAAAAAAAAAGGTCAATTACAGTTGTTTTTTTTATAAAATAAAAAATAAAAAAATCTTTTGCTTTTTATTTATTTTTATATAATTTTTATTTTTGCTTTTTATTAATTGAAAATCTGAACCATTCATCATCCTCATGGACCTCATCCTCTCTATTTTAAGCTTTTTCAGCTTGGGCAATTTGGATTTTTCATCTAAAAAATTTGATCAACCATTATCTTTAACGGTAGTTGATGGCATGAGAGTATATTTGTGTAATTAAGATCAAAGGTTGAATATTAAGCCTTTTAGTCATACTTAAAGGTAAGTTTGTAAAAAAAAATTGAAAATAGTTCCTGCAAATTTATCAAAACGACCCTTGTAATTCAATTTTTTTTCTAAATCAAAGCAGAGTTTATCTTTCTACCGTCTATTCAGCCTTTTTTTTCTTGCTTCTTTTTCCTCTTTGTATTTTTAATTTGACCTACACTCACCACTCGCAACAAACTAGAGTTTTTATTAACAACTTTCCCTCTCATTCTCTAAAGTTGCTTCAATCTCTTTCGCTAGTTAAAAAAATTTGGTCTTCAAACTAAGTATGTTTTTATGGATTATATACATTTGAATTTGATTATTTTATTTTGTTTTGAAATTTTATGATTAATCTAAATTTTAGTTTATTAATGATATATTATCATATTTGGTTCAATCTCTTTATCAATATATATATATATATAAATTAATCTTCAAACATAGTGTGTTTTGGGAATTGCATATATTTGAATATTTATTGAATTTTAGAGTTATTGTAGTTTTTAATTTATTAAATTTTAGAATTAATCTAATTTCAAAATTTAAAAGTAACTATATAAAAATCGAGTACTAATTATTTTGATATGTCTGCACCCTAAAAAACGAGAGCTTCTCCTTGCAATCCACAAATTATCTATTCACACTCCAATTTGATTTTTTTTTATTAATGACAATTTTAACCTAAATTAAAATTACTAAAAAGACAAAAAAAAAATTTTTTAAAAAATTTAAGACACTCCAAACTAATTAAATTATTAAAAAAAAATTCTCTCTCATAAATCATTAAATTAAATATTACGTATTAAACTCTCCCTCCTAAATCTATTATTACCATATTAAACATTCTCTCCTAATTAATCTCTCTCCATTTTTTTAAAAAAAAAATAAATAAAAAATCATATTTCCATACTTTCTCGATCATTCGCTTATTAATAGTTAAAGAAAAAAAAAAAAAAAACTTATCAACATTTTAATTTTTTACTAACAGTAATATATATATATTTATTAAAAAGTTAATTTTCAAAAAAAAAAATATATATATATATATATGAAAGCTTGAATTTTTTTAACTAGATTCGATTAAATCCAAAATTTCTAAGACCAATGAAATAATTAAAGTTCTCTAGGTAATCACATACCTATAAGAGTAACAAAAAACATTTTCATATTTCGATTAAAAAAAAAAAAAAAAAACAAGGTACCTTTTTTTTATATATATAAATATATACATACATATGGTTCTTAAAAATCAAGCTTATTAGTAAGTTTTTTTTTCCCTTAACTGTTAGTCTTGTTTGAGAACAAATAGAGGTAGAAAATTAGAGATATGTATTGAAGGAGTGAGAGTTTAATATGATAATTAAAAATTTAGGAGAGAGTATTTAATATGTAATAATTAATCAAATGATTTAGGAGAGATACTTTTTTTTTAATTTAATAATTTAATTTAAAAAAGATAAAAAAGGATAATTTTGTAATAAAATGAAGTGTCTTTAAAACTTTTTAAAATTTAAATTTTTAGAATGAAGTGTTTTTAGAAAAAAAATGTAAAAAGAAAAAATTGGATTGTCAAAAGAAACTCTCCTAAAAAATATACTAATAATAAGAAAATTAATTTCTTCAAATAATAATTTTGATATCATAAATAAAAAATTAAAAATTAAATATATAAGCAAAAAATTAAAATTAAAACCAAATAAACAAATAAATTTCCTCTTCAATCATCATTAATAACATCTATTAAAGAAAAAACAATATAAATAAACTTTTTTTTTCGAGATCTGGAAACTATTTGATCTTCATCTTCTTCTTTATCAACCACCATCACCATTTTCTTCCAAATTCATCAGCATCAATTAAAACAAATATATATATATATATATATACAAAGAAAACAATAATAAAAACTATGCTTTCATACTTTAACCAAATTTATTATTTTCCGACTATAATTTATTATTTTCAGTGTTATATTATAATTTATAAAGTATCACTTTAACCAAATTGCTTTGATAAATGATGCAGTAAAGATGTTACTTTCAATTTAAATCAAAGTTCGTTCACTGGGATCGGTGATTCAATAGGTTGAAAACTAATTAGCCTAAGGAAAATCTACTCTAAGTGCGTGAAAAATAAATTGCATAATGCTTTGAGGTTTGGAAAATGATTTGGTTGCTTGAAAATACTTAAAAATGTAAACTTGCAAAGTAAAAATGCAAACTTGAGAAATAAAAACTAAGCTAAACACAACAACAAACACACAAGAAGTAAATATATAGGATAAAACACTAGGGAATAAATGCAACCTTCCTTAGACCACTCAATGTTCTCACTTAGTCTCATTAAGCACTTCAATCCAATTTTAGGGCTTGTTTTAGGAAATAGATCAATTAAGTCCTAGGGTCCTTCTCATTACTCCCACAAGGTCATGTGACAAGCAATAGTCAAAACCCATATTTAACACAAAACTCTAAGCCAAGTTGGTCTAGCATGGTCATGTATAAACCAACATTCTCAATTACTAAGCTTGTGAAAGAATTAGATGGGATGGTCACCCACATCTACTCTCAACACCTTAAATAAACCAACTCTCAAACTCATATCTCTTGTGGTCACAATAAAACATGAGTAGAGAAATTAGAGCAATTGATTCAATAATTGAGACTAAAATCAAATTGAATTAGAGAATAGACTAATTAATTACATAGAGTAGTCCAATACGGTTACATTAATCCCATAGCTAAAATTAGTTACACATTAATGAAAAATAAACAAAGAAGGGAAAAGTGTAGAGAAAACCCATAGAGTCCATGTGAGCTTCTCCTTTGTTCTTTGTAGTTCCTTCTTCTCCTTCCTTGAATAATCTTCCAAAAATAGATGGAAATGGGTGATGATGTAGAGAAAAGGGGTGTGTGGAAGAGATGGTGAAATGAAAATGGTTGGGTTGTGGTTAGAAAGCTTAAAAATGGAGTTTTTGGGGGTTTTGGTTCAATAGGGGTTTTTGTGGTGATGGGGGTTGGTTCCAGCCTGCAGAGAAGAGGCAAAGATGATATATTTATAAGCTGGGCAAATAAGGGCACGAAAATGTAAAATTACGAAACTACCCTCGGATATAAAATTACAAAAATGCCATTGGTGGCTGTCAAGGTCGCTGTTGGTGGCAGCGACCACATTGGGGGCGAAGATCACTGGAATTGTTGAGGGGAGGAGGTCGCTGGCATGTTGGCTGTTGAGTGGCGAACCTCACGGCGACCGGTTCAAGCTTGGTTGGCCATAAAGGTTGGGAGGTTTTGGAGGTTTGGGGAAACCTTGCATGGAGGCTTGGAAGTGGTGGAAAACGGACCGGGGGAAGGTGCGCCGTCGTTCTGGGCAGAAAACCGTCGGAAAAGACGCCGGAAAGACGCCGGACGAGGTCGGGTTGTGGTCGGGTCGAACGCCGAGTATGTTCGGGTCAAGTCGGGTCACAGGTCTGCAATCCGGGTCAGCAGCAGGTTGAAGACGATGTGACGTCACGATGACGTCAGCGCCCATGTCCAAAACGCACCGTTTCATTTATGACGTGGCGTGCACGCGAGCTTTGGCTGGCAAATTACATAAAGTTCCCCTCATCTCTTCCTTAAACACAGAATCTTCAGTATATTCTCCCTATTTTTCACTTTGACCCCCATTTCTCCAAAATTACACCATTGTCCCTGAACTCCAAAAATACCTGAAACACTTATTTTAACATGTTAAATACCCAGTTTTACCCAAGGAACAAGCACAAGAAGTAGGAATTGGGGACCTAAATATAGGTATAAAAATGGTACGATCAATAAACAACCATATATCAAGCCAAGAAAAACTATGCATTCATACTTTGGGAATATATATATATATATATATATGTATTTTGTTTTAGCTCACCCTAGCAGAATATCATGGGTATGCCCTAGTTAATATATATATATAAACGCATGTACAATTTTTCTATTGTCAGTTTGTCCTGATATAAAATATATCAGGATGAAAAATGTGAATCATTAGATTTATATACTTTGACTCAAAGTGCATACACTTGTCAAAACTTCTCCATAATCTATGGTCCACATTCTTTGTCTTGATATATTTTATATCAGGACGAACTGACAGTAGAAAAACTATATATATATATAGTCTCGTTCTGGTTAGTGTGCACTGATGTAACTACATCAGTATCAATGCATGTGGACCACTGATTATGAAGAAGTTTTAATAGGTACATACACTTTAAGTCAAAGTATTTAAAACTAATGGTCCACATCCAACTCACTGATGAAGTTATATCAATGCGCACTGACTCAGTGTCGGCTAAAGGCATGTGCTTAGGGCCTCAAAAAAAAAAGGCAAAAAATTAGGGGCCTCATTTATTTATAAATTTTGAAAATATTGTTAAATTTTTTTTTTAAAATTACTGATAAAAATATATTGAAAGATTATATATATATATATTATTGCTTAGTTATAGGGAAATGTACCTAAAAATTAGGAATATATTAATAATATTAATAATTATTTATTTAAAAAATGATTATTGAATATCCACCTTTTAAGCATCGTTATAACTTATAATTAACAAAACCTTTAAACTTCTCACCAAAATTATTTTATTGTTTAAAAATTATCTATAAGAAAATCAAATCATTCTCATTTATCTATAACAATTCAAGTACAACTACAACTATCTTTTTGCAATAATTTGTTTATCATCACTTACATCTCTGTAATATTCTTTAAATCTATTATTTATATGAGGGCTGCTATGTACCATCGGGGTTGCGGCACCTTTGCAGCCCCGTAGTGGAAAAACAAGTGAAAACACTTGGGACTCACGTAATAATTACGTGAGTCCCAAGTGTTTTCACTTGCTTTTCCACTACGGGGCTGCAAAGGTGCCGCGACCCCGGTGGTACAAAGTGTTTCTCTATTTATATTATCTCTAAAAAGAAATTCTAACATTTAAAAAGTATCTAAATTCAAATTTAAGAATTTAATTTTTATTTTAATTTTTTCTAATTACATGATAAATCAAGTGGTTAATTTTAATATGATTACTACTTACTAATTGTTGTTGTTTGTCTTATTACTTAAGATATTATATTACGAGAATAAAATTTTTAATTGCAATCTTCTTTTTTTTTTTTTTGAAGGAATTAATTGCAATCTTCTGATTCTTGTTAGATGTTTCTAATCAAGTTCTATCATTAACTTTTTAATTTTAATTTTATTATATATAAAAATCTTCTGGTGTACCACACACATTAAAAAAATTTACTTGTGATCATGACTTTTTCAGCATGATCATATCACATCAATTCATATGTGATTACATACAACTCACATGCGACCATATTACAATTTAAGTCTTATTTTATTATGATCACATGTAATTTATATGCGAAAACATTATATACATGCTACTTACATACGATCACATACAACAAAATTCCGGTACACCATACATCGGTGCTCTATAGATGTATCATTTATATAGTAATAATACTAAGGACCTTGATAAAATCAATTGATTTTAATGAATTTTGATCTGAAATTTTTTGTAGATGATAAGTTCAATGAAATCTATTTGTAAACAAAATTTGAAACTTTTTCAAAAACTACAACTACTTTTTTTCATATTTTTTTTCTATTTTTCGTCATATTTTGTGATGCTTCATATTTAATAAAATCAGGGAAAATAGTTTAATTTATGAATCTATATCCATACTTTGTGTTAAAATATGGGATAACTTATTATTATTATTATTATTATTATTATATATTCTTGATGACCGTAAAGAAATGTAATTATATCAATATCCATACTTTGTGTTGAAATAGTTTAATTTATGAATTTCATCAATTAAGATGTAATTATAAGATGCACATACATAATAATGTTAATTAAGTTATTAAAGAAATCAAATAATTAAAAGAAATAGCAGTAACCTTGAATGGAAGTTGAAGGTGTGCCAGAAACAAAGTGACTTCACTTCTTTGTTTCTTCACTTCACTCAAGTGGCTTGAGTCTCATTTCCAACAAAACAGATTGAAACCATGGCCATGGGAGATTTTAAAATATCACTTCTAGACAGCTACTTTTGTTTTATTTTTTAACGGAGACAACTACATTTCATAGCGTAAAAGTAGGAGTGGACACAAAAACCGTAACCGAATCGAATCGAACCGAAATAGGGTGTTTGGTTCGGTTTCGATTATGAAAACCGAATTGATTTTGGTTCGGTTTCGGTTTTGAATATTCAAAACTAAAAAATAAAAACCCTAATTGCAAATGTTTAAATATCTTGAATTTAATAAATGCGAAGTTGCAAACCATTCTTACACTTGAAGTAATATGTTATTTGGCACATAGACATACAGACCATAACCATGTTCATGTACCATTTCCTTCCAAAAGAACTTCAGAATAAAAGCACTTACCTGAGCAATAGAAAACTACTTATACAGGTTTTATTAATATATCATCGGTTCATTCCCTTTTTTTTTTTTTTTTTTTTTTTTTTTTTTTTTTGACAAACTTATTCATCTTTTTATCATTTGACTGGCCTTCTGTTTTAATGTTTATGCACAGCAGCAGTGGTCAATCATATAGAGTTCAAAGAATTTTTCTAAATAGCTTTAGTTTAACAGACTATACCAACTACAGTGCCTGAATAAAAATAAGAGTGGCGATATTCACACCCCTCGAAAATTGTATGTACACCCCAAATTATATTTTTTTCAAAAATTCCTACATTGCCCTTAAATAAAACTATTTAAATGATTAAAATAATAATAAATGCATCATATTACCTATATATGAAATAAATTTAATAATTAATATTTTTAATGGATATAAAATCAATTTTTAGAACCAATAAAATCTTTTTATTTAAATATAACTATTTATTAATTAAATTTAGATAGTGATTATTTAAATTAATATATTAAATAACCATTATAAAATAATTTTTAAACAGAAACGATAGTTACAAGTACAACCGGAAGAAAACAACGAAAATAACCAGAGTTTTTAAATTTTAACTAAGAATTGAAAACAAAAATCTTTTCAAAAAATAAAAACAAAAAGAATTGAAAACAAAACTAGAGATCACAAGCAATGAAGAAAATCCATGGTTGATGTTGGTGGAGGAAGAGGATGTTAGAGCGATGGTGGATGCTGCCACCATTAAAACCGCCACCAAAGAATCAAATCCTCTCTTTTTTTCATGAAAAAAAGTCCGAATTAGAAAAAATGCAGAATGAAATCCGACAACAACTATTCCCCGTCCTAGATCTCATGTTTTACATTTTGTTTTATTTTTTTATTTAATAATTTATAATATTTAATCAAAAACTAAAATAAAGGATATTTTTGACAATATATGGGGTGTGTTTACGAATTATAATATGCTAAAAATTTTAATGGGATATAGATACGAGAAGGGGTTCACAAATGATTTTCCAGGGGTGTAAAAATCGTCACTCTAAAAATAATTGGCGGCAGTACATAGTCCACATTTATGTACCGATGGAAACATGCACTTCTTTAGATTCTAGGTATATATTTAAATCGGAGGCTTTAGCAATGTGGTCAGTTAAAAGGCCTAAAAAATGGAAGGAAAAAAAAAAAAATAGAAAAACCCTAAAAGCTCAATTGACCCAATAGGCCCGAAACGAAATGAATCAAACCGAAATAAAGGTGTCTAGTTCAATTTGGTTTTAAGGTCCAAAACGGTTCAAACCGATTCATGATTTTGAAAACCAAAATATGTCGGTTCAATACGATTTAGCTAAAATCGAACCGAACATAACCATGCCCATCCTTAGTCCAAACTCCAAAGTTTTTTTTTTTTTTTTTTTTTGACAACGTGCACATCAAATAATAATAATAATAGTGAAGTAAACTTATACATAAACGACTTTTTTCAAAATTGACGTTGACTGACTTGACTCCCAGTGGCTGTGGAGATAATTGAGTTTTTATTTTTTTTATTTTTTTTATTTTTTATTGTGCAAGTTGCAAATCAGATAATTATTTTGGAGAAACTTGTATAGATTTTCCACGAAATTACTTGTACAGAAACGACGTTGACTGAATCACTGAAACGAAACTTGCACAGAAACTTGTACAGATTCTCTCCAAAACACAAATTTTCCACGAAACTCGTACAGAAACGACGTTGACTGACTTGGATAATCAAGAAAAACTGGACCAGACAGCCAAATGTAGCCCAGATTAAATGAATGAGAATTATGTAACTCATATAATTGATCAAAAATTTTACATATTGACTCCGGGGCCAAATCCTGACTGTGGTCGTTTCGAGTCGTGCCCTAGAATGTCGCTTTTACAGAAGGAGGGCCCGGAAGGTGGTAGGGTTGCATCTTTAAGTCTTGTCGTTCTTGGTTTTGATGAATAAAATGATTAATATCGGGAACATAACGCTTGGCCCATCTTAATTTTAAAAAAAAATTGAAAATAGTTCCTGCAAATTTATCAAAATGGCCCTTGTAATTCAATTTTTTTCTAAATCAAAACAGAGTTTATCTTTCTACTGAGTGTTTCACCCTTTTTTTCTTGTTTCTTTTTCTTGACCTACACTCACCACTCGTAACAAGCTAGAGTTTTTATTAACAACTTTCCCTCTCATTCTCTAAAGTTGCTTCAATCTCTTTCTCTATTTAAATATTTTGGTATTCAAACTAAGTATGTTTTTATGAATTATATACATTTGAATTTGATTATTTTATTTTGTTTTGAACTTTTATAATTAATCTAAGTTTTAGTTTATCAATGTTATATTATCATATTTGGTTCAATCTCTTTATCAATATAAAAAATTTAATCTTCAAACATAGTGTATTTTGTGAATTGCATATATTTGAATATTTATTTTGTTTTGAATTTTTGAGTTATTGTAGTTTTTAGTTTATGAAATTTTAGGATTAATCTAATTTCAAAATTAAAAAGAAACTATATAAAAATCAAGTGCAACATTAAATGAATGGAAATTCTATAATATATAGTTCATTATTATCTCTCTTTGACCAGGTATATATTTAATTTTCAATTAATAACATTTTATTATACTGTCGAGGTTCATTTGGGAAAATTTATTCTAAATTTCTAACCCACCCTACTATGGAATCCCAGTTATGTCCATGCAAGCTTCATAGTCCATACCGCCACCAAGTGAGTTGGTCCCATCCCAAAATCAGCTAGTTTAGTAAGGCCCTCTAAAATTGTATTATTTATATGATATTCTCTACTTGCTATCAATACACGTTTAGTGATTTTAAAATATCATCCTGATATCTGTAAACGGGTCAACAAAATAATAGTAGGTTCCTTTTTGAATTGTTCGTGTGAGTTTTTTTTTATAGAAGCTTCTGCTACACCAAGTATCTAAACCATACGAAAATTGCACCACACAAACCAACAATAACCAAAACCACGAAATCGCAACCAAGAAAACCTAATCTCTGATGAAACAAACCACACCAAAACCGTAACTCAATTGCTAAAAAAACCATCACAGACGATCAATACCACACTCTCAATCTACCACCAACAATCCAATTGGCTAAAAAAAAATTCACATTCAAGAAGAATGGTTTCACCATGAAATAATATGAAAAAACAAGTCCTCTGATGGAGTTGAAAAACTGTATAGAGAGGTTGTTCTAAAAAAAAAAAACTATTTTTATTTTTATATAATTTTTTAAAAGAAAAGGGGTATATTCAGTTTGAAAAATAAGTAAAAGGGTAGTTATGAAAATAAATAAAATATTTAATTTTATATAATTAAATCAAAATTTTAAGAAGTGGAGCATAAATTTAATAGAGGAAGTGTCAATAGCGCCACTAAAAAAAGACTTGGATTGTAAAAGAATCGCTTAATTTTACCAGACATTTTCCATCCTTCACGGTTCACACACCATTTTTTAGTGTTCCCACTCTCTTTCAATCCACAACATATGATTCGAGTCTTTGAGTTGAGCGGCCAAAACCAAACCTAAAACAAAGGGAACAAAAAAAAGGTGCAGTCTTTGCTTTCATCGTCTTAGCTAAGTTAGCTAAACATCGTGTTCATCGGCACATTATATAAATGCATTTTGGTAGTAGTTGAAGTACAATAAATGAATGAAGAAACTCATGTAAAAAGCAAAGTTAATTCAAGTGCTTTTTACAATCATGTGCTTACATAGACTTTAGAGATGCATAAACTAGCATGATTGTATTACATAGATAGATGCATGGAGCATTCTCCATTGGCCTTGAACCCTTCCATCTCTAGTGCACAGAATTACAACCTCCTAAATAAATGATTTTCATGAATAAAACATTGAGGATGACTTTGCCTGAATATATATAGTGTCCTTTGTGGCAAGCATTAGAATTCGGTTCTTGACGGTATGATATTCTGCACAACAAATATACATCTGCATTCTACATTGCTGTTAACTGACCATTTGCTTGCTCTAAAATCATTTGGGTAGAAACACCGGTTGAGAATCCCAACTTGACCATGACTTTTTCCAAACGGTTCACATTTGTCAAGTAGAGATAACCAATCTACAAATATATAGTCAGTGGGTTAGAACAAGCCAAAAATAAGTTCTCGGGTCATGAACTGAGTAAGCAACTCAAACGAACCAATACAGCAAGCAACTGCAAGATTATGACTAAAGTGACCACAGTAAACGGAAAAAGTTCACGGTGAACCGAAGGAAATTACATGAAGGATTTCTTGCACTAATAAGATCATATTTGCCCCATTGCAAGTGTAAGAAATGCATTGATAACATCCAGATTATTTGTTAGGGGTGTCTACTAGATTATTTGTTAGGGTGCCTGAGCGAGTGTAAAACACCATGGTAGAAAATATAAGTACATTTGAACCAGGGTACTGACCAGTGTTTCTAGTGAAGAAGCTCTGTTGTAAACTGTTGTGCCAACACGTCTTCTTGTCTTTGTTTTAGATGTACCAACATTTTTTCCCCAGCGAAGAACATCTCTGCAACAAAAAAACCAAACCCTCAAGTCATACAGCAACTTCTAGATTACATATCCCAAGTAGGATAAACCTAGATGTTTCAGCATAACACTAATCGGACTTTTAGCAGATAACCTAGATGACCTAGATGTTTGATGATAAGAATTAAGAAATTGGGCATGTATTAATTCGACATATATGAATGTCCAGTTACACCAATAAACAGAGCCTGCAAAGAGAATCAGATCTTTAACTAACCTTTCTTGTGCTGATAAGTAATCATCCTCGAGAAGTTTTTGAAGTAGTGTATCCTGAATGCACAAATACCAAAATTAGAATTTTCATCATGCACAAATAACCAAAAATTCAATCTAGTTTGCAAAATCAATATACTCAATTTCCTTTTATTTATTTCTTTTTAATTTAGGTATTTCTTATTCATTCAAAATCTTTATGTCATCCAGACATGAGACAACTAATAGTTTAATACCAATGCAGAATTCTCATACCACCAAAAATGCATCACAAAAATGTAGATTTAATAAGAAACTAATTTGATTGAAAAGATCAATAAGCATGTAATGATTACATAAACTGATTACGGCAAGAGTAAACAACCGAGAACATAATCATAATAAGAAAATACAGTAATTTGAAACCCTGACAATTTGTGGGGAAGCATAATGAAGTTTCTGTGCAAGCCATCTTATAATTTGGACAACGCAACTAAGTAGAGACTGAAGTTATTAAGTAAAAAGTGAAACTGAAGTATAAACCAGTTAATCTAGTTAAATACAATGAGAAAAACTTTTGGCACAGGTGGTAGAAATTAACTTATTAAGAATCTCTTCCAGGATTACAACGGACAAGCTTATGAGAAGAAAAAACATTGCAACTCACAGAAAGATGGCAATAGAAATTAACCCTTAAGAATCTGCTCCAAAGTTACGTACTGAATATGAGAATAAATATTGTAATCCATCATTCAACTTGAGATCGACATAACATAAAAAAATATGGTTAAGCAGAAGAAGAACATACCTGTGCTTCACAACATACTACTACTGTTACACGATCATTGTATTCTTCAATATTTAGCGCAGGAAACAAAAAGTGCCTGTGAGCATATAGCTGCAAATATGAGAAACAGCTGGAGTATGGCTTGAAGAAGATTAAAATTTACAAAGATAAAATAAGTAGTTATGTTCATCAAGAGTTATAATTTATAAACAATCGACAAAAAAAAGCGGTGTGCCTTGAAAGTTTCAGTTTACATACAAATGCTTTCTAAAAACGAAATAAATTATTTTCTATGGCATGCATTCTAATAAGGAACTCATGTTATCTTATATAAAGATCCTATAATCATTCAACATGAGATCTTCATTTTTTTTCTTCTTTTCTAATATATAGATAACAAAAACACTTCTCACATAATTGAATTGCTGGAGATCACGAAAAACTTGAAGTACTGGTGACCAAATGAAATTATAGAAAACGACCATCAAACACACCTCGTAAATGCAATCACCGATGTGTGCCAGTGCTGCAGCATTGAACACTGATCGCAGTTTCTGAACTTTTGGTGCATTTGGAAACCTTTACTCTCTCTCCAGTTTCGTATTAGGATAAACATTATTTCAAAGAAATGCCCCATCAATTTTAGTTTAAGTTTTAATTTTTAATTTCCAACTGGTCTATCTGCAATTTTTACTCGCACGAGCACGTCACAGCTAAGTGACGACGTTGTTTTCACTTTTTTGAGTATTGTACCGATTTAATCTGTGAAGTCCCACTCCCAGGCCCATTTAAACAGAATTGTGGGTTAAACAAAATGGGCATGTCACATTATAATAACAACGTCGTTTACTCTGCGTGTAAACGTCACAACATTGTGACGATGTCGTTTTTAATTTTGCAAGGATTGGACCGATTGAATTTGAGAAAGCCCAATCTCCAAATAAAAACAGAAATGTTAGTTGTGACGTGCCCATTTTTACTCTGTCCGACCACGTCGAAACATAATCACGACCTCGTTTTTATTTTTGCGAGGATTGGGCCGATTCAATTCATGAAGGCCCAAGCTCAAAATAAACAGAAATGTTTTTTTATTTATTATATATTTTTTAGTTTAAAGTATTGTTTTTACTATTTATTGAAAATATAATAACAAACTCAGTTTCGTATTTTTGAATTCCACGAGAAAAAAACACAGCTTTTACTCTCTCTCTGCCTCACTGTGTACCGCGTCACAGACAGTCACACACAGCCACTATGAGCCGCTCCGCCGACCCCAACTCGTACCGCGACCGCCGGAGGTAACCCTTCATCTGTATTCGCATTGAAATTTTGTTTTTGGGTGTATATAACATTGATACATTAAGTTATTTTTTGGGCCATTTAGATTTATTTGGAATTTTATTAGTGATTCTGGGTTTTGTGTGTAATTTTATCTCAGTAGCTGAATTTGGTTGCTTTTGTTATAGGATTTGTTGCTAATTGTGTGTTTTAGTGGATGTTAGCTGAATTTTGTAGCTTCTTAGTAGTGACATGTTACAGAATCAAATGAGTAGAATTTATGAATAAGTTTATTTTAATCATTAAATATCGATATTGTCCTTGATATATCCCGAATGATTTCAAAATCTGGGGGTAAAGATGAGAATATAGATCTTGTCCAACGGGGTAGACCAAGAGCCAAACCCTGTTTGAATTTGGAAAAGCAAATTGTTAGTTGATTTTACATGAAGATTATGACTGTTGAACTCAAAATACTGATTTGGATCTGTTTTATATTTATTGCTTGTGAATGTTGTGTTTGTTTAGTGATTCAGGTTATGGTAGCTCAGTCCGCTAATCCTCAAGCAAGAGGGATTATGATGTTGCCAAACCTCCAAGGAAGTTGGATTTGGATGGATTGACTCCTTTCGAGAAGAACTTCTATGTCGAGTCTCCATCAGTGACTGCAATGTCAGAGAAGGAGGTGGAGGAGTATCGAGTACAAAGGGAATTCACAGTTGAAGGCCGAGATGTTCCCAAACCTATCAAGAGTTTCAACGATGTGGGGTTTCCTGGTACTTCCTATTGAATTTTTGAGAAATTTATTTATGTTTGTTTTTTAGCTATTGCAAGTTCTACATGTTTTTTAGCCATTGCAATTGTTTTGTCATTGTTTTGTCACACTGTAAAATCAATCATAAGAGACTCTCAAAGTCCTTTACATCCTTATTCAAATAAATGCTTTACAAGAGCTTTTCAGATTGCACATACTGTAGTAATATTGAATCCAAAGTATATACAACAAAATTATTTATTAGGGCTCGAAAGCCATATACGTGCAATAACAAACACATTCAAAGTTATTCAAATTTTTTTGATGGCCATGGGCGAAAGATGCTTGCTCCATAAGTTGACTGGACCATTTGGATGAACAAGGGAAGTTGCAACTTTACAAATATTGCCACAGGGAAAGAAGCCACTAAAGTAATTGGCACAAAAACCCAATTCCATCTCTGGCCGAGTACAATAGTTAGAGATGCTCCAAAAGCTATAATCATAGCAGCAATGGCAATGAAGAGAGAGCCAAGACCTATAATCAACTTCTTTGGTAGTGATTCGAGGAAGTCATCTAGCTCATATCGTGCAGTTAAGATTGCTACGAACATTAATAGGGAAGTCAAGGAAAAAAATAGACCAAATGCATCTGAAATAGCAAATATCATGAATGCGTTCGTGTGTAAAAAAATTGCAATCCCTTTATCATTACTGTTGCCTCCTGGTACTGTAAAAGCAGCAGCAAACAGTACGGTGGCAATAAGTGTGGAAACAAGCATACAAGAATTGGCAGTATCTTTCATCCACTTCTCTCCTTGCTCGGCCAACTTACTGTGCTCTGTCCTAAAAACATCTTTTGGTGTTTCATGTTTCATATTTTTCCATTCCCTTCGATAAGTGTGTGCAATTTCCTCCACCTCCTACAAAACATAAGACAATATATATATATTTATAAACTTCATATAACACTATATTTGATATGTTAATTAATATCATAGTATAAATGTATAAAGGGTGACATCATTAACTCTCTTCAAGTATATTAAATAATAAAGTTATGCTAAAAATGAGTTTAAAAACCAATTCATATGGGGATTATTGTATTTGCCAGCTTTCATTTGCTATGCTAAAAATGAGTAGAATTAAAATGGACATAATCGATACCTTAAACCATTGCAATTCTCTTTGCATTTGTAAGGCTGCGCCTGAAACTGAAAACAACTTAAAAGCAGGAGCCAACTTCCCTGCCAAGTGTGAATTGACGCCGCTCAATTCAATAGAATATGAACCCAAATTCTTAGTGGTTGTTATAGAGAGATCTTTTATTACATTGACTATGTTTTCTTGCCGATATTCAATAGCAGCTTGCAATATGTTCCGATAAGGCCGTACTTGTACGTTTATCAAATCTGGAAATTGTAGTAAAAGGGTCCTTACAATCTCTTCAATCCCACATGTAATGGCGCTATTAAGGATATTGTGATTTGGATTTGTAAGAAAACTACGGATTTCCTGAAAGCTCATGTTAGAAAGTTGAGTGCAAACATGATTTACTAATTCAACTGCACATTCATGTTTCAACTTCGCATCTCGAACTATGTTTACAAAGGGTGCTGCAAGTGAAAATCAGACAAAATATAAAAGTTATAAATTGGTAGAAAAACAAATAAAATATAGAAGTTATAAATCGGTAGAAGACAAAATATTGGAAAACTTAGTAAATATACCAAGTCTAAAATGAAGTTTAAAAAACTCGACTGAAGTTTAAAAAACTCGACTGAAGTATACCGTATATATATAGTCCGCTTTAGACACACTTTACCTCACAGGTATGTTTGTGGGCTTTGCAACCCAAAACACTTCTACACCTTTGAAAGCTCACATACTATTTAAACTTTAAAGTAATTGTGAGATTTGGTAGCTCACACTAATCCAACAAAGCCCACACAAGATCGGCGGAGTTTTCCCATATACACTGTATTGTATATATGGTGTATTATACATGGTTGCAGGTTGCTTACCCAGTTGTACAATAGCTTTCCATAGTAATCTCTTGATCCATTGAAGCACTGTACAAAAAACAAGACAAGCTTGTTAATTGATCATGTTAATGGACTTGGATAAGAACAACTATTATAAATGGAGATCGAATTTTCGTTTATAAGATCCGTTTCAAAAATTAATTTACATGATTTATATACATCAGAAAACTTCTCATATATATATAATATTTAAAATTCTAGAGCGTTGGAGTTTCCAAACAAATGTGAGAATCTATTCATTTAAGGAATTTGAAGAGTATCATTAATTAAAATAAATAAATAAAAAACTATCAAACCTCGATTCGCCAAACTTCTTGGTTGTAATGCTGGGTCTTCCACATTTACTGTTACTGAATCTGAATGAGTGGATGGGTATTTTATTTCCACACCGTGATCAACAACTTGAATCCACAAGAAGAAACCATTTAAAAAAAATTCCTATAGAAAACCAAATACATGTACGAATTTGATTTATTGACACAATTTAAGTAGTTGCTCAAGAAGAGGATACTCACATTTATAGATCCATCTTTCTATCAATCCAAGATTACTACCACTAAAAAAGTAGGAAGGATTAGTTGCCAACCAATAGAGCAAAGAAGTTCCTTGGACATCCTTAGCCAGAGCCAAGTTAGGATATCTTTGGACGAAATACAAGGCTATATCTGTTGAAGTTGGGACACAAAAAAGATTAATTATAGAACTACATCAGTTGAAGTATTTGGAAAACAAAAGGACATATAAATAGTAAGAGTATATCTGTTGTAAGTTGTATTGGCTTTTAATTTATTGTTACTTCTTACCATGATAACCTGATTTAATTAGTCTACATTTGTTGAACTTGGAACACAAAAGGACATATAAATAATAGGAGTAGCAATCGTTAGTTCTTACCATGATAACCTGATAGAATTAGAGTGTTAAGGACGTAAGGAGTCGAATACAGAGACAAATCAAGACTGGTCTTCAAACTAAGGTACCATACTAACTCCTTATTTCCACTCCAAATAGAATAGAGAAGAAGCGGATTTCTATAATTATCGCCTATTTGTAGTAAACTAGCGTTCTTTTGAACTAATGCCTCAACAGTCTTTAAGCTTCCACTTTGTGCAACATAATGAAGGATTGTATTTCCAAATTCATCTTGCAATGCGATTGATTCTGGAGACGGTACAAGTTCCAAAAGCTTTAGGATGAATTTCCATTGGTCACAATATGCTGCAACATGAAATACTGTTCTTGAATCCGCTGTTATCATAGCGGTCAATGCATTTGGATCCTTCTCTATGAAACTTTTTGCACTCTCCCAATCACCTCTTTTTGCAGCATTGTGCAATGATCGGTAGTACTTGAGATGATCTGCTGACCCTTTAACAATCGACAATACATGTTTTTGTTAGACTACTATAAAGCAATATGAATAATTCTAATTACTATCGTATCACAAATAGAGAGAGTTATTCTCCATCAAGATTTGCTCACGGACAGCAATGATTGTGAGATTTTCACTATTGCTCAATAGTACTATCACAAATAATCACAAATAATCACAAATACGACTTCTAAATGGAATAAATATGTAAATGTCATCTAAGAATTTTCATGTGTGTATGCTTATATATGTTATAACATAATTGCAATATAGGAGAACTGCTATGAACCTAAGCATAAACAGATTATTTTAGGGCTACTTACCGATTTCATAATTAGCTGCGATTTGAGCTTCAGTCAACTGTTGTTGATGAGCACTTCCTCCTGGATAAACATTTGGTTGTACACCTCCACTCACTACAACAAAAATAGGATAAGACAATATCACTCCAACAACTTTCAAAAAATGCAAGCTTTGAAATACATACAAGAGGACCTGATCTCGTGATTTGGTTGCAACGAGGGATTAATATTTGGTTGCACACCTTCACACAGGGGCGGATTTAGGTTGAGGCCCCCAAGACATTAAAAAAAATTCAGTTTTAATCAAAATTCGTTATTTTCACCATGAATCACCACTACTAGCTATCACAACTGAGCATGACCACCACAGCAGCTTCAAAATTAATGAAATAAAGATGTAGACATATAGAAGATCTGTGATGGACTTAAGTGAAATGGCTACTTACAGATTTCGGGTTCGCTTTCCGGTAGGGACAACTGATCGGGTTCACCGGGAAGTTGGTTGATTGGTTCCTCTAAACTACTATTTGATTGTGAAGAGGGGCTAAAATTTGGTTGTACACCTTCACTCTCTGCTTCTCCTTCTTCTTCTTCTTTGGGTTCGGACAACTGATCAGATAGATGAGAACTTCCTCTCAGATTACTGGAAAGTGGGTGGATTGGTTCCTCTGAACTGCTGTTTGGCATGTAGAACAACTGCGATTGATGAGCACTTCCTCCTAAATTACTTGGAAGTCGGTTGATTGGTTCCTCTGAAATGCTATTTGGCATGTTGTTGTGGTTTGGTTGTACACCTTCACTCTCTGCTTCTTGTTGAAACATTGTGTGATTTTGAAAATAGATGCTTCACTAGGAAAACAGAGAAATTGTGTTAATCGTTTACATATATGATCTGTTATCACAAACCATCTCTATTTATACACAATAAACAGAATAATAAAAAAGCTGAGGCTGTCTTTGCATATTGAATTAACAAATGATCCATTAATTATCATATTAGTGGGGTGTAAATATATATATATATTTTTTAAAGGAGACAACAACTTTTTATAGCGTCAAAAGTGTTTTATTTTTTATTTTATTTTTTAGTTGTCGTTGGATTTGGATTGTGCAGTTTGCTCATTAAATAATAATAATAATGAAGGAAAACACACACTTTCCTCGAAACTTGTACCGAAACGACAAAACACACACATTCCACGAACTTTCAACTCATATAATTGATTAAAGGGAAATTATCATTCGTTCCCCTGTAGTTTTCCATATTCTCCATTTTCCCCTTTTAGTTTTAAAATTATCTATTTTTCCCCCTCTCATATCTATTTTGAAATATTGAAATTGTTTGTATTTATGCATAGGGGGGGGAAATGGAGAATTTTGAACCTAGAGGGGGAAAATGGAGAATATAGAAAACTATAGGGGGGAGAATGTTAATATCCCTTGATTAAACTGTTTCTTTCGTGAGTGTAATTCTGAGAAATTGCAAAGTACTGTCGCTTTTACAGAAGGTGGTAGGGTTGCAGCGGCAGTCTGAAAGGTTTTGATGAATAAACCAATTCAACTTTCTTTTTTCAGTTTAACCCAATTTTTTTAAAGACCAAATTCAACAAACAGCTCTTTCCTAACAGTAATATATATATATATTGATTTTTTTACTGAACATACAACAGCTTTTTTTCTTAAACAATGTAATACATCCCATAAAGCTAAGCAATTAATATTTAATATACTAAACATAAACATTAACATTAAGTAAAAACTATCCCATAAATATTTAATATACTAAACATAAAATCATAAATATTAAAATTAAAAGCTAAGCAATTAATATTAAAAATACTAAGCATAAATATTAACATTAAGTAAAAACTATCCCATAAATATTTAATGTACTACACATAAAATCATAAATATTAAAATTAAAAACAAAATAATTAATATTTAATAGTTAAAAAACTAAACATAAAATCTTAAATAATAAAACTAACCTTTGTTTGTAGTTTGTAATTTGTAGAGAATGGGAGTATTAAAGTGTGTAGAGAGTTAAAAATTAAGAATAGAGAGAGTTAGAGTAAAGGGATTAGAGAGTAGAGAGAGAGAGAGATTGAGACTTGAGAGAGAATGAGAGATTGAGAGTTAAGAATAGAGAGAGATTGATTTGGATTTTGGGATTTTGGGGGTATTTATTGATTTTAAAAAAAGAAGGTTAAAATTGTAATTTTAATGAAATTCAACGGCCAAAAAACATTTATTTATTTTTTATTTTTTTGTTTTTGACCGTTATTAGTAATAGAGTGGGAATGTGAGATTAAAAAAAAAAAAAAAAAAAGTACAAAACTTAAAAGTAGAGTAGGTAACCGTTGGGACTTGGGGACTTGGGATGGACAGTGGGCTGCAAAAGTTTTTTATTATTTTTTTGGTTTTTGACCGTTAGTTATTCTTATTGTCTATTGGTTATTTGGTTAGTAGGAGAAAAAAAAAGTACAAGTGACCGTCGACCTGTGAAGCCTGTGGGCCTCAATTATGGAGCTTGGCCTGGGCCCATTCCTTGTTAGGCTAAAGCCTGGCCTGATTTTGGCCGAGCCGGGTCAGGCCTGTCTTGTGAATTTACCGGGCCGAATAGGCCCGGCCTTTTAGGCCCGGTCCATTTTGCCACCCCTGCAATGTATACAAGATTTGCTTCAACGGCTCTCTTTTACAATTCTAACAGCTCTTTTTGTTTTTTAAACCAAAATTAATTATTATTTTTTGTGTATAAATACTATTGAACAATGTTAATTTTTAGGGAAAATATCGTTTTAGTCCTTATGGTTTACCCTATTATCCGTTTTGGTCCCCGTCGTTCCAGTATTAGCCAGTTTAGTCCTTCTGTGACGTTTTCCATGAAAATTAGACCACCTGACATATGTAGAAGGTCAAATGACCGTTATGCCCCTAATAACGATTTATCAAGGGAAAATATCGTTTTAGTCCCTATGGTTTACCATATTATCCGTTTTGGTCCCCGTCGTTCCAGTTTTGACCACTTTAGTCCAAACGTTCACTATTAATTATTTTTTTGGTCCCTACCGTCAGGTTCTGTTAGGGTGCCGTTAAACAAGTGAGGGTATATTGGTAAATGGATTGTTAATCATTTAATCAAATTAATAAATATAATTAAATTAAATAATACAAATTAAAATATTTTAATGAAAGATTAATATTAAAATAATAATATTAAATATTTATGAACTTAATAAAAAAATTAACTTAAAAAAATTAAAAGTGAAAACCCTAATCTGCTTCTCTCTCTCTCTCTCTCTCTCTCTCTCTCTCTCTCTCTCTCTCTCTTCTTCTTCTTATTCTTCTTCTTCTTCATCTCCTTCATCTTCTTCAACCCACCACAACTCACTAAACCCTAACCTTAACTATTGCCGCCATCGCCGCCACCCAAACACCACACCCTAGCCCCTCGAAACACTAACCACACCATTCTTTATCTCTCTTATCAGACCTAAACCCATTTATATCTCTTTGATTTCTTCTTTTTTTGGAAATCAATCTATCACTCAATCATCTTCCTTCTTTGTAAATCAATCCACACACCAAACATAACCTAGTCCTGAACACAAACGGCGGCAAGAACAAAGACGATGGATTGACCCCTGATCAACGCCGCGAAAGGGACACCAAGGCTTTGCAAGAAAAGACGGCCAACAAGGCGGCGCAATCGACGTCTGGTAGGGACACCGAAGGTAAAAACAGTACTAAGAAATAATAATACCTAGATAGTTTGTGTTGATTTGACTTTTGGTACTTGGGTTTGATTGAGATTTCAGTGATCTTTTGGAGCTTTTATTAGGTGTGTTGACAAATCAATTTGATGTTGTATTAATTTACTCTTGATACTGGGGTTTGATTGAGATTTCAGTGTTCTTTTAATCTGGGTCGTGAATTGGTTTATGTTGGTCCCTGGATTTTCTTGTTCTTCTTGATCTTCATTTGTTTATGAAGTTATTTCTGGTTATTTTATTGTGTAAGCTTTTGGTTGAGATTCATTTATTAGTCACATAATACCTGAAAGGCTGAAACTATATAATTAAGGTGATATTTCATTATATGGAAACTAATCATTGAAATGAAAACTTTCATTCGATTTTCCATTTTTGTTTATGAACCTTACTTTCTTCTATCACTGGTGTATCAAGGATAATTGACTAAACAATTTTACTTTTGCTGTATAATATACATAAGCTATTTTTTTTTTCTTTTTCCGATCTGGGTTTGTTTGTTGAATGAGATAGAAGAGAGTGTCGATGAGAGGAGATCGGCTCTCCTCGCCAGGGACGTAGAAAGAGGGAGAGAAATAATGGGAAGAATACAGAGAGAAACGAAGAGGGTGGGTGTGGAGAGAGAAAGTGAGGTTTTTAAATTTATTTATTATTGTTTTAATTTACTTTATATAATTTTAAAATTATTATTTTTAAAATTTAATTAAAACGTATTTATTATTATTATTTTTAAATCGTTATTAGGGGCATAACGGTCATTTGACCTTCTGCACATATCAGGTGGTCTGATTTTCACGGAAAATGTCACAGAAGGACTAAACTGGCTAATACTGGAACTACGGGGACCAAAACGGATAATAGGGTAAACCATAGGGACCAAAACGGATAATAGGGTAAACCATAGGAACTAAAACGATATTTTCCCTAATGATTAACAATCCATTTACCAATATAACCTCACTTGTTTAACGGCACCCTAACAGAACCTGATGGTAGGGATCAAAAAAATAATTAATAGTGAATGTTTGGACTAAAGTGATCAAAACTGGAACGACGGGGACCAAAACGGATAATATGGTAAACCATAGGGACTAAAACGATATTTTCCCTAATTTTTATTACACTTTCAACTATAAATTTTTTATCTATCCAATTCTCCTTTGCCAATTTATCAAGGTATTATTATATTTTGTAGCCTATTTTATTTTTAAATTGTTTACGTATTGACTCCGGTCATTTCGAGTCTTTCCTCTGTGGTTTCTTTAGTGAGTGTAATTCCGAGAAATTGAAAAGTAGTGCCCTAGGATGTCGCTTTTATAGAAGGAGGACCCGGAAGGTAGTAGGGTTGCAGTGATTGTCGGTAAGGTTTTGATGAATCAAATATTTAATCTTGGAACATAACGCTTGGCCAATCTTAATTATTTTTTTAAATTGAAAATAGTTTCTACAAATTTATGAAGAGTAATGATAGACATAACAACAACTATTACAATTTTTCCACACAACTCATGTGGCAGTTGAGATGCCAGTTAATGAGTGGATACATATTAATAATGATTTATCTAACTTATCCATATATTCACTTGTCACATAGGTTGTGATTGAAAAATTGTGATAGTGATTATGATGTCTAGCATTACTCGTTTCTCAAAATGGCCCTTGTAATTCAATTTTATTTTTATTCAAATCAATCTGTCCAAAAATGGTGTCTCAATTTGTGTCTAACTAACTAAATTGGGACATATGTTTACATTTATGGAAGAAGTTGAAAAAATAATAATTAAATGTAGATACATGTTCTAATTTAATTGGTTAAACATAAATTAGGATACCATTTTTGGATAGCTAATTTGAGTATTTTTTTTTCCTAAATCAAAGCAGAGTTTATCTTTCTACTGCGTGTTCCACCTTTTTTCTCTTGTTTCTTTTTACTCTTTGTATACAACTTTCCCTCTCGTTCTCTGAAGTTCCTTCAATCTCTCTCTATTTTTTTTAAAAAAAAATTGGTATTCAAACTAAGTATGTTTTTATGAATTATATACATTTGAATTTGAATTTGATTATTTTATTTTGTTTTGAAACTTTACAATTAATCTTACCTTTATTTTATTAGTGTTATATTATCATATTTGGTTCAATCTCTTTGTCAATATAAAAAATTTAATCTTCAAACATAGTGTGCTCTGGGAATTGCATATATTTGAATATTTATTTTGTTGTGAATTTTAGAGTTATTGTAGTTTTTAGTTTTTGAAATTTTAGGATTAATCTAATTTCAAAATTAAAAAGTAACTATATAAAAATCAAGTGCAACATTAGATGAATAGAAATTCGGTAATATATTGTTTATTAAAAATCTTTTTGTTGTTTTGGATTGGTTTGAGCTGTTACAAATGAATAAGATTTTGATATATTGCTTTAGAGGACGAGATGGATGATTTTCTCTCTCCTAAGTTTTCTCTCACTTTTGTAGCCTTGTCCATGGATCATTCAAAAGTATATTAATGGAATTTCCTTTCCCCTCCCTCAAATGTTCTCGATACTTTACAACAACCATCATCAAAGCCGAAAACTTTTGCAGCTCTACTCAAACTGATGAAGCACAAGTTCAACTAAGTCTTCTCTCGATGCCAGTTGTGAAAGAGGACATCACGTGTGTTCGCATCAGCCAAAAATATGTCCAAGAAAGATAGAAATACTGTCAGAAAAAATCTGTTTGGGCATTTGCTTTTAAGAAAAGGTTTTGTACCTTTGAAACCTAGTGAATTAAAATATGTATTGCAATCGATTTGGCAACTCCAAAATCCTTGGAAACTTACTCCGTTTCCAAAATGATATTTTGATATTCATTTTTCTAGTGAAAAAGATCTAAAAAGGGTTTGAAGTGGAGGTTCTTACTTAATTTCAAACGGTATTTTTCATATTTTTCAATGGCAACCAGATTTTTATACATATAATCAACAATTATCGCATGCTCAAGTTTGGGTGAGGTTCTACAATCTATGCTCGGAATACTAGCATCCAATTACAATCATAGGGATTGCACAGGGAGTTGGAATCCCTCTGCACCTAGATCAAGCTACAAGGGATCAAGCATATGGGTTTTATGCCCGAGTTCTGTGAACATTGATTTAACTTCAAATCAGTCATCATTTTTGAACGTGGAGAGAGATGACCATAGAGGTTTCTCTGTGAATCTTATATATGAAAATCTTCCAGAGAGATGTACGAAGTGTAAAGCTTTTGGTCATGACTCTGCTAGATGCTACCAAAAGAACAAGGAGATTAATTATGACAGAGGTCAATCGCGATCAAGAAATCCAAGACAAACCTATAGAATACAAAATTCAAGATCAAAGATGTGATGCCACAAACAGTGATTTTTCAGGCCAACATAATGGGTAGGTTGACGTGGAGGAACAATCTTACTAAACAATCCCACAAAATTAGGAAACGATAGAGGAAGTGGAAATTGTGCATATTCAAAAATTTGAAAATCTCGTAATTAATGTAAAAGACAAAAAAGGTAGCATCCAATTATCTCTATATTTACTTGAATTACATGTGATTGATACTCGAAAAGTGAATCGGAAAACAATAGCCAAATTTGAAGTTGACAAATTTGGGTTTCAAGAAGTTGATCCAATATGTGAAGGGCGGTTAATTTTATCATATATATACATTTAACCATGAATCTTTTACCAAACTTCAAAAAAAAAAAAAAACTTGGATTGTAAAAGAATTGCTTAATTTTACCATATATTTACATTTTCCTTCCTTCACAGTTCACACACACCATTTTATAGTGTTCCCGCTCTCTCTTTCAATCAACATATGATTCGAGTCTCACCCGAAACAAAGGGCACGAAAATGGTGCTGTTTTTGCTTTCATCGTCTTAGCTAAGTTAGCTAAACATCGTGTTCATCGGCACATTATATAAATGCATTTTGGTAGTAGCTGAAGTACAATAAATGAATGAAGAAACTCATGTAAAAATTAAAAAGCAAAGTTGATTCAAGTGCTTTTTACAATCATGTGCTTACATAGACTTAAGAGATGCATAAACTAGCATGATTGTATTACATAGATAGATGCATGGAGCATTCTCCGTTGGCCTTGAACCCTTCCATCTCTAGTGCACAGAATTACAACCTCCTAAATAAATGATTTTCATGAATAAAACATTGAGGATGACTTTGCCTGAATATATATAGTCTCCTTTGTGGCAAGCATTAGAAATCGGTTCTTGATGGGTATGATATTCTGCACAACAAATATACATCCGCATTCTACATTGCTGTTAACTGACCATTTGCTTGCTCTAAAATCATTTGGGTAGAAACACCGGTTGAGAATCCCAACTTGACCATGACTTTTTCCAAACGGTTCACATTTGTCAGGTAGAGATAACCAATCTACAAATATATAGTCAGTGGGTTAGAACAAGCCAAAAATAAGTTCCCAGGTCATGAACTGAGTAAGCAACTCAAACGAACCAATACAGCAAACAAATGCAAGATTATGACTAAAGTGACCACAATAAACGGAAAAAGTTCACGGTGAACCGAAGGAAATTACATGAAAGATTTCTTGCACTAATAAGATCATATTTGCCCTATTGCAAGTGTAAGAAATGCATTGATCACATCCAGATTATTTGTTAGGGGTGTCTGCCAGATTATTTGCTAGGGTGCCTGAGCGAGTGTTGGTAGAAAATATAAGTACATTTGAACCAGGGTACTGACCAGTGTTTCTAGTGAAGAAGCTCTGTTGTAAACTGCTGTGCCAACACGTCTTCTTGTCTTTGTTTTAGACGTACCAACATTTTTTCCCCAGCGAAGAACATCTCTGCAACAAAAAAACCAAACCCTCAAGTCAAACAGCACCTTCTAGATTACATATCCCAAGTAGGATAAACCTAGATGTTTCAACATAACACTAATCGGACTTCTAGTAGATAACCTAGATGACCTAGATGTTTGATGATAAGAATTAAGAAATTGGGCATGTATTAATTCGACATATATGAATGTCCAGTTACACCAATAGACAGAGCCTGCAAAGAGAATCAGATCTTTAACTAACCTTTCTTGTGCTGATAAGTAATCATCCTCGAGAAGTTTCTGAAGTAGTGTATCCTAAATGCGCAAATACCAAAATTAGAATTTTCATCATGCACAAATAACCAAAAATTCAATCTAGTTTGCAAAGATCAATATACTCAATTTCCTTTTATCTATTTCTTTTTAATTTAGGTATTTCTTATTCATTCACAATCTTTATGACATCCAGACATGAGACAACTAATAGTTTAATACCAATGCAGAATTCTCATACCACCAAAAATGCATCACAATAACGTAGATTTAATAAGAAACTAATTTTTCTGAAAAGATCAATAAGCATGTAACGATTACATAAACTGATTACGGCAAGAGTAAACAACCAAGAACATAATCATAATAAGAAAATACAGTAATTTGAAACCCTGACAATTTGTGGGGAAGCATAATGAAGTTTCTGTGCAAGCCATCTTATCATTTGGACAACGCAACTAAGTAAAGACTGAAGTTATTAAGTAAAAAGTGAAACTGAAGTATAAACCAGTTAATCTAGTTAAATACAATGAGAAAAACTTTTGGCACAGGTGGTAGAAATTAACTTATTAAGAATCTCTTCCAGGATTACAACTGACAAGCTTATGAGAAGAAAAAACATTGCAACTCACAGACAGATGGCAATAGAAATTAACCCTTAAGAATCTGCTCCAAAGTTACATACTGAATATGAGAATAAATATTGTAATCCATCATTCAACTTGAAATCGACATAACATAAAAAAATAAGGTTAAGCAGAAGAAGAACATACTTGTGCTTCACAACGTACTACTGCTGTTACACGATCATTGTATTCTTCAATACTTAGCGCAGGAAACAAAAAGTGCCTGCGAGCATATAGCTGCAAATATGAGAAACAGCTGGAGTAAGGCTTGAAGAAGATTAAAATTCACAAAGATAAAATAAGTAGTTATGTTCATCACGAATTATAATTTATAAACAATCGACAAAAAAAAGCTGTGTGCCTTGAAAGTTTCAGTTTACATACAAATGCTTTCTAAAAACGAAATAAATTATTTTCTATGGCATGCATTCTAATAAGGAACTCATGATTATCTTATATAAAGATCCTATAATCATTCAACATGAGATCTTCATTTTTTTTCTTCTTTTCTAATATATAGATAACAAAAACACTTACCACATAATTGAATTGCTGGAGATTACAAAAATCTTTAAGTACTGGTGACCAAATGAAATTAAAGAAAACGACCATCAAACACACCTCGTAAATGCAATCACCGATGTATGCCAGTGCTGCAGCATTGAACACTGATCGCGGTTTCTGAACTTTTGGTGCATTTGGCAGCCATACGTCGTATCCCATATAAGAATCATCCAAATTTGCTTTCACCCCTGCATCTAATTTCAATCAAAACATTATATGCATTGGCATTTCTAAAACCTATAAATCCAAAATTCAAAACTTCAAGTATCCACTTATATTAACTCCATTAAACTCATAAGCAAATATATAGATAATGTTAAAAACTTGACCTTTCAAGATTTAATAAGTTTCTTTACACATAACTACTCTACTTTTCATGAAACACGACTTCTACAACTTTCCTAACAACCAAACAGAGCCTTAAAACACCCAGAGAAAATTCAAAAAAGGACCACATAATACAACAAAATAGCCTCAAACCAACAAAATTCACATTACCCACATCACAAAACAGCACAAAACATCATCGTTTTCATTCAAAATCTTAAATTCACAAAATTGTCCAACTCTTCAAACAAAAAACCCAACAAAACAAGAAATACAAAAGAGTGTGTACCTTGACTGGGGCGCTTGAGAAGGTCAAAAACTGAAGGGTCCAAGCGGGTTGTGAGAGTGAGAGGTGGTGGTGGTGGAGGTTTAGCTGTGGAAGCAAGAGTCTTCTTGGGGTTTTTTGGGGCGTTGGGGTTGTAGGAAAGTCTCTGTTGGGTGTCAAACGAAGCTCTCACTCGCAGTGAAGAAGAAGAAGAAGAATATGGACACGAAGAGAGTGACATTGTGGTGAAGTAAAGAGTGTTGACACAAGGCATTTTGGGGGTGTTTTTCGTGGAAAGATTTGTGTGTGAGAGAGAAGGAGAGGTGGTTTTGTGAGGAAATGATGGGTTGGGCTTGATAGACTTTCATGGATTTCGGCCCAAAAATGTGTTTCTATAGGCCCAAATCACATTGGTATAGGATATGATCTATTTCGATTAGATACCTCTAGCTAAATACTAGACTGCTATTACAGATTAATCTCGTCGGATTTCGATAAACTCATGATAGACCAATGCATTCTAGCCGAATACTATCGTATTGTACATGCATATTCACCTTTATTCTTAGTAAAGTGGTTGTACTTCCCTTTTTTTTTTTTTTTTTTTGTAGAATATGAGTTCGAATTTCATTTTTTTCTCATTCTCTTAGTAAAGTGCCTATATACTTCCCTTTTTTTCAAGAATATGAGTTTGGGTTTCACTTTTGCTTATTAAATTACAAAGTATGAGAGACTCACCCCAATAATGAGAGTTGCATTTATGTTTTGCTAATAGTTCTTCATCTCTTGGTATCCAGAAGAATGGTTAATATTTTTTAGATCCTAATATAATGATGGAAGGAAAAAAAAATTCTTAACAATAAAAATTTATATATAAAATAAAAATAGACAAAATTGGTGGGATTTGTACAAAACTTGTAATTTGTATAGATTTTTTTTTTTTTTTTTTTAATTACAAATTTTAAAACTAAAATTGAATATTAGATGAAGAGATGACCACACTGTGCAATTAACTAATTTTTATAAATAAAAAAAATTAATTTAACTTGTCTTTTTTCCTAGTTAGATATCAATTTAGATATTAAAATCCAATACATGTGAGTACGTGGCCTCTTTTCATTGGAAGTTCTCATCAACTCATCTAGAGCCACACACACACTAAAACAACGACGAGTTTCTTCTTCTTCCTGCTTTTTCTCCAATTAATCATTTTTGTTTCTCTTGACAGACACAAAACATACTCTCTCAAAAACCCTTTTCGCTCAAAAACCCTAATTGAAAATACAATAACAAACCCAGTTTCGTATTTTTGAATTCCTCGAGAAAAAACACAGCTTTTACTCTCTCTCTGCCTCACTGTGTACCGCGTCACAGACAGACACAGCCACTATGAGCCGCTACGACAGCCGCTCCGCCGACCCCAGCTCGTACCGCGACCGTCGGAGGTAACCCTTCATCTATATACGCATTGAAATTTGGTTTTTGGGTGTATATAACATTGATGCATTTAGTTATTTGTTTGGTCATTTAGTTTTGTTTGGACTTTTTTTTTTTTAGTGATTCTGGGTTTTGGGTAGGTTTTTGTGTGTAATTTTATCTCAGTTGTGTTAATTTGGTGACCCAGTAGCTGAATTTCGTTGGTTTTGTTAGAGGAGTTGTAGCTAATTGTGTGTTAAAGTGAATGTTAGCTGAATTTTGTAGCTGCTTAGTAGTGACACGTTACAAAATCAAATGAGTAGAATTTATGAATAAGTTTATTTTTATCATTAAATATCAATAATGTCCTTGATATATCCCCAATGATTTCAAAATTTTGGGTAAAGATATAAAAAAATATTACATGTATGATATATCCCTGATATTTTGAAGATATTGGCTATATTTCCATAAATTTGGACCCTCCCGTATATCAACCAAATCGATATTCACTTACTCAGCGATGAGAATATCGGTCTTGTCCAATGGGGTAGACCACAAGCCAAAACCTATTTGAATTTGGAAAAGTAAATTCTTAGTTGATTTTTCATGAATATTATGACTGTTGAACACAATACTGATTTGGGTCTGTTATATATTTATTGATTGTGAATGTTGTGTTTGTTTAGTGATTCAGGGTTTGGTGGGGCTTCGGGTAATGGCAGCTCGGTCCGCTCATCCTCAAGCAAGAGGGATTATGATGTTGCCGAACCTCCAAGGAAGTTGGATTTGGATGGATTGACTCCTTTCGAGAAGAACTTCTATGTCGAGTCTCCATCAGTGGCTGCAATGTCAGAGAAGGAGGTGGAGGAGTATCGACTACAAAGGGAAATCACAGTTGAAGGCCGAGATGTTCCCAAACCTGTCAAGAGTTTCAGCGATGTGGGGTTTCCTGGTACTTCCTATTGAATTTTTGAGAAATTTCTTTATGTTTGTTTTTTAGCTATTGCAATTGTTTTGTCACTGTATATTTGAGTTAGGAGAAAGTGAGCTAGAGCCTAGAGGTTTTTGTTTAAAGTTGCAGCTGTCTTGTTGCAATAAAGAGTGAGCAGTTGCATTTGCTGTGATTCTAGGGTTAAATTGGTGGATAGACATTTTGACGACTCTTGGTTTTTATTTATTGTTTTTGGGTAATAGAAATCTGAAAAATAGCCATTTAGTGGCTCGTTTCTAAACTTAACGGAGTTCACACCTTTGATGTACCATTTTCTGCTTCTCTCTAGTTCATACCTGATCTTCTTTAATGTCATAACCTTGCAGGTTTATTCACCCGTTTATTTACAAGTTAACATGAAACAAGCTTAACATTGGAATATTCATATAAATTTTACTTTCCAGAAAATTTACCTTTAAAACTGTTTTTGGATATGAGATGCTCTTTTTTGTTCCTTGGAAGTATATATGCTTCGTATATGAACTTGATGGTAGGTAGGCATTGGACAATTACAGTAGAGTCTCACATTGCAATTTGCCAGCATATGATCGTTTGACTAAACAGCTATTGCTGAGGGCTAAGAGTGTAAGATGGAACTTGACTTAATCTGTGTTGTTAACAGAATGCCATTTCTATTGTTAACAATCGTGACAAATGAGCATTTTTTTGTTGCTTTAGTAGATATCCTCGTTCAGACAGTGAAATAGGGTTCATCATGAATTGTTGATTAATTTGTAATTATATAATCCATTAGTTAATTTGCACTTTGTTAAAAGATTCATTAGGATGGTTGAATTGTTTTCTTATTAGACTCTATTCATTGGAATGTACCTTCTTCATTGCAGAATATGTTATGCAAGAAATTGCAAAAGCTGGCTTTGTCGAACCCACAGCTATACAAGCTCAAGGATGGCCTATGGCTTTGAATGGTCGTGATCTAATCGGAATTGCTGAAACTGGGTCAGGAAAGACAATTGCCTATCTTTTGCCTGCTATTGTCCATGTTAATGCCCAGCCGATTTTAGGTAAACTTGTGATTTCCTAGTTATTTAAATATATTGTATTGATTTTTATTTTATTTTACATTTTGGTTGTTGGATTGGTGTAAGTTTGGTCATCTTCTCTATATTTTCAGCTCCCGGAGATGGTCCGATTGTACTAGTTTTAGCTCCAACACGTGAACTTGCGGTTCAAATTCAACAAGAATCAACTAAATTTGGTGCATCATCAAGGATTAAAAGTACATGCATCTATGGTGGAGTTCCAAAGGGACCTCAAGTCCGTGATCTCCAAAAAGGTAGAGGACTTATCAATCAACTTTTTATGGAACTTCATGAATTGGCTATTGTTTTACTTACATGTTGATTAAGTTTAAGATGACGTTCATACACTTTTATAACTTTAATGTTTCACTTGTATTCTCTTTTAGTAGCCTACACTTGATGGTATCATTGTTGTTGGTTGTGAAAATGTCATTATTATATTATTGTTTTGGTTCAGGTGTTGAAATTGTTATTGCTACGCCGGGAAGGTTAATTGATATGCTAGAGTCTCATAATACAAATTTGCGAAGGGTTACGTACCTTGTTTTGGATGAGGCTGATCGAATGCTGGACATGGGGTTTGAGCCTCAAATACGGAAAATTGTTTCTCAGGTATGTTTTGTTTTTCCTGATGGAATATTTTTTTTTTTTTTTTAATTATACTATCTGTTTGTGAAATTGTGGATGTTGAATCATGTAGGGCCAGTCATGCACATAATTTTTTTACCTCCTGGTCACCTTTTTTTTTTTTTTTTGTTGCAAATCCTATCCTGATTTCTTCAATAGTTCTGGTGCCATTACTGGTCTAGTTCTTTAAGAACTTGGAAGAATTATCAAATGCCATAACTGGTGTACTTAGAAGAAACATAATCAGTTGGAGATCAGGTGGTGCAGACAAATAAAAACTGCATTATTAACTAATTGCAGGATCACTTCGAAAAATGAGCAACTGGAGAGGTCGATGTAGAAGTTTTCAAGTTTTATATTTCATAGAATTCTATGAAAATACCTTAAAAGGTGATTTTTAGTTATTGCATATTTGCATGGTTATAGAAGTGAGCTTTTAATGCATAGATTATTTAAGCTGGCAGTCATTTTGTGTATGGATGCTAGATCAGTTTAAGTTCACATCTGAAGTTGCAGAAGCAATCACGTGTTAATGTGTTATAGATGCTTGAAAAGCTGATTGAAGTTTGAGTGCTAGGATCAGTCACAAAGTGACTAACCCTGCCCAATCGCTTCATATGTCAATGACACTTGTTCAATTTATTCTCCCATTCAATAGACTCCTTGTGTGAAATAATGTAGCTATTATATTCATTTTACTTACATTATCTTTTGTTTAATGTAAGAAGTCTGTTGAAAAGGAGAATAAATTTGACGGATATCATTGACATATGGAGTGACCATGCTGGGTCAGTCATCAAGCAATTGAACCTAAACGGTCATCAATTAGCAGCAGTTAAATGAGCAACAACCAAACACTTTTGAACACATGAAATCTGGACCACCAACAATTGGGTTTAATACTTAATAGTTTCAGTGATGCTTGTAATGACAAATAATTAAGGCGTGTTGCACAAGCAAACACACAACATGCATGCACATACTCAGACTCGAAATAAACACACAAAAAGCTCCTTCCTTTTTTTTTTTTTCTTTTGCTTAGCGTGCTTGATGTTTCCTTCTGTGCAGATCCGGCCAGATCGTCAAACTTTATACTGGAGCGCTACTTGGCCTAAGGAGGTTGAGCAACTAGCGCAAAAATTCCTTTACAACCCTTACAAAGTAAGATACAGTATAATTCTAGTAATTTTTGGTTGGCTTCTTCTGTTATGTTACATCTTTTTCTGCAATTGATTTTCAATTTTACCATTAATGCAATTGCAATCATGATATGCTATCTCATTTTGTTTTTGGGCTTTCCATTTTTGAGGCATTTGATATTTTTCTGGAGATGGTGAATAATTATGCCCATAACATGAAGATCTTGTTTAGTTGCAACTATTCTTGGGTTGCTTTGGTTTTTTGAGATTTCAGCTTAATTGTTAGGGGTCATCTGTTACTTATGCAGCTTTCCTTGGATTGAACACAGGTCATTATAGGTTCGGCTGATTTAAAAGCTAACCATGCAATACGCCAACATGTTGATATCATTTCTGAGAGCCAGAAATATAACAAGTACGACATATTTAGATGTGGTTCTCATGGGTTTATGTCTTTCTCATCTCCCAACATCATATTGGGGTTTCTATATTTGTATTATTTATTTGCTTTGATATTTCAGATTGGTAAAGTTGCTAGAGGATATAATGGATGGTAGCCGAATACTGATTTTCATGGATACCAAGAAAGGTTGTGACCAGATTACTCGGCAGCTTCGCATGGATGGTTGGCCTGCTCTCTCAATTCATGGAGATAAAAGTCAAGCAGAAAGAGATTGGGTCCTCTCGGAGTTCAAATCTGGGAAAAGTCCAATAATGACTGCAACGGATGTTGCAGCTCGTGGTTTAGGTATGCATTGTTCATGCATCATTCTTTCTTTACTTCACTTTTTTTTTTCATCTTTGGTCCCTCATTCTGATTTGACTTGGTAATTTGAGAGTTGCATGTTTTCTTAATCATGTGAATTCATGTGCCACCGTCATTGTGTACAATTATATACATTTTACCTGTGTCAAAACAACCAGCCAACATAATTTTGTTGAAAGAAACAATAATCTCCATGTTGTGATTGTCGTTGCCCGTGCTCAAGTTTTTCTTAAATCTTATTGAATAGGATTGTGATTATCAATTCATATATGGCATTAGCAATGTTTAAGAATTGATGGGTGGTAGCTATTGTATTTGGTATTCCCAAGCATTTTTGTGAAATCAACAGTCCACTTTCAACTGGCTGCTGGTTTATATATCGATAAATTTATTCTTTCTGATATATTATTCAAAGAAAATAATGATTATTATTGTCTTACAATGTGACGTGTAGGTCACTAGTATTCTTTCCATCATTTGTGGTGTTGTTACTGTCACATAGATTTTCATCTACTGTAAATGGTATTCTTATGGTTGGTGGCAGATGTGAAGGATGTAAAATATGTGATTAATTACGACTTCCCTGGGTCCCTTGAGGATTATGTTCATCGGATTGGCCGAACAGGAAGAGCTGGGGCAAAAGGAACAGCATACACATTCTTCACAGCTGCAAATGCCAGATTTGCTAAGGAACTGATTACCATACTCGAAGAAGCTGGACAGAAGGTCAGTCCCGAATTGGCAGCAATGGGGCGTGGTGCACCTCCATCAGCAGGTACTTTATGAGTGAACAATTTTTTTATGCATGTACATAAACAAATTTTTTTTTTTGCATAGTATTCGAAATTCGAAAATATCAATGCAAAATGTGGAGGACATTCAAAAACACAATAGTCATTATTACAGCGTTACGTAATGTTACAAAATATAAAGGACATTCAGAAGCACAAGAATCATTGGTCTGGTTTAGTAACTCAGATAATTTGATCAAGTTCTACTTGTGCACTCCCTGTGGGTGATGATGGCCAGAGATTTGCTTTAGTGGCTCCATTCACAAGGAACGATCAAAATACCTAATTCTTGAATTGCTCTTTTTGACATTTGTGCTATGAGCCTATGAATATCAGAATATATGCTTGCATGCCTTTTTCTGCCTGCCAACACACTCACTCATTCGAACCATGTTCTGTATGTTTGCAGGTCATGGGGGTTTTCGTGATCGTGGAAGGGGATATGGTGGCGGTCGAGCATGGAGCTAATTGATGACAAGTGGAATGTCACGCGTGAGCTTGATCGATGGCAGCCAATAGAATGAAACCCAGGCTTTCCAAGCTTGCACATAAAGAGTAAACTCAAATGACAAGAGGATAGATTTTAGGTTTTTGCTTGAATATTTAACTATTGTTCATCTTCTGTTTACTTATTGGTAACAATTTACCTTTGTAGAATTAGAGGGAGGTAGTATTGCTATGCTACCAGATTATGTAAGATAAACCTGTCAAATTGTCACACTATGCACTACTCTTCTGTACAATATTGTCTGTTGAAAAAACATTTTGTTTTTCAACAAAAGAATCTATTTTCCTGGATCTTGTGTCATAATTTTATATCAAATTCATCTCTATAAATGTGTATGGAAAATACTTCAAGGAATGAAATGGTGGCAGCCCCATCTGGGTTTGACTCTTAATTGAAAAAATTACCAGGGGAGGATCTTCATTTGATGCTTCATTGAATCCCATCACCTCACTCAAGTTTATGAGGTCAAACCAGGAAAAAAAAAAAAAAAAAAAACTGGAAAAATGACAAAAATAAACAAAGGAAGTCGATCAATGCCAAAAAATGCTCCCATGAGACGAGCATATCGTATTATATATATATATATATATATTTAAGTATCGTTTATATCTATTTGACAAATCTAATGTGTATAAATTTATAGGTTAATTGGCACCAATGTCCTCTAAACTCTTTAAAAAAATTTACTATGTCTCTTATATATATATATATATATTTTGGCACTAAACCCTCTGAACTCTTATAAATTGGTAAAAGTCAACTGTAGATGCCCCTCACAGGGGGCAATAAACGAGAGTTTGAGGGGTTTAGTGTCGAAAAAAAAAATACAAGTGTCCTATTGCAAATCTTTGAAGAGTTTAAAGGTTATCGGTGCCAATTAGTCAAATTTATATTCAAGAGTGGTTGTGCAATTCAAAAGGTTAAAACCTCATTCCTGTTTGACTTAATAGCACCAGACCCCCCTGAATTATACGCGAATTTGCAAATTGCCCCCTAAATGATTTTTTTCGACGGTAAACCCCTCGAATTGTTAGAAATTTGCAAAAATGGACGGAATAGGGACGGAACCCTTATTCCGTCTAATTTTTCTCACACATGTGCCTCACGTGCAGTCGTACAAAGGGCACTTTTGTCCTTACAATTAACTTGTCTGAAATATATCTTCTTGTTTGAAACTTCTTCTTCTTCGAAACTTCTACTTCTTCTTCATCTTCGAAACTTCTTCTTCATGTAAGAAAAGTTCTTCTGCTTCTTCATCTTCGAAAACCCCATCTCCATCATCTGTTTTCTTCCTAGGGCAAACATGAATACGAATGAAGGCTTGGATTTTGTGGATTTTGACTCAAAGTGTTTCTGTGGAAGAAGAGCAATGTGTTTCACATCATGGACGGAATCTAACCCAGGAAGACGTTTCTGGGGTTGCTCAAATTATCGGGTTTGTGGGTGTTTAATAGCTCAAATTTTCATTGCTCATGTTTCTTAATATCTGAAACAATTAAAGGGCTGATTATATATATATAATTTTATTTTTTTGTTAGAGAGATGTAAATTGTGGATTCTTCAGATGGTATGACCCCTCGATGTGTGCACGGTCGAAAAAGATTATTCCTGGATTGCTTAGAAGAATACAGGAGCTTCAGATGCAATTGGGGGAAAACAATGGTTTTCACGGTATTGGTTCAACCCAAACAACATTGGAAGATGAAGAAGTTAGTTCTGCTGCAGCAGGAGTGAGAATAAAGCCTGACAATAGAAGAAGAAATTGGTTTATTGTTTTTGTTCTAGCAATAGCTATTTTGTGTATTTTAGGCAAAAATTGTCTGGAAAATATGTAACAAGTTTGGCATTAAAAGTTGTCTGGAAGATATGTGACAAGTTTGGTTCGTAGCAGTAGGTGTAAAGTTTGGTTGTACTTTAATGTTTATCAATGAAGCTTTTGTAAGCAATTATGTTAGTTGTATTAATATCTGGTATATTTTGAACATTCAATTATTATATCTGCAAAAGCTAATATGTGTAACAATACAGAGTTTGCTAGTTCACTAACAATAACAATACAATTTTCTAACTCTGTGTCCATAACATAACAATAGTTAAAGCTAATATGTTGATATCATTGAATGTCTTGACAACATTACAACAGCAGAGTAGAATATCCAACATTGCAAACTTAAGCATAGGATTAGTGTTCACAACAAAACAAAAGCTAACTAAACCTGTTAATAGGGTTGTTTATGGTATATAACAACCCTTAACACAAAAAATACAGGCACAATGAAATAAGCATCCCAAATACATTGACACAAAATAGGCACCAATAAAAAAACATTCCAAATAGGCACCAATAAAAAAACACAGTTAAAACATTCCAAATAAAAAAACATTCCAAACACATTAAAACATCCCAAACACACTTAAAATCTCCAAAAATCAGTTAAGCATCCCAATGAAACACAGCTAAGCATGTCGAGTCTTAGTTGAAGTTTGTCTTGTTTGCACAGGTTGAGTTTGCACAGATTGATTCTGACTTGAAGCTTGTCTTGGCTGCACAGGTTGATTATTACTTGAAGCTAGTCTTGGTTGCACACTTGAACCTTGTTTTGGTTGCACATGTTGAGTCCCTCCACCATTTGCATTCCCAGCTTCAGACCCTGCTACATTTGTTCCACCCCTTTTCTCACAAGTTGACTTGTTGTGGCCTCCCTGCCCACATTTGCTGCACTTAACCACTATGTAATTCCTCCTCAGCTTTCTTTTCCCTCCTATCATAACCTCATCGGATTGGAGATTTCTGGCTTTCTTTGGCCTGCCCCTCTGTTTTTTGAAGTCTGGGCATTCAACAGGTATGTCATTGGTTTTTGGCCACATGCTTGGGCCATTTATGCCATAAATCACTGGGGTATAAGCATTCAGAAAACTTTCCTTCTTGTACTTGCTATGTATGAAATCAAGAGGGTCACGGTTAGAACTCAATAAGGCAGCCATTCCATGAATGCATGGGATCCCAATCAGCTGCCACTTGTTGCAAGCACATGACTTCTGTTCAATGTTAACCACAAATTGCTCACCTCCAGTTTCCTTCACTTGAAATACAAAGTTCCCACAGTAAGCAGGGTTGCAGACACTACTCTCCATCTTTATCTTCTCAACAAACTTCATAACTTTGGGACCTATTTGATGATGCCATTTCTGTACTTCAGCTCTCTTTGTTACTAACCTTTTCATCAAATAGACCCTTATCATCTCCATAAGCGTGATCACAAGCTTGTCACGAGCTTGTAGTATGACTGAGTTGAAGGCTTCACACATGTTATTGCATAACATGTCACAAAGAGCAGTGTCTTTGAAGAAGGCTCTTGACCAGTGCAATGGATCTTTGTCAGCTAACCACTGGTAGGCATCTTCACTCTCAATCCTCAACCTCTCCATGTACTGTGTAAACCTGACAAGTGAAACACAAAAAAAAATGAACCACTTAAACACAAAAAAAATAAGCAAGCCATAAGATAAAAGAGATTAGTATTATTACCCTTGTTTTGTAGTAGACTTTGCAGCACCCCACAAAAGCTGTTTCAGCATCAACCCCTTATGTGAAGCTTTGAAATTGTTGTAAAAATGTTTCACACAATACCGGTGCTCAGAATGTGGAAACAATTCCCTGATTGCATCTATCAATCCCTTCTGTTTGTCGGTAATCCACACCATGCCATGAGAGTTGTTGATTTCCAAATCTACACCCAGTAGCTCTAGAAACCATAACCATGTTTCCCTACACTCAGACTCTACCAATGCATAAGCCACTGGGTACATCTGGTTGTTTGGATCAACCCCAATGGCTGTCAAAAGCTGCCCGGTGTGATGTCCTTTGATGAAACAACCATCTAAACCTAAAATAGGCCTACATCCTTCTTTCCATCCTTGCTTCAATGCACTAAGGCACATGTATAACCTTTGAAACCTTGGTTTTGCACCACCAGCTTCTGTAGAACACTTCATTATAACCGAACTATTTGGATTCATCCTTCGAATCTCTGCACCATACTCCCAAAGCTTGGAGTATTGCTCTTTCACATTACCCTGGATAATCTCTCTTGCAGCACTTCTAGCACGATAGTACTGCCATTTCGATGCATCCACATTAGTGTCACTCCTCAATCGCTCAGCCATTCCAGCAAAGTTCCAGTCTGGATTTTCCCTCCACTGACCTACGTACTTCTCAGCAATAAATTTAGAACTAACAAACTTATTCTTAAAGGACATAACACATGTGTGCTCATCTAATAAAGACTTAATCTTGAAAGTCTTATGATCACTCAACCAAGATGCAAATACGAACCACTTGCATCCCTCATCCTTGCAAACTACCCTAATCCTGTTAGGATCGTTTTTCTTAAATTGTACAACCCTTCTATGTTTCACAGAATGTGCCCTAATGGCCTTTCTAAACACATCAGCACTGGAAAACTCCATTCCAAGTCTAAAAACTGGATTTTGTAAGTCATGTGGTGGATTGAACTCATGGTACCTTCTCTTGATAAACTTCCTCACTGGTCCTTCAGCATCATCCTCGCCATTAGATCCATCCAAGCTCCCCAAATCCTCTGATCCATCATCCTTATCAGATCCAGATCCACGAGGTAGGTCTGAAATTTGTAAAGATTCCCAATCATTTGTAGGATCTACACAAGTTTCAGCTGCTATATCTTCTGCTTCTTGATCATAATCAGACTCTACTAGTTCATCACCCTTATCATCTTCTGCCTCTTCTGCCTCAGCTTCTGCTTCTTCAGCCTCTTCTTCCTCGTCTTCCTCTTCTGCTATGTATTTACCCTTATTTTTCCTCTGACTCTTAGCTCTCTCAGCATCCTCTTCAGTCAATTCTTCATCACCCTCTTCAATCATAGGCCCATCACCAAAACCAGCAGGATCCTTGTTTTCCCTTTGACTCGTAGCTACCTCATCACCCTCTTCATTAACAGGCCCATCACCAAAACCAATAGAACCTGTGTTTTCCCTCTGACTCGTAGCTCCCTCATTACCCTCTTCATTAACAGGCCCATCACCAAAACCAGCAAGCCCATCACCAAAACCAGCAGGCCCATCTTCAGTATCTGCAGGCCCATCTTCAGTATCTGCTGCTTTTGCTGCCCCAGTATCTTCATTATCTGCTGCTTTTGCTGCCCCATTATCTTCATTATCTGCTGCTTCCCTATTGTCTTCATCATCACTGTATAATAAATCCTGAGACTCTGGTTGCTGAGATGGCATCAATTCATCTCCTCTGAAAGCTTGCAATGGTTGTATACACTCAAGGTATAGATCTATGACCCTATTCTCAGGAATTTTATCCACAAACCACAGCAATTCCTCATCACGCACTATCTGATAGGGCTTTCCATACCCTGGCAACTTAATCCAATACCCCACAGGGAGCTTATACTTCAGCTTAATTGCAATATCATCAAGATCCAACATAGACAATTCATCTAAACTAATATAATCAAAATAATTAATACTTCCCCCATTATAATTATCCATTGAGACATCAAACTGTCCACCATGATGCACCTTGAAGCTGAAGAATATGTCTAGATCATCAGGACCTACAACCAAAGTGTAAAAGGGGTCAATTTAACAAATTGAAATACTGTAAACAGCATGTGCAGAACAAGACAAAAACCTCAACAAAAAATACTGTCATCGGGACCTACCACCAGTCAAAGAATCAAAAGGGGCCAAAATTTAATTAACAAAGTTATTGCACCCAACAAACTATCAAAAGATTCCTTATACAATTCAGGGGACCACAGCCAGACAAAGAATCCCACATACAATTGTCATCGGGACCACAGGCAGTTGAAGATTCATCACACAATTCAAATAAATAGCCAAAAACTCAACCCACAACAACACAACCAAAACGAAGTCACGAATTGTTTAATAAAGCTTACCATATTCAGGCACTTCATCATCGGGGTTTCTCCTTTCTCCAACCATTTCTACCTCAGTATCAACAAAGTCACGAAGGTAGCAACACCAGACCACCAAATCGAGAACAGAGACACACCAGTTGGTGAAGAAGAAGAGATACCTAAATTGAGATACCTAAATTTTCTCAAAAGTAAAACGATACAGTTGGTGAAGAAGAAGAGATTCAGTTGAGAGGTAAAGAAATTTGGGAAATTTGGGGAGATAAAAATGCCCTAATTTTTTTTATTTGTAAGGACAAAAGTGCCCTTTGTACGACTGCACGTGAGGCACGTGTGTGAGAAAAATTAGACGGAATAAGGGTTCCGTCCCTATTCCGTCCATTTTTGCAAATTTCTAACAATTCGAGGGGTTTACCGCCGAAAAAAATCATTTAGGGGGCAATTTGCAAATTCGCGTATAATTCAGGGGGGTCTGGTGCTATTAAGTCTTCCTGTTTATTAAATCATAAAGTATGAGGTAACACTTTTGCATTTTGGACCTATTAATATTGGATTTCGAAAAAACAAATGATGATGAATTTAAGTAAAGTAATCCATCTCACCCTATCATTTCATTATATTAACTAAATAAACAAGCCCTCTTGGCGAAATGTAAGGGGGGTTTGGGGTTTAAGGATATTTCCCTGTTCAATCAAGCCCTCTTGGCGAAATGTAAGGGGGATTTGAGGTTTAACGAAACAAGCTTGGCGCATCTTTGTTGATCACAACTCGTTGGCTGCTCGTGTGCTTCAGGCGAAATATTTCAGACAGGGGGAGTTCCTCACAGCCACTGTCAAGGCTGGATGTTCGCACATTTGGAGGAGTTTGTTGTGGGGTAGGGAGCTCTTGGAGAAGGGGCTTAGATGGAATGTAGGGGACGGTTCTGATATTCAGGTCTTCAGAGACAAGTGGATCCCTCGCCCTAGCTCGTTCAAGATTATTACTTTCGATATGGGTTCAGACCTGCGTGTCTCTGATCTGATGGACAACTCCCAAAGAGTTTGGAATGAGGACAGCCTTAGGCGTAATCTGCTTCCTATTGACAGGGAGATAATCCGGTCCATTCCCATTAGCTGGAAGGGTGGTAAGGATTTCCTCTGTTGACATTTTGATAAGAAAGAGGAGTATTCAGTTAAGAGTGGTTATAATTGTGCCCTCCATGATAGTTTGCAGGAGGATCTTGCTTCTTCTTCTAGTGGTGGTAAATGGAGGCCTTTATAATGGAAGTTGGATCTACCACCAACGATCAAAATTTTCATCTGGCGTAGTTGTCTGAATGCTTTGCCTTCTTTGGAGAACCTTTGGAAGAGGAAGATTGTGAATGAGCCATTGTGTGGAAGATGTATGATGAAGAGTGAGTCAGCTGTCCACGCCCTGTTTTTTTGTAAGGTGGTGAAGAAATTCTAGAAGGGTACTCAGTTTGGCAACCTCTTGTTATCCAAAAGACTTGAATCGGTCCAAGATGTGTTCCTTTTATTGAGGCATCAGGTGGATTCTGCTGGCTTCAGCCTGTTCTGTGTGATGGTCTGGGCTGTATGGAATGAGAGGAATTTTGTGTTGAACAATGGTAGAATCAGTGAGCCTTCAGCGGTGGCTAACAGGGCTACTGCGCTCTTAAATGAATACACCAACTCGAAGCAGGTCTGGTCCCCCACCCCCCCCCCCCCCCCCCCGCGTATAAACCGTTTGCTGACTGGCTAGCCCCACCCCCAGGACAGCTGAAGCTTAATTCTGTTGTTAAATCCCGCTCTAATCCGGACAAGATTGGTTTAGGCTCGGCTATTCGGAATTCCAGAGGGAAAGTGATAGCCACCTCGTTAACCACTCTAGAAGGAAAGTTTTTGTCGGAAATGGGGCACTTATTAGCGGTGCGTGAAGGGTTAAAACTGGCCATCCACTATAACCTCCCTGTCTCGCTTGTTGAAGTTGTTTCTGCTGCTGCTGTGTCGCTTCTTTATAGCTCTGCCCCAAATTGTAGGGACTCCCACTTTATTGTCAATGACATTAGGGCTCTTTTTTCGGTTGCTGGTTTCTGTAAGTGTCAAGCCTCCTCCCTAGAGGGGAACTCCTTGTCACTTAAACTAGCGTCGTGTGCCCTCTCCTCTAGTAAGGAGCATCTGTGGCTGAATACCAGCCTTTGTTCTTAGTTCTGCTTTGCTTTGTTTAGTTTCTTCAGTTTCAAAAAAAAAAAAAAAAAAAAAAAAACCTAAATAAACTAAATATACCCTATTTAAATTAAGATGTAAATATAAAAATAAAATATAAAATCTATGGAAAAATTTCACAAACACCCCTTATTTTAATCAATATTGCACCACATAATTACTCTTTGCCAACAAGTTTAGTATTAACTTAATTAATTACGATTTGGCTACCGTAACAGATAGAATCATAGAACACAGAACTGAGAAAACCAGAACTGAGAGAGGAGTATTTCTCCAGTAAAAATGAACGAAGCTCCAAAGCTCTACACCAACAAACCCAAAAAAGGTCAGATTTCACAACCCATGTTTTTGTTTTCGATATTTTTCTTTAGAAAACACTTATTTGCTTGTTGAAAACAAAAGGATAAAGAAGAAGAAGAAGAAGAACCATCACTTTCCTATACAGCGAAGCAAGAATATTTTACTTTTATTATTATTGTTTATATATATATAATAAATATAATTCATTGGTTTCAATGATTGATTGAAGTTTTGATCTTTGATCTTGTTATTGTTATAAAAAAAAAAAACAGCACATTTGAAACAATTTCAAGACCAACATAAAGGAAAGGACTTTGCCTCTTCAATGCCGCCACCATCAACATCATCAGCAACAGCCGCCGCGGCATCATACTCAATGGGGTCAGGTTCTTCCGCTCCGCCTCCGCCGCCTCCCAAGCAGTCCTTTGCCAGGCGTTATAGGTTCCTTTGGCCCCTTCTTTTGGTGGTCAATCTCGCAGTTGGAGGTCATCTTTGTTCCTTTTTTTTTTTTTATCTATGCAGCATATATGCTTATAAATATATGTGTGTGGATATGTATGCTTTAAGTTGTGTTAAATAGTTTGTTGATTGGATTATGAGATGGGTTTGTTGCATTTTAGCTTAAGAATTGATTTTTTTTTTGTTGTTGTTGTTGCTGTAGTTTTTAGTGCTTTTTCGATACTGTGATTCCATTTGTAATTCCAATATCCTGTTGGAGGGTTTTTCATGTTGTGAGTTAGAGGGAGAGAAAGTGGAAGAGGGATTGAGCTTTTTGTCTTGCATGAATAGATTACGCTCTAATAGTGTTTGTGGATAATCGAACAAGTGATAATTTAACTGGGACCAAGGATTGGACGCTGTATTGAAGATAGAGAATAGCTCTCAGTATGTTTGAGAGAAGTATTATCAAATTAGTTGAAATTTTCAAAGATGGACTATTAGGTTTAAAGCAAAGGAAATCCGTTATAGCCCAAACAAACATACTGCTAAGTCCCCAAACTGACAAATTATTGGAGTTCCAGCAGATTATTGTTAATTGTTTTCACCATCCTTTTTGTGAGTTTTTTACTAAACCATAGACAAAAGGTGGTTCAACATTCTAAACGTTATGATTGTTAAGGTTTGGCAAGGACACTCAATTATATTTTTCATAAGCTATGATCTGTCTAATTTTGATAAAAATACAACAATACTTTCCTGTGATTACTATTTCGGTATTTCCTTGTACTTGTTTAATACAGTGTTTTGATGGAGTTCCTATGAATAGGTTGAAACATAGGTGGAAGGATAAATTTGTTTCTTGATGATTCGAAGGGGTAAAATTTCTTGAGTGTATTTGTGGGGCTCCCAGCAAATAGCATTTGGATATTTTTGGTGTGAAACTCCTTATGATATCTCAGGGGTCCTAAAGTTGAAGAGTTAGTCATTTCCTTGGCATGCTAATTATTCCCTCAAGTTGGCATTATAGCAGAAGATTTTTGGGTGGTCATATAAGTTTTAAGAGATGACATGCTATTTTTCCCCTGTAGTTTCATTATAACAGCACGGCAGCACATTTTTCGGACTGAACTTGTTTGTACACAATTGAATGTAGAGGTATGACTTGTAATTTATAGTTGTTAGGTTGATTATAGTTAATTTCTTGTACTCCTGTGCTACATAACTTATGCTAACGTGGTATGCAGCCATTTTTATTTTTGAGATGTAGGAAGTTTAAGAAGATATGCAGACATTTTTACAGAGTATAACAAGAAGACTGTATACAATTTTAGTGGAATAGATAATTTGGAGACTTGCTCTATAGTGACTTCTTCGTAGTTGAATTGAACTAACTGGTTTTTCAAATCGGAATGACCACCCTATTATTTAATTTCAGTTTTTTAACTTATTTTTATATTTGAACCCTATAATCAACTTCTAGTGATCTTTTTTCCTATAAGACTAGGATTATGGATAGGTCTAGAGGTTTTGTTGCATGGGCATTTCGAATTTTTAAAGTACACTTGTTAGGCATGAAAAATATAAAGGTAATAAATATGTGTCTGCTGAACCTTATTTTGAACATATAACAAATGTGTGAAAGAAAAGAAATGGTGGATTATTGTCAATCAATTTTAGGTCCAGTAAAGTACTTTTCTAGATTATTAGTGAAGTACCCGTATAAGGCATGCTGTGTTAAGCATGCAGAAATATGGATATTGTTAGATTTTTGCCGTAACTTTTGTTCAAAGATTGGGATTTGGATGAATATATTACATGTCATACACTCTTACCCAATTCTCTCAAGGTACATGTGACATAATAGATGTATATTCCAATTATTGGGTTCTTTGTCGGTTTTCTTTGGTATTGTAGTTTGACATGTGAGACATGCATAACAAACCAAATTCTATGAAATGGAGAAGGGATTTTTTTTTTTTCCAGTCCTTATCTCTATGCACTTCAATTAGGCTTTCTTTTTTCACTAACCTGACTTCCTTCACCTATTTATTCATGGTGTTGGGTGATGCTTATTCCAATTATTGTTTATTGTGTTGTTTGTCGGTTTTCTTTGGTACATAAAACATGCATAATCAACCAAATTCTACAAAATGGAGAAGGGATTTGATTTTTTCCCGTTCTTGGTCATTAGCTTAAGTTGTAATGGTGGGGTGGGGTAGGTCATATATGCAAACTCAATAACCAAGATGAGGAAAAAGAAAAGTGCTCTCTCATTATTGTAACATTACAACTCAACTCAACTAAGTCTCAGTCACAAACAAGTTGAGATTGGCTGAATGAACCTTTTCCTCCTTTTTCTTTTGTCCAATACTGTGATTATGTGAAATTTTGACATTGGTGTTTTATGTTCATCTTGTTCTGTGAACATGATAGTGATGGAAGTTGATGCTAACCCTGTAACCCTGGTCCGAATAATTTTGTTATAGTGGTCTTTGTTAGTGATAAACTAACTTATGCATTTACATTATATGCAACTTTCTTGGAAATTTCCAATTGGTTTTACATGCTATAAATGTTGTGATGATGAGCTTTCAAAGAATGATACTCATATTAATGGTTAAGAGATGGATTAAATGGAAGTGGACAAGAATTGCTTGACTTAAAGCAATTTAATTTGTGCCGTAACATTGTCTATGAGCAGAACTTGATTACTTGTCAGTGCGATTCTTTCATAATACAAAAGTGAGTTGGTTATATAACCAGTTTTTGTGCTTTATTGTAGATCTATTAAATTGTCATGGTTGAGGTAATCATACTTCGTTTCGTGGTCCAAGCGTCCAATATTCATGCTACTGTTTTTTTTTTGATAATGTAGTAAGTGGGAATCTTTGTGACTGATGTATGTATAATTTATGTAGGTTACGTATTGGTGAGGACTAGGAAGAAAGATACAGCAATAGAAGAAGGGGAAAGTGATGTTCCTTCAATTCCGGTTTCTACTACAGCAGCTACAACTGCTCCAATCGCCGAGAAATCCTCACCCTCCATCATAGAGCCTGTGATGTTGCGCGATCCCATTCCCGTGGATCAGCAGCGTGAGCTTTTCAAGTGGATATTGGCAGAGAAAAGAAAGGTGAAACCAAAAGATTCAGAAGAGAAGAAACGCATCGATGAAGAGAAAGCCATTCTCAAACACTTTATTCGAGCGAAATCTATCCCGAATATCTAATCAAATTACATGTTTATCAAACACTGTGATTATCATAAATGAATGATGGGGTCTCTTATTGTGATTAAAACAGTTTGTTATTAGAATGCCAAATTTGTTTTTGTTCAATACAATATATGCCTTGCCTTCTTGATTTGGTCATCTCATACACAAACTCAAACTTTCCAGGATTTTGCAAATTATTGTGACTTTGAACATGGAGGAGGAGGTACAAAAGTTGTATATACTGACATAGTTGCAGAAGCCACATTTCAAATGACCAAAAGTGGGAATTTGGAGGCCTCTCCAATGGGAATGGGAGGTCTTGGGTGCAGCGGATGCACGATCTTGTCAAGTGCCAGATTGCACCATACATCACCCATTAAGATCTTTTGGCATGGTAAAATTTAACACGTGGCAAGATCACTAAGGATGCATGGTGCATCCCACTTGCATTCTAGCTTTTACCCTCCAACGAGAATGAACCTTGATACAAATTCCTTAGAATATTGAGATTCAACTCTAGGTTCTCTTTTGACTAAAAAAAAAAATCAACAACAAAAAAAGCAAAAATTAATTAAAATAAAATAAAAATAAAAAGGTTGCCTTATATTTTTAGTATCTCCTCAAGCACATCACATGGGGGTTTGAAATACTTGGTCTTGTTTCATTCTCTTAACTTTTCTTATATAAAAAATTATTATAAATATTATAATTATTTGATTCCAAACTGTTTCAAAGTTTGAAGCATGGGGAGATGAAATTTTGCAGAAATAAACTCACCCCATATCTGTCTTTTTTTGTCACATCTAATGGAGTCTTGTGTTTCTAACACCATTTTCATGGCATGGCAATAGAATTTCAATCCAATTTTATTATATAATACTAAAAATGAGCATATTCCTTCTCTAACTTTGAAGTTGTTTGGAGAATTCACATGGTCCTCTAATTCCTAATGGAAGAATCTATAATTTCCAAAATGGATGTGGACACAACACCAAATTTACTAAAATAACCCCCCACAACAGCTTAAAAATCTAAACCAAATAGGTTGCTATTCCAAACCCTAATTAATTACTTCTTATCCTATAGACATCCAGTCATTTTCGGATTAAAATGAGACACCGTAAAACACATATTAAACGTAGTAACGTTCTTGTACGTCAAAATTATTCAAATTTACATTACACAAACAGAGGTCAGGGGCTTGGACAAATAACTCCCAGGTCAGTGGCTCGAATCCTACCAATGACGAAAAGCTCTCAAAAAAATACTTGGTCCCGCATTAATATATATTGTCAAAAAAAAAAAAAAAAAAAAAAAAAAGGGTTCACATAGTCTGAACTTAAAAGCTAGAGTTGCAACATAGTCTGTATTTACAAAGAATTACTTAAATAAACTTTCATAAAATGTCCTCCGAGAGATCTCTAATATCCAAACTTTTCAAAGAATATAAAACTATTACTATATCTAAAATATTCTCTTGGATTCTTAAAGATATATAGTATAAAGAGCCAAAAGATGAGCCGAACAATTTGATGTAATGATGATATTTAATTATTAAAAAAAAAGATTAAGATACTTAATCATAAGTTAGGTAGTTTGAAACAAGGAGCAAAAAGGAAAGCTAAGGAATGGAGCTCGACAATAAAATAAATTAGCAATCAAGAAACGGCGGGCCATTCTTATATTTACATTATTATTTTAGAAAACAGTCAATGAAACATTTTTGATTAATTCAAAATAAATAAATAAATAAAAACATTGGTATTCTTTTAAAGTTTCTATTTTCACTATTGAAAGAACAAATCCCCACCCATCTCACAACTTTATAAGGTATATCTATGATTGTTTTTATAAAAAGCGATTTGCTTTTACGTGAAAACAATCAAAAGCTTTACTAATGCGATAATTGGACTCATATGATATAACATGTGATAATTGAGATAAATATCTTTCGTTAGTTGATCAGATATAAAAATTAGCGATGCAAAAAATAAGATGTCTAGTATTACTCGTTTCTAAAATAATACATATATAAAAAATAAAATATAAATAATAAATAAATAAATAAAATCTAAAAGGTATTTTATTTAAAAGTATATATTTCTGATAATTGTGAATAATTAATGTTTCTAACAATATATACTACTACGTACTAAAAGCATTTCAATTAAGTAAACATTGCTTAATGATATATGATGACAATAATGACTATACCCATTACCTTACTAATTACAACCAAAGAGAATGGTCAAGTGTGTGTGTGTGAGAGAGAGAGGCTCATATAATTTAGAGTATTTTTTATATTAAAAAAGAGAGAAAGGGAAAGAAGAATGAAGCCACACACATGCTTGCGATGTGGTCTTTCTTCCATATATATATATATAAATGAGAAAAAAAAATGAGAAAAAAAGAGAGATGAGGATGAAAGTAACATGAGAAGTTTTGGCAGCTGGCCTAGAGAGAGAGAGAGAGAGAGAGAGAGAGAGAGAGAGAGAAACGTATGAGAAAGAAGAAGATTATGAATTTCAATGAGTGTTGTGTACGTGTTGGACTGATTGATTGATCTCACATGAAAGCACGAGGCCATATGCCACCAGCTGCTTCAATTGCAAATGGTGATGGGAGGGGGAGGTGAGGGGGGTGGGGGGACTGTGTGCCATGAGGCAATCATGCATTTTTGTGGGGTTCACGATTCTCTTTTGTATATTCTATTTTTTTTGCAACAAATAACTTATCATAATAGTAAGCTTTGATAGAGAATCAATTTCATATGCTTATATATACATATATATATATATATTATTTATGATAAGTAGATGCATGCATTTTCATATCAATTATATATACCAAACCCCATCCCTCCCTATATATATCTTTTAATTTCCATCCTGTATGTATAGTTTTTTCCTTGTAAAGATGATTTGATTGTAACTCCATTCGAATCTGGATAACATATATAATGTTTTTATCTAGATATCATCAATAGGGGCGGAGTCAGAAATTCAAAATTTGGAGGAGATGATCATTATACAAAAACAACAGATTTTAGAGGGACAAAAGTAAAAAGAGTTTAAAATTTTAGTAACAATTTTATATTTTCTTAATATAGATTTTAAAGATTTTTTTTTTTTTTAATATTAGAGAAAGGGGCCGGGCCAGCTAGGCACCCCAGGTAGGGGTCCGAATAAAAGTTATAAACGAGCTAGAGAGTTTTTCTATACTAGATAAAGTCATAAACAGATGACATGTCTTAAAAGGATAAGAAATATTTTTAAATTAATAATGGATGGAAATTTTTCTTAGAAAGATCCATGAACCTCATTGTCTACTTATCCATCAAAGTTGTCCATGTCTTTAGGCTTTATGCAAAACATGGTCATGGTAAATTCAATTTAACCCAAATTGAATAAACAAATAAATTTATTTCTCAAACTAAATTAATTTCTTCATTGAGGATAATAAGAACTTCTTATCTGTGGGCGTACGACTGATCCACTCACATTTATCCACGTATTGTAAATAATCAATTGTATTCAAAAGTTCATACCACGTGGCGTGATATGAACAAGGCGGACCGCATCAGGTAATTTCTTTTCCTATTTATTAATTACTGTCCTTTTGATCCCAATGTTTTTTTTTTTTAACTTTCTTAAAAAGAAGCATGAAGGAGAAGAGAAGTAACCCATTTGCCATCATAAAAACTACTTAAAGCCAATCATATTGTATGCTTTACACCATCCCACTCCACATACAAATAATATTCTCTCTTTTTCTCACACATCCCTCCAACTTTTCAATAATCTCTCTCTCTATCTTTTGTCCACACCCACGCGTGCACGTACACATGCACATTCATATATATTTCCATCACCATGATTGAGCATATATAAGAGAGAGAAAGAAAGAGAGATCATCAATCTTGCTCGTGCGGGGTTGAATTTAGAGAGAGAGAGAAAGAGAGGGAGAGAGTTTTTATCCAATAATGGACAGCTTATTGTGGATTTTGTTTGTCATAGCAGTTCTCTTGTCCAGTACTACTACCATTATAATTCTCTACAACAGAAGTAGGTTTACTTCTCTGAGATCATCATCATCATCATACAGAAGCAGCCAACTCCCTTCTGGCACTCTTGGATGGCCTTTTCTTGGAGAAACCTTAGAGTTCATCTCCTGTGCTTACTCTGACCGCCCTGAAAGCTTCGTGGACAAACGTCGCTGCATGTAAGTTTGTATACAGTTTTTCTCTCATCGGGATGAATTGACTTTATGTATATATAAAGGCATGGAGTTTCATGTAATATTTCAACTTTATTTTGATTAAAATTTAAAGGGTTGATTTTGGAAATTATAATTTATCAGTTTTTTGAAGAAATTATATAGTTTTTGAGTTTATAATTATATGATTTTGAGGAGTGATTAATTTTTAATGGATTTTTTTGCAGGCATGGGAAGGTGTTCAAGTCACATATTTTTGGGACACCAACAATAGTTTCAACAGATGCAGAATTGAGTAAAATTGTTCTACAAAGTGATGCAAAGGCTTTTGTGCCATCTTACCCCAAATCACTGACTGAGTTGATGGGAAAATCCTCCATTTTGCTCATCAATGGAAGCTTACAGAGGAGAATCCATGGACTCATAGGAGCCTTCTTCAAGTCTCCTCACCTCAAAGCTCAGATCACTAGAGACATGCAAAACTATGTTCAGAAATCTATGGAGTCTTGGACAGATGACCAGCCCATATACATCCAAGATGAGACTAAAAATGTAAAAAAAAAAATCTCTCTCCCTCTCTCCAAGGTCTTGTGAAGTTTATGAATTTTATTAATTATTGAAGTTTGAAGTAATCTACATCTCTCTCATAGGAATCTAAATTTAAAATTAGCTTCAAGAATAGTTTCTGTAAAACACATACAGAAAAACAAAAGACATCAAATCTTTCGTAATCTTCACGTGCAGACTGTTCATACGTTGTTTTACTATAGATATTATATCTCAATCGATAGATAAATCTAAAAATCGGAATATTTTCTTGTCTTTATGTACTATTTTCAGCACAAGAAGATATGTTTAGATAGAAATTATAAAAGTAGTCCGCACCAGATAATTTCTGGCAAATCTTTCGTATGCTTTCTCTTTCGGGCCCCTACTACCACATATCCCTGGTGAAGGAAATCATTGAAGTTTGAAATTTATTTCTCTGGCTTCTACTTAGGTTTTATAATATGATTTTGCTGGAAAGTAACTCACACAGTTGTGTAATGGGGTTCACAATAATTCTAACATTAATCATATTGTCTTCGAAATTTTGATCCATATAATCATTATGTTACCTAGTCCTTTTTTTTTTTTTTTTTTTAAAGTCACTGAGAAAAAAATTCCCTTTTGTACGTGTTTCTCCAGATTGCCTTTCAAGTACTTGTCAAGGCATTGATTAGTTTGGATCCAGGTGATGAAATGGAGTTCCTTAAGAAACAGTTCCAGGAATTCATCTCAGGCCTCATGTCTCTACCCATTAACATCCCTGGAAGTCAACTTTATCGGTCGCTACAGGCAAGTTATAAAGACTTGCAATACAAAAAATTTGAGATGAAATCAAACTAGACTTGAATTTTAATTAAGTGCCCTTTTTTTTTTTATTTATATCGAAATTCTGTTGATTTCAGGCAAAGAAGAAGATGGTGAAGTTAGTACAGAAGATAATTGAATCAAAAAGGGATCATGATGGTGGCAATTTTTCAACTACAGTTCCGAAAGATGTTATCGATGTGTTACTAAACAGTACTACTACAAGTGATCATCAACAATATTTAACAGATGATTTAATAGCAGATAATATGATTGATATGATGATTCCAGGGGAGGATTCAGTGCCAGTTCTAATGACTCTTGCCATTAAATTCCTCTCAGATTGCCCTGCTGCTCTCCAACAATTAACGGTATGTACCCTTTTTTCTTGGAAATATTTTCCAGGAAAATCACATCCAAATACTATATACGATTAAGACTTTTCTTCTAAGCACATGTAGTAGTCACTAGGGTTTGTCCACACTATTGTGACTACATGAAAGAAACCCTTCAACAGAAGAGAACAAATATTAATGGCCTCTTTAATTATCAACCATAAAATGTACAATAATTGTCAAGATTAGGAAAAATAATAATTGAAATCTGTGCTGGATTGTATATAAATTACTCTCAAATTCTTAATTTGGTCAAAATTAGGGCTAGATATATGACCTATTGATGTGTGGTTGCTTAGCATGAAATTATTGTTGCATTTTTTTTTTTAATCTATTTTTAAATTTTCCCTTTATATATATATATATATTATTTCTCTCAGGAAGAAAACATGAAGTTGAAGAGACTAAAAGATCAACTTGGAGAGTCATTGTCTTGGAGTGATTACTTGTCCTTACCTTTCACACAAACCGTAAGAATCTTTGACTATATAGATATATCTGGTATCTTAAAAGAATAAACATGATCGAATCGGATATTTCTTATAAACAGGTGATTACAGAAACCCTGAGGATGGGAAATATCATAATTGGAGTGATGAGAAAGGCCATGAAAGACATTGAGATAAAAGGGCATCTAATACCAAAAGGATGGTGCTTTTTTGCATACTTTAGATCAGTACATCTTGATGAAAGTAACTATGATTGGCCTTACCAATTCAACCCATGGAGATGGCAAGTAAGTATATATAGCAGCTAGCTAGCAAGCTAGAGAGAGCCCTTTCTTTTTGGTGTCTTTTATGTGAATTTTTTAGGGTTTTTTTTTTTTTCTAATATATATAATTTTAAATTTGGACTAAATTGGTATATATTGTCACAGGATAATAAAGACATAAGCAGTTGTAATTTCACTCCTTTTGGAGGTGGACAAAGACTATGTCCTGGTCTTGATTTGGCTAGGCTGGAAGCTTCCATTTTTCTACACCACTTTGTTACTCAATTCAGGTAATTAATTTTGTGATATATATAATAACTTTTTTATAGTAGGTTTCAGGTGTGAGATCCTGCATAATTTTTTTATACGAGATCCCTTTAAATCGTTGCTTGAAACAATTAGTTTGTAGCTTATTTACTTCTATATAATTACTTTATGAAGAAGCATGAATTAGAAATCTATAAAGCCTACAAATTTGAAAATATTTGTAGTTCATTGAACCGTTTTAAGCTTTCTTTTTAATGTGCTTTTGACTATATATCAAAGAGGCTGTTTTCGAAAATACTTTTTGTGAATTTCAATATTGAGAGTGACATCGAGACAAATCTTTGAGAAAAAGAAAACCAGGGAATTGATGTGTTATGAGACAAACCCTACATTATTTCTTCACTTTCACCATAAGAGCAAAGACAATTCAACACAAGAGTACACCGAACTTTCTGCCAATTTTGGCTCACTTGCTTTTTTATAAGACACGTAAATCCCTTTCACATACAGACATACTTGCTTCCAACCACCTTTTTTATCATCTGATATTTTTTTTTCTAATAATTATCAATGTTTATAAATAGTTTATATGATTATGATCCAATATAATTACTATTTAGATCCATAAAAACTAGCTAGATTCCATAACTCTTTCTCTGCATTGTTTCCTTTTCTAATAAGTGGGTCAATTCATCAGTAGAGTAGAACAAAAAAATAGTAAATCTTTAACCTAATGATATAGAACAAACCTTCTAAGCACGAGTGGTAGTGCACTTCACCTACTATATTATAATGGTAAGGGAGTTTGAGTTTCATTATACGTATTTTACAAGTATTTGTGAAAAGAGTTTTTTCCTCAATATTATCAAATAGATATTTCTTGTTATGAGAGTAGATATCTAGTTTAGACAGCACATGTAATATTTAATCTTAGATAAATAATTAAGAAAAGACTAGCCACCCATTTTAAACCATCCATATTGCATATGCATATGGTCAAGTCGTCAAGAGAGACTCCATTAAATTGCCAAAACCAAGAAATCTTGACTAGTCAAATGCACTCTATAAAAAAACCAACTAGGGTTGGATACTACAAAATCATTTACTATAATTAATTATTATAGGATTTCTTAGGGTTTCATTTAATTTTAGGCCACATATTTGACTGCTTTTACATTAAGGAAAAAAAAAACTATATATTATATACACACACCCAAAAAAAAAATTAAAAAAATCATTGCTTATTATTATATAGTATCTACACATATTTTCCATTTATTCTTTCTATATATATATTTATTTAGCATAAAATATATATTTATATGCAGGTGGGTGGCTGAGGAAGACACAGTTGTTAACTTCCCCACTGTAAGAATGAAAAGAAGAATGCCAGTTTGGGTCAAAAGGAGATCCGACCCATGAGATCAGATAAATCCGACCCATCAAAAAGCTTACACAAAAAACTTCCATTATATAACCTGATACAGCCAATTAATTAATTATATATAAAAAAATGATTTGGTCTGATCAATCAGTGCACACGTGTGGCCGTGTGGGTGGGATCAGAATTGAAGCTGACATATTATTATTGTTGTTGTTGTTATTATTAATCTATCATTTGTCATCTTTTTATATATTTATATTATATATATAGGCAAGTTTAATATATATTAATATTATTCTTGTACATTTATTAGAGACAAGAGAAGAATATTATGTTTTTTTTTTTTTTTTTTTTTTTTTTTTGTGGGGATTCACAGAATATTTCCCTTAATTTTTTTTATTTTTTTTTTAATTGTCTTCTTGTTGTTTTTATCTTACCTTTTAACATGTAATGCACTACAAACTTTAATAAAAGGTCACTTGATTATCAAGTAAATTAAGCAATTTTTATCTTAAATAGTGAATTTTTATTTATTATTGTCGAGGCTAAACTTTAATTGAAGTTCATGTGTAAAAAGACAAGTAGTCTTGGTCCCAAAAAGTAATTTTTTTTTTTTTTTTTTTTTTGAAGGATACAACATAAAAAAAAAGAACTAACAACCAACACGGGCATTGGCCCTAACAAAAATACTAACACAAGGAGGGAACTCCTCCAACCAAAACCTATCATCAGAATAAGAAAGAGCTAGTTTAGTAAAACCGTCCCAAAAAGTAATTGGTAGTATAATTATGGTTGGTTTCTGATCAGGTCATATTAAAATTTAAAAAATCGATTTATTATAATTAATTAGTCCTACTAAAAAACAAAAAAAATAGAACAATGTTATGTATGAAGATATGTTTATCATAAAAGAATTGATAAATAATAAATTGGAGATAAAGTAAATATAATCTGTAGATGTATTAATTAATTTGATTCGTACATGTTATATTTCAAATTTAAATTCAATTGATAATTTAATATGTATGATCGAGGTTTATCATATGACCGAACATAATTTACCATCAAGTTACTTTAGACGGTGGTCTTTATAAATATTTTTAAAATAATAATATAAAAAAAAAATCCAATAATGTAATTTCTGTAAGAGGTCCACCATCTTTGTCAGTGAAACCTTCATCATATAGAAATGGTCTAAATGATGTACATTCATCTATTATACGATCTTGATGAATTGATTGATGCATAATTAATTTATTTTTAAAATAAAAAATATAGTGGATGCCAACTTTTTAGGGTCATCCATGTGGTTGAAATCATGATTATTGATTAATTTAATTAGGCTATTTTGAATATATATATTTTTTAAAAATAAATTATTTTATGAAGCAGTGCAATATCTTTTCAGTGGAATATATTAAGAAAGGTAGAATTTAATTATGTATTTGAGTTGGACTAATCATTGAATAAGGAGTGGATCTACTGAAGAAAATAATTAAAGTAGAAGAAAAAAAATAAGAAACTAAAAAGAAAAGTGAAAAGTTACACAAATTTTTGTGCAATAATTCAAGTTCATAGGCTTCCCATGGAAAATTATGAAGTTGCTAACTTGCAATGTATCGATCATCTCACAGCTAGAATCTAGTTCAAGGGAAATATTATTTTTAAATTAATAGATTAATAAAGGGTTACTTTTTTTATTTAGTGAACAAATATGAGATTATAATTTATATATTAATTATATCAAGGTTTGAATCTTAACGATGAAACTTTATTTTTAAAGTCTTCAATTACCAAGTTAATAGACCCTTGATATGTATATATAGATGGCAGAATTTCACTAAGTACTATCTTTTTGTTGATTTGTTACCTTTATAAATGTCTTTCCAAATTCATCGTTTTAGTTCTTATTTTTTCCAAAACTCATCGCTTTAGTCTATTTGACCAAATATTTGAAAGTCAACTATTTTAAAACCTGTGAAAATACATTTTTATCTCTATTATTATTTAATTTAGCTAAAATGATTATCTTAACTTTAAATTAAAATGAAAAACAATAAAATTCTTAATAATAAAATCTTAAATAAATATATTACAAAAAAAAAAAGCTTAAATAAATAATTAAAAATCCATTAATTTTTTCTTATTTTGTATTTTTTTTCATAATGGATTTTTATTTAGCTAAAATGATTATCTTAACTTTAAATTAAATTGAAAAACAATAAAATTCTCAATAATAGAATCTTAAATAAATAGATTACAAAAAAAAAAAAAAAAAAAAATTATGAAAAAAAATCATTTAAAGCTAAGATAATCATTTTAGCTAAATCAATATCCATTATGACAAAAATACAAAAGAAAAAAGAAAAAATTAATGGATTTTATTATTATTATTATTTTAAGATTTTTTTTTTTTTTTGTAATATATTTATTTAAGATTTTATTATTTTTTATTTTAATTTAAAGCTAATATAATCATTTTAACTAAATTAAACAGTAATAAGGGTAAAAGTGTACTTTCATAGATTTTAAAATAGTTTACTTTCACATATTTGGTCAAATGGACTAAAATGATAAGTTTTGGAAAAAGTAAGGACTAAAGTGATGAATTTGGAAAAACATTTATAAAGGTGACAAATCACCGAAAATGTAGGACTTATGTGAAATTCTACCTATATAGATTAATTAAAAGTGTGTATGAAAAGTATTTTTACTACTATTAAAAGTTTCTTTGAGGTCGTTTAATAGATATATTTTTAGTTTTTTACTACTATTAAAAGTTTTCTAGTGTTTAGCTAAAATAAAATTGATATTTCTTTTGAGTAATAAAATACTTAATTTACTTTTTAATATATTTAATTACTAATGTTTTGAAATATTCATACATAAATTGCTTTAATTAAAATTGTATAATTATTAATTATCGTTTAATTACTATGTTGTAATGTCAAATTGTTTTGTTCTACATATTATGACAGCAAAAACTTGGAAAAATCAATAATCATTATGTGATTGGAGATTAATTTTCCATTAAGAATATTACCTTATCTAATTAATTAATTAAAAATAATTATAAAAATCTCAATTTCAAGTTAAGAGTTCTAAAAACTAAAAAAGACAAAGGTTAATGCATATTCAATTTGCATCAATCACTTTTAGAGACTAGTTTAATAAAAATAATACTTAAATCAATGGAGATGAGCTGCCAAACATATATATAAATATATATTAGGACAATGACAAGTTAATTAAACATGATTAACTCGGAGATTAAGTATAACATTATTGCTATCGTTATCGTTATCGATCGTCAAGTCACCTTCAGTATCATTATCATTATTGATCATTTATTATTGTTAATTATCATTATCATGAATTATAATTCGTCATTAACCTTTTGTGATATGATTAATGATTGATGATTAATCATATACAAAAAAATTTTGAAATGAAAAGTTGTGAGAGGATAATTGATCGTGAGAATTGAGAAGTTTAAAATTGTAAAAAAATTAAATATAAATTTTTGTTATGGAAAAAATGAAAATATTAGTCTAGGACCAATAATCAAACCCAGCCTGAATTTGATACTGAATTGGGCTTAACTTCTCAATGTTTTGAGCAATGACAGGCCCATTTTATCCAATCATTTTCTAATGTTGTTTTTCAACATCTTTTTATATCCGGCCCGAATATTTACTTTCAACATAAAACTTTATTTACAACTAACGTAAAGAACAAGTGAACTACCATATATGTTAAGAGGTGATGTGCTTGTTCAGGGGCGGGCTTATGAGAGGGCTGCCCCGGGCTGTAGCCCGGGCAGCCCTCCAGAAAAAAAAAATAGAAAAAAAAATTAAATGGATAATTATATAAAACCCCTAAGATTTAATAATATTACACTAATATGATATTTTGTCTATTTAGTGAAATGTAACTATTTTATTTTTTTAAGTAAGTTATAGAAATACACATAATATTACGACTTCTAATATTATAGAATTAAGTTATTTGCAAGTTTAAATAATTTTTTTAACTACAAGTTTAAGCAATTGTTTGAGTATAAATTTTACAATGTATTTCATATTCTAAGTAGTTCATTATTGAATTGGTATCATCTTATTATTAAAAAAATAATAATAAATACTTTCATCAAGAATTATATAAAAAAATTATATATATATATTCTTAATTAATAGGTAGCATGTCTTAAACTTCATTATATCTGTCTACATTGAGGAATAAAATAACAAAATTTTTCTCTACAGTACACACCGAATTTAATAAATTTTGTGCGAGAATTTATGAGCCATTAATTAATCATTATAATATAATGTCTAAATAAAAGTAGACAAATCCAACAATTGATAGCTAAGGAGTTGACTTTATAATGTTAGTGCGTACCGAGTAAAAAAAATACTATATATATATATAATTTAGCCCGGGCGGTAAATTTTTCCTGGGTTCGCCCCTGTGCTTGTTTTTCCATGTTTATAATATTTATCGGCCATCGATCTTGTTGTGATTTGGTATCAAATTTATAAATAAATAAAATAAAATAATTTTTTATTTTTTTTTCAAAACTTATACTCAATCGCATATTATTTACTAATTATTTAGTGTGAATCCAGTTAAAATATGTAAGTTAAAAATTCATTCACATTCTTCTATTATCATTGAATGATTATCATATGTAAAAATTAAAATTAATCTAAAAATAACTTATCATCATCAATTATTCAATTGCAATATTATAATTGTACCGAACCACTTAAAAATACTAAAAATAAAAATTTTGCACGATAAAAATAATGGCAATTTTTTTTTTTTTTTGGTGGTTAAGAGTTTAGACTTCAATAAGGGTGTAGCTGATCAGCTGGTAGATGGACGAACTTGAGACTTGAGCAAATGACTTCCATATGAGCAGCTAAAATCTTACGAATGGTGAAAGCTTAAAAAAAATACATGGTCCCAGATTAATAAATATTGTTAAAAAAAAAAATAATAAATAAAATAAAATAAAAATCAGATGTCTCTAACAAAAAAGTCATCAAAATCAATAACATCAAATTTTTAAATAACACTGTAAACATATAATTTGACGAACATATATAATATTTTTTCAAATTAATTTCACGATCTTAAAAAAAAAAAAAAAAACTCCTAATCATATTAATATAAATTAAATTATAAATATATAGTCATTTAAAAAAATCTTTTTATAACAAAATATATTTAAATTTTCTTTTTATATGTAATACTTACTATTATATATTTCAATGAAAATAATTAAATATATAAAAAAATGGAAAGAATTATTATTATTATTATTATTATTATTTTGTTGGGGTGCGCGGTGTGCTCGGCCTTAGTGCGTTACTGTTAGAGGCGGGCAAAAAACCAATAAATCGAACTGAATCAGTGAACTGAACCGATCTAATCAATTTTTTTTTTCCGGTTTTCTTATGTTGGTCAGTTCAATTCGGTTCATTTTTTTGAAAACCAATTGGATCGGTTTTTTTCCCAATTCGCTATCCCAAACTGGAAAACCGAACCGAGATCCAACTTATATATAAAATAAATAAATAAATAAATAAATAAAAACCTAGTTTAATGTTCAACAATCCATGACATTATAAAACTATGAAAAAATGTCGCATAATATATATATATATATTTTTTCTTTGTTTCTTTTGCTAAATATTATTTTAAACTAGTATTTTTCAATTTGTTCAAGCCCATAATTTAATTTGGTTAAAGGCCCAAAATGATTTAAATATGAAAATATGAGTACTAATTAAAGCCCATGAATTGGCCCAGTAAGACCAAAACCGAACCGAACTGAACCGGTCCAATTATTTTTTATCGGTTGACATTTGTAAATTTTATTGGATCGGTTCATATTTTTAGAAATGGGTAATTACCCTGGTGGCCATCGATTTATGCCACCACTATCAAAATGGCCACTAGATGGGAAATTGGTTTAGAAATTGCCATTTTTAACAAATAATGTTACATTAATGGTCATTCTGTTACGTTAACTTTTTCTAAGAATATTACACTAATGGCCATCAATTTGTTCATTTGGTATCAAAATGACCATTATAATCATTTTTCTCTAAAATTACTCTAGTGGTCATCCATTTGGTCAATTAGTATCAAAATAACCATTATAATTGTCCCACTTTTTATAGAATATGTGTATTGACCATCCATTTGGTTAATTGGTATCAAAACAATCATTATATGTGCAACTATATTCTATTAGAAAAATAGAGTAAGCAATCATTAAAAACAAAATTTCATTCAATAGAGAAAATGAAGAATTCATTTGATTCAATATAATTTCAATCTCATACACATCAAATACTACTTGTCAAACTGCACAAGTATACCAAAATCTCCTACACAAGTATACCAGCTTGTTCCTTTTAATCTGAAAACCATTCAAAAATCATACCCGATTGCATCATATTCAAACCACACAAAAGTTTGCCAACCAAATTTCATGGTACCTAACATAACTACCAACCTTAACAAAAGGCAATGTACTTTCAGTTTAACAAAAAACATTGTCAATTTCAGTTTAGCTTAAAAAAAAAAAAAAAAAAAAAAAAAAAAAAAAAGCAATAAATGTCTTCATTTCAATTGGATTTATTCTTCATCTTTGATCCAGCTGACTTAGATGTAGTAGCTTGGTTGGACTACTGTACTGCCCTTAATTTTTCAACAGTATCAAGATCGAATTGTAAAGTGTTCAAAACGTCACTCAAATTACCAAACCATTCCAAATGATCATTAGCTTCAGCATGTTCTAATATTAGTACTTGAACAGTAAATTAAAAAAAAAAAACAATAATTTAGTATAGTATATTATGCTTTAATGTTATTTTATTATATTGGTAGGACAATTATAATGGTCATTTTGATACCAATTGACCAAATAGATGGTCACTAGAGTAATTTTGGAGAAAATGATTATAATGATCATTTTGATACCAATTGAATAAATTGATGGCCATTAGTGTAACATTCTTAGAAAAAGTTAAACGATGTTATAACGGAATAACCATTAGTGTAATAATGTTTGCCAAAAATGATCATTTTAAAACCAATTCCCCATCTGATAGTCATTTTAATAGTGGTGGCATAAGTCGATGGCCACCAGGGTAATTACCCCTTCAGAAACTAAACTTTATCGGTTTTTTATCGATTCTACTGATCCATTAAACGCTCACCCCTAGTGCAATGCATGTGTGACACTTTAGGATCCTAGTAGATACTATGGACCCTACCCCTCAAAAATAGATTTAATATCGTGTGGGCCATTAACCCACATATAAGATTTTAAATCGATAAAAACAGATAGTACACTTGATTTTAGCCAAAAGGTCGATAAAGGAATAAAAAAATAAATTAAAATAATTAAAATAAAGAGAGTTTGTTTTGACAATTCAATTTTTTCTTTTTACACTTATTTTCTAAAAACACTTCATTTTCAAAATTTAAATTTTAAAAAATTATAAAGACATTTCATTTTGTTATTAGATTATTCTTTTTATCTTTTTTGAATTAAATTATTAAAAAAAAAGAAATTATCTCTCTTAAATCATTAAATTAATTATTACATATTAAATACTCTCTCCTAAATATTTAATTATCATATTAAACTCTCCATCCTCCAATAAATATCTCTAATTTTCTATCTCCATTCTTTCTCAAGCAAGTCAAAAAGTTAAGAAAAAAAAAATACTAATAAGCTTGATTTTTAGAAACCATGTGTATGTAAAAAAAAAGTACCTTGTTTTTTTTAAAATTTATTTATAAAAAAATCGAAATATGAAAAAATAAAATAAAAATTGTTACTCTTGTAGGTATGTGATTGCCCAAAGAACTTTAATCCTTTCATTAGTCTTAGAAATTTTTTTTAAAAAAAAAAATTGACTTTTTAATATATATATTACTGTTAGTAAAAAACTAAAATATTCATAAGTTTTTTTTTTCTTTAACTATTAATTAGATATTGATAGAGAAAGTATGGAAATATGATATATATATATATATATAATTAAAAAAAAAATGGAGAGAGATTAATCAGGATAGAGTATTTAATATGGAAATAACAAATTTAAGGAAAAAAGTTTAATACGTAATATTTAATCTAATGATTTAGGAGAGAGAATTTTTTTTTATTTTTTTTTTTAACTAATTAATTAGTTTGGAATGTCTTTAATTTTTTTTGTCTTGTTTAGTAATTTTAGTTTAGGTTAAAATTGTTATTAATAAAAAAAATCAATTTGGAGGGTGAATAGATAATTTGTGGATCATAAGGAGAAGCACTCTAAAAATAAATAAATAAACAATGAACCTCACCTTCCAAAACGACGTCGGATTTTTTGTGTTTTCTTTTCTTTCTGCCTAACAAAACCTGCTGAAACCAGAAAGACAACCAAACCAGTTTTTTTTTTCTTCCTTTTCATATTTCGAAAAATACCAATCAAGCCCCTGCACAAACCCTAAAATTTCATCTGTATCCTTCTTCACAGGTTCGATTATTCTCTCCCAAAATTTGCTCTCTCAGTTAGTTTCTATATATCGCTTTAAAAAACCAGCGAATTCTTGCTCCAATTTATCAATTACAACCTCGTTTTGACGTAGCTGTGGAATTAGGGTTTTAGGGATTATAATTTCGATAAATTTTGCTTCAATAATGGAAATTTAAGTTAATTAGACGATTGGTAGTTTAAAGTTTGGTTAACTAGTGGAAATTTTAGTACTTTTAAGATTCTAGTGTTTCTTTGTAGCAATACAAGTCATGAGGGTTTCAGGGTTTGTATAAGAGAATTTTTTTTAGGTGTTTGGATGTGTATGTGATGTTAATTTTTGGATTTTTTGTTTGTTTTTATTTGGGTTTTTGTTAGAATGAGAAAATGTTTTGTGGGTTTTTGTATATTGTTAATTGTTATCAATAGAAACCAATAAAAGTAAGAACTAGTTTATATGTGCCATTCATTGAAGGAAATAACTGTGGTATGCTTAGAATAAAATTTGGTTTTAGTGATGTTTACTTCTGGGGTTTTATGATTCAAGTAAGACTTTTTTTTTTTTTTTTTTTTTTTTTAATTTTTATTTATTTATAAAAGAACATGTCAATCATGGGAATTGTTGTATATCAGGATAAGTAGAGTTGAATTCTTTGTTTGGATAGTAAATCATGATGGTTTTTTGTTTGGATGCCACACATTTGGTTGGCAGAAATTTCTTCATTGCCCAAGATCCTTTTGCGACTCAGCTATCATGAAAGTTAGGAATGGATACATGTTGCTTTAATATTTTCAGCTTCTTTTGATTTTTTACCGTCTTCCTTTCAGTTTCAGTGGTCTGATTTGATTTAAAACATCTGGTATAGTTTTTTTTTTTTTTTTTTTTTTTTTTTTTTTTCCAACTGTTTTTTGTCTGAATTGTAATTTGAACACGGGGATACCGGATACGTAGTAAATGTCGTAAAAAGGTTCAATAAGATTTGGATTGTTAGATTCGTTAGAAACATCAGTATAGAAATGACATAATCTATTGTTTCACATGCTGAATTTATGCAGGGTATCCAAAATGGCTGGGAGAAACCGCATGCCTCGTGAAGCTTATACTGACCGACGTGGGTTCCCCCCTGAAAGACCTTTCATTCGTGGCCCTCCTATGCCACATCCACCTCCTCACCCTGCTTTGATGGAGGAAGAACTTGAGATGCAGCATGCTGACATCCGGAGACTCTTGGGTGATAATCGTAGGCTGGTTGAAGATCGTATGGCCATGCAGCGGGAGCTGAGTGCTGCTAAGGAGGAGATTCATCGAATGAATATTGCCATTGCTGACATTCGTACAGAACAAGAACTGCATGTTAGGGGGTTTGTTGAGAAAGGGCTGAAGCTAGAGGCAGATCTTCGTGCAACTGAGCCTTTGAAAAAAGAGGTTGTACAACTGCGTTCCGAAATTCAGAAGTTGAATAACATTAGGAATGAACTCACTGAACAAGTTAAGACCCTGCAGAAAGACTTTCCAAAATTGCAAGCTGATAATCAACAGATTCCTCTTTTAAGGGCAGAGATTGAAGGTCTGCGCCAGGAGCTTATGCATACTAGGTTTGTGATCGAATTTCCCTTTGTTGAATATTGGATTTGATTTTTATTTTCAATATGAAGTGCTCTAGACCACATGACCTCAATCTTGAACATGATCTTGATCTTTTGTGATTGAGAAAATATTATCTACATAAATGCTAAAACCTGGATCTTCTTTCCCAGAGCTGCTGCTGATTATGAAAAGAAGGCAAACATTGAGCTGGTGGAGCAAAGACAAGCAATGGAGAAGAATTTGGTTTCTATGGCTCGCGAAGTTGAAAAACTACGTGCAGAATTGTCTAATTTTGATGGTAGACTACGGGGTGTTGGTATGTTGTTTGTCTTATGTGTTTCTCATAGAAGTTTGAATTTTTTTTATTTCCTTTCATTGTCACATTTTGTAATTGTTGTTGTGATATGAATAGGTTTGTTGCACTTTTAATTTCCTATCATAAATGTTTGACGCTTGTCAATGCTTGTTGCAACTTAAACTATATTCTGATGATTTCAAAATGCCTTATCCTTTGTCACCATTGAGGAGAGTCATTTAGCCTATGTTCAATAGCAAATCGATTGTGTTCTTACTAAACCTAACTGAAATTAATTGGTTTTTGGTCTATAAGAAGCTCTCTTTTTTTTGGATAGTAGCTCTCTTGTTTTTACTCAAACTATACTTGTGCTTTCTCCAAATGTCCTTAATAAGGAATATTTTAACTTAAATAATTTTGATTTGATATCTTGTCATCATGCCATAACTAAACTTGAAGTTCAATAATAATTTTTATGGCTAGGATGGATGGGGTGGTGGCTTGGTGGGTGAATAGGTGTTTTGTAATCACCTAACCAATTTTAAAACCAGATTAATAAGAGTAATTAAGTGTTTTTATCAAATCTGAAACTAGTTAAAACTTCTTGATTAAGCTTAAAGTCCTTGCTAAGTTTATTACTTGATAACCTGTTGCATCTAAGCTTTAAAATATCAGAAGATATTTAAAAAAACAAGCCCATTATCCCTTTGCCACGTATTTAATAAAAACAGTCCAGCTGTCAGGTGTGTATGATGTGTACGTGGATGTAAACATGATGTGAACATCAATGTGGACATGATTTGTACATTGATGTGGACATGAAAGATTTACCTTACGCCATAAACATCTATTTGAAATAGAATCGTTTCATAAGAAAACATTCTTAATAAGAAGGATTCTATTCTAATTAACAATAATAAATGCATATCTAAACTAGATTTTAAATTTTTAACATGGATGAGCTAACGTTCTTGTAAAAGATAAGAAGTCACATTGCTTATATGTTAGGTTACTGTACCTTCTTGATCTTGATTTCTTCAATGTCTTCAAATTACCCACTTAATTTAATCTGAGCAATTACAAACCTAAGCATGTTTTAGATTGGGATTTGCCAATTCTGCAATTCACAACTCAGGGAACAACAAATATTTTTTATTGGTCCCGATGTAATGGTATAATATATCTCAATCTCTTTGCTTTGTGGCTCTAGGTGGATCGTATGGAATGAATTTCAACATTCAGGATGGGGGTTTTCCTGCTCCGTATGGAGATGGATTTGGAGTTCATCGGGTATGCTTCATTCTTTTGAATTTTAAATTTTGTTTTATTCTTTTGAACTATCAATGCTGTAGATCTGTAATGTTGTTTCATTCTGTTCACATGTTGCTTTGTAGGGTGCTGCTGACAAGGGTCCTCTTTATGGACCGGGACCTGCTTCATGGGAGAAATCTCGTATGAATCGTCGTTAAGATCTGGATGATTGTTGCTTGAATTGAAGAAGGAAAAGTTCCAATCTGGCTGCTCGTTATCAAGACCGAGTCTAAAGCAGAAAGAAGTATCTATCATCTATCTGTTCATTTCACATCAGTAGTCTTTTATCTGAATGCATTATAGGCACCTGAAACTGATTTACATAGGATCCTAGTGCTGTTGTACTTTGCTTAGTAGAGACAATCCTTTTTCTTTATATATGCATTATGATATCAATTTGGATTTCTGTGACCTTATCTCTCTGTGGCTGCTTCTGATTATTGTGCCTTCCTTTGTTGATTCCTTTTATTCTGCGTGCATTTTTTTAATAGTATAGCACCTTGAACTTTGCATAGAAGCTAGTAGCTCTCAAATAGTTTGGTCCTCTGTTTCTTGATGCGGATTTCCATTGGAAATGTACGGCCCTCAAAATAAAGCATTTTGGTTATAGTTTTGGATATAAGCCGTGTCTCTTTCTCAGGACTCTGAGGAGGTTGGAAGTATATACAATGATTTTAGATTATATGAAGTGTGCAATGAAGCATCCAAAGTAAAAACCTTATCTACTGAGAAACATATACGATGTGAGGATTATTTAACTGAGAAACTTCTGGTTGAGGATTTGCTTTTGGAGTTGAAGATATATCTTAATATTTTGAATGCATGGCATTCTTGGTGAGATCAAAAGATTAGGAGTTCTCACTCATGGGAAATTATAGTGTTATACTGTATTAACCATTTCATTGCACAAAATGATGGGTCAAGTTTCGACCAGATGACTTTAGTTATTAAGAATTGTATCATCCCATAGATTTAGTACTGATTCTGCTGTTCTAAATGTGAAGCAAGCTTTTAACTGCAGTGTGGGATCAACCAATTTTAAAGTTGTGTATGTGGTCATAGGGGTGTAAAAGTCATTTGCACTTATAAATTAATATGTTTAAATTTGTCACCTAAGGTCATAGGGATATGAGGACTTTTTGCTCACCAGTAGGTGGACATCAAATTTGTATATATAAAGGATAGTTTAGTTTAGTTTAGTCCTAGTCATAGTTGAGGGATGGTTTGATTTGGAGTTAGAATATGTTTACTAGAAGAAAAGGGATAGAATATTATTGGACGTCCAGATTATCTAGATTATGTGCATCTTGATAGTATGTTTACGGTTGCTTCAAAAAGTATGTGGAAATTCGGATTTAGTATCCCAACATTTGGACATTCAATTGAAGTGTGTACTGTGGCGGCATCCATGGTAAAATTCCTTTTTTTAGCCTATGGTTATGTGGTTCCCAAGAAACCACGCCTGATCGTGTAAGATTTACAACTCTTGTTTTGGAGCGGATCATCTAATTCGTCATTATTTTTAATTGCACGCTATTATTTAGTGGTCAAGATATCATGACCACCTATAGCAATACAAGTCTCTCTTCATATCTTGAGATGAGCCTGGAGTTCAAGATGGCGTGTGGTGTGACGAGAGGCGGACTTCTGATCTGTCCTTTATAGGCAAGTATTCTGTCCCTGCTATATGAGTTATATGGATCTGGATTTGATGTTTGTTTTATGAACTAACTTTTCAAATCGACATAGTATTACACTGATTTGGTGCTCCCATAATTTCATACAATGATGATTAAAATTTTAGCTTTCTTTAGATCCACTATGTAAATACTCAAATCGAAGTAGTTGCTGCTTATTCATTGTTATAGTCTACTGTTTTTTTGGACTTGTGAAGGTTTAGTAAGCTACCGTGGTTTAAATTACTAACATCCATTTGAATAAGCCTTTTCCACTAATCACTTCCAACCATTTTTTTTTTACCCTTAGCTTAGTTATTTGCATTGCCCCGCATGTTGCTTTGATTATGCTATACAAAAATCATTTTCAGAGATGAGCCTGCTAAGACGCTTTTGCAATTAATTGCTAATGTGCCATTGCTTCATGCACCAGAATTAATAAAGTTGGAATAGCACTGGAAATGTCAGCTGTCAGGGACGATATGAGATCTATCTTGGTAGTCTAATTTTTGGTCCATAGATGATTGGAGATTTGCGTTATTTCACTTGAACTGTTTTGATTTCATTTTGAGAAATTAGTGAGGATTTGTTATCGGATAGTACATATGTTTTCGAAGAAGGGAAAGCTGGTTGATTCTTCTTGAATGATAAGGAATATTTGGACTTAATAAGTAGGAAATATTCTGCACAAGTTACAGAGGTTTATAATTATTTTATAATTTATGGAGCCCATAATATTTTGGGAAAACTTAAGATAGTAGATGATGGAAGAATTGTTGGCTCTATTGTTACAGCTCCAATTTAGTTGTTGTGTATCTTTGAAATGGTTGTGAATAAGATTAGATCTTTAATCCTCTTAAGGTATGGCTCGAGATCTTGTAATTTATGCAGTACCCTTCATCTTGATGGTCTGATATTTCCACCAATATAGAGTTTTTGTTTAATTGCGCATGCCTAGTCTTTGACATTGGTTAGTTTAGTTAGCTAATGACTTGTAATGTTTTAGGTTGTTACGGTTCTGAATTTTAGTTTAGAGTGATGGCTAATTGTTTTTCATGGATCACTCGCAAATTAAGTTTAGAGGTGATTATTCTTTGGTCATCTTAGGCTTCGGAAGTAATAATCCGTGAAGTTAAATGCAGCAGCCTCTGATCATATGAAGGTTACTATGCATCGATGCAGCTGAAGAATATTACGGTTCTATCAGGGTAATCATCCAAAGTGGAGAATTATTATAGAAACTTTTGGGGTCATTGATGTCACTTTACTAGGCTTCACTTGGTGTAATGGGAGGCAATGAAGACTTTAACAGTTAGTCTAATCGCTTGCTGACTTGGTGAATTAGAATCACAATTAGAATCGGGTGGCCCTAACATGACTGTGTGAGACGGGAGGATGAAGTGTCGAACCTGGGATGCATTATGTGTATCACTTATATTTGCTGCTACCACCGGTTAATACTTTTATAAAAAAATTCTGTATCACCTTGATTTTAAATAAGTTGTTTTATGCTTTTAGTTTAAATTTTGTATAATCATTTTCACATTGCTACTTCTAAGATTGCTCTTAATTATTTGTTTTCAATGTTCTGCAGATGAGACAGACAGCTGAACTCCTTCGGCGAATGAGAGTAAAAGAAAATCGGGTATAGGTATCTTTTATCAAATCAAAGTAAAGCCGCTAGTGAAGGCACTGCTCTCTTTCCAGCTTTAGTCCGTAGTAGTGTTAACTTTCAAAGGACTCGGACCACAAAAGTAAGTAAAAAATAAGTGACAATGGTTCAATCGAAATGGCCTGACCTAAGTCTAAATTATTTTGAAATTTTGACTTCATTGCCATAGTTTTTTTATCTACTCTTATGCTATGAAACTATGTTGAGAGGATCAAAAGTGGAAAATTTACTTGGTGGACAGACTTCTCTATTTAGTTGTAAGGATCCGAAGTGTCTGAAATCACTGGCAGCAAGAACAGCTGACATTTTAGTAGAAGAGAAAAATGTCCCAAACTCGGTAAGTGCGATTGTAGATGTTTACGATATGTTGGATTACGAATATAAGCCACACACATCCATGATTTATTGCCGTAATCATACTAATCACCCCTTTCTGAATCGAAACTCAATGGATAGCATGCCATGCATATTATTATCATCATTTGCTAATTAGCATCAGCATGTACTTAAGAGTAAATGTTTTCAATGGAATATATATCCTCTTGATATTTTACTTCCATCTAAGAAGTTTAGTTGTATTTTTTTGTTACAATTGTTTCTCTTACAATTTGCATTAGATTCTTTCTTTGGTTAATCCTAGCAATATTGTGCTTAACTTAGAAAAAAAAATCAATAATTAATATTGGATTAATGTTGATGTGTAAGTGGCAATGATTCAAACCCAAATGATTTCAATCACCGCCCAATGTGGCTTAGTGGTAATGGTAAGAACGCTCGTGCAGCTGGTAACGTCTCAAATTCAAGTTGATGTCACCACACTTGTGTGTGTACATATATATATATATATATATAAACATCCAAATGAATCTTTCTTTGTGTATTTTTTTTACCATAAGAAGAATTTTGTGTACTTTTTTTAAGATATGGTTTCTCTCTTCAAGGTTTAGTTGAATGAGCATATGTTTCCACCGAATCACATTGGGCGGTGGTATTATAATTCTATTTTAGAGTCTTCAAACTTTATGATTGTAGTTGATTGCAATGAAGAAAAACAGAGGATGGGTTTCTTTTCTTTTTTTTGCAAGGCTTTTCTTTTCCGACTCTCATTTTTGGCATGTTAACATACGGAGATTATACTAAAACCACCACCTATTATGTGGCTTGGTTGTAACGGTCTTTCAGTCTGATAATGTCTCAGATTTGAACATAGAGAGGGCATCGAGACATCCATTGAGTGGAAAAAAAGATTCATCGACTATAATTTACTTAAAAATAATAATCTACATGATTGCTCTTATGATACTCATCCATCTCAAGAACTTCTGTACAATTGGCCTGATAAACATCGCTTGATTTCCAGATTCTCAGTCATCAACTTCTGAGTTGAATATAAAACTTGGAAACACTGTGGTGATGTCCCTAAACAGATAAAGACCATAAAAAAAAATAAAAAATAAAAAAACATGTTGAATATTGATGTTAATAATTAAAAACAAATTACGGGCGCGTTTATAAATAAAGAATGGAGTTTCCTTACTATCTTGAATTTAATAATTCCTGATTTGTGTATAGTATTCATGTAACTTGATTCCTAATAGTTTTTTTTTTTTAGTTAACATTGGAATCATAAATCAGAATTAAATTACTTTTCCCTCGGTATTTAGTAAACGTGCCCGTATATATCAAGAAAGTGAATGCATTGGAGGATGTATATACGTTACTTCAAATAAGGAAGAGTCATGTTCTTCAAGAGGGTAGGGTGCCTCAAAACCAAAGCTTTCCATTTTTCTTTGTTAATTTTACCATCCTCGCCAGCATCAGCATCAGCAAATGTCTGTGCAAAGAAACAGGTGATCACTTGGTACACACACTGACACACACATATATATATATATATCACTTCAAAAGACATTGAAGAAGCAGAAGAAGAAGAAAAAATAAAAGGCTTGACAAGAAAAATCCTTGCCTTGTCAATGATAGCTTCTAGAGATTCATCCGAAAGCTTCACGCCGGATTCTGATAAGATGGCAACTACCATTTGCCTTACCTGAATTGGAAAAAAAATAAAAATGAAACGGTATAAATTTCAAGGATCTTTCCTCACCCATACCTCCACAAATGACACTTATCGAAACTTGTTCATAATCTCAACACATCAAGATATATACTCACTTCTTCTGGCTCGATATATCCGGACTGTCTCAAATCATACAGTCTAAATGCAACTGCATCATGAAACCCAAGGGAGAAAAGAAATCAGTGTTTTTTTAACACAAATTTCTCAACATATATATATGATTACTACTTACAATCAATTTTTTCCTCCACAGGAGTACAAGGATGGAAGATACTGAACGCGTGCACAAACTCTTCGAATTCAATGGCCCCGTTTTTCTTCTCATCGAAAAGATCGAATACCTGTAAAAGAATAGTTTTCCAAAAAGAAATAAACACATTGAATCAAGAATTGTAAGGAAAGCAATGAACATATAACACAGGTTTCCTGAACTTTATCAATCAACTAACAGGAGAACTATAGTAGGAGAAACTCTGACTGTAACTGTTGCTAATTTGAGTATACCAACTACGGAAAAATAAATTATCAAGTGCGAGATCACTGATCTGTAGTGTTACAAAACTGATTGACAATCAATGATCCTGCTCGAGAATTATTACATGCAGGATCCTGCACCTGAAAAGCCTGCACCAACTATTCTTGGTGAATGCTTATATCCCATCATTCAAATAGTATGGAATCAAATATATGAAAACATTGATTCAAGGGAGAGAAAAAAAAAAAGTATAAATCGTTGCCAAGATTATACCCTATCCAGGAAAAGATTTTCGCCAGCCGGAGTCTTGAGTAGCGCCAACCGGAGCTCTTCCTTCAAATCAAATACAGAAGATGCCAAAATATGAGGTTGAAGAATCACTTGAGAGACATTTCTTTTAAAGATTCAACAACATGAACAGAAATTTTTTTTTGTTACCTTGTGAACGAGGCCATCATCAAAGATGGAACTACTCAATTTCTTGAATAACTCGTGCAACGCCTCCACTTCATTTACAGTAACTGCAATCACAATTCACACATTGACCGCCATAACCAGCTTTAGAACATCAAATTCCAAAACAAAACAACAAATCAACAACCAAAAACAAAACATATAATAGAGTGTGTTTGGTATCGTAAAAGTGTACTTGTATCAATTTTGAAGTGTTAAGCCGAAAATTAACAAAAACAGGATTTTCGAGAATGAAATAGCAATGTGATTATAAGTGGAAAAAAAACAAACGACCCCTAGTAGATACTTTTCTAGAAAGTGTTTTGATGTAAGTCTATTTCACTCAAGAGCACTTTCTAAAATAGAGTATGTACATACCATTGTTACACATATGCCTGTATATGTACGAATATACGAAAATTTTCAGGTGCGATCAATATCAACATGAAAACATTACGAATTGAATAGAATTTCTTTCGTGCTGATGAACTATATACAAATATATTATATATATATGATCGTATATATAAAAGAAATCTAAGAAATTAAGCAAAAAGTGATACATGTACATACATGGAGAATTGTTGGCAAGTTGAAGAAGATCTCTGAAAGTGTAACGATGCTTAGGTGGACGGTGGAGATGAAAGCAGCCAACCAATCTGAAAATGACATCTTCAATGATTTCTAAGATTGGCAAGAGCACACCACACACTTTGCTGCTTAATATTGTTGAAGAAGAAGAGCTTGATTGCTTATAATAATTTCCCACAAAAAAAAAAGAGGAAAAGTTAAAATTGTATACATATATATATATATATATATTACAATAATATAATATCACTGCTTGGTTGCTGAGAAAATTAAACTCTTGAACCTTGAACATGACTTTTAAAAATTGTGTACTGTTTGGAGGATCCAATTAAGAAAGAAAGAATAAAAAGAAGAAGTCTAGTTGTAGTTTTGCATGTGATGTATGTTTTTCTCAGGAACCAAACAGAAGGCAAGAAAGAAAAAAGAGACAGAGAGAGAGAGAGAGAGAGAGATTACCCAGGAGAAAGTGAAGGAGTTGATTGCAGAGTCCATTTTTTTTGTATTGTAATAGTAATAATAATAATGCTTTACATATGATTTATATGAAGATTAAATAATTGAATTTTGAAAACGTTTTCTTTGTTTCATCTCAAATTAATAATTTTTTATTAGAAGCATAATAACTATATTGCTTGTATAAAAATTGCTCTCTTACTGTTAGTTTAATTTATTTATTTTTTTAATTTATATTAAAGATACGTTGTTATCCAATTTTTGTTTTCCTCCTGAATTCCTCAATTGTTGGATTCATTTTTTTTTACCTATTCAACATCTTATAATATTTTGAAGAAATATAAATGATTTTTTATTTTTTATTTTTATTTTTTATTGAGTACAATAAAATATTATTGACCACATACTACATATCTATATTATTGGAAAGTGAATTTAATTTGTGTTATATAATAATAATAATAATAATAATAATAAATAAAATAAAAAATAAAAAACTTAGAATTGGTAGTTAATTTTTTTAAGATAAAAATAACAAAATTTTAACCTTCTATTATTACATATCAATAGAGGGTACAATTATGAAATTATTTGGTATATGCTTTGGCATCTAATCTTTTCACAATGGATGAGATGGGGTTGATCCGATAGTAAAACCTCTCACACTTATACCACGAGGTTACGGAATGGTCTACGTGTATTAATTTAAATATTAGTGGTCAGAATATTGTGGATAATGTTACTTTTTTTTTTTTTTTAATTATTAATACTTTCTTTGTTTAGTCATGATTATCATTGATTGATTGAAATAATGCAATAAAAAAAAAATAAGTCTTATGTGGACAAGGTAGTGGATCTGGTGAATGGTCTTGTCATTGTCCATGGGAGTTGCTTGTTTTGTTTGGAATCATCATATATATTTGAAGAGATGACCTGGCAAACTATGCATTACTATATACAATAATTGCAATAATGAGAACCAATAATGTTGAGTATAAAAGTTGGGTTTATCCAATTAATTAGAGGTTGTGAGGCTCAAGTGATAAACAATAATTATGGTTTTTATAATATTTTTATTGAATTATAAAATTTGAGCTTAATAAAATAAATAAATAAATAAATAAAATCAGATATCTAAAGAGTCAGGATCTGTGGGGAGTTGTCGAAATCTCCACCAACGTAGAAGCAGGAAGGTGTAATCAAAGTGAAGGCTAGGTGGGTTGTATCTAGCATTCTAGCCCAACCCAATTCTTTTTTTCATTCAACAAAAGCACAATTTAGGTCCTTTTTTTTTTTTAATAACCCATCAAGAAGAAGATTTATGATTAATTTAAAATTCTTGACTATAGTTCTTCAATTATGTACATCAATCTCATAACACATTATTATTCTTTTTTTTTTTTTTTTTTTGAATATACAACAACTGTCGGGATCTGACGAGATTGGGCTCTACTAACACAGCCCGGACTACAGCTCCCACAAGCGGGGAGAGAGTACCCACAATTGGTGGGATAACATCCACCCTTGGGATTAATGGCCAAGGGGGACAAATAATATAAATATATACATGTACACATTGGGCGTTAAACCGTGGTGGTAGAGGCTCCCAGGGGAGGGTCCAACCACATTGGCAAAAGGCCTAAGTAATACATTATTATTCATGTCCCCAAATCTTTCAAATATGAACAATTTGAGCAAATTTCCAACTATGTTGTGAATATAGGAGGCAACATTTTTGTTCTCTTTCCCTTCACAGGAGTTTTCGTATCCGGAAAATTTCCACCATTTTCGACAAGATCTTCAACTCCACCATCCTCGGTTACATTTACAGGATAAGTTACCAGATGAACTCCTTCCATGTCTACCACTTCTTCACCGCTGTAAATTTTCCACATTTTATCGCCTACCAAACGGATATTCTGTACACATTCCAGGCTCTCAGGTTCCTGGAAAATTTCTGAAGAAAATCCTGTATGCTCGAACCACAACGACATTCGATATGCTTGGATTTCTCCAGGATTGCTCAGGCTGTTTTGATCAGTCACAACTGTGGACTGTTGCTGCTGCTGGTAACATCCTATAGCAATTTCAGTGTCTCTTTGCCCATCCATTGATCTCTGGTTTATGTTTGCAGAGCCTATCAAAATGTATATATCATCCACTGAAAAAAAAAAACATGATTAGTTTAGAGCAGTAATGAAATTGATAACTTAAATTTCAGAGTTTCAAAATCGTAAAAAGCAAATTTCAGGCATGGATTTCTTTAGGGCTTGTTTACCGATCAGGAATGAAATGAAAATGAATCAAGTTTTATGGAAAAGGGAATCAGGAAAGGGAACTTGATTCCTTAAGTGGGAGTGGGGAATCAAGTACCTTTTCCAACATGAACAGAATTCCTGATTTGTGTCTGGGACCCATATAATTTGATTCCCAACTGATTTTAGTAATCACAAATCAGTAATTGAGTTCCATTTCTTTAGTTAGGATTCTTGATTAATAAATGCGCAAATACCTATCATGAGCTTGGAGTGGACATAAACCATGAATCTCCTATTCTTTTGTGCATTCCAATATTGTGTATTAGGATGAGGAGAATATGGAGCAACAAACTCTCCATTGCTCTTCTCTTCCCTATTTGCCAGGCAGAAGAAGTTCAGATAATCTTTCGGGTGACCTGAATCGCCTGTTTCCTTTATCGCTTCTCCGATCAATTTATACATCATTGACATTGTTTCTCTAGTCCAATGCAATATATCCTGAACAGGTTCACTCTCAGGCACTCCTTCAGGCCACATTGGTATCACTACATACACTGCAAATCTCTCTTTTGCCTTAATTTTACGTACAATTTTCAGGGCAATCTCTACAGGAATCAAATTCCTGCACCCACTATGCTTGTCTTTGTCCCACAAATGACATCCTCCAATGAAGTATTGATTCTCAATGTATATAAATCTATCTGCCTTTCGTATTGCTTCGACGTAGGCTTCGTGTATGCTCCGTTCCACAGACAGGTTTTTCGATAACTGGGCAGCCGAAACGTGGTCTATCGATCGAAAAACCTGAACTTTCCAATTCCTTTCATCGGATTCCGAAATTCCTGAAGGAGAAAGATTTGGTATGCTGGTAGTGGAAATTAACAGAGAAGGGTCACATTGTTTAGTCCATCTCTGTTCAAAATTTCTTAGCACATCCAAAGCAGCCTCACCGGTAATACAAGCATGAACATCATGCCAAGGCTCTCTAGGCCCTCCTTTGTGAAGACTAGCTCCAGGAATATTAATCTGATAGAAATCAAAAAAATGTGACTCTTTGTTGAGGGTGTGGAACAAGGAATGTTTTTCGGTGTCGTATCGACCATCACAGAGATCTAATCCACCAACAAAGCTCATGATTTCTCTACGAGGATGATGATGATGAAAATTTCCAGGTGGTGGTGGGGTGGTGTCAACAGTTATAGTCTTCTGGTGGTGTGCAAAGAGAGTGGGGAATTTGTGGTGCAATCTTGGACATAATTTGCATACAACTTTGGTGTGTTTGAAGTATCCAAAAGCATCTTCATCATGAGTTCTCATTACTCCTTTGTTCTTGATGATTGGTAAAGATGTTTCATCATCCCAAAGCAGGATTCTCACAGCTACACCTTCCTCAGCTTTCTGTTTCAACAATTCCCCTAGCTTTACTCCTTTGGCATGTGGAATATCAGTTTCAGGATCCCGTACCTGATCAGGATTGTGTTAGATTCAGAAACCAAAAATAAAGGGAAGAAAAATTAGTAAATCTAATAGACAGTAATCCATTAACCATCAGACATAAAAGGTAAAACCGATAGAAAAAGGGTCAAACAATAGTATTAAGCACTCTAACACACCCCCTCACATGCTAATTCAATCATGGGACTCCTTGGTACAGTAAAGCTCTAATATCATATTAGTAACCATCAGGCCTAAAAGTTTAAGTTAATCGGATATTTAAACACTCACAGGGTACACTACAAGAAAAAGTTGCATTGTGCCCGGGTTACACAACAAGATCGTGTTAGATTCTCTAGAGATTTGATTAAAATACAGACAAACAAACCTGACCGATTTACTTACGAGGATCATCTTGGGATTGAAAGACCAGCCTGCAATATAAATCAAGTATTTAGCACTCTCAATAGCCTTGTAAACATCCTCCCAGAGATTTCCTGGAGACACCCAAAGATCAAATGGAGGCTGGAAACTAGAACTATGGTGAGCATCTTGATAAAGCTTGACATGGCAATTCGATCTTTGCGGAAACGAAGCATTTCTCAGGCCCTGGAATCCACCATTATTATTTCTCAGAATTTTCCTCCAGGTTGGTTCAAATGCTGCTGGTTTGAACCACAACAAAAACCTGAGACTGAGTTCAGGCCTGTTTGGCTTCCCGTTTTCGGTCACGAGAGGAAAGAAGCCATTAATCAGACTTGTCTCATTGAGTATCTGATCAGCTTGGATTTGGAGTTTTCCAAAGATTGTACACTTTGATTTCATTGTAATGGTGATGGTTGAATCAGATGGATGAGCACAGAGAATCTGAAAAGTTTGATTCCAAACACGGTCTTGTTCACGGGATGTTTTTGCTACTTTCTTGTTGTCTATCTTGATTGTTACATAGGTTGGCTTTCCATTTGCAAGAATGCACTTCAAAAATTCAATGTTAGAACAACTTTTGAACTATAAAATTAATCACAACAAAATACAATAATTGCAATCAATGGTCTATTAATAAAAGTTTAATTAAGAGATCATAGTTTTAATTTATTGTGACATGAATAGAAATATAAAGTTAGTTTATTACAAAAAAAAATTCTGACAGAAAACGTTCAGGTCAAGTGTCAGAAATCTATCAGGATCTAAAAGTACATATGTGGCCCGGATATCTGCACCCACAACAACCGTTAAACACCCCACAACTAACACGGAATAGGGGATGCATTACAACATGTGCTAAGAAGTGATATGAGATTTGTAATTATTTTTTAAAACCTTTTTTTTTTTTTTTTTTTAATGTTTTATAGATAAAAGGTATAAATAACATAAAATAATGTTATTTTGAAAACACAAATGTAACCTTTTACTTCAAATATTATAAAACACATTTACATTGTTTTTATTATCGAAATACCTCGATAATAAAACACTATCGGAATTATTCTCGAATCTTAAAAACATTGAAATTATTAATTATTTAAATTATTATACTATCTATATATTTACTGTAAATTAAGTTAACACTTACATGTAAATATGTAACATGGCAGTAGAATACAATCTTGCTTATATATATATATATATAATATACAATTTTGCTAAATTGTTATATATGCTCAATCAATCAATGGAACTTACATTGAAGGGAAATGAAGGTGAGTATGGAGTTGCATCAAAGATGGTAGCTTCAAGTGTTCCATGGAGAAACTTAACTTTTCCTTCCATTAATGCTCTATCGGTGATATCCTTCAAACAACAATATCAACAATTTGAGAAAAGAAATCAAAAGAGAGAAAGAGAGAGAAAGAGAACTTGAAGGGAAAAAACTGTTTTGAGGATTAATATTTGTCATGTCAAAATTATATATAAAGGTAGGTGAAGCTGCAAAGAAAACTTGGAATGCAAATCAAATGTGATAGTTGGAAAAACTTGTGAAATTTTCTATGTTTTGTATTTCCAATCTTAGAGGCAACCTCTTCAAAAAATAAAAAATGTTTCTAGATTGCTATTAGATGGATAGCAAATGTCACAAGTTTTTCACTTCAAGTTGAAGTTTATTTAATCTCAAATTACACTTCTCCTCCTCAACCAAAATAATGAACTTTAACAAAGTGTCAATTCTATTGAATTGCAATTGTTGCTGGTCAATTAAGCTATAACTAATTAATTGATTGGATGATTTGGGCCGCGATGAGTACTGGATCATATATATGAATCAAAAAAGCTGATTGCACTTTTTTTATTAGGTTTATTTGAATCAAAAAAGCTGAACAAATATCAAAGATTCACATTGATCTAACATTGAATTTCGCTACCAGTTAAATTAAATCTGATACAAATTGGGTTATAGGGTCTGTCGGGACCAATTGCTATAATCACCGGCTAGAATGCAACTCCTAAGCTTTGCGATTTAATGGGCAAATAAAGTGAGACTCAGCTCAAACCCCTATCACTAAGATGAAGGGAAAGTGCCCAATAACCATTTTACTAAGAATATATGGATGTGTTAGCTGTATTCTTATTTAAAAATAAAAATTAAATAAATAAAAAAACTAACAAATTTTAGAAATTATCAAGTGCAGGATCCCATATAGAAAATCCATGCATTTTTATTGATTCCAACCAGTTAGAATCAGTGAATCCGCATGAAAAAATCATGTGGAATCCAGCACTAGAAAGTTACTAAACAAATTGTATGAATCATGAATATAACTAAACCATAAACCAACACATATGATTTCCTTTTCAATTCCAAACATCACTTGCCCAACTCTTGGGAATGTCTTTTAAATAACAAAGAAAATGTAGGGGAAGAAAGCTCATTCTCCTTTTGGAATTTGGACCATTTCAAAACATATAATACCAACAATTTATCTATTGCAAGCAACGGTCAGAATTGATTATCATGTTGCTAACTGTGAGTGATGTCCAAATCAAAATTAAATATTGTTGTCAAAGGTTTTCTCCCACACATCCGTAGAAGGTAAGACTAGTCTAGTATAAATAAGCAAATGGGTTAGTCTAGACCCCACAAACACTCAAAGGACAAAATCTTAAGGACTAATCGACCAAAGCGGATATATAATACCCCGTAGGGGCAACCTCGTTAAGGAAATATACACATTATAAGGTTGATTAAAAAAAAATAAAGAGTAATATTAGACATTCCACGTTTATATATCATTCAATTAATAACGTGTCAATCGTCAGGTGATACACATAAATAATTAATACATGGAACTCCAAATTAGTTAATGTAATCCCTTTGTTTAGATATTATAATTATATTCCGTTAACAGGTGAGTAAGTCAAGAAGTTACGTTTTTGCAAATAAAATATATTAAGGTGGAATTTTCAATCTATAAGCTAGGATATATTTATCAATTTAAAATCCCTATAAAATAAAATCAATTAAAAAATTACCCATATACTATTAATTAATCACTTGGTTGTTTTTGTACTCAACTTTCTTTGTCAATCCCTTATTTATTTATTGATAAAATTGTTGTTGGTATGAAGGGTGTAATAATTTCTTATATGAGATCAATTATCTTAGATATTACATTAACAACCACACAAAAAAAGCGCGAATAAGCTCTTTAGCACAGCCGCACAAGTAATAGTGCGTCTCCCCTTCGACGTTAGTGGTCGGGATTCGAATCCCACTAGGTACATTTTATAAACATACATCGAGAGTTTTCATATTAATGTTGTGAGAGTAGATATCTGGGATACACATGTAACGACGGACCCCTGATGCGATCATTTGGTGCTAGGATGTATTGTAATACTTCACAAAAATAATAATAATAATAAGTATGAAAAAAAAAAAAAAACACCCGACCATATAACATGATCTCCAATTTTTAAGTGTATCAAAATTCAAAAATATCAACTACAATAATATGATAATAAGAACATTATAGACAACGACATGAATTAAAGACAGTCGAGTGAAGACAATTATAATTATTTTGTATTGGACACCCATATAGCTCCAACTAAATTTAGTAGATTTCAATGTTTTCGATTGGGTTGTATGTAAATAATTACTTCAATCATTTTTTCTTTTTCTGATTGATATATTTGTCTTATTTTCTTATCTTTCTCCCATCATTCGAACAAAATCTTCTAATAAAATTTTAATCGAACTCTTAAGTTATAAATTTTTTGTTCTTATAATTAAAATAAACTTTTATTATTAGTCCTATTTATACACTTTTTTATAGCTTAACAGTGAGAACTCGAGATTTGGTGGTTTCGATGGATTCAGTTTGAAATTGAATCCGTTAAAACCCCAAAAAAGAGTTCTTATATATAAGAATTGTAGCCATTTTTTTTTTTTTTTCATTTGATTGTTTATGTTGCTTATATTAATATTGATTTTGTATTCTTGGTCCAATTTATATGCATTAAATCCAAGTTTTGGCGGTTTCAACAGATTTGGTTTCAAACCGAATCCGTCAAATCCACAAAAATGAGTTCTTATATTATATACAAAATTTGTAGTCATTTTTTGATTTGATCATTTTTTGTTGCTTGTATTTATAATAAACTTGTATTCTTTGTCCAAGTTATACTTATTGTTTCTAACCTAAATATGACTCTATGAGAACCCGAGATTTAGTGATTCCGACGAATTCGGTTTGAAACTGAATCCGTTGCAACCACAACAAATTAGAAAGTTCTTATATGCAAGATAGTAGACATTTTTTCTTTTGATCATTTTTGTTGAAAATATTTTAATTAAACTTGTACTATTAGTCCAAGTTATACACATTTTTGGTATCTTAACTGTAAGAACACAAGATTCGGCGATTTCGACGGATTCAATTTCAAACCGAATCAATTAAAATCCCCAAAAAAAAAGTTCTTATATAAAAGAATTGTATCTATTTTTCGCATTTAATTATTTTTGTTTCTTATAATTATATTGATTTTGCGTTCTTAGTTCAATTTATACTTATTGAAACCGGAGTTTCAACCCAACCCGAATCCTTCGAAGCCACAGAAATAAGTTCATAATTAAATTATATGCAAGTTTTGTAGTTATTTTTTCATTTGATCATTTTTGTTGCTTATATTTAAAATAAACTTGTATTATTAGTCCAATTTAGACACATTTTTTGTAGCTTAACTTTGAAAACCCGAGATTCAGCGATTTCGACGGATTTGGTAAAACCGAATCAATCGAAATTGCTGAAACTCGGGTTTCAATGAGTAAAAATTAGATTGAGAACACAAAATCAATGTAAATATAAGAAACACAAATGATTAAATGCAAAAAATGGCATAGTGTAGGTGTCAATTAATTGTTTTAGGATTCGATAAATGATTTTCGAAAATAGGTTGAAAACAAATTTGGAAGAATACTATCAAGATTGATAATCTTAATTGAAATGAGTTTCAACCATTCAAAAAAATTTGCTTCTCCCATCATCGTCCAATGTGGCTTGGTGGAAACAGCGTCGTTCAGATTGACAATGTCTTAAGTTAGAGTCGCGACATCGCAAGTGGAATATATATATATATATATGTTCAAATTTTGTATATATGTAGATTTCATTGAACTAATCATCCATAAAAAAATTCAGATCAAAATTCATTCAAATCAATGGATTTCATGGAGATCTTTACTTTATGTTAAAATGAGGGATCCCTCATGAGAGAACTAATATATATATATATATACACACGGGAATTTGACCAATTTGAACACAAGATTTGACCAATTTTTCAACGATTAGATCCATGATATTTGGATGGTTTAGATTTACTAAATTAATTTCTTTTTCATTACTTTTAAAAGCTTTTCAAAAAAAAATAATTCTTTTTCATAACCTTCTCCTTTATCTGAGCAAATCTTTAATGCACTAGCTGAATGGCACACCCCCGCCTCCCACCACTGAAATACTGACATGTAATCACGTGTCAGCTTTTTGGATTGTAAAAAAAATATATATAATGAAAGAGAGGCACAAAGTAAAAGAGTTAAAAGATTAAAAAAAAAAAACCAAAAAACAAAAAGCTGACATGTAATTACATGTCAGCTTTTTAGTGGTTGGATGCGCCATTCAACTGGTGCACCCGATGCACTAAAGATTTTCTCCCTTTATCTATCATTTTCTTTTCTTTTCTTTTCCTTTTCCTACATTCACTTTCATAATTAAAAACTAATTAATATTTCATCTTCCTCTCTCATTCTCTATTTCATCTTTTTCCTCCACTGTTACAACTTTTTTACAACCTTTACATCTTTCATTCAACCATGTCTTGAAAGAGAGCAATAATGAGGGTTTTTTTTTTTTTTTTTTTTTTTTTTTTTTTTTTTTTTTTTTTAAGACTTATATTTTTTCTAAAACTATATGTATTTTGGTGACCTCTAACTACAAGTAGTATTAATTCACAATTTTAATAAATTATTAATCTTGTCTTGAATATTAACAGAGAATAAGAATAGTTAATCTTGTCCAGACCCAGAAGATCATTAGCATTGCATTGTAAAGAAAATTAAAAAGGTTAAAACAAAGTCACTCTCTTGTACTCAACCGGGTGAAATGTTGACCTGAGATTTTTTCTCTCATGTTTTGACCGATTTACATATGCAAGTTATATATCTTGAGAGAGAAAAGAAAATTAGCGGGGAAGCGGGGAAAAAAAAACAAGACATGGGAAGAGGAAATATTAATTAGATTTTAATTAGGAAAGTGAACGTATTAGGGATGAGAAAGAGAAGAAATAAATTAATGATTGATATCCAACTATCCAAGTCCTACAAATTCATTCAAATGATTCAATTTTATTCAAACCAAATAGAAAATTCCAAATCATATTAAACAAAAACTATATTATATCATCTACAAATTAGACTAAACAGAAAATTTTACAAAACCGATTATATTGAATTTAAACTTCACCAAAGTCTTTTGTTTTCCAAACGACAAATGCATTCCTACAACAAATGTATATAGTAAAATTGACAACAAAATCATTCACAAAATTTTCCTGCAACACTTTTTTTTTATGTAGAGCACCACACCACATGTTGTGGGGTGGCTATGTGTTTCTTTTCATACAAAGTAACTCCACATGAAGTGGCACTTTCTATCTTGACCTTACTTTTAGGGAATCAAATTTAAAAAAAATATATATGTATTACTTTAACACGACAATATCTCATGTTCGAGTGGTCATACTCGCATTCTTTAATCTAATTTACCAATTTTGAGTTGCCACATGATTCGTATGACTAATGGTATATATATATATATATAAACAATAATGCTAAATATCTCACCTAAAATCCCACCTTTTTTATCCTACTACATGTGACATGTGAGGTGTCGAATTGTGAGTGGATAAACATTAATAATAATTTATCTCACCTACCATATGTATTCACTCACCATTTGACACCTCATATGCCACATGTGGTGGGATGAAAAAGGTAGGATTTTAGGTGGGATGTGTAGCGTTACTGATATAAAAATCATAAACTTCAAGTCACGACAAAAACTATGGTGCAGCGAGATGTATGGGGCATCCCCATTGTGATGTAGCCACGTAAAGTCACTTGGCTTATGTGGCAACATCAGAGTGGGATATACCGTGCATCAAATACACCCGGATCTTCCTAAATCATCTCTGTTTTTTTTTCTTACATGGTAACATCCAACTGAATGATGGCTTCCTAATTTCTTTCTACCCAATAGAATGGTGCCACGTCAGCTGATGTTTGTGTAATTAATATCGCAATGACAACGCCCAACTTTTTTTTAATGTGAAAGAGAAGGCAATACAACTTTCTAGCAGCTGTGTACACGCCACGTGGCCAGTCTGTCCGGCTTCGGTGGTATCTTGCCGTCTTTTTTTTTTGTTATCACAGCCGTCCCTACACTTGTTAGTGTGGTCTTTTCCACACTAGAGTCCAACCCATGTCTTGTTTGAAGGGCAGTTGAAAATGTCGGGTAAAAATAATATTATAGTATTACAATAATAATTTATTATGCCAATCTCTAAACTCCATCAATCTGAGCCGTTCGATGGTTCTCCGAGTTTGACAACCCAACGGTCGTGATTAGTTTAAGAATTTTGGTGATTATTACAGCTAATATTTTAATTTTATTTATGAGAAATTAAATTGTTGATGACTTGATGTCTTGATGGATCTTAGACTATATATATGAGATATTTCATTTTATCGTTAAACTTATGATTACATGTGGCAATAAACAACTAGCACATGTGTATCCCGTTTGTGTTGGTCTGAAAATGATTGATTTAATTACCGATCAATATGAACATATTATGTTTTATTATTCTTATCAAAATCATAATTTATAGAGAGAAAACCAAATTTAACCATTTGAAACATTAAAATTTTGTTAGTAATCACTTTTGAAACTTTAATTGTTAATAACCACTTTTTTTTTTTTTTTTTTAAAAAAGTGTATATCCATAAATTATAAGAGTACCTCTGAAATTAGTTTTTTTTTTTTTTTTTTTAAAAAAAAAAAAAACCTCAAACTTGAAATCATGGCTAAAACTTGAATATTGAAACTTGAAATAATTACTAAAATGAAATTTGAAACTTGAAATCATGCCTAAACTGAAATATGTGAAACTTGAAATCATGCCTAATTTCCTTTCTTCCCAAAATTCCCAAAATTCACAAATTAGTTTTTTTTTTTTTGTTTCCCCCTTTTTTGCAAGTCACATCGACAGTGGAGGGGAGCTTCGATGGCCGTGATGCCCAGGTGAACGACGCACGATGACGACGGCAGTAGCAGCAAAGCATGACAATGACGGCAGCAGCAACGAAGCATGACGACGGCAGCACCCCCTGGTTCGCAAAGCAGTAGCGCGCACGGCGGCATGGGCACGATGACGGCACTGTCTTGCAGCCCAGAAGCACGCCGGCGCTCAGCGACACTTTTGCCGATGCTCGGTGACACCTCAAAACATGCTGGCGATGACTTTGAGGGGAGGGAGAGAGAGAGAGAGAGAGTGTGTGTGTGTGTGTGTGTGTGTTTTGAGGGTGATTTTTATATGAGGGCTTTCCAGTAATTTCTCAAAAATATGGTTATTAACAATTAAAATTTCGTTTGTGGTTAAAAACAAAATTTCCATAATATATGTGGTTATTTTTAGCAATTTCCACTAATTTATAACACTAATGAAATAATTTATTAAACATTATATCTCAAATTTAGATAGTTAATGAAACGATTGCACATTAGTGCAATATAATTGTCACTCACTTTGTTACTATTCGAGAGTGAATTATAAACTCAAGAATTTAGTAGATAAAAGTTGAAGTAGTTTAGTGGTAAGCTTTTCATATGTTGAGTGTTGAGTTTGTGGTTAGACCCGAAATCTCAAATTTGAATTTTAAAAAAAAAAATAAAAAAAAAAATTATGAGAATCTGATTCTGATATTAATTAGATTTTGTTTCTAAACTTTGTTAAACTTTTTATAATTATAGAATCTTCCAACCACAAATATATTCTACTCAATTATCCAAATCTCAATTTTATTTCATTTTTTTTTTTTTTTACATCAAATCATTAAAGTTCATAAATTATCTAATCCAAAACCAATAATCAATAAACCCCATGTGGTTGCACTAAAAGCAAAATGGGCTTCACACCATCACATTATAAACCCACCTCCCTCACAATCGTTTTCTTTATTCTCTTCCTCTCCTTTCTTAATTTTTTTTTTCTTTTCTTATTAAACACTCTCTCACACGCATTTCATCGAATACCTCCCAATCACCCGCCAAAAAGTCAAAATCTCCGCAAAAATGTCCACGTACGGCACCATCCCCACCTCCTCCTCGCCGGGAACCTCCAACAATCGCGAATTTATCTCACGCACCAAGGAGAGGATCCAATCGGACCTCAGATCCCGCCAGCCTTGGAAGATCATGTTCGATTACCACTCAGTCAACTTCCCGAAAAAATTTCCCGAAGCGTTGTCAAGGATACGATTCAACGTCGCTTACTTCCGCATGAACTACGCGATAATCGTGCTCCTGGTGCTCTTTTTGAGCCTTCTCTGGCATCCCATCTCGCTGATAGTGTTCATCATCATGATGGCGGCGTGGTTGTTCCTCTACTTCCTCCGCGACGAGCCGCTGGTGGTGTTCGGCCGAGCCATCGACGACCGCCTGGTGCTGGGCGTGCTTGGGGTGCTGACGCTGGTGTTTTTGTTCTTGACGGACGCGACGTTGAACATCCTGGTGGCGCTGCTGATCGGGGTGGTACTTGTGGCGGTACACGCGGCGTTGAGGAAGACTGAAGACTTGTTCTTGGACGAAGAAGCTACTGGGTTGATGACGACGACTGGACCATCTTCTTAGTGTTTTTTTGTTTTTAATTATTATTATAATTTATTTATGGGTTCTTTTAATTTTTTTGTGTGGGTTTATTTAATTTAATTTTGGTGTTAATTGTATCAGTAATTACAACTGTTCTGTTTGTTTATTTTTATTTTCCATTTTTGGCAAAGTTTTGTGGTTGGTGCTTTAGAAACCAGTTGGTTTGAAAGGTAGATGAATCATCAATCATGTCAGTGTGAAAAGATCCGCGAGTGAGAGGCCACTAATTTCTGATTAGATAATCAATCTTGCACTATTTGGTTGGCAGTTTAATGGTGCTCTTTTTCTTTTCTTTTTTTGGAATCCGAGGAAACCTGTCATGTGAATTGCCGTAGCTGGCTCCATAGTCGGTCTTAGAACTTTTTAACTCTAAACTGAATCAGAAATGCAATGCTGTAGTTGGCTCCATAGTCGGTCTTGAAACTTTTAGTCCCAGAACGAATACGGAATCTAGATTTTGATCTTGTGGGGAATCTGGAATCGAACTTGGCTAGGTAGACTTACCAACTATGGGGAATTTTAGGGGATCTATATCCATCCCCATCCTTAATTCCCCGTTTTTCCCCGTTTCTCCGTTTCTCTATTTCCCTCGTTCCCTCATTTCCCCATTTGAATAAAAATTACAAATTAAACTGAAAAATCAAACATTTCATTATAAATACAAAATAAAGTGTTTTAAAATTCACAAGTGCATTACAATAACAACTAATTCCTTGTCAAGTACTTTGAAAAATCTTCATTCTCCACCCTTCACTTTGAAGCATTTGTTGTGCCAGAAAAGACAGCCTACAAACAATGGTACAAATGTACAATACAAGAAGATGTTAGATGATTAGATGAAGTAAATACATGATGACATGAATTTCTAAACAAGATATATTAACTACCTTATTCTCTTCATTATCATTGTCATCATCAACGTCAATGTCACCAACACCATCAATAATATTACCTAAATAACAAAATAAAAGAGGTTACAAAATTAAATAAAATTGAATGTTTGATGTTTACCATACCTTTTTTCCTGGCCCATAGCCAATTTTGAGTACACATAATTGCCTCCAAAGGTGATGATAGAAGTCTATTACGTTGTGCACTAACAATCCTACTGATGAGAATAAGGGAGCTGCACCAAGGGACCCATTGCATGTTCCGGTTGGGCTAATAACAAGGGCTAGGGCTAGGAGATTCAAAGAGGCACTCAATGGCCTAATTCAAGACACTTGGGCTGATTCTAAATTGTTGAAGCCCAAGATAAGCCCACATGAAGACCAAGGCTTAATTAATGTCATCAAGGCAATGGATTGGGCCGAATAAGAGAAAACTTGGGCGTGAGGCACAAGTTGGGCGTGTGGCACAAGTTTGGAGGAGTTTCAATTTTAGTTGATTTGTTTCCTTTTTAGTTTTCGTTTTGTAAGGCCTTAATGGCCGAAATATTTTGTTTTCCTTTTTGAGTTAGGCGTGAAATATTTTGTTTTCCTTTTTGAGTTAGGCGTGTAGCCTACCTTGTCTTCTAGGGTTTTAGTGTAAAAGGAATCAACTTATGTATTTTCGGGGTTTTGAATTTTTAATGAAAAGTTGAGAGAATTTTCTCTTTTGTTCTTTGAGAACTGATTGGAACTTATCAGATTTTCTCTGTGGCGTTCCTCCTTGACTTATCAATCAAGTATTCCATCCTTGATTGTGGCGTCTTCCTTATACTAAGGTTCACATCTCGATATAGGTGTTGGGTCGCGGTTTCCATCCGAACCAGAGGTTAGAACGATCCGAGGCATCAACCTTATTACAATCGACAAGGTTCGTATCAGAGCTTAGGCTTCTAAATCAGGTTTGATATATCCTTTTTTTCTATTTCTTTTTATTTCGTTAGATCAAAAAAAAAAAAAAAGTTGATCAGATCCGTTACCACAAAAAAAAAAAAAATAGTGAACGAAGAGTGGAAAAAGGCAAAAGAGTGCGAGCTCATCAGAGGGTAACAGCTAAAATTGAGTGAAACACGAGTGTGAGTGCCTTCATTATTGAGAGTAAACACGTGAGGGAGTGTTTGTGAGGCTTACCAATTTGTTTTTGCAGGTTAAAAAAAAAAATGTCTGGTGATGCACCAAAAAAGAATGATTTCAAACTTTTTTTAAGGTTCTTGGATCAAAAGTTTGATCAGTTGGAGATGAGGTTGGATCAACAATCGAAGAGGAAGGGTACCACACGAGTTGGGCAACATTCGGATTCTTCTTCATTATGGGAATCGAATTGGAACGAGTGGGATGACCAGCCTAGTTTCAATTCCAAGGCCGAACCTTCCAAAGATCACAAAGATGGAGAGCTTTCGGTCGCAAGAAGAGCTCTTAGTGCTTAAGCAAAGGAAGATGATGAGGTACAACGTGACAATGTCTTTCACACCCGATGCCATGTTAATGATAAGGTATGTAGCATGATAATTGATGGGGGAAGTTGTACTAATTTGGCTAGCACTAGTTTGGTGGAAAAACTAAATTTGACTACTTTAAAGCACCCAAAACCTTATAAGCTACAATGGTTGAATGATAGTGAAGAAATGAAGGTGATTAAACAGGTGTTGGTGTCTTTTTCCATTGGGAAGTACAAAGATGAAGTCTTGTGTGATGTGGTACCAATGCATGCGAGCCATATCCTTTTGGGGGCGACCATGGCAGTTTGATAGGCGTGTAACTCATGATGGTTACACAAATAGATACTCATTTGTACTCAATAAAAAGCGAATCACTCTTGTACCCTTAACCCCAATACAAGTTTATGAAGATCAAGTGAGATTAAAAGAAAAAAAAGATGAAAAAAAGGAGAGTGAGAGTTCAAAAGAAAGAGAGACAAAAGAAAGAGAGATTGAAACAGTAAAAAAAGAAATCTCGGCTGATGAGAAACAAAAAAAAAAGACAACAAGTGAACTTCTATACAAAAAAAAGTGAGATCAAAAAGGCCTTGTTTTCAAATCAGCCAACTTCTTGGCCTAGTGTTCTTGTTTCTCTTTTGCAGGACTTTGATGAAGTGTCGCAAGCAATCAACAACATTACGGTGAAGATTCGAGGACAAATCCTTTTAAAGAGAGGGGGAATGATGAGAATCAAGAAGCATCACCAAAGACTCAATTGCATGTTCCAGTTGGGCCAATTGCAAGGGCCAAGAGGTTCAAAGAAGCATTTAATGATAATTGATTCTGAGTTGCTGAAGTACAAGTTCGGCCTACATGAAGACCAAATCCGGGCTAAACTTTGTAGACCTCTATAGAGGGCATATGGGGTCGGATCATATATTATAATATGTTTCTAGAAAGCCCAAGACGAGCCCTACAGATGTTATGAAGACTCCGTCATCCGTAACAGATCACAACAGGCCCAAAATCGGCCATTTATTTTATTACGCGAAGACTCAAGCTGGACAAGAGCTGGACGCTAGGAAGAACTTCGTGGGCCTCTACAGAAGGCATATGGAGTCGGAACGTCTATTATAATATGTTTTCGGAAAGCCCAAGACGAGCCCTACAGATGTTATGAAGACTCCGTCCTTCGTAACAAATCAAAACAAACCCGAATTTGGACATCTATCTTGTTGCGCGAAGACTTGAGCTGAGGAGTCCGAATTTCAGCTTAATTCCGTGTGGTTGGAGGAGTCCTAATTTCAGCATACTTGTGTGTGGTACAAGTTAGGGTTAGAGAAGATTCAATTTCAGTTTTTTCCTTTTTAGTTTGCAAAGAATAATGGTTGATTTATTTCTCAAATTATGGGGCTGATTTACTTCCAAATGTTAGCCTTCCAAATATGGAGCAAGTCAATTAATTGCTTGTTTTAGTTTTATTTTCTTTCCTGATTGTAAGGCATTAATTGCCGAATATTTGTTCCATTTTAGGTCTTAGATAGTTTAGTATTTAAGGGACTCATTGATATATTATTCAGTAGACTTTGAATGGAATAATATTATTTGAGAGAACGTTTTCTCTTAGTTCTTCATTGAACTATGAACTTATCAAGGGTTATACCTTGTGGCGTTCAAACTTGACTTATCACTCACCTTCTTTCTTGTTCTTGAGTGTGGCGTCTACAACCTTCTTGATACCGTTGGTTCTTATCTCTTTATAGATAACAGGTCGCGATCCTTTTATTTTCTTTATTTTTATAAACTTGAATTAGAAAACGATCATTCGTTGCCATATCTTGGTTCCGGGTCTCACTACTCCTGGTGAGGTTCATAAGTTCATATCACCTACCATCGGTACTAAATGAGGACTCTGAAGTAACAGTCGAAATTTGAATAGCTAATATGTCTCTAGCAATCTCAGACATTATAGGATATTTAATCCCATTAAGCTTCCACCAACTCAAAACATCAAATTCATGACTCCCAGGTAAAGTTTTTTCTTCCAAGTAACAATCAAGTTTAGATTTTTCATTGGCATCACTACTTTCAGAGTTCCAAGAAAAGAAACAATCCATTGAATCCATCTCATTATCATGATTAAATTCTGAATTACAAATAGCCTTAATCTCTTTAGAATGTTTTTCACCAACCTTTACTTGATACTCTAGAAATATTTCTTCACAAAGTTTGCGCACTTTTTTAACCTCATCTAAACCTTCATCTTCTCCATAAATGAGAGGAAAGAAATATTGAGGGAGTTTTAATTTAAATCTAGGATCCAAAAGGCTTGCCATAGCTAGCACCTCATGTACATCATTCCAATATCTATCAAACTTTGCAACCATATTTGATGTCATGCTACTTATCTCAACACAATTAGAAGTTTCCCACTTTCTCAATGATATTTTAATCTCACAAATTTTAGGAAAGAAGAGATTGCATGTGGGATATTTTGTTCCGGAAAACATTTCCGTCACACTATAAAATATTTTCAATTTATCACACAATTCTTTAGCCAACACCCAATTACTCTCTTCAATCCTAATTTTATATTGAGATTCACGTTGGCTTAAACGATAAAACACTTCTCTATAATTCAAAGCAACACTAAGCATCAAATAAGTTGAGTTCCAACGGGTTTTGCAATCAAGCATTAACCTTTTCTCACAACCAATATTTAAAAAATTTGTAGCCTCCTCAAATTTCTCCATCCTTTTTGGGGTTGCCGTCCAAAAAGCAACACTATCACAAATCCTTTCAATCCCAAATTCAATAACATTCAACCCACTTTTCACAATCAAATTTAAAATATGTGTGACACATCACATGTGAAACAAACGTCCATTCATGTTCAATGAACTAGGAGACAATCTACCCAACAATATATCAATCATGCTATTATTTGTGGAACAGTTGTCTAGAGTCAATGTAGATAATTTCCTATCAACATTCCAATCCAACACACTATTCATTAATGCAATCGAAAGGTTTTCAACATTGTGAGGGCATGGCACATACATGAACCTAACAAATCAGATTTTAAATAAATTAAAATCTAAAAAACAAACACATCAAACAAATAGGTATGGCTGTACAAAATATAAAATAACCACAAGTTTAATTACCTCAAAAGTCGACTCTGTAGTTGCCATGATTCATCAATGAAATGTGACGTGACAATCATGTAACCCCTCTTTTGATTGCTAACTGTCCACAAATCTGAAGTAATGGCAATCCTACCATGAATCTTCCCCAACATAGTCAATAAACTTGCCCTCTTTATCTCATACATACTCATAATATCCCTTCTAGCAATAGTCCTACTTATGGGCTTAAATAATGGCTGCAGTGATCTAGTATAATCTCTAAACCTCTCATGTTCAACCATTTTAAAAGGATAGTCATGCATCAAGATCATCCTAGATACATTATAATCAAAGTGTTGAGCTGCTAAGGTTAGACAAGAACACCCACTATTCTCTATTGCCCTTTTTCTGACAAAAGACTTTAGTTCTGATATACCTCTATTGATCTTTGCCCAAACCTCATCTTACATGTTTTTTGATGGTCAATTAAACCCTTTGTACCTGACCCAACATCATATGCATGTTTGCAATACTTGCAAATAGCCTTTTTCTTACAATTTACAGTACTAAACTCATAATGTTCTCAAACAGTAGACTTAAACTTTCGTTTTCGTTCAGGTACCTGGTCATCAGAGCGAATTTGACTGCTGCTTTCTTCAACATTAACCACATGGTCCACGTTATTTGAATTCACTTCTGGCTGAGGAGAAATTTCACCTAAAAATGTAGATCGAAAACAGATCTGTCAAGAAACTGAAAAAACAAAATAAAACATAACGAAATAGAGAACATCAAAAACAGAGAAGTAGCAGCAACGAAATTAGTGAAACAAAATAAAATAAACGAAGACTAGCAGTAGCCATGTAAACGAAGCAGTAGCAACAAAAATAAAACAGAGAAGCAAGTAGCATCAACCATGTAAAAAAAATGAAGACCAGTAGAAACAGAGAAGCAGTGAAACAAAATAAAACAAAATAGAAAACAACAGCAATGAAATCACAGTTCAATAAACAAAATGGAAACAGAGAAGCAGTAGAAGAATAAAATAACATTTCAATTAACAAAAATAAAACCAAACCAACAAAATAGAAAATAAAAAATGAAATCTCTACCTTGCTTTTGTTTTTGTTTACTTAGAGACATGATGTGGAGAGAACTTAGAGAAGCAACAACTGGTCTAGCCGGAGAAGAAGTGGTCATCGAACGGATAAGCAGCTGGTGAAGATCTGAACTGAAACTGAAGTGGAGAGAAGCAACAACTAGTCTCGTCAAAGAAGGAGTGACCGTTGATAGAGAAGCAAATGGTGAAGATCTGAACTAAAGCTCCTATTCAGCTGAGTAGCTGACTGTCTTTGCCTCTTTGAGTCTTTGGTCAATGATGTTGATTGTTGAGAGAATGAGAGCAACTTTTAGGTTTTAGGTTTTGAAGTTAAAAAGAGTAAAATTGTATATATATACTTAGGGAGTTAGGTTTTCAAAGAATAAAAAAAAAATTAAAAATATATATTATAATTATATTTATATTATTATATATATTTGGGGGAAATGAGGATGATTTTCATCCCCATCCAACCACACACACCCCCCCCCCCCCCCCCCATTTCCTTATTTTTCCCAAAAAGAATTGGGGCCTCGGGGAAAAATGTACATCTCTACATGCAAGTCATGTGCTTAAATCAGTATTTGAGTTTCATATTTGCAAATATACATATCCTTGAAAAATAAAAAATGTTAATATAACACAGTTTTAGTTCATGTAAACGTTATTACATTTATATAACACCTTAAGGAAGTCTTAAACTCATGGGTTTGGTAAGAAGCTCATCTACATTTGCCTCAAAAGAGATCATTCTCACGATGATTTAACAATTGTCTGCAACTTTTATTGAACATCTTAACAATTCAAATTCAACAACTAAATTATTATTATTTTACATCCAAAAGTACTCTTCGACAAAATTGCATAAATTGTGATGAAATGATCACTCAAATCTTCAATAACATTTATCCACTACATCTTCAAAACTTCATAATATTCACTAATTTGTAGTTATTCTATCAACCACTTTTAGCAATTAGCATCCAAATTGAAAATCCCTACCATATACATTACCACATTATTTCATTAGCGATGCTAATTGTTGAAGTAAAGTTCACGTCTCTACAAACTTCATTAATGATATTCACTATATGATAGATCACCAACAACAATACCATCAATCTAACACTGCCTATGACATTTCTATTAAGTAATTCTATAAACTCGAAGGCTTGTATTTATCATTTGACTTTCAAAAAAAAAAAAAAAAAGGGATACTATAACTAAAATCTTACTAAAAACTATCTATTAAGTAATTATATTAAGTTTAAGGGTTGTATTTGTAATTTTACTATCAAAGAAATTAAAAGAAAAAAAATGGAGACTATAATTCCACCGACCACTTCACACTTTTATATAAATTTGGTATATTTTTCAATGTTTCAAAGTTAGTAGTCTACATTGACTATCGTTAATCCATACTTAAAATAAATATGGACGGTTGGTTTATGATAGTTAATTGTTATTGTTTATACTTTATAGCATATACAAAGATTACATTATGAGATAGTGATTTGTTTCAAACAACGTTATACTAATGTTTTATAGCTCAAAATATATGATATGGTAAGTGATTTGTCTCACATTGTACATTATGAGACAGTGTGGTAAATGACACGTATTAACAAATCATTTTAGTTAATTTTAGGACAGATATTTGGAATTGTATAACAATACTCATTACATTATTGGAAATAATCCAAATTTTAGTGCGTGGATTCGAGGAGACTGATGTTGCACACTTAATGTGATTATCTAGGAATGGCAATAGGACGGGTTCGGGCGGGTTGGGGAAAATCCAAATCCAAACCCGTCCATGAACCCATGAAAATAAATGAGTTCGAGTTCGGGTTTTACCCATGGGTTTGGAGGACACCCAAACCCGCCCATAAACCCGTGAAACAAGCGGGTCCACGGGTAAAACCTGCGAACCCGCCAATTTTTATTTTAAAAAAATAAATTATTTCTATATTATTTAAATATATGAAATATTATAATTTTAAAGAATAAAAACACTTAATAGATTGAAATGATTACATTTTATTCTCTATATAATTAAAAAAGTTTTTATTGGAGTTTAAATTTATAATATTTTAAATAATAAAATATTATATATTTTTTATTGTTCTCGGGTACGCGGGTTTAGGTATGGATTGTTTTTTCAAATCCATACCCGAACCCGAACCCATAACAGGTACAATTTTCAAACCCAAACTCGTCCACTGGTACACTTATCCTAACCCAAACCCTTTTTAAGCGGGTTGGGTTCAGACGGGTCTCACAGGTTTGGGTTTAATTGTCATCCCTATGATTATCAGATTATGTTATTATACAAAATCAGTATAATTTTTTATTTTATTTATATATATATATATATATAAAAGAACTTATATAATTACTAACACAATTACTATCTATTGATTTTATTTTTTGAAAAGACAAACATCGGAAATTTTATTAATGATGAAGATCCACAATAACAAATTAAGGAATGAAAGAAGTTAGGGCAAAAGTTAATCAAAATATTATCCTTGCAAATAATAAAGCCAACTTATTAGAAAGAGTGTGCGTCACTTTGTTCCTATCTCTATTAATAAAATGACACCTAAGATTACTAAAAATTAAAATAAAAAATTTAATATCTCTAGGAATAAAATGACACCTTAGATTACCAAAAAATAAAAATAAAAAAAATTAATATCTTCGATCACTGGGTGCGTCATAGCAAATCGATGGTTATGTGATAAGCACTACCATTACTAGATCACTCAACTCCACCAAATTCATATAAAATTCATAGACTGAGTGAACTATTCGAACACGTTCAAATTGAGTAGTCAGCTTTATATATATATATATATATATCGGATTTCAATCCAATAATAGAAAACAAACATTTTTTTTTTCAAAAAATTAATAAAAAACTTATAAACACTCACTAATCGTCTAGTAACTATATATATCCTGTAAGTCGAAATTTATTTCACAAACATTTCAATCGTTTTCGAACAATGAGAAAAAAATTTAAAAAATTCAAAACTATAAGGACTTTTTGAATATTTATCAATATACTTTGTCTTTAAGCAAGTTAATAAACCCACCATTCAAATCTCGACTACATCACACGCGCCAACAAAAAACAAAAAACACAAACGACTCCATTTCCAATCCGGCCTCTGTGGACGGCCATGTTCGACTGTCGCGACGTCAGCTTACCCCGAAACTCAGCGGAAGCGATCGCAAGAATATCATTCAATGTAGCCTACTTTCGAGTGAAATACTTGATGATCGTGTTATCGTTCCTGTTTCTCAGCCTCGTTTGGCACCCGAAATCGTTCAAAGTGTTCGTCTTCATGACGGCGACGTGGCCTATCCTCCGCTTTATAGGCTTCAAGAGCACGATGGTGACGGTCGCGTGGTCGGTGCTCACTATGATGCTGTTGTACTGGAAGGGCGCGGCGGTGAGTGCGGTGGTGGCGCTGCTGGATGGGGTGGTGGTTGTTGTGGTTCACGCGGTGGTGATGAAGACTAATGATTTGGTCAACACTAGGTCAACCATTAGTACTAGTACTAGGACTTGGAGGAGGATTTATTTTTCTTGATTATTTGTGTTTTTTTTTTTATTATTATTAATGTTATTATTATAAGTTAATTGTTATTAGTAATTTCAATTTCCTGTATATCAAAAAAAAAAAAAAAAAAAAATTCCTGTATTTGCTGGTTTAATTTTGCTTTCTTTTTATGTATTTTTTGTGTGAATGGTGTGAAATTACTAAATTAGAAGCCTTTCATTTTTTTTTTTTTACGTGGAGTTATTTATATTTTTCATTTTTTTAGGTAATTTTATAAAAATATGATGTTTTATTTTATTTTATTTATATTAATATGCATTTTATATGTTTACATTTGAATTATTATTGTTAATATGTGAAGATATTATTGTCGGAAGGCTCTTGTTTTGAAAAATTGAATTAAATCTATAGTTACTAATTGGCTAGATAATAAAAATGGAAATTTACTAATTAATTTAAGTTAATTGTTATTACTAATTGTAATTTCTTATAAGGTATTTGTTAGTTTAATTTTGATTTATTCATTTTTATTTTTAAAAAGAAAATACAAATTTACGTGAATTTTTTTTTTTTTTTTTTACATATTTTGTCGTATTTAAAATTATTATTATTAGTATACAAAGACGACATGATCATAAGGCTGTTGTTTTGAAAAATTAGATTTTCTTAAACAACATTAAGGAACAATGTTGAATGTATTTAACGTAATAATTTACTTTTATTTCATTACAAATATTTTTAAATCTTTTAAATTGCAATTTTTTATTTATTTCTCATTTTTATTTTATAAAATAATTTCCAAATTATTACACGCTCAAATGTATTGTACCCTAAGGTACTACTACTACTACTAACTCAGTTGAGGAAAATAAAACAACTAATAAAACATTACAAAAACCCACCACCACCACCACCACCACCACCACTACAGCCGCCGTGCAACCAATCGCATCCGTCCATCGAAATGGCACAGCGACCGTACGATCCCTATTACCTCCCTCCGCATCCACTCCACCAGCACCATCTTCCTCCGCTTCCGCATCATCCGCCGCAGCATCATCATCATCATCAGCATCTTCTTCTTCATCATCATCAGCAACAGCATCATCAGATTCAACAACAACATCATCAGCATCAGCAGCAGCAAGACGACGGAATAAACACGCTCTTCGTCTCGGGGCTCCCGGACGACGTCAAGGCGCGTGAGATTCACAACCTCTTCCGCCGTAAACCAGGGTTTGACTCTTCTCAGCTCAAGTACACTGGTCGCGGCAACCAGGTAGCTGGAAACTGAAAATTTCTCGCTTTTACTTCTTTTTAGGATTTTTCCCGAGAAAATTTCAACTTTCCGTTTATTTCCTTAAAAAATTTGAAAATAAATTTACGTTTGCTTTAATTGTTCGCAGGTTGTTGCATTTGCCACGTTTTTCAATCATCAAACGGCGATTGCAGCGATGCACTCGTTGAATGTGAGTTTTGTATTTAGTGAATTAAATTGAATTTGTTGTTTTGGTAATTTTTCAGTCTGTGTTGGATTGAATTTGATGGTCTTATGATGCATTTTAGTGCCCGTATTAGTTTATGCTGCAATGCAATGAAAATGAAGAAAATTTGTGTATTTTGGAGATTACTTTGAATTATGAAATGTTGGTTCATTTTTTGATATCATCATTCGTTACTCTCTTTTGTAGACTTAATGTATGATTAACTATGAGCAGAAAAAAGATGAAAACTTTGAATAAGAACGGGGTGGGTTTGGTTTCGACTGTTTTTCTAAATTGGATTCGTTTGCGGGGGTGGTAGTAGAAACTTTGAACTGAGAGGAGTAATATATTTTTGTTGTGGAGAATATTTGAATTTGGAAATGAGCGTGGTTTCTGACTGTTCCTTTGATCATCATGTTTAGGGTGTAAAATTTGATCCACAGGCAGGATCGGTTCTGCATATTGAGCTGGCCAGATCAAACTCCCGAAAGAAACGAAATCCAGGTAAACAAACTTTTTCTCTGAATAAGTGCAAACTGCATGAAATTGTGGTTCACTTCTTAATACGTTCTTAGATGATCGGTTTATCTCTTACTTTCTTGCGCAGGAAGTGGTGCCTATGTTGTTATTGATGAAAGAACGAAAACAGCAGCTAACACCCACGAAACTTCAAGTGCTGATGGTAATGTGCTGATTGGTTTGTATTGTTAAACAAATAAGCACATTATCCTTAATTTTCTTGCTCATGTTAGCAACTTTTTTTATTATTATTATTATTCAGGAGACAGTGATGCAGATGATGCATCTGCGGCAGATAATGATGATTCCGATAACAAGAGTGATTCAGTCGATGCAAACAGGTTAAAGCACTTAATAAAGAACAATTACTAATTCATGAGAAATGAGAAAGTATTTTCAAATTTTCCTGTGTTGAGGATAGAGAGTGCTAAGTGATTATAATTAGGTTTCTGTGACTTTAAAGCATTGCTAAAGTTAGTAGTTCTGTCTTGTAATGTGCAGGGAGACAGAAGCTGATGCCAACAATGCTGTGGCAGCTGTAAATGTAAGTGAAACATTCACTTTTCAAAAGACCAGGGTGAGAGGGTTTATGGAAGAAATGTTCATTACATCTGGCAATGATCTGTTTACTATGTTAAAAAGTGTTGAAACTAAGAACTTCCATAAATTGTAGAGACATATATTCATACCTGAGTTATCATCTGCTTCTTTCTTGAGTGCGTTTCATTTTAATTTAATTGAAAAAGAAGAATGTTCTGTTTAATAAAGTAAAATAAGAAAAATGTTGAAGACCTAGAAAAGGTCATGTCCAAGTAATAAGATTCCTAGTTTGCAGATTTTGGTTTAAGTGAATTTGTTTTTGGTACAACTAATAGTATTATACTCAAATGTAATGGCAGTATTGTCTGGTAGTTTATTGTACAAAGTTTTGGAGTCCGATACTAAAGTATGAAAATGCTGAAACTTATATAAATATTTATCTACACTTCAATTCAAACTAGTTTTGCTATAATGAAAATTGTGTGATCCATCATCCATGTAAGGATTATTGTATCATTTATGTGGTGACTGCATTCTAATCATCTCAGGCAAAATGTATATTTTGAAATGGCAGCTGCAGGAGCAATCAGAAAAGACTTTTGAAGGTGGCGTTCAACAATGTTCAACTTTATTTATTGCAAACCTAGGTCCAAATTGCACAGAAGATGAACTAAAGCAAGTTTTGTCTTTGTAAGTTGCGATTTTTACCCTTGCTTTAATATTACATTTGGTTGAAGTTTTCTCCTTTATAAGATGGAAAAGACGGGTTAATTTCTTTTTGGTTCCAGGTATCCTGGATTCAGTATGCTCAAACTGCGTGCTAAAGGTGGAATGCCAGTGGCATTTGCTGATTATGAGGTATCACTTACTACTTGAAAGAATTATAGTCGTTGACTTTGCTATTGCACCATGCTTCGATATTACTACTTATGTTACCTTGATGATGTTGAGAGTGGGGCACATGAAGGAAGAGGGTTCACGTGCCTAATCTTGTCAAGTTTGTAGGGCTGCAAGTAATTGAGCTGTTCATGTTCAGCTCAGAAATGAGTCCGATAGAATCTAATTTATATCCATTCCTTTATATTAAAAAACAAGTTCTAACCTAATTTTAGGGCTTGTGGACGAAGTTTTGAATTATGATTGATACACAGACTTTATCAAGGACCGGTTATAGAATCCCACATAGACTAAGATCCTTTTCTTAAGCAACTTACTGCTTGATATGTGAAAGAGTAGAATGTGTATGTGATTCCTTTGTGGTCTTGGCGCTTGTGAATGCAAACCATTCATAACCTTGACGAGTCAGTCGACAAATTTGCCCAAAACAACAATATTTGAGCTATAATCAACTATATCTTGAAAATTCAAGCTTGAACAATTTAAAGGTTGGTTTGGTCCGACACATTTGCAACCATTAATAGTTTGGGATTGAGGCTGGTTGAGTTGACTATGATTCTATATGATCACCCTACAGGAACCTATTAAATTATCATTTATTAGGATCTACGTTGGAAGCTGAAAATCCATGCATCACAATATCAAATTATATCATACTTCGACTATATGATCTCGTTTACTCTCTTTTTTTCTGTACTTTTCTTTTCGTCAGGAAATTGAACAAGCTAATAGAGTCATGGAGGAGCTTCAGGGCAGCATGTTACCATCATCTGATAGAGGAGGCATGCACATAGAGTACTTCTCAACTTTACTAGTTTCAATTACGCTCTTTCAACATACCACTTGATTTTATTTTCCACAGTTACCTTCTAGGTATGCGAAGATCCTCATTTCGTATTTCCTCTTTTGTTCTCTAGATACGCAAGGTCAAAGATGAGGAAGTTCTAGGACGGAAGGGTGTGAAGTTCCAGTCGGATTGTTAGATGTTGGAGTTTTTTCGATATCCATATTAGCCTCGTGAAAACGCGAACATTGCAAAGTTGTAGAGAAATTAGTGTAGAACTCTTATCTTGTATTACAATTTACAGTCCATGAAGAAGTTTCAATGAGCATTTGCAAGTTGCTTGATTGAGAAGAGTGAAAGTAGTGTAAATGTGTAATAATTTCTTGATTTTGGATATGTAGATGGGAGAAATAGGATTTTTCTTTTTCCTTTTTAAATGGTAAAATAATCATCTTCTCCCAATCCGAACACTCTTGGAAAAGCCCTCCGTTCTTGGTTCTCTTGTAAGTTGGATTAGAACCACAAGAATCCTTAGAGTGGGATTCCAATTACATAAGCCTCTAACGGGGTGTTTACTTAAAAACGGTTGGGAATCAAGTTACATGAATCCCGTATAAATCAGGAATTAAGTTCCTATCGGAGAAAGAGCTTTCATTCCTCCTCTCCCACCTAGGGAATTAAGTTCCTTTACCGATAAAAGTTGATTTTCTTCTATTTTCATTATCAATCAATCACGTAACAAATTTCACGAAAGATGTTTCACCCAATTTGAACAACTCAAATCCACATGTAATGAGATCGAAATCTCGAAGAAAGTTGAATAAATTCATTGGTCCCTGTAGATAAGAAAACGAGTAGAGACTGTCAGTGATGATGCCAACTTGCCATGGCCACCACCACCACCAACAGCAGCAGCACCAAAAGAAAGACTACAATAAATGACCATATATATAATTTGGTGTCACCTGTCTTTCCTGTTTTCTGAAAAAAATTTCAGACTCTTGTCTCATCATCAACAGATAAATAAACTGCTTACACACCACCATGAAAAGGTTAAAAATTCAAATCTCTGCTTGCTTTCACATGTCTATATTAAGTATTTGAAATTTAAAATAAATTACAGTAGTCAGTGTAAAGGGTCCACTTCTCATTAATGCTTTGTATGCTTCTCAAAGTAAGACAAGTCTCAGATTTATCTTTTTTTCAGCTGCGTGTGCTTTAGAATAATTGTCCCTTCAATGGATAACTGTTCATCTAGAATCTGTGTACCATTTGAGTTTGGTCCCCACAAATTGAAAAGGAAACTTACTGGCACAAACATATACACACACAAAGCTAAGTTTGGAACTTTGGTTTATCAGATAGACTTTAAAGGCTTTTAAATAACAAAATTTTTAACCCCAACGGTTTGACCTAGCAGTAAGGGCGAGTTTGTGATGTGTGGTTAGATGTACAGTCAAAGGTTCAATTTCCTCTAGTGTTAAATTCTGGGAACCAGCTTAGCCGGTGGAAGGACATGCATGGAAATTGGGTGGCTCCTAAGTAAGCGGTTCAAATTTACCCATTTACATCCTTGTGGGGCAGGAAGTGTGGATTGACGTTTCTTATCTGTCCTACTGTCAAACTCCACAAATCCAACATACAGGCCACGACGAGTCACGCAGTTGGGAAGGATAAGCAGATAGGTGCCTGACTAATGTGAGTGGAACGATCGCATTCCCTCCATTATAACCTAAGATTTATAATTCTCTAACAAACATGTATAGAAGTTAACTTCTTTCAAGTCCCAGGATTCCTTCCATTTCATAAAAAGTAAAACAGATCTAAACGTTAAATGTATCGAAAAATAGTTGAGTTTCGACATCTTAACAAGGAAAAAAAATCTGAACAAACACAGTAGATAACTAGATTGATTCATCTTGAGAATGATTTCATTGATTTGAGCCAAAAAGCATATAGTTAGAACATAGTGTATCAGCTACCTCCATTTCTCATTGGATTACAAAACCTTGCTATCCCTAATTTCCCTACCACTATACACAGAAGCAAAATCTAGATGAGCTTAAGGGCATTTAACAAAAAGAAGAAGAAATCATAACCAAAACCAAAAAACAAAAAACAGAAGGGGACCAAATACATATTCAGAATAAGATTGTGCAGGTTGGTGGTGGTGGTAATGGGCAGCAAGCTCTTTACAGATCATTTCCACATGAGGCCCTTCTGCCCTTATCCCTTTCCCAGAAGGCTGGCCTTATCGAATCGAGAGATAGCTTCCCAGCAAATCCTTCCAAACCCTCATTTATCAAGGGACCACTGTAACATTGTTGTTGTTGCTGATGCTGATGCTGCTGTTCTGCCCAGATCCGGCCACTTCGGTTTCCAACATCATATCCTGGTGTTGAAATGTAATTTGTGTCCATGATCATGTCACCTTCCAATATGCGAAGCACCTTTGACCAAAAAGCATCAACCAAATGAATATTGTAATCTTGTCAAACCATATAAAACTGTTTTCCAGTCGAAATTTACTCCTACCTGTGACATGCGAGGCCTGGAATGAGGATCCCGTCTTATGCATAACGATGCTGCATGAAGCATGCAATAGACTTCATGTTCCGAATATCGATTTTCCAGCATTGGGTCAACCAGTTCATCAATAGCATATTCTTCCAACAGTGGACGTGCCTATTCCAGAACAGAACACATATAAGATTAGAATTAACTTTATAGAACAGCTTAAAGATTTATATCAGTAAACAGCTGAAAAGCATACCCATTCAGCGAGACACTGCTGGCCCTTTGGTCGATTAAGATCCACTGCTTTTCGTCCAGTAACAAGCTCAACTAACACGACCCCAAATGAATATACATCAGCTTTTTCTGTGATTTGGCCACTTTGAGCATATTCTGGTGCCAAATACCTACATCACAACACAACCTTATGAATTTTGTAATTGCATGGGGAGATAGAATGTTAAAAGAAAAATCTGACATTCAAGATTACCCAAATGTTCCGATTACTCTTGTATCTACACCCGTGTCTCCATCAGGTTGCCACCTTGCAAGGCCAAAATCCCCAACCTAGCAAAACACATGCTAATATTACTACCACACAACCAACAAATTCACTCAATAGCTGAGAAATTTATGAACATTCCATACTCTTTGAAACAGAACATAACTATATCATAACAAAGGAAAAAAAAAAAAAAAGATATCTAATTATAAAGTATATTGTAGATTTTTATGTTTCAATTTTTGAAAGAGAATGAGAAAGTCATACCAGAGGTTCAAAATCATGGGTGAGGAGGATGTTGTTAGGCCGCATGTCACGGTGCACAATGCAACCCACTCGGCACTCTTCATGAAGATATCGCAAACCCCGAGCGGCTCCCACAGCAACTTTTTGTCTTGAAGACCATTCTAATGGCTCTTGATGACGTCCTGAAATGACACCCAAACTTTTAGTGCATTTACAAAAATGGTTGCTAGCCGGAATTAAACTGATGATGATGATAATAGGCTGCTAAATACAATGAAGCTTTCACTTATTTCAAGTTTTACCGCTAAAGCCTAGGAAGAACATAAAAGTGGATCGGCAGAACAGGGCAATGCAAATAGCAATCACTGAGTAGTTATGTAAGATGCCATTGTCATTACAACAACAAAAAATGAACTTTGAAAGGTCCTAGAACCATATATCTGAGCATGAAAAATTGAAACCTACAGATATAATAATTGTGCATGCCAATCAAGAAATGTTAACATGTACCGCTCATTTACTATCAGTGCACGTTTCTGAGGAGACAGTGAATTACCATATAGATGTGAATCCAGAGATCCATTGCATATATATTCATAAACCAGCAACCTTCTTCTGTCCTCGATACAGAATCCTATGAGCATAACAACATTTCTGTGCTGAGCACAGCTCAGAACTTCCACTTCCGAGCAAAATTCAACATCCCCCTGAGAACTGGCCAGCTTGTGCTGCTTGACAGCAACTGCCTGTCCATCTGGCAGCACTCCTCTGTGAACAGATCCAAACCCACCTTCTGCCAAGAAATTAGCTTGTGAAAATCCACCAGTAGCAAGCTCCAACTCAGCATAGCTGAACCACCTGGGCGGCTTGCCAAAGACCGGTGCCTTATGTTGACATATTGAACACAAGGGAGGTGGACCGGGAGGTGCATTTCGGGATAGTGAAATTGCTTCTCTAACATCTCCACTGAATTCCAATTCAGTCCTATAGTTTGACATTCCTACTCCAGCTTCTCTATCAAGTCTTGAGAACTTCTCTAACAAAGCTTTGGTTGATGATTTCTGAGACTTACTATTAGTTCTTCTAGAGCATTCTTCTTCCATGTGGTGTGAGGATTGGTGATGAGATCTAAGAAATTCTGTCATCCATGGTTGAAACCTCAAACTTACAGAAGATAAAGATAAATTTTCACTGTCTGTATCTGAACTAGAGTCTTCGTGATCCCGCTTTTCCCTAATGGCTAACGATTCATCTTTCTTCAAATCTCCATTAATCTCCGAGATGAAAAATGGTGAAGTTCCTGGATCTGAGCTTGACACTGATGAAGTTCCAGCTTCAGTACGAGTAAATGGTGTACCTAGCTCTGGACTACTAGTTGGTGTCACAACCGGCCCTCTAATGGAATCTGAAGAATTATTCTTGTCTTTTGGATGCTTTTCAGATGATTCATCAAGGTCAGAAGTTGATGAACAGGCAACTTCAGCTGCTTTCTTAGGTGATCCAACCAAATTCAACCGAAGAACTTTGGGCTGGGAACGCTTCATAGCCACTATGTTGCATTGCAGCTCTTCCATGCAGCGCTTTTCCTCATGTTTAAGCTGTCTGCGATGTGAGCCAACAATACAAACAAATGAGATATAAATTACATGTATGAACATTAGTTCTAGTGCCATATCTGGAAACGATTAGAAGCTAAGGAAAAAAATCAGTGTATTACTTGTCCAACACAACCCAATTGGCTTGAGCTTTTTTGGCCTCTGCAGCTACTGCCCCACAAGGTGATCCAGAAACAATTTTTATCTTGAAATTTATCTGCATAATAAAGTGAGTATAAGAGACAATACAGAATTCTGGAAACATATATAACGATAAACTCATGTCAAGTAGAGTACCTTATTTGGATCATAAACATCATGGAGCTGAAGTATCATCTGGGAGCAGGAATCTGTGAGATCACACTTCTGCTCTGAAGTAGTTCCAGTAAGAGACTTCTTGTGACCATTGGCACAGTCACCCGCAAATCTTGGGAACACCCAAAATCTTCTACCTGAAGATTGCAGCAAGCATGCAGTTATCAGCAACAAATTTACCAACACGTCGGCAAGATTATTAATGTGCAGCAAAGTTCTCTTCCTTAACGAAACCATAAATCAGTGTAGATGAGAATCTAGGTTTCATAATTTCAGCTCAGAGCCACAATCACTAACCACAAGGAACTTCCAGTAATGGAACCGTCACAAAATGGACCACAAGTAAGACAACAATAATGGCTAAAACCTTTGAAATTAGAATAGTATGCAACAAAATGGTAACAGATACTCGAAACAACCCAATAATCAAGGCATCAAAACAAACCTCACTGACTGTCTTTCACTCAAATGCTTTAACAATCAAAGCAACAATGAACAACAAAAAGAAAGAAAAAGATAAGACTTACCAGAACCATTTGAAGGGACAACCACAAGCAGTGTAATGCAATCCCCAGGTTGAACAACATGAGTCAAAGCCCACACAAGAGCAGTCTTGGGAATCTCCTTTGATGCCTTAACAGCAACGACAACCTTCTCAGCTCCATCTGAACTACCTTTCTCCTGCTTCCCTCTCTTCACTTCTAGACTCATTTTTTTTCTCCTTTGCTTAAACAGAATCAACTCTCAAGTCTCCACAACCATCATGCCAACATCATTGGAGATATATACACAAATAAACATCTCTTGCATTATTGGTCTGCCCCTACCATGTTGGACTCTCAGACAACTTTTACCACAGACATGCTCAATAGTTTCTTCTGGTAATTCAACAGACAAAATCTCAAAAATGACAAGACCCTTTTCACTGATTCACATGAATCCCCTCAGGAATCACACAAACAAACAAATCTTCAAAACATTAACAACCCCCCAATATGGGTGCCTCAAACTTGAAGATCTAGACACCCTTTTGGTACAGACACCAATAAATGAAGTTCTTTTTATGCCTAAATTTTGAGCAAAAACTGACACTCAAAAAGCCAAAGTGAAAACTCACTAGTCACTAATATATGAATCCAACTAGCAACAGCAAACTCTGCTTTTGATCATTCAAATCACAAAGTCAAAAAGGGTGGTGAAAGAAACAGTAGCTACACTTAAAAGTGAAAATGAGATCCAACAATAAAAAAGAGTGACAAGAGAATAATGAACCAAGCATAAAATATGCTAAATGGTAGATTCTCTGGTCTCTAGTCCAGGCAAAGACCAATCAAATCAATGAATGACAAGAGATATGCTATATTTACTCTATAAATGGATTCAACTGTTGAAACACCACAAATTTCCAGCTCTTTTATGACCCGGAACAAGATTCAGCCCTGCAAAATCATAGAGAACAATTTCAAGATCAGTGTTTTAACAATGAATGCAAAAAACATTAAATTAAAGGGAAACACTGTTTGGTTGCCTAGAAAGTAGAAACTGCAAAATATTAAAACTATTAAAAAAATAAAAGACAATATATATATATATATATTAAAAAAAGAACAGTTACAGACTAAGATCCAAAACTGGAAAAAAAAATTATGTGCTTATGTTCACACAAAAAATTTCTCAATAAGCAAACAGAAGAAGGGAACAAAAGAGAAGAATTTATACAGATAAAATGTGTATATATATAAATCTTCTTTCACCAGCTAAGCTTCAAAGACTTGAAACCCAAAAATATGAATCAAAACAAAAAAACCCAGAAACCCATGAAAACCAAACCGTATACACAACAGCAACAACAACAATAACAAAAAACTGTTCTTCAATCTCAAACACTGTTTTCAAAAAACAACAAAAACACTTTTTTGATTCTCCGGACTAATCCAGCTAATAAACTAAAAAAAAAAACAGTTTCAAACACCACCCCACTTTGTTTCCATCTAGCTTTCACATCAAAACGATATTAATGAGAGAGAGAGAGAGAGAAATAAAAAATAATGGAGTTAGAGAGATTGAGAGGGTTCTTACAGAGAAGTAGAACACAATCTGGAAAAAAAATGTTGTTTTGAGAGGAATTTTGAGGTTGGTTTGTAGTTTGTTGTGAAATGTGAAGTGAAGAGATGTGTGTTCTGGGGTGGTGTTTTTGGTTTTGGGTTTTTATTTTTATTGAGGAAGGAAATGGAGGGAAGAGGAGAGAAGATGAGACGATGAATTTTGGTTTTCACTATGTGTTTGTGTTTGTTTGGTACTTTGCTGTATTGTGTTTGGTGACAAAGAAAATACACGAGGAAACAGGGAAAGTGAGAGAAAGAGGGAAGAAAATTATTGACAAATTTGTGGGTCCTATTTTATTTTTTATATTACTAATTTACTATCATGTGATCCTGTTAGATTTAAAAAATAGAACTTGACATAAGTAATTTATAATTTTTGTTTATATTTTGTTTATTTTTTTAAACAAAATTATAATCTTTTTTTAAAATTGTGCTTCTAAGTTCTAACATTGTTTTAAAAAGAAAATGGATTTTAATTAGGGATAGTAAAATAACCCATGGGTATGGAGACCCGCAGACCCGACCTTATGGGGTGGGGATGGGTATCAATTTGGTAAGAATGTTCCCCCAAAATTATAATCTTTTTAAAATTGTGCTTCTAACGTTGTTTTAAAAAGAAAATGGATTTTAATTAGAGATGGAATAACCCATGGGTACAGAGTTCCGCCCTTATAGGTGGGGTTGGGTATCAATTTGGTAGGGATAGGACACCCTCCCTTGTTTTAAAAAGAAAAATAGATTTTAATTAGAGACGGTAAAATAACCCATGGGTATAAAGACCCGCCCTTATAGGGTGGGGATGGATATCAATTTGGTAACGAAGGGACAACACCCTAAGACTGAGTAAAAAAAAAAAAAGAAACCCACAAAAATTGTTAAACCGGACTGAATCAAATCAAATGGCTTGGTTACGGTTTTATTAATCCGGTCATATCTAGGTGGACTTCATATATAAATTACGGTTTTATGTTAGAAAATGTAACTTAATACCTTCTCATATCTAAGGAATTCAATTCAATTTCTTGATTTTCTTTCCAAAAGCTCTATTAATATTTAATTCCTTCTTATTTTTATTCACGATTAGTAAACATGTTTTTTTTGTTTATTCGATAAGATCTACTTTATAGTTACATAAAAGGCAATGAGACATTAACACAACAACCTATACATTAACTATAATATTTAACACTTCTAATTTTTCTCAGGTATGAGGGTGAGTCTGTGTGGTTGGAAGATTGTCCCCTGGCGGTGGAGAATCTGGTTTTGGGCGATTGCCCTCCGTCTTTGTAGCTTTTGCTGTTGCTTAATATATTCTCTTTTCAAAAAAAAAAAAAAAACTATAATATTTAACACTTCTAATTTTTCTATTTCCTTCTATTAAAAATTTCCATACAAAAATAAAATAAATTTAAAAATTTGCTTCCATTTCCTCCAAATATCCTTTTGTCTTTTTCCATAAAATCCATACATACACACGTATTGTTACCAATTTTACAATACAATCCAATTATCCAACATTTTCCAAAAAATTTAAAATCCCAATCTGAGTATCTTCCCGTAAATTTCCAATAAATAAAACACCCTTACCCTTCTCTTTATTTTCAAAAATACCCTCCCCATTTCACCCTCTTAACCGACGTCGTTTTACTGACATTTGAAATAATTGCGGGCGCGATTGCAAAGGAAAAGCATTTTTTTTTTTTTTTAATAAAAATTTGTGCTTTTACGATGTCGTTTTAGTTTTGAGAAAATTTAGGCGGCGCACAATCACTTATAGGTGGGGTTCGGCGGTGACAAGGAGATCCGTCACAGACGAATCAATAACGGTGAAATTTTTTTGTGATGGGTGGTCACGGTTCTGATTTGACCTTTTTGTGGTCCCTAATTTATTTTTTATTTTTTTCTAATTTTTGAGGGTGGGGCTTTAATTTGAATCACAGGAACAAGTGAACAAGATCAATTAATAGAGTTTGTGAAGGGGAAAAGGATCACGGGCAGTCTTTTTACCTTTTTGCGTGAGTAGATTAGATTAGATAGGTATATGAAATATGTTTTTTAGGTCAAAAAATAAGATTAAAGTTGGGGATGACGATGTTCTTGAATTGAATTAAAGGGGGTTTCTTTAGGTCTAAAAGGATTCAAAAAAACAAAAATGTTGGGTTGAATTTGATGTGGATTTTGTGCTTTTTAATTTATGCTTTTGAGTTTTGGATTTCAAACTAAGGTGTGGATTGTAAATTGTAATACATTGGTTCGAAAATACAAGTTAACTCACTTGTTAAGTGTTAGATTTTAAACCAATGATAGTTCACCTATTACGTCGTCCTGAAATTATTATAATTCAGGACGACGTGTGAATTGTATTACATTAGTATGAAAATATAATTTAACTCACTTGTTAAGTGTTGGATTTCAAAGTTCAAACTAAGGTATACTGATACGAAAATACAAGTCAACTCACTTGTTAATGTCGATGCCATTAAATTACACTTCAATTAAGATATGAGATTGGTTGATCTAGTGGTATCTCTTTCACAATTGCAACGATCAATTTTTTTTTTTTTGAAGCATTATATAAATTTAGAATTTTATTGGGGAGAGGACGACTCGAACCCACAATCTCATGGTATAGATATGAGGGGTTTACCACATGACCAACTAATCTCATCCATAACTACACCTCGTAAGTTATGGGCTTGAGTAATATCTCAATTTCCCACATTTTTTAGTGTATGGCGTGCATGATTTGGCTTGGAATTGGACAATTTTGGTCTTTATCCTATGTTTGGTGATATTTTAAAACGAGATTAGTAATTCCAAAAGCAAATTAGTCTCGTGATCATGGGACAAAATAAACTCACCTCTCCCCTTGTCTTTAGTATCCTAGGACTATTTTTACACATGTACCCCACTTATTTAATTCATCTCTATTTTACATCACCAACACCACCTAGGCCCGACTTATATATAAATTCAATTTATATATAATAAGTTTTAATTTATAAATAAATTGAATTTATAAATTTGATTATCATAAACATTAAATCATTAGAAATTTCTCATATAGATCTTTAAAATGAGACTAATATTGAATATTTATAAATAATATTCTTATTTATTAATTTTTCAAATATCAAAATTTACTCTTTTTTTTTTTAAGTATTACATAAATACAGTGTTTTATAAAATGCACTAGTTTCATATGCGTGAAACTAGTATTGTTTTACAAATACATTAATTTCATATTAATAATTAATAATTTACTTATTCTTACCATACTTTATATTATTGGCATATTAATAATTATAAGTTAGCAATAAAATAAAAATGAAATATAGTCACATTAAAACCTTCAAATGAAAAATACAATAAGATAGACATATTGAAATAATGATAACAAAAAGAAAAAAAAAATAACAAAAAACTTAAATAATAGAAATATAACATATTATTATTTTAGAACTTAGTATTGTTTTAAAAATGTACTAGTTTCATACACGTGAAACTAGTATTTTTTACGAATGCATTACTTTACATGTGAAACTAGTACGATTTTATAAATACACTAGTTTCATACACTTGAAACTAGTATCGTTTAAATACTTTAATCAAAACAAGTTTGCATTTGGTTTCTTTAAAAGAAAATTGAATCATAAATCATTGTTATATGAGTTAAAAAAAAAATAGTACTTTAATATAATTGTAATTCATTTTCTTCATAATATAATATTTTCCATATAAGTTCAATTAGTTGAAAATTGGTACACTATAATAATTAGATAGAAAATTAAAATGTTATTAAAATAATATTTGTTAAAATTTAGTCGAAGAATAAAATCATATAAAAATAATTTATTGAAAAAAGTAAAAAATAATTATGAAAATATAAATTATTCATCGTATTATTTTTAATCAAATCCCAAATCATTCTAAGCATAAGATTGGACTATTTTAGTCAAATCCAATATTATATCAAATAATAGACAGTGTTATATTTAATTCAATTCAATCCTGTTTAATCAAAATCCAGTCTCATAAAATAGTCTAATCCAATTCCGCACACCGAACATTACAAAATACATAGCTCAACGTTACAAAATACAGTCCAATCCAACTGATTTTGTAACGGATAAGTGTATGCAGAGCTCAACGTTAACTGATAAAGTAATAAATAAGCATCATGCATTGACTGCCCATTTGCCACGTGTATTCTTTTCCCATGTTAAGCAATTAAAACCATCAACCTTGAAAAGACTGTGTGACCTGTGAGCGGTGGCAAATGACAATGACACAAGTAAAATTAAAAATAAAAAATAAAAATAAAAAATCCCACAATTGTAAATAACCCCAAAAACCATGCCCTTTTCTCCAACCCCTATCTGATCCCAAATTCAATTTTTGAACCAACGTCGCCATAAATGCAGCAGCAAGCAACCAAGAGAGTCTTTTTTTAAAATAAAAAAAAAACACTTAACCTCAACACCCTAGGCGCACGTTAGCATGACCCGAAAGAGACTGGAGAAGCTGGAGGGACAAAGACCCCACACAACCCTTTAAGTGGGGCCCACACGCCGTCACACATCTCCGTCAGATTACATTTGCCAGTAAACTATAACCTCCTCATCTGTCAGCGTCTTCGCATTTTCCAACGAAACTAACGTTTCCCGTTTGTCAGTCCTTCTCATCTGTTCTGTTAGCATCTGCCCCCCAGTCCCCCACGTAGAGTCGATTAACAATTGGGGTTTGTGCCACGTGCCACGGATCGTGTTTCCACTACATACAGGCTTTCGAACCTCCTACACATTTTTATTATTTATGAGTTAAGACAAGTTTTTATTTTTAATTATAATTAATTTTGTTTTGTAGTGTAATCTCAAGATATTCGATTATTATTTATTTATTTATTTATAATTTCTCAAACAAAATATTCGTTTTGATTAGTATTATTTTATTTTTTAAAAAAATAGTTTTTGGTTTTTTAAAATTGAAGTAGATTAAAAAATTAATATGATTTTTTAGACACTTAATTCATGTGCTAAACTATGGATTTTGTCTTGTTATTATGATAATGATTTGATAAAAATTAAAAACTATGCAGATTTTATTCATGTTTGTGTTTGTATATATAAAATGCAAATTTATGTTTTGGTTTAAATCAAATAATGTGAATGTAATTAGGTTTTTATTTTTATTTTTATTTTTATTTATTTTTTAATAATTTACAAAATCATTTCAATATATATATATTTTTTGGTATCGAGGATCCCGGACTTCGTTTAGACACCCATCCGCATGACACACCCATAGCCAATTTGTTGATTCTGACGATCTATTTGCTGGATGTTATAGAGTAGGAAACCTCGACCCACACCCCTGGCCACACAAAGATGCAAGCGGGTAAATCTGAACCCGCCTTCATTTGGGTAGGATTCAAACCGCTAACCTGGGAGTTACCCGTGCCTCAATACCCGTCCTTTTCCACCATCTGAGTTAGCACCCTGATGATTGGCTACAATGTAATTGTCAATAGTAGAACCAATGACTTGAGATTTTCATCTCAAACCTTTGACCACCAGGGTAACCACCTCGCGGTTATTTCAATACAATGTTAATAAATTAAATTTTAGTTTTTTTTCATCGTACGTGGAGTCCAAATTTATCAAAGAAATAAATATTGATTTTTGGTCAGTTTATTTTGTGTAAATTTTTTAATTACAATATTTTTGAAAATGGTAGGTTTTTTTATATGTGAGCCTATTTCGTCCAAATAATTGTAGTATATCAAAATCAATCAATTTATATAATTATATTGAATTGACTTATCTAGTTATATAGAATTAATTTTTGAATTATTTTACGTAAAAATAATAATAACAATAACAATAATAATAAAAATAAAAATAAAAATAAAAACTCCTCCTTTGAAATTTATTTATGTTAATCAAATATCCCATATTCGAGTGAATTCTAAATTTTTGTTATTTCAAATGTAAAATAATAAACCTATCATTGCTATATTTTATACTTATTTTGTAATTTAAAAATATCCATACCTATATATGTTTAAATATTACACTATTACATAAATTGATGGTTTTTCTAGGAAAAGGGAGGGAGGACTCGAACCCACAATCTCATGATACAGATGTGTAGAGTTTTACAACCGAACCAACATTATTTCGTCCCATTTCCAATATTAGCAAAGTGATTGTATGTTTCTCCTACAATTTTGTGACATGGTTCGAGTTTCATATTTACACATTAAATCGTAAAGTGTGTGGGAATTATTTTGTAATTGTTGATCTCGATAGATAATTAATATGGTGTCAGATTTTATTTATTTATTTTAATATCCATATGTATTTTATTAATGTTAGAGGTGGTAGAAAATCTAGGTGATGTTTAATATAAATGGTGTGCGGTGGATCAGATTCGCACACACATCAAGGCGTTGATAGTCTCCCTATCAACTTAGCTTAATTAAATTCATTAATGCAAAATTAGGTAATCAAAACATTTCTAAAATTGAATCATTTTTATGATTTTATCAATAATTTTATAAGTTTGTGACCACAGGCCACACACGTCCAAAGTCCTTTTTTGTTTGTTTCTTGATTAATTTTTTTTTTTTTTTTTTAAGGGGACAATGACCCTTAATTAGTGTAGTTAATTAATAATTGATCCAAGAGAATTGTTTTTAACTTATAAGTAAACAATGAGTAAAAAGCAAGCCACCATAATATTAGTCATTTTTTGTCCTAAAACAAAATAAATTAATTGAATAATCAATCAAAGTTGTAAAATGGACCGAGTCAATATAAGATAACTTATAATTTATATAAATATAATAATTACTTGTTGGATTTAAATATTTTGTATACTCTTAAGAGATTTTTATATGAAATAAAAACAAAAAGATATAATTTATGTTTTATTAGGTTATCTATACTAGCAAACAAAGATAAATTAAATTAACCTATTTAATATACTCAACCTAATTAATATATATATATATATTTTAAGAAAAAGGGTGTAACACGAGTACTTTCTAGAAGATCACCCATCTTATTATTGCTCTCGTCCAAACACGCTTAACTGTTAAAATTACTTAAACTTTTGTTTATATATATATATATATATATAAAAAAAATTTCTCACTATATCACATACTAAAAAAGTTAGCTACACATTATAATTAATTATGTGCACTTTGCAACCCCTTAATGATTTTATTATCATTTTCACTTTTTTTTTTTTATTTATTTTTTTTTTAAGTATTACAATAAATTTCAACACTAAACACGCAGTCGGGTCACGGATTTGTCGGAACTTACTGATATCAAATGGTATATATGTGGTCCGAATACATGTTCTTATAATGGGAAAGATCTACTCCCACGATATCGAAATAAAACTCTTCACACACAATTATAAAACTATAATATTGATACTTAAAATTTGATTTTGTGGGCCAAAACGTTATTTAGTAGCTATTGCCCTATAAGATCTTTTAGGACAATAATGGAAGAATGTATTATTATACTATATAGTTGCATATTAATTATGATTTTATTCCAAACTTTATTAATTAATTAATTATTTTTAATTAATTAAGTGGGGGCACTAAAATCAAACATGCCCTAGAGTTCATTAATTAAGTGGTGCAGGGGATTTCTTGTCCTTAAAGTGAAGTCACAGTTACTGCAGCTAGTAGTAGTAGCCACTAGTTAGGCTGCATTGCTGCAATAATGCTCCAATATAGAGGAGGGTTAATTATATGCTTTGAAAAACATGTTTTTGTTTTCAAAATGTTGTTGGAAAACATAATAATAAATTATTTTGTTTTCAAAAAAAAATCTGTGTTGCATTGAATGTGATTATGTGAATGTGTGTGGATATTTGAATGGGATGCTAGCTAGGGTTTTTAATAAGAGGAAACATTGTACTCACATTTAGACAATTTTATGGTATTCCAAACTAGATTATGATTTTGATGAAGTTAAATGTCACTAACATTTTACCAACTTGTACCTTTTTCTTGTAAATACCAACTTTCAAAATTAGTATTAAAAAAACATATTTTTATTTTATCTTTTTGTGTCGAGTCAATGTTCTGTTGGGATCGATCAAAATCACACACAAAACATGTGCGATTCAAACATCTATTCTTCGTAACGAGAGAAGAAACATTGAACTATCATTTTGACAAATTTTTTGGTATTCCAACTATATTAGGGTTTTGATGGAGTTAAATGCAATTTTTCTCTCATAGGCACACAATGTAGGTATATTTATAGCCTAATAATACACATCACCACATTTTTTACAAGTTATGTCGCTTACATGACTAAAGTGTGACGATGTATTAGTATGCTATAAATATGCATATATTGTATGCTTACTAGAGAAAAATTGGAGTTACATGTCACTGACATTAAGTCTGCATATCATGATTTGTTGAGATCAAACACGATACATGTTGTGTGACCCGAATATCTATTCCTATAACAAGAGATCAAAAAAGAAGCGGATCCAGAAAATTTTGTTTGGAAGCCAATGAAGTAAAATACAATATTTAGAGGGACCAAAGTAAAATTTTACAAATTTAATATTAAATAAATAATTTTATAAAGAAACTTGCTGGCTCCTTGCCTTCGCATCTAGAGAGATATAAACTCTTACAACACTGATGAGAATACTCATGAAAGTGAATCGCTTAATTGTATTAATTATAATGCATATTGAACATGGATTGTGAACTTATGATTATAGTTGAGGTAGCTGAGATGTCCTCCATTGATGGTGGGGATGCATAATCGACAAATATATATATATATATATATGATATATGATAAATGGTATATGGTGGTTATAACAATTTGATTTTGGGATCTAAATGCCATTTTTGTTGGAGTATAGTAGAAACTAGAAAGTGAAAACAACATTTTTGAAGAAAAAGGATTGATTTGAACTTGAAGAAACCTAAAAGGTCATCTTGATGTAATAGATTGTTTGGTGGGTGGTATCACTAAAAATACCAGTTCACAAATATAAAGATTAAAAAAGTTTATTAAATTTTTCAAAAAAAAAAAAAGTTTATTAAATAATCTTTTTTTTTTTTAAGGTAAAATAATTTTTAGAATGTATTTTTTTTAAGTAGAAAAAAATGTTTTTACAGAAAAATATTTTCTATTGAGGTATTCTAAAATCAATGATCATTAATATTTATTAAAAAAACCAATTTAATTTCAAGATTAGAGAAATATTAGAATAATCATTTATAATAATAATATTATTATTATCAGGTGTAATTAGTTCTGCATATTTTTTCGTATGGATTCGACTTTACAACATTAAAGAGTGATTTAGTTAAAAATGGAAATGGGTTAAAAAAAACATTACAAAATTAACCGTACAAAAATAAAATATAGGAATCATGCATCTGAAATCTCATCTCATATATAAAGCATTCAAAGAGTAAAAAGTTGAAGATATTTTTCCTAAAAAGCATACCAATGATTAGAATTTTATTGACAAATCATTGATCCCATATATATATATATATAATGATAATTTCATAAAATTTATGCCATTTTGGCTGGACCCTTTTGGACGATACTTCTAAAGTTCTAATTATTTGCCAACTTCGGCCATTTTCTGTAGATGATGGTTGTCTCAATCTTCGTCAAATAAAATAAAAATATATAGAATTTGCTTGATCATCTTCCTCCTCAGATTAATAAATCAAATTTAGACACTTGATTTATTTTAGGAATTCACATGTAATGTCACCATCCCAATCCTAATATAATAATAATAATTTTTAATTTTCATATATACTTTATTTATATATATATAGATACTAAATATTAAAAAAAATATAATGTTAACCGACTTCAAGTGAATAACATTTGTATAGTTTAATACAAATTATATATATAACAAAATATCTAATTTGATGATCTTGTTATCGTATATACTCGTGATATCACATCTTATAGCTAGTGAGATCCTAAATTGAATATAAATTATTATTTTTTTAAAAATAAAATTAAATATAAATTTTATGTTCTCATAATTACATGAAGTTTGAAGCTAAGAATAATAGTAAGACCAACTAATTTGGATTTATTGATAAAATAGATATATTTTGGACTTAAAGCAAATAACTAAAAAGTATGGAGTTTATTGAAATATCTTTGGTCCCAAAACTATAATTGACATGTCTGATTCAGTTCAGACATGACAACTCAAAAACAATCACGTAATCCTATTTATACAAGCAATGTTCAAAAATTATATGTAGAATAAGACATGCATACTTCACATTCCAAAAGACTTGAATTAACCATCTCATTAAAAAGTGAAGATAAAGATGAGACATATGAATTGGAGATGTTTGACTAATGTTAATTGTGTGCACATGAGCTCACTCTAAAAGGTCATTTTCTTGTCATTATAAGAGCCATGCCCTACTTGTCCAATCCATGTTTTTCTTATCTTAATAATAAACACCATCATCATCATCATCATCATCATCATCAATGTGGACCACATGATTGATTGCATTGCATGATTAAAACTTGATTTCATTTAATTACTTGTATTGATAAATGGAAATGTATTGATTAATTAGTTTTGAGATGATGGGTTGATTGATTTGGGAGCTCTATAGAAATGGATCATGGGTTGATTTTATGTAAAGAACAGGCATATACAAAATTGAGTTTTCCTACAAAATATATCAAACAATAGTATGATATCAATTTTCAAGTGAGAAACTGTAAGATTTAGATAGATTTCTGATCCAATTAATGTCAGATTATAGAAAAATAAATTAAAAAAATGAGAAACCAAATCCCCATTTGTTATTAGACAAGATGAAGTTGACCTAGTTAGTGGTTTTCTGCTCTTACTACACCATGAGGTTGTGAGTTCGAGTTTATCTTCAATCCTAAATCCTGAATTATTGTAATATATATATTTTATATATATATATATAAAAACCCCTTTTGTTATTTAGCTTGAAAGAAAAAAGTGACAAGATTGATCAAGGAAAAAATTGTGAATTCAGACATTATAAATTCAATCAAGATATGCAATTAATATTTTGGATTGAATTAATTGACAGGCCGGTGTGATTTTATTCCAATCTTATTACAATTGATTTTCATTTGAAGAGACCTCCATTCAATGCAATATATCCACAAAATGACACAATGTTAGAAGAAATTAATAATTAAAGCATTCATGTTTTGAGTTTTATGTGTGGAATTATAGGTGAGGACAGCAAAAATTCTTTGACAGCTTGATAATGAATCAAAGCATATCCTTTGTTAATGGGATAATCATTCCATTTTTTTATTTTACGCCAACCTTGAGATCAGATCAGGATTCAAGGGTCTGGTTTTACATTACAAACGCGGTCTAGATAATTACTTCCATTTATTTATTTTTTTAATTTAGTAAAATATAACTCGAACCCTCCATCGTTTTGTGTACAATAACCCATTACGAATAGTGAATTCAGCTTTTTCTTAAAGGTACTTATGGTCAAGTGCTTTTTGACCTAAGAAAAAGGTTTAGCTGGCATTAGTATCATGTGTGGAATCTAGACCTACTACATAAGAAAGAATGATTACAATTCTTTGGACAATAATATTGAAAGAAGACTTTAGGAGCATGATGCCCATTTAATTATTTTTTTTTCATTAAAAACAAAATGAAGAAATACACAGAGATAGTAAGACAAAAATTAAATGTGAAAATAAAAAAAGAATTCAGAAGAAGAAGAGTGGTTGTGTTTGTATCATGATGTAGCAATTTAATTTGATAAACTCAATTATGTAACTCCATGTGAGTGGGCCAATACTTGTTCTCCATTCTAGTTACAATTGATTTTGGAATCTCTTAAAAACTTCTTCAGAAATTTTTGAGAAAGCTGAGTTAAACTGGATAGATTGAAGAACCTTTATATGTGTGTATATATATATATACCTTAACCGGTGTCGATGCACAATACAAGTTACAAGACTTTGGATGAAACTACGTACGTATGTCATTGTAATCTTTTAAGAAGTTAGGTCGTAATAGTTTCTCAGACTAAAATGTATATTTATGAGCCAGTTTTTCATTGAACTCTAGACTTCATCTTACAATATAACATTCAGTTTTTCATAAAAAAGATAGATTTCTCCCACCTTCGTGTTGTCCCTGGGCGGTGGCACTCGGTGTATTTACTCAGGGCCGGCACTGACAATTAGTGTCACACATTAACGCTTAAACTCAATAGATTACGGAACTTGATTTCAAGAACACAATCCCAACATTGAACTTCTCATATTTATGTTGTGTCCATATTTTATATTGAAATCCAAACCTCATATCTGATCGAAAATTCTCTAGTAAGAAAGTCTGTAAGGCAAACAAATTCAAGATGTATAGTTTGTAGCGAAACAAAATTAAAAATCCTGAAATTTTTATTTGCATACGTTTACACTAGAGAAGCTTTCCAAACCTAAATCTCTCTCTCTCTCTCTCTCTCTCTCTCTCTCTCTCTCTCTCTCTCTCTCTCTCTCTATATATATATATATAATATGATATGATACATGAAAACATGGTTGTTGATCTATAACATGGAAGGCAGGGGCAGGGGCGACATTTTAATGTAAAAACTTGCAGAGTTGCATTGAATCTGTCATGATCCTTTATACATATATATATATATATATAGATTCCAAGCAGAGCCGTGAGTTGTGAATGTGGTCAAACAAACAGGGGCCATTTGCCATTATAGGTGCCTATTCAGTGCTATAAAGTGAAGTCCCTGAAGTGAAGTTTTGAACATGTCCTTCTGTTATTTTAGTAAAAATGTTGCAATGATTGAAAAATGTCAAGAAACTTTTCTGGTTTTTTTTCTTTCTTTCTTTTTTTCTGACTGATAAGTTTTTATGATTCATGAGTAAAGCATAGGTTATCATGGTCCTGTGAAATGTGAATGCACATGTGCACACAAAGTTACAAACGTGTACGTATAGAGTATAGACTGTATATATAGTACAGATTCCATTGACCTCTAAATGCAGATAGATACAAAAAGTTTCTGATAAATTTTGAGGAGGTTTTTACGGAGGATAATATGACTAACTAAATGTATATTTGAAAATTTTCAGGTGCAGGATTTCTTGTACAGAATCCTCGATTGCTATTGATGGTAATTTATTAAAAGCAACCGGTAGCAATACAATAGATACCGATAGCAATTGACGATTCTGTTCGGGAAATCCTGCAAAGAAAAGTTACTCATGTATATTTATGATTTTTTCAGGAAAGGTGTTTGATGTGCTTCGAAAGGTTGAACTTGAAGAAATTCTTTCAACGGTCTTGACCGGCTTATTTTTACATTGATAACTATTTAAGAAATTTCCAAGTAATTTTAAGAGGTGTAGATGGATGGATTAAATTAGAGGGAGTTTATGATGATTTCCAAAACCTTTTGATTTACATATAATTAAAGTTAGGAGTTCCAAGAAATTAATTTATATATTGTAATTGTCATTTTTTATTTATTTATTTATTTATTTTTTTAACAATATCTATTAATCCGGGACCATATATTTATTAGCTATATCTTTCTTTAATCACGCTACATCTTTCATAAAACTATAAAAGTAGTCCAATATTGTGGGAGGTGAGTGGTGCATTATTATTATTATTTAAATCATCATCATTTCATATTTATTGTGCATCTTTCTACATTTCTGTAGATATGATTTGAAAAAAAAAAAAAAAATTGAAATCATTACCACACATGTTCAAGAGTTTTTTTTTTGGAAGAAAGTTTTTCTTTTTTCTTTTCTTGAACTACACATGATGATGAGAGTTTGAATGTTAACAATTCAGTGATCATAGTCTCATAGACATAGACTCACAAAGCCGATGAAAATATTAGTAACTATCCGACTTAAAAACTTAAACAAGTAAGAAATGATCCATCCTAACAGAGACATTAATTCAGACTTTTCCGTGATTTCGGATTTGTGCATGAAGAGAAGAGGAGGCTTATTATTGGCCAAAACTTTGGGTCTCTTTGTATTGCTGAACCTTCTGTCCCTCTATGGGCTTGGGCCTGTTTGTTTGGTTTCAAATTCTTGTACTTTCTCTTGAGAAAGAGCCATAAAAACAGTAGAATACATGTCATACAAGAGAGAAAATATGGGGATTCTTCCCTTCAAATCACGCTGTAAAATCTGAGGAATCTTCTATTCAAATCATGTTGTATGGTATAGGTAACCCTTAACCATTTATATTTATTCGATCTCATGCCACATGATGTGATTTGAATGGATGATACATTGTATTGTGGATTAGATATAGTACCACATTAAGATCCTTTCAATCTAATAGACTTGCAAGTAAGTTCACAAATTTTGATTTATTCTCTAATAGAAAATATATTAGAATCATATGTCATGTCATGACAAGTTTAATTACTACATGCGTGATCTGAAAATCTATTTTTAATTCGCGTGGATATATATCCACTCTCATGATATTAGCAAAAAGCCCCTCCGCACAAATTAATAAATACGTATTAAGTTGAATATTTGTTTGGCATTATAACAAAAGCACCCTTCTCAATGGGCCAGATTATGGGTCCTTTTTCTTGTCAAGAATGGTGGTTCACTTAACAGGCAAATTAAAGGCAACACGTTGTTACTTACCACTTACCAGGCAACAGATAGCATATCAAGTATTCGAACTTGGACTTACAATTGAGTGAAAGAAAAAAAAAAATCAATAAATTCAACATAATTAGAATCCAAATGATAATGATAGGTTTTTGTTATCAACTATGAGAGGTTTTTGTTTCTTCTTTTGTGTTATAATAATCTCACTATTCTTTGATAGTATTCTTGCTTCCTCATTCCAGGCTGATGATGATCATCAGCAGACAAATAATACAACACATTTTGCTCTCTTTGTGTTTGGGGACTCATTGTATGATCCTGGAAACAATAATTTCCTCAATGTCAGCAATGACTACAAGGCAAATTTCCCTCCTTATGGGGAGACCTTCTTCAGGTTTCCGACCGGAAGATTTTCTGACGGCCGTTTAATTCCTGATTTCATCTGTAAGCTTAGCTTAGCTCTAGCTATTTTTTAAGGGTCTTGTTAACGTGTGCTCACGTCTTATTATTTTTATCATTTCTAGGTAACCATTTTTGTCCGTTTCAATTAAACTTTTTTTTTTGGATTAATTTCAGCCCTGCATGCAAACTTACCTTTGTGGAAACCTTTTCTAGCACCTGGACGACATGAATTCATCAATGGAGCTAACTTTGCAAGTGCTGCAGCTACTGTTCTTCCTGAAAACAATCCATTAACGGTACATAATAGTATCAAATTATTCCGTTCAAAAAATTAAAATTTTACAAGAATATGAGTTGTCGCATTTCAAACGTCTTGAAATAATATATAAATCTTGAATTCTCTTAACTAAGTAAACAGGTTTTCAATTTAAGAGTAAAGAGTACTTATTTGAAGCTTGTGACTCGAAGCTAATCTACTCGAATGAAATTGTTTGACCATATACTAGTTTTGATTTTTGATTTTGTGTTCTCAGCTGAACCTAGATATACAACAGGGCCTGTTCAAAGAGGTGGCTAGCTTATTGAATCAACAACTAGGAGATGTCGAGGCAAAGAAGTTAATAAGGAATGCAGTATACTTGTCTAGCATTGGAGGTGTTGATTACTGGGTATTTGATAGTGATAATGCTACATTATCAATGAAACAAGATTACGTAAACATAATCGTTGGAAATATTACAAATTGGGTCAAGGTATCGATAAGGATCATAAAAAGACAAATGATTTGATTGATCTGATTGATTTAGTTTAATTTTTCATCTTTTTTAATTTATCGGTAAAACCTTTATTTTCACATAGTGTTGAGCTAATTGTTGTCGTATATTTTTTTTAATATTTCTCTCAGGAAATATATGAAATGGGAGGAAGGAAATTTGCATTTCAAAATATTGCACCTTGTGGTTGCTCTCCACAGGCAAAACAAGATAACAATCTTACTATAAATGAATGCTATGAAGAGATGTTGGAATTTCCAAAACTACACAACAATGCTTTAGTTAATGTCACCAAGGAATTGGAGATCCAATTGCCAGAATTCAAATACATGATTTTTGATTTCTACACTGCACTATTGGATATGACATACAACCCCTCCAAATATGGTGCGTGTACCTTGTAGTAGTAGTGTTTAATTAAGTTACTCTGATTTGCTATCCGAAAACAGTTTTCGAAAATTATAGAAAAATCCTGATCAGAAAACTTTATTTGGATCGCGAATCAAATGAGTGCTTAATGCAAGTTTGGATCCTTTCCTGGTTTTTTTTTTTCACTTGGCTGTTTTACTTGAATTCGAATGTGACACTCCAGGAAAAAACCAAACCAGGAAAGAATTTGAACCCGCTTAATGTGCTATATATTGATTTTAAAAATGTGTTGATCATGGTTGTGTTGTGACATGAAGGCATCAAAGAAGTAGATATTGGTTGCTGTGGGAGTGGGATATATCGCGGAGACAATTGCGGAATTGGAGAATATGATCTATGCAGTGATCCTAATGAGTATCTGTATTTTGATGGTGAGCATCCTACTGATCATGCATATTCTGAGTTAGCTGGCCTAATGTGGACTGGAGGAAGAGATAATTTTACAATGCCTATTAATCTGAAGCAACTATTTGAACTCGAGCTTGAAGATTGTGAGAATAGGAATTTGTCGGTACACGATGGTGTGTCCGCGGATGAATAGATTATCTATCAAATTTATCTTGAATAATTATGGTCATGATTAGTACGTCGTTAAAGAAGTCGTCGGTGATTGTGTTGCAAACTATGACATGGACCATATTCTTGGCTGAAAAAAAATGCAGACATGTGTACTTGGAAAACGATTGTGTTTATTTATCAAAGGAGTTCCAAGAAATTAATTTAAATATTTTGATTGACATCCATCTTTAATCGGTCTTTAAACTTTGTACACATATTTTTTAATCATATTAATGCATACGAATGGGGTGTTGTTACGTGGCCTATTTTTGGAAGAATACAAAAAGATAATTATAAAAGCGAAAGAAAAATGTCATGTGCCAACACTCTATAAGAGCATCCACATTGGTTGTAAAATGAGACCCACTTTTACAAGACCCATTTTGGGTTTGATGAAATTGAGCCACATTGGTTGTAAATGGGATCCAAAAAACAAGAGCCAAAAGTGGGCTCCACAAGACTAGACCCAAAAGGAGTTCCAAATTTGGAACCCAATTTGGGTCTTGCCCAATGATTGGGGTTGGGTTCCCAACCCTCTCCAATCAATGGGTTGAGCCTTTTTTTTTAAAATTATTTATTTATATATATATAATTTAAATTAAAATATATAATTATTAATTTCAAAAAATATATGTATAATGAAAAAATATATATATATATATAATATTTATATTTCAATTATTTAAATTTAAATATATTATTATTAATTTCAATAATTATATACATAATGACAAAATATAAATAAATTTAATTAGGAGTGAGCGTTTAATAGATCGGTACACTTTTCGAGTGAATCGTTAAAAAACCGATAATATCCGGTTTTTGAAAAAGTGAACCGATCCGATAAAATTGAAAAGTGTGAACCGATCAAAAACCGATTGAACCTGTTCGGTTCGGTTTGATTCGGTTTTTTCAGTTTTGGGCCTAATCAAAATCTCCTCTAATCGATTTTTTCGGTCAATTTACGAGCAAAAATGTTTGTCATGGTCAGCTTCAAAGGGTAATTAAATCAACAATGGAACAATTTTGGAATTTTGATATATATATATATATATATAGACCGGTTCTCGGTTCGGTTCACCGGTTTGAACCCACGAACCGGGAACCGAACCGGAATATCCATTTTTTTAAAAACGAACCGAATTGAACCGGTAATTATTGATTGTGTTGATATTTTAAATATATTATATAATTTATTTATTAATATATATGATAATATATATAATATTTGAAAGAAGAGTAATAATTGTTTGGAAAAAAGTTAAAAAAGTAATGAAACCGAACCGTTGGAACCGACGAAACCGAAATCGAAAGCGGAACTGAATCGTCGGAACCGTATAAAACCGGACCAGAACTGAACCCGAACCGTCGGAACCGCCAAACCTGAACCGTTGGAACCGCTAGACTCGAACCGTCGGAACACCAGACCCGAACCGTCGGAACCGCCAAAACCGGACCGGACCGGACAGGACCGGATCGGAACCGAGAAACCGGAACCGAAACCGGAACCAAAACCGGAACCAAAACCGGAACCGAAACTGGAACTGAACCTTCAAAACCAAAACCGGAACCGGAATCGGAACCAGAATCGAACCTTTAAAACCGAAATCGGAGCTGATTTTGAAGGTTCAGAACCGAAGCCGGATTCGAATCGAAACCGACGCCATGTCTAATCTTATACAATATTTTGTTTTAAATATTTATTTTTATTGTTGATGTAATTCGGTTGTGATAATTTTAAATTAATAGTTTTTTTTTAAAATTAATTATAATTTGTTAAATAATTGTTGATATTTAAAATATATTATATAATTTCTTTATTAATATATATATATATATATAATATTTTAAAAGAAGGGTAATGATTGTTTAGAAAAAAGTAAAAAAAGTGGATCCATTTCTCTTTTTTTAATTTTGCCCCATTGTGGGGAGAAGGGATCCAAATAAATAGGATCCAAATGGGAATGCCCATTATTTGAAAATAAGACCCATTTTTGATGATGTGGCAATAAATGAGTCTTATTTTATCACTCCACCAATGTGGATGCTATAAGTGGATCAGTATTTTGGATACTGATTGATCAGTATCCAAGCATTATACTTTTATCTTTACCTAACAAATTTTTATATATTGAATATAATGTTGGAGTGTGTGAAGACCAAAGTCAACAATGAAGGCTAAAAGACAAATAAGCAATTAAGTGCTTTGGAAATTGGAATAGGGACAGCTTTGTTTTTTGGTGCACACCGCTGGCAGCAATGACATCACTTTGTCAATTATGGAAGAGCAGTGTGAATTTCGACAGCGGCTTGGATAGCGGTCAGTCTCCAATGAAACACGCTGTGTGTTACGTTGTGTGGTTTCGACAGCGATTCAATGTGTGGTTTCGACAGCGATTCAATTTGAGGTTTACATTGTGAACTATGGCTTCAATAGCGGCTTTGATAGCGGTCTAACGAATTCAAGTGGAACATGAAATCTTCCGTTGAAAAGGCATAGACTACCAATTATGATTTGGCCAACCTTAATGCTCCTATATAAATATTACTATTATGTAAACCCTAATATGTGTGAGAAAAAATTGTTAGAGAGATTGAGAGCAAATTATAAAGAGACTGAGAGATTGTAAGCAACCCTAAAAGTAGTGGATTGAGTGCGGTGCGTTCCGTGGACGTAAGCAAATTACTGAACCATGTAAAATCTTTAGTTTCATTATTATTTTTTTTTATTGTTTTCATATTATCTGTGTGTTTAGATTTATGTGTGAGAATTTTTTTTACAACATATAACTTAATCATTAAATCTTAAGTTTATATTATTTAGTAAGTTAATTTTTATTATATTATTTATATATGGTCGGAGTACCCATTTTTAGTTTACACTTATACTTAGACTTTAATTGATTGTGTTTGGATAAATTTTAACACAATACCATACGACACGAATCTACAGTAATACAAACGCGTTGTCAGGTATAGCATCAATTGATGCTTGCTCCACAGTCCACAGATGCCATTCTACAAAGGTTTTAGATTCTTACACAACAAAAGCAAAAAAGTAGTTGACAGCAGGGTTGTCGCGTGGCCTCATGTAAAGTGATATCGCTTAAATTTATTTAACTAGTTTAACATGACCTAACATATTGATCAATAAAATACCTTTGATTTACAAATCACAATGAAATCAAAGTGACTACACTACACTACTGAAGAGATCTCTTAGCTATGCTGCTCGCCTGCTCGTGTGACTATCATGACAGAGACCTCAGTTTCCTGCTTTGTAAGTTATTCTAATTGAAGAACAAAACACTAAAACCAACATGTATGGATTTGACTGAATATGTTCAAAGTATATGATTATTCGCCCATATTTGATCACCTTTTGCAATTTGCTGTCTGTTCAAGGATAAATTCTTTGTTTACACTATTATTCTATACCTCAAATGTAAGTTAGTTGTCCTTATCAACTTTGCATTTGTTCTATATTTTGAAGAATTTTGATAGCTCAGAATGAGTTGGCTGATTGGATTCTGTATTCAGAAACAGTCATTTTCTTGAGGCAAGGAAAAGTTTGAAGTTTGATTGGATACCGACTGCTATTTCAGTATTTGTTTTCAACATATTTAGATGGTGAAGCTTACAAAAATATACTTGTGTGCATATGGTAATGCATTTCATTGTTTCGAGAAAAAAATAAAATAAAATTGGTTCCTGTATCTGCTTTGCTGTTTGCTACTAGTTCAAGTTAGTGCTGTACTGCTGTTTCATTGAAATATTTTCGGTTTGGTTCCATTTGACAGTTTCTTGGCTTGTCGAAAGAGCAAAACTGATCAGAATTCATCGGTACCAGTTTGGAGGGTCTGATTAATTATATTTGAGTTTTGAGATGGCACCATGGTATGCCGGTTTTTTGCTTCCCTTTCGTGCTGTAATTCCCTTCTGTAAATCTCATTGTCCGAGCATCAAGAACAAGAGCTCAGCTAAGCTGCAATCAAGTGGGAAAGATGAGAAAAAACTACGCAAAACGAATTAAACGAAACTAGGCCAAGCGAATATACTTGGCCGGTTAACATTTTCTTGGATTAACTCATTATTGTCGACTTCTCAAAGACATTCCTACTCTTTTATCAGAAGATGAAGCACGATCAGCATATAAAACGTTTTCTAGCAAATAGGAGTTTCTTCGTAGAGGTGATGGGAAATCAAACAATCCAAAAAACTTGCTTCTCAAGGCATTGTTTAGAGTTCATGGAAAGAAATGATATTTGTAGGAGTTTGTGCATTGTTCAATACATTTGTTGTTGTAGTGTCTCCTCTATTGCTCTATGCATTTGTGCAGTACATCATCAATGAACATAAGAACATATCAGAAGGGCTCCTCCTTGTTGGATGGCTTGTGATCGTTAAATTCATCGAGTCTTTCTCTCAAAGGCATTGGTTTTTCAATTCAAGGAGGTCTGGGATGAGAATGAGATCTGCTTTAATAATGACAATCTATCGAAAGCAACTAAAACTTTCTAGTCTTGCACGAAGAAGGCATTCGACCAGGGAGATTGTAAACTATATTGCAGTCGATGCTTATCGAATGGCAGAAGCATTGTATTGGTTTCATCTGGAATGGAGTCTTGTAGTGCAACTTTTTCTTGCTATTGGTGTTCTTTTCAAGGTGGTAGGTCTCAGTGCATTCCCTAGTCTTGTTTTTGTTCTAATCACCGGGTTTCTCAACATTCCTTTTGCTAGGATCTACAACAAATGTCAGATTCTTTACAATGTTGCTCGAGATGAAAGATTGCGAGCCATGTCTAAGATTTTGAACAATATGAAGATCATCAAGTTGCAATCATAGGAAGAAAAATTCAAAATGTAATTGATTTTCTAAGGGATAATGAGCACAAGTTCTTGGCTAAGACACAGATTAACAAGTCCTCTGCAAATGTTTTGTATTGGGTAACCCCAACCATCGTCTCCACTGTGGCCTTTTTCGGATGTTTGGTCATGAAAAGTGCTCCATTGAATGCTGCTACTATATTCACTGTCCTAGCAACATTAAGATGTATGTTAGAACCAATGAGATTTATCCCTGAGGCATTGTCTATGCTAATTGAAATGAAGATGTCTTCGGATCATCTCAACGCTTTTCTGCTTGCTGTCTTGTTAATGAGCTTAGTGACGAGGAATCGAACAAATCATCCAAGAGTTTGGAACATAGTTCAGACATACGTGTTGAAATATGAGGGAATTTCAATTGGGAATCAGAATCAGCTGTTCCAGCACTTAGAGATATCAACTTAGAAGTAGAAAGTGGACACAAAATCGCAGTCTGTGGGCAGGTTGGTACTGGAAAATCAACACTCTTGTGTGCTATCCTCGGAGAAGTCTACAAAATTTCAGGATCAGTGAATAGCAACTAGCAAACTAGTTCAATACGAGAAATGAGTAATGCTCTATATAAGATTTTAATTTTGTATTCTATTCCTTTTTGTAGGTAAGTGTAAATGAAACAATTGCATAAGTTTCTCAAGCACCTTGGATCCGAAGTGGTACTATTCGCGATAACATACTCTTCGGAAGGCCAATGGAGAAGACCAAATATGAGATGGTTACTGAAGCTTGCTGTCACGGCCCACGAAATCCAAAATTCAATTTCCAACTAAGGAGCACTACAAAGCCAACAAGTCCACAACAAGACCAAGCTCCTGGAAGGCTCTAGAGATTTCCACACACTTCAAGCATGGTTTGCTAATGGAAGTCTCTAGTTGACGAAAGATTCTAGAGATCTCCAGATAAATCTAGCGATGGATGCTTCCGGAAGTCTCTAGCCATAAAGCTTTCTAGATCATTCTTGTACATGTAAACATGCTTGTAAGAAGGATCTAGATACATGTACATATCTAGACACATGTAGGAATGCTCTAGATTGACGTAGATACTTGTATAGAATTCAAGAGGCATGTAAATACATGTAGAGAATTCTAGATAGGTGTAGAATATTCCGGAGGACAAACCTCCACCATTGGATCAAATTGATCCTATCCGTCTATTGAGGAGGTGGACAACTATAAATAGGTAGCTCCTCTCATTTGTAAAGACATCCAAGACTACTAGCATTCAAGCCTTGTAAAGTTTTCTTGTAAACCAATACAAGTTCTCTTTACATTTCCTACAAGCTCTTCCAACACCTTTCTCTAGTCTCTCTTGTGTGTGAGAATGACAAGCAAGTCTTTTTTAAAGCTTACTTAGCAACATTCACCCAGAAGTTGCATAAATGCCGCACGGGATTCGCTGCGCAATTCTAAGCCCATGACATTGCGCTTTAGATACAAATATTTACATTTTTAGCCACGGTGACCTTACAGAGATCAGAGAAATGGGACTTAACTTAAGTGGCAGACATAAACAACGAATCCAGCTTGCTCGCGCTATCTACAATGATGCTGATATTTACCTACTTGATGACCCTTTCAGCGCGGTGGATGCAGAAATTGCTGCAATTCTATTCAATGTAAGAAAACAAGTTTTAGCATGTTAGTTTGATTTCTAAGTATAGACACTCAAGTTGAATGATGATGATATTTACATTACAGAACCGTGTTATGGATGCTCTCCAGGAAAAATTTGTCATCTTAGTTACACATCAAGTCAAGTTTCTCACAGAAGTTGATCGAATTCTGGTCAGGGCCGGCTAAACCTCTTGGCAACTGAGGTAGTTGCCTAAGGCCCCACCTAAAATTAAAGCCCCATATTTTCATTATTAATATATATTTTTTCTTTCTATCTATTATTCAAAAAATATCTTTGTAAACTTATAAATTACTGTTCATTTATATTTTCAAGTCAAAGATTCCTATTTTCAAGTAAACTACATTTAAGTGGACTTAAATACTCATTAAAGTTTTCTTAAAAAAAATTACACATTAATGTTATTCTTTCTCTTTAAATGATTAATTTTTTTTTTAACTATATATTCACACTAAAATCTTTTATTTTATATCTTCCAAACTCTCTTATTGTTTCTCTATGCACTCTTTCATAAACATTTTAGGTTTAATTGTTCCACAATCTATTACTTTAATTTTATTTATTTATTTATTTATTTTCAACTGTAACAGAATTATTTGTTTTTTTTTTTAAGCTTTGATAACTGATAATCAGATGATCGATATGTCTAGTAGAAAATACGAATCCGGATACAAAAAACTAAAAAAAAAAAAAATGAATAGAAAAATTACTTGAATCGCAAAAAATGACTCTTAATAAATTTGTAACCAGTAGCAAAAAATAAAAGGGGATGTGGAATCACAATGCCTCATTTTAAATTTTCGCCTTAGGCATTGGTTACCCTTGAGCCGCCCCTGATTCTAGTAACAACTTGTCAACCTTTCTTCGAAGACTACGGTTGGATACATGTATGTTTAAATTAAACCACATTGTTTGTTCTTTTTAGGTTATAGAAGGTAGACAGATAACACAATCAGGAACCTATGTAAAGTTGTTGTTGGCTCCTGGGACAACATTTGAACACCTTGAGACATAAGAAAGCTGTCTCAGAATTAGTTATATATGATACCGGAAACATGGATGAAACTCATAAAATTCATGACAATCAGTCAGAATTGCCTGGTGAATCTTGTTGCACTAGAGAAGGCGATGAGAAGGAGATCTCAGTTGAGTGTTCTCCGAATATCCAACTAACGAAAGAAGAAAAGAGAGAGATTGGTGATGTTGGGTGTAAACCAATGTTGGATTTTCTTTATGTATCAAAAGGATCACTTCTTTTCATTTTGACCATTTTATCTTACTTAGCTTTTAGTGCTCTTCAGGCTTGTGCAAGTTATTGGCTAGCAATAGCTACGCGGTTTTACGAAGTTAACAGCGCTATGTTGGTTGGTGTTTATGCGGGAATTTCAACCATCAATATACCTTTTGTATATTCAAGGAACTTAAATGCAACCTTTCTAGGCTTAAAAGCTTCAAAAGCTTTCTTCTCCGATATCAATAATTTGATTTTCAAGGCTCCTATGCTGTTCTTCGACTCCACTCCAGTGGGAAGGATATTTGCCCAGGTAAGAAAACCTCTCCAACAACATCAATCACTGAACTGCTTAAATGATCACATGCAACTTGGCTCATAATCATTTCAAAATGCAACAGATTTCATCGAATATGAACACGTTGGATATTGATCTAGCAGCTACCATTAATGTATCTGTAGCTGCAACAATTGATGCACTCATGATTGTAGCGATAATGGCCTCAGTTACATGGCCTGTACTCATTGCAGCCATTCCTACTGTTATAATTGCAAAATATGTTCAGGTAAACGATAAACCTCATCTTTGCTCACTAAATGTACTAAAATTTCATTTTGTTTCTTGATCAATAGAGGAAAGTGATCTTTCTTTCTTTCTTTCTATTATTAGCAAGAGTTCATGAGGATGAATGGAACAACAATAGCCCCCCATTTTGAACTATGTATCCAAACATCACAAGGGGTGGTTTCGATTTGAGCTTTTAACATGATGGCTATGTTCTTCGAGAACTATCTTAAACTTGTCGATATAGATGCAAGGTTGTTCTTTCATTCGAATGCTGCTATAGAATGGTTAGTTTTACGAATTGAAACACTTCAAAATCTTGTTATACTCACCGCTGCTCTTCTTATTGTTCTACTTCCAGGGAAACAATTACCAGGTAACTACAATTACAATCTATAAAGACTATTGTCAAGTCTTAACATAGATCAAGTACTTTTTCTCAAACACAATCTATTATTCTTTTGAAGGGTTTGTAGGACTTTCCCTTTCTTATGCTCTCACATTGAGTACTGTCCAAGTAGTCATGACTCGCGTGCATTGCAATCCGTCGAACCAAATTGTTTTTGTCGAAAGGATCAAACAGTTTATGCATATACCACCAGAACCTCCTGCAATTATAGAAGATATGAGGCCACCTGCCTCATGGCCTCTTCAAGGGAGAATAGAGTTGGAGAATTTGAAGTAAGATATCGTCCAAATGCTCTGCTGGTTCTCAAGGGAATAACATGCACATTCAAGGAGGGGACTAGAGTTGGAGTTGTTGGAAGAACCGGAAGTGGAAAGACCACATTGATAAGTGCATTGTTCCGTTTGGTAGAGCCTGAAAGTGGGAGAATACTTATCGATGGACTTGACATATGCTCTATCGGTTTGAAAGATTTACGAACAAAGTTGAGTATCATTCCTCAAGAACCAACTCTTTTTCGGGGATGAATCTGGATCCTCTAGGCATGTATCTGGATCACGAAATATGGGAGGTTAGCAAACTCATTGCAATATTTTTCACATGTCTATAAGAAACTCTACTGCAATATAACATAAGTTGTTCTTCATTTTTTTCCAGGCCCCGGAGAAGTGTCAGCTTAAAGCTATTGTCAGTAGTCTTCCTAAGCTTCTGAATTCATCTGGTAATATATTCTGAGGACTAAATGATATCATGCAATATATTCCTGTAAAATTTTCAAAACAATTCATGAATTGTGTGTCCATTCTATTGAGCAGTGAGTGATGAGGGTGAGAATTGGAGTGTGGGGCAGTGCCAACTATTCTGTCTGGGAAGAGTACTTTTGAAGAGGAACAGAATCCTGGTTTTAGATGAAGTAACTGCATCAATTGACTATGCTACAGATGCCATTCTACAGAATACGATACAAGAAGAGTTTCCAGGGTGCACAGTGATAACTATAGCTCATAGAGTTCCCACTGTAACAGATAGTGACATGGTTATGGTCCTCTCTAATGGTATGTGTTTTCATTCACCACTTGTGTTCAGTGTGTTTTAAGTGCCTACATGTCCTTATTTCTACATATGAAAGTTGAAACCGAGTGCGTTTGCTAAGGGGAATAGGAAAGAGGGGAATCAAGTTCTTTTCCATCGAGATCTTAATTCCTGATTTGTGTGTGGGTCCATTGTAACTTGCTAAATCTAATCTCATTGTTTTATTTTTTTTTTGCAGGAGAGCTGGTAGAATATGATGGTAGAATATGATGTGCCTTCAAAGCTTATGGAGACCAACTCTGCCTTCTCTAAACTGGTAGCTGAATGCAATTCCAATTACCAGAGAAACTCCATCCAGAGTTGAAGCTTCTTCTCTCAATTAAATTACTCCATGGCAAACTATTGAGTAATAACCAAATAATGCCACAAATTTCATTGATAATATAGTCCAAAAATATTTGATCTAATTAGTTTGTAAATGAAATTTTATATAGTATATGGCTAATACAAAAGACAATAAATTAATTATAATTACCAAGAGGATTTCATTACTATTTTCTGAAATCATATTAATAGGTTCAATGACATCATTCTTCAGGATCTCAGATTTAGTTATGTCTAGGACAACAGTTATCTATCAGACAACTGTTATTCCATCTGTGAAAAGTTAGGTTCAACAATACATGATCTCAAATGAATTTCATCAGACTTTTCTTTATTCACGGTAAAATCAATCGATAATTTATTCATTCACAGACACACTATCATATTCCGAAAAATTCCTAGTCTCAAGCTCAAGTTCAAATAGTTGTTTCAAACTATTTGATTGTGATTGGAATCCCGAACATGGTTATGATTGGAATGACAGTTGTGTCTTGATTTTAAAGTTCAAGAGGTGGTTGTCTAAAGTTAGAGAACCGTTGTCTTGTACATACCTAAATTTGGGATCTCAGACCCGAAGAGTGCTGTTGTTACACCTATTAATAAGATTTCAGAAAATAATACTGAAATATTCTCTATATTTATAATTTGCTATATAAAACTTCATTTACAAACTAAAACTAGATCAAATATTTGGACTATATTATCATTTATCAATGAAATTTGTGGCATTATTTGGTTACTCAATAGACTGCCATGGAATTATTTCATTGAGAAAATGCTTCAACTCTGCATGGAGTTTCTCCTGTAATTGGAACTGTATTCAGAAACCAGTTTAGAGAAGGCAGAGTTGGTCTCTATAAGCTTTGAGGGCACATCATATTCTATCAATTCCCTTGCAAAACATAGAAAATTTTAGTTATAACCTAATTAAAGAACTAGCTTGTTATGTGAAGTTTACAACCTCTAGAGGCGAAGCCAGCTCCTAGAAAAATATGAATAACAAAAGAATGTACAGACACTGCTAAATAGAATGAACAGACAGACTATGAATACATGAATTTTTGAATACCAGAATATATTTTGCAGGGTATAGTCCTTAGAATTACCAGTTGAATCCAAAAGCTTTGGAAGACTGCTGATTATAGCTTTAAGCTGACACTTCTCCTGGGCCTGGAAATGCACAACATATTAGATATAAATTCTACATCGATATGCAGTAGCTAGAGTTTCTTAATTCTTATAGACATGTAATACAACTTGCAATGAGTTTCCTGACAGACAGACCTCCCATATTTTGTGATCAGAATATATGCCTTGAGGATCCAGGTTCTTTTGGATGCTGCCCTGAAAAAAGTTTGTTCCTGAGGAATGATACTCAACTTTGTTCGTAAGTCTTTCAAACCGATAGAGCATATGTCAAGTCCATCGATAAGTATTCTCCCACTTTCAGGGTCTACCAAACGGAACAATGCACTTATCAAAACGGAACAATGCACTTATCAGTGTAGTCTTCCCACTTCCGGTTCTTCCAACAACTCTCACTCTAGTCCCCTCCTTGAATGTGCATGTTATTCCCTTCAGAACCAAGGGAGCATTCGGATGATATCTTATCTGAAATCATCATAAAGTAAAAAGAAAAATAAAATTCAGAATTCAAGTGCTCTTACATCAAATTTTCTGAATTTCAGTTTGCCTGAGAACTTGAAAACTTGTACCTTCAAATCATGCAACTCTATTCTCCCTCCACAAGGCCTTGAGGTAGGTGGTCTCATATCCTCTATGATTGCAGGAGCTTCTGGTGGTAAATGCATAAACTGTTTGATTCTTTCGACAGAAACGATGCTTTAAGTAGTTTTTGAAGAACATATCCATAGTGTTAAAAGCTCTTATAGAAAATGCGCCTTGTGAAGTTTCTGTTGCATAGTTCAAAATAGGTGATTTGGTTATTCCATTCATTCTCATGAACTCTCTTGCTGAAGATAGACAATATCCCTTTACACAAAAACAACATAAATGATAAAACGAACATCATTTTCCGAAATCAATTTAAGTACATTTAGTGAGCAGAGATGAGGTAAACACCTGCACATATTTGGCAACTATAACAGTAGGAATAGCTACAAAAAGCAAATGCCACCGACTGAGGCCATTATCGCTATTATTATGAATGTATCAATTGTCGCGATAGAAGATACATGAATGGAAGTGGGTAGATCAAAATCCAATGTGCTCATATCCGAAGAAACCTGTTGCATACTAATGTCTAGTTAACGAAAACTGGGGTTAATCATCAGAAGCACTGTGCTAAAAGAACATCTATGATTATCTTTGCTTACCTGGCTAACCCCATTGGATTGGAGTTGAAGAAGAGCATTGGAGACTTGAATACTGAATCATTGATACAGAGAAGAAAGCTTTTGAGGCTTTTAGTCCCAGATGGGCTGCATACAAGTTATTTAAATAGACAAATGGTATACTAATCGTTGAGATTCCAGCTAATACTCCGACCAAGATGCCATTGCTAATTCTGGAAACTCGAAAAGAAATTGCTAGCCAGTAACTTGCAGCAGCCTGAAGAGTACCAAAAGTAAAATAAGACAGTATGCTCAAGCTGAAAAGAAGAGATCCTTTTGACACATAAAGATAATCGAAAACCGGTCTCCACCCAACATCACCAATCTCTCTCTCTCTTCTTCTATTGTTAGTTGGATATTTGGAACACCCTCAACTGAGATCTCCTTCTCACTGCTTTTTTTAGTGGCCTGAGAATCACTCCAGAGTTCTAACTGATTTTCATCCATGTTTCTTGTGCCTGAAGTAAACAATTCCAAGACTGCATTCTTATGTGCATTCACCAGTTGCTCAAATGTACTTCTCCCAGGAGTAGTCAGCAGCTCCACATAGGTTCCTGATTGTGTTATCTGTCCACCTTCAATGACCTGAAGAAGGCAAAAAGCAATACAGTTTTAACAAACATATCGATAACCAGACATCCGTTATAAATGAAAGATTAACAGGATAATTACCAGAATTTGATCAGCTTCTGCAAGAAACTCAACTTGATGAGTTACTAGAACGACAGTTTTATCTTTGAGAGCAGCCATGACACAGTCCAGTAACAAATATCCATACTCAGAATCAAATTTTGTTTCTAAAGAAACCACACTTATTGTTTTCTTACATTAAAAAGAATTGCAGCTGTTTCTGCAACCACTGCACTAAAAGGGTCATCAAGTACGGTATATATCAGCGTCATTGTAGACAGCTCGAGCAAGCTGAATTCGCTGTTTCTATCCACCACTTAAATCAATCCCTCTCTGTCCAATTTCTGTAAGGTTACCATGGCCAAACCTGTTAATATCCTTATCTAAAGTGCAAGATTTTGTTACCATCATATTTGGTCTTCTCCATTGGATTTCCAAAGAGTGTTATCGCGAATAGTACCACTTTTTATCCAAGGTGCTTGAGCAACATACACAATTGTTGCTAAGACAGTCAAAATAGTGGGCATTCAATGGTGCCAATACTGAACATTTGCAGAGGACTTTCTAATTTTTGACTTAGCCAAGCATTTGTACTCATTCTTCCTTAGAAATTCAATTACATTTTTGAATTTTTCTTCCCATGATTGCAACTTGATGATCTTCATATTGTTCAAAACCTAATTGGTGGCTCGTAAACGTTCATCAACTGCAATATAGATGAAACCAATTCAGTGCATCTGCCATTCGATAAGCATCAACTGCAATATAGTTTACAATCTCCCCATTAGATAAGCATCAACTGAAATTTACCAGTACAAGACTGGTTACGTCCCTGAAGATCTTTAAATTCTAAACAAGTGATGGACAAATATGAGTTGTTTTTTTAAACAAACAAATAAATAAATATAAATATCAGCACTTAAATGCCGACATATGATGTTGTAATTGGTAAATAATTACACATTAATAGTAATTTAACTTACTTAACATATGTTATGTGAATCAATTGTTACATTTTTGGTTGAAATACAAATTCGAGTCGTTTTTTTCCTTCTCAAACCTTGTATTTTTCATAATAATTAAAAAACTAAAAAATTTTGATGTTTCTATTTTGGAGGGAATCTAAGAAGGTGACAAGGCTGTGTATAGCCATATGGGTCACACAAGATTCAGGTATGTTTCGGTGATAATAATGGCTACAGTAGGCTCCATAAAACACGTAAATTCTGCACAATTGACTGATAAATATGAGCTAAGAGTTCAAGCAACACATGGTAATGGAATGGAAGTATCCTCCTTTTAATGATACTAGTGGGAGGGGCACGTGCCAAATTTGTAGTATTGAACCATAAATATGATATATATGTATATATACTTTTTTATATATGAATACAAACTTATTTACAACATATTTACAAGCAAAGTGTGCCTAACAAATGTAGGATCCTAACACTTGCATCACTGAAGAAGACAAATGAGTAGAAGTAGAATACACAAAATCATCCTAGCTACTCTTGAAAAAATTATTACTGCAGAATTTTCAAGTCCAAAATAGAGCAGTATAGGAGTTTCCGAACTCCAAGAACTATAAAGAGTTCAAGAAGACTAACAAACTCCGAATATTCAATTTAAGCATTGTTGTGATCCTCTTAGCCCATTGTTATTGGGAAAAGGAGTAGCAAATCAACGCTAACAACATTCTATTCTGCCAAGCTATAATTAAAGAAATACAACAATTCCAAGAAGTTAAACTCGATCACATGATTTCACAACCAACGCGGTAACAAGCTAACAAAAACCTTTAAAAAGCTAACAAAAACCTTTAAAAAGCTAAAAAAAAATGTGGAAAGCAACACACAACACTATACAAGAAAGCCAATGTAACCATCAAACACTGCTTATGGCCGCCCATAATCAACCTTCACGTATGCTTTAGGAATTATTCTTAGGCTCTGCCACCCATGATCAACTATTTCAGGTGTTAGCTCTGTGGGCTGCCACCCATTATATATCTAATGACATCATATCAAGTTGGATGTGAAGCAGAAATGTTGATCGACAACCAAACTGAACTTTAAGTTTTACAATGACAACATAGTTAAATCACAAAAACAAATTTTTAGAGTGTCGAACAAATGTAGGATCCTAACACTTATGGAGTAAGTATTACCATAGAAGATAGATATGGTGCAAAGCAGAAGACACAAGAATCATCCTACTAATGAAGAAATTATTACAGCAGAATTTCCCAGTCAGATACGGAGCATTATAGGAGTTCCCAAATGTCAAGAACTATAAAGAGTTCAAGAAGACTAACAAACTCCAAATTTTTAATTTAAGCAATGTTATGGATCCTCTTCACCCACCGTTATTGGGAAAGGGAAGAGTAAATCAATGCTAAAACTGAAATTCTATTATGCTAAGTGGATGTGAAACAAATCGTATGATTCCACAAATACAACCCAAATTTATGATCTCACAACCAAAGCTATAACAAAGAGCAAAACAAAGACAGTGATTGGTTAAAAAGCTATAACAACGAGCGAACAAAGAAGCACAACAATATAACAGAAATCCAAAGGAACTGTCAAACACAGTTTATGGTCAAACATAATCAACCTGTGCATATTTATAGAGGGTATTATACTCAGAGACTACTTTCTAGAGGGTATCAACCTGTGCCACGCCATCCATGATCAACTACTTTGAAAATTTCACAAAATCAAATTAACTTAAATACAGAAACCAAATAATTTTCTGTTTTGTTTCCATTTTAAGTACAAAAAAGTAAATAAATTTCTCCAAATTTGTTACAAAACAGCACGACTTAGAACGATATGGGCATTGTTCATTGTCAGAGTGACATGTCCACCAACCGTAAAACATCACAGAATCTTGCTAACCTGCATGTTCTAATGAATTGAAAATTCCGTATAAAAAGAAGAGAGAAAACAAGTTCTAAGTCCAGGCTAAGATAGCAGAAAGGCCATTAATATCTCGCATCCCTCGCTAGCCTGATCTTCATAATATGTTTAATGGTATCGTACCAAGACTTAATTATGTGAAGCAAAACTGGTGATCAATAACCAAACCGAACTCTAAGGTTATACAAATGACATGATAATTATGTTAAAATTTACAAAAAATATTCTAGTGAAGAAGACAGATAAGTAGAAGCAGAATACAAAAAAATCATCCCAGCTACTCATGAAGAAATTATTACAAAAGGTTTTTCAAGTTAGATAAAACATTATAGGAGTTCCTGAACTCCAAGAACTATAAAGAGTTCAAGAAGACTAACAAACTCCAAATTTTCAATTTAAGCATGGTTATGTATCCACTTAGCCCATCGTTATTGGGAAAGGGAGGAGTAAATCAATGTTAAAACTGAAATTCCATATTGCCAAGTGGATGTGAAACAAATCATACGACGATTCCACAAATATAACCTAGATTTATAATCTCACAACCAAAGCTATAACTATGAGCAAACAAAGAAACACAGAACAATATATAAGAAATCAAAAGGAACCGTCAAACACAGCTTATGGTCAAACATAATCAACCTGTGAATATTTCTACGGTATTATACTCAGACACTACCACGCATCAACTACTTCTGAGACGTTATACTCTGGATCAACCAACAACGATCAACCTGCGTGTTTCTAAAAAGCAAACGAAACCATCAAATTAAGCTTATGGGAAATTCTAGAGCAAAAGCATGAGCTTGGGGAATTAACACATTTCTTATAACAACTAAAATATAAGTAGAATTAGGAGTTACAAAACTCCAAAGACATAAATCATAGTCATAGGACAGAGAACAGAAACTGGATCGATGCTAAGGATAATTAAACATATTCAGAAGAATGATGCTCAACAAATTAAATTCAACTTTGAAATTTTCACAAAGTCAAATTTAACTTCAATACAGAAAACAAATAATTTTCTGTTATAGTTTCTAATTTATTACCAAAAAAAAAAAAAAAAAAAAAAGTAAACAAAACATGGAAACGCATTTAAGAAACTCCAAGAAGAAAAATTTCAAGAGCTATCATTTCTAGTTATAATAAACCAGGGTGGTGATTTCCAAATAGGGACTTACAAATTTCAAGAGCTGTTTTAGTGGCACAAAGGACAAGAATTGATCTTCCCCAACTCAAAATTGAAAATTGAAAATAAAAAGCACCAAAAATTCAATTTAATGATCTTCTACTATGCTAACCGAAACCATATTTTCCAATTTGAACCAATTTGAAGGAATAAAGCACATAGTAAGTCCAGCAGAAATATTAGACAAGCAAATTTCTCATTCACAACAGCATCAAACTCCTCAACTGACGAATCTGGGAGGAAATTGTTCACACACACCCAAAAAAATAAAATTTCTCTCTATAACTTTTCATGATAAAAAAAAATGAAACAAGAGAAAGAATAGAACCTTCAAACAAAACTCTTTTCTTTCCATAATCTGAACGTCGGCCGCGTCATAATTAACGGCGTTTTCTGCGGGCAGCGGAACTGGAGAGACGGAGAGAGACTAGATAGGGAGGCCAGTCAGATCAGAGAGTCCATTCTCGAGTATCTGGGAGGAACAACGGTGGTATTTGGATGGTGGGATCGTTGTTGAAGTATGGACTTATGAATCGGATAAGGACACAGAGGGAAATAAGGCAGTTGTGCTAAAGAAAACCGGTACTATTGGCAACCCTCTAATGAACTAATAAAACCCCATTTTTAAAAATTTTAAAAATTATTTGATTCTTTCCAAAACTGCCCTTCTTTTTTGAGAACAAAACTAGTAAACTGCCCTTTATTTCTCTCTCTCTCTATATATATTTTTAAGTTATATAGCTTTGTATTTTTATTTTATTTTTCAGTATTTCTTTTACTTACCTCTAGCATCCATTCACTGTCTTTTCTTAGGTTTTTTTTTTTCCTTCATTTTGTTTTATTTTATTAGGGAAGATAGATAAAAATAAATAAAAAATAAAAAAAAAAAAAAAAAAAAAAAAAAAAAAACATAAGAAAAGGCAATGAATGGGTGCTGGAGCCTAGATGTGAGTAACAAAAATATAGAAACAAAATAAAAAAGTACATAACGTCAAAAAAAAAAAAAGGGAGTTTTGTTTTTTGTTTTTATTTTAAAAAGGGGTAGTTTTGGGAATGAATCAGATAATTTTTTGAATTAAAAAAAATGGGGTTTTATTAGTTCATTAGAGGATTGTGAATAGCACCACTCTTTTTTATATATTAGGTTTGGTTACACATGCAAGGCACATGTTTTAATAGAAATTAATTTTGATATAATATTAAAAAATATGAAAAATTTATATACAACTAATTATGAGAACACAAATTATAATAAATAAAAATATATAATTCAATCATACAAAAATAACTCCCATGATGCATCAACCTATGGAGTCAATAACATTATTTAAAATATTTTATTTTTTTAAGAAAAAAAAAAGAAGAAGCCTTATACCTAATTACAGAGGACATAAATATATACATGCTTCCCGTTATAATGAGCATCCTCATGGAGAAAAAAAATTTCAATCAAAATCATTCAAATACAATCACAATATTTCAGCCATATTATAAAACTAACAAAATTTCAGTCATGATTTCTCATAATTAATTGATAAGTTTTGAGAAATGAAAACAAATATAAAAATGAATTAAATCCTAAATTGAAGAGAAAATAATGAAAGGAAAAAAAGAAGTAGAAAATCAAAAACGTACCATTTTTTGAGGAATTGAAGAGGAAAGAGGACCTGAGTCTTTTATGATTCTTTAGCATTTGATTTGTTGAATGATGTGATCTTCTTCGGTGCTTAACAGACACCCAAATAATTAAATCTAACTGAAATTTTAGCATAATTAACAGCAAAAATAAAGAACTAACCTTTTCCTGGATGAATCAAACAGAGAAATTCGTTGGGAAGAAGAGGAGAGAAAAGGGAAAAAAAATATTTCAATATTTATCTCTCGTTTTGTCTAGAGGTGGGAAAAAGATGCTATAATTAACTGACATATCTCTCTTTTAATAACTATTTATTTGGGTCCAATCCATATCATTACCTCCAGCCTCTTAGTAAATAACCATTTAAAGCCATAATAATTGGGGGTAAACTATTTAATAATGATTTAACCTATTTAAAATTTTAAATTATGATAAATTTTGGAAATTACTATACAATCCATGTTGTGTTATTATTACAAAAACATGTCTATTAAGTAATTCTATAAACTCGAAGGCTTGTATTTGTCATTTGACTTTAAAAAAAAATAAAAAATAAATAAATGATGCTATAACTAAAATTTTACTAAAAGCTATCTATTAAGTAATCATATAAAGTTTAAGGGTTGTATTTGTAATTTTCCTTTTAAAGAAATTAAAAAAAAAAAAAAAGTTCAAAGAAATTAAAAGGAAAAAAAAAAAAAAGGGATGCTATAATTCCACTTGGCACTACACACTTTTTATATATAGTATAGATAGGAAATATGAATATATTAATATTAAAAACTTTTCTTTCTCAAATAATCAATATATTCAATATTAATATTAATAATTAACAAAATTTAATGCCAAACTTCTCTAGTGTTGACATGCAGCGAGGTTGGGTTACATTATAAGATATTACTAGTATACAGGCCGCACGATGTGCGGATACGATAAAACATAATGTAATCGTTACTGAATTTTATTTTAAAATTTTTTCGTGTGTATTTTTCTATTTTAACTTTCGTGTGTAATTTTATGGTTCAAATTAACATACATTAGTAAAAAACGACACTAAAAATCAATCAACTCCAAATTTTTGCAATTACATTTGAAATATACCAAATAAAGCTTTCAACCACAAATTTAACAATTTTCAAAAATTTCTAATTCAAATAATTCCAAACCACAACTTTATGAGAGTTTCTTTTGATAATATAATTATTATTTTTACACTTTTTTTCTAAATACACTCCATTCTCAAAATTTAAATTTTAAAAAATTATAAAGACATTTCATTTTGTTACAAGATTATCCTTTTTATCTTTTTTGAATTAAATTATTAAAAAAAGAAATTATCTCTCATAAATCATTTGATTAATTATTACATATTAATACTCTTTTTAAAATTTTTAATTATCATATTAACCTCTCTTTCCTCCAATACATATTTATAATTTTCTATCTCAATTCTTAAAACTTATTAATATGCTTGATTTTTAGGAACCATACGTATGTATATACTAAAAATTAAAAAAAAAACTCAAAAAACAAGTACCTTGTTTTTTTGTTTTTTGAGTTTTTTTTTTTTTAAATTGAAATATGAAAATGTTTTTTGTTACTCTTGTAGGTATGTGATTGCCTAGAGAACTTTAATTTTTTCATTAGCCTTAGAAATTTTAAGTTTAATCGAATCTAGTTGAAACAATTCAAGCTTTCATATATATCTTTTTTCTTTTTTTTTGAAAATTGACTTTTTAATATATATATATATATATATTACTGTTAGTAAAAAATTAAAATATTCATAAGTTTTGTTTTTTCTTTAACTATTAATCAGAGATTGATTGAGAAATTAAATATGGATATATGATTTATTTATTTTTTTAAAAAAAATGTAGAGAGATTAATTAGGAGAGAGTGTTTAATATGGTAATAATAGATTTAGGAGAGAGAGTTTAATACGTAATATTTAATCTAATGATTTAGCAGAGAGATTTTTTTTTAATAATTTAATTAGTTTAGAGTGTCTTTAAATTATTATTATTATTTTTTTGTTGTTTAGTAATTTTAATTTAGGTTAAAATTGTCATTAATAAAAAAAAAATTAAATTGGAGTGTGAATAGATAATTTATGAATTGTAAGGAGAAACTCTCTTGCTTTATAACCTCTTAAGTTGATATTCTAATTCAATCCCCGGTCTCTAACGAAATAATACTGTAAAGAAAATCAAAGTTAAACAAATCTATCACAACTTAATAATAATAATAATAATAATAATAATAATAATAATAATAATAATAATAAGAGCCGTATGAGTTAAAACCTATATTAGTTGTATAAATATACCCAAAAACAGTGGTAGGTAGAGTATTGAACATGATCAAATTCTTGCCAAGCGGGTGTAGAATGTACAGAATTATATACCAAAAATAAACATTAAAATTCAAGATTTAATTGTGTTTGAGAGAGTCCTTTGACAATCATCACAAATTGAAAAAAAAAAAAAGAAAGATTAAAATCATTCAACCAAATATAAATAAAAATATGTAGAAATTACTCTCACCATCTAACGCCATCCAATCCCCCACCATTTGGGTGTTTTGAATTTGTCTGTGAGAGAAAGTCAATAGAATAGTGAGATTATGGATGGTTTTATAGAGAATATTGAGAAAGAGAGAAGATGATTTTTGAGTAAAGATTATGATAGACATATTATGATTAGGTGGTTTAATTGACAAAACTTAAAGTCTGATTAAAAGGAGAATATGATGGGGTTTTAGTGTTTTATTATTGATCATTATAACATTTAAATCCTAAGCCCTCTCATTGATAAATTAATAGACAAAGCAAACCAAAATTAATCCATCAAAATACCGATAAGAATTCCAATTACAAAACTGATAAGGAAATTAATGCAAGACTTAAAAGAATGATATTAAGGAATATAAAAATGTCCAGATTGATTAGATATAATAATAATAATAATAAGGAGTAATTGCACAAACCTCCCCTAAATTTAAGTCTAATTGCAGCTAAATGGACCTGTTATTCAAAATTACACAAACCTCCCCTAATATTGGTCGACTTCCGTTAAAATTAACTTTGACCAAACTTTTAGGATAAAATGACTTTAATGCTCCTATTTGTATTATTTTAATACCTAAAATAAATAATCAAATAAATATTATATAATAAAATCTATTTTAATAAAAAATAATGAGGATAATGTTATTATTTTTTAAAAGATATTCATCACCCATTTTTAGAGATATATTATATAGTATATAATAAAAATGTTAAGGATAATGTGCAATTAACCCGAAAAAAATAATAACAATATTATCCTCAATATTTTTATTATATACACTATTATATAATATTTCTCTAAAAATTGTGATGAATATCTAAAAAAATAACAACATTATCCTCATTATTTTTAATGAAATTTAAAATTATTATTATATAATATTTCTTTAATTATTTATTTTAGGTTATAAAACAGGGGCATTAAAGTCATTTTATCCTAAAAGTTTGGTCAAAGTTAATTTTAATGGAAGTCAACCAATATTAGGGGAGGTTTGTGTAATTTTAAGTAAAAGGTCCATTTAACTGCAATTAGACTTAAACTTAAGCGTAGTTTGTGCAATTACTCCTAATAATAATAGACAAAACAATTAATTAACGGTAAAGCTAAATAATAATAATAATTAATGGCTCTATTAAAAGAGATTATATATAGATATAGATATAGAAATGAATATATAGGGTTTAAGTCCAAAGCTCTCTCATGGCGACATGTGGCATTGTAAGGGTTGGCTTTTATATATTACATAGATATAGATATCATATTGAATTATTTTGTATTATCAAATTTATGTAATTTTTAGAACAGGATAATCAATATATAAATGTGGGTGTGTACGCATGCATTTACGTGCGTTTTCGTGCTCGTGTGTGCGTGTGCTTATAGAATCATATGTTTAGCTTTATAACCAATAACTTCATACCAATGCCCTTAAATATGTCCATATCATCAATGCTAAGAAATTTTTTTTTTTCCCTTCAAACTGTTTCTGAATCCCTTTAACTTTGGCAGTAGTTGAAGGAAGATTCAATACATATTCAAGCCGACCCATGTGAACATCTACAGGCAAAATTTTAATGTATACTGTGCGGCCAAAGTAATCAAGTCCAATGTGACGTGCATAATCAAATGTATGGAAACCAATAAGATCACAGTAGTTAGTCCCCTCAAAATGTCATCTCGAACATGTAGGGTTCGAGATTTTTCTGAAGAAGGAAATGGGCTATGGAGGAAGAATCCAAGCTCAATTTGATTGAAGCGTTTCCTCAAAAATGTGGGGTGCACCATCAAATGATAATCCTGAATTCAAACATAATTATCGATTACCTTGTCTTCAAATTTTTTTTTTTTTGTAGAAACATAAGCCTGCCAAAGCGAGCGATCAAAGAGATCACCGTGATTGGAGTAGAAATGTTGGGATACAATTGAAATTGTCCTGCAGTTTCTTGGAAACTTGATCATGTTCACTTGCCTCTATATCAACCTTGAGACACCCCACATAAATAACCTTTAGATGTAATATCATGTTAAGTTATTTTGTATTATCAAAGATATACAATTTTTAGAACTGGATAATCAGTATATAAATGTGTGTGTGCGCGTTTGCATTTTCGTGCCTGCTCGTGCGTGTGTGTGTATATATGCTTCTAGAATCATATCTTTAGCTTTATAACCAATAACTTCAGACTATGCCCTTAAATATGTCCATATCATCAATGCCAAGAATACTTTTTTTTCTCAAACTTCATTATGTTCACTTGCATCTATCAAATCATTATCAAAACCGATCAAATCGTCATCAAAACTCCTAGATAAACCGATCAAATCATTATCAAAACCGATCAAATCGTCATCAAAACTCCTAGATAAACCGATCAAATCATCATCAAAACTCCCAGATATAGATATAGACAATTCCCAGCTAAGAAACCGATCAAATCATCGTCAAAACTCCAGATTCCTACCTCTACAAACCTCAAATTCCTCAAAAACACAACAACCCCACCTCCAAAAACTCACATTTCAAACCAATAATAATAATAATAATAATAAAGGTGGTACCTGCAATCAGGAGGCTGGCTCACCATGTTCAACAACACACCAAAACCGAAGAACCCATTCTGGGTAAAAAAAAAAAAATCCACAGGAATTTGAGCTGGGTGTGTTGCAGATCAAGAAAAAAAGTCACCAAATATGTAAGAAAAATCGTTTCTTTCTTCTTTTTTTTTCTCCTTCTAGAGAGAGAAAGAGAAAGATGTCAGGGTTTTGCACCCCTTCTCTCTCCTACTGGAAAAAAAAAACACAAAATCACACAAAAACAAACCAATGCTAGGAATTTCCGGTGCTCCTTCTCTTCCTGTATTTATATTTATAATTTTATTTTTAAATTTTTGTAGTTGTTTTATTTTTTTTTCTAGAGAGAGAAACAGATTTTGATTTTCAATTTTTTTAAAGAAAATAAAAAATAAATGGAAATCAGAGAAGCCAAAGGAGAGCCGGTGTTTTTTTTGTTTTTTTGTTTTTGTTTTGTTTTGTTCAAACTTGTGTTTAGGTTGTAAATTGTGGCCGTGTGGGTCTATGTTATCCTACGTGGCAGATCTTAACCGGTGTTTTTACAATTAGAATCCAAAAAATCATATAAAATCCAAAACTAATCCATCAAAATACCGATAAGAATTCCAATTACAAAACCGAAAAGGAAATTAATACAAGACTTAAAATATTGAATTAAAGAATATAAAAATTTCTAGATTGATTAGATATAATAATAATAATAATAAACAAAAAATAAATAAAAAATTAATGGCTCAATTATAAGAGATTATATAAATATAGAAATAGAAAGGAATATATAGCGTTTAAGTCCAAAACTCCATCATGGCGAAACGGGGCACTAAGACCAACTCCAATCCAACTTTAAATCCATCTCTATCTTCAAAATGCCGCAAAATCCACGCAAAATGAAGCTCCAACCCAGCGGCAATGGCTTCGCCATCTGAGGAAGATGAACAGTGCCGCGCAATATATTGCGGGACACTGTTCATCAGCGCATACACTGTAGCGCGTGTGGTTTTTTTTTTGATCCCTTAGCTTTTATATAATCACGTTTTTACCCTATTTTTAAAAATATTTTCTAATTATACCCTTTATTAAAAGGTTTTGTGTATTCACAGTTTTACCATAATAAATTAAAGTTATTCCAATTTGGTCCTTTTTATTATTTAATGATTTTGTTTTGATTTAATTATTATTGATATTAACATTTTTAATAAACTAAAATGAAGTGTATAATTAAAAAATTTAAATGCCATTTTTTTTTTTATAAATCACTTCATTCCTTCATTAATTCATAAGTTTGAAATGCAGTTTTTTTGTTAATAAATCACTTCATTCCTTCATTAATTCATAAGTTTGAAATGTAATGTTTAAGTTATTTTAATAAAAAATGTAATATTTTACCGAATTAAATTGAATTTCTATTAATGTATTAATTTCATAATTTCGTATTGTATTGCAATATTATGTTAATTATGGGGTGAAATGTTAATTGTGGAGAAATATCTAAAAAAGGGAAAGAAATGGAATATTCCTGGGAATATTCCTTATAGAGATAAATTTGAAGTAGTGGGTTGGAGATGGAATAGTGAAATAGAGTGACTGTTGAGCTATTTTAGTGCAAAACTTGCACCAAATTAGAGATATGGGTTGGAGTTGCTCTAAGAGGGTCAGCTTTTATATATTATATAGATATAGATATCATATTGAATTAATTTGTATTATCAAAGGTATGTAATTTTTAAAACAAGATAATCAATATATAAATGTGTGCATTTTCGTGCTCGTGCGTCCGTGTGCTTCTAGAAACATATGTTTAGCTTTATAACCAATAACTTCAGACCGATGCCCTTAACTATGTCCATATCATCAATGCCAAGAATAATTTTTTTCCCATCAAACTGTTTCTGAATCCCTTTAACTTTGGTAGTAGTTGAAGGAAGATTCAATACAGATTCAAGCCGACCCATGTGAACACCTACAGGTAGAATTTTAATGCATATTATGCGGCCAAAGTAATCAAGTCCAATGTGACGTGCATAATCAAATGTATGGAAACAATAAGATCACAGTTCAGTTAGTCCCCTCAAAATGTCATCTCGAACATGTAGGGTTCGGTATTTTTCTGAAGAAGGAAATGGGCTATGGAGGAAGAATCCAAGCTCGATTTGATTGAAGCATTTCCTCAAAAATGTGGGGAGCACTATCAAATGATAATCCTGAATTCAAACATAATCATCGATCACCTTGTCTGCAAATTTTTTGTTTGTATAAACATAAGCCTGCCAAAGCGAGCGGTCAAAGCGATCACCGTGATTGGAGTAGAAATGTTGGGATACAATTGAAATCGTCCCGCAGTTTCTTGGAAACTTCTTCCTGTTCACTTGCATCTATATCAACCTTGAGACACCCCACATAAATAACCTTTAGGTGTAATATCATGTTGAGTTATTTTGTATTATAAAAGATATACAATTTTTAGAACTGGATAACCGGTATATAAATGTGTGTGTGTGCGTGCGTTTGTGTTTTCGTGCTTGCTCGTGCGTGTGTGTATGCTTCTAGAATCATATCTTTAGCTTTATAACCAATAACATTAGACCGAAGCCCTTAAATATGTCCATATCATCAATGCCAAGAATATTTTTTTCTCAAAATTCATTATGTTCACTTGCATCTAATTTCAACCTTGAGACACCCCACATAAATAACATTCAGGTGTAATAAAAGTAGATCTAATGCATCATTTCCCATTTTCTGCATTTCTTTTAGCATGCAAAGGTAACATATTAGCCACTATAATTTTCCTCTCACGACTGCCTGATGAGCTAGCATCTGAATCACCATATCCATCCTCATCAAAGATAATTCCAGGAAGAGATCTTGGAGTTAGAGGAATATCCAACAAGTCTCAAGAAGCCAAGTGTAAAAAGTTCTCACATGATCTTGATGCCATGTCTGGTAGATGAAAGACACTTTGCCTACTAAGTAATTAGAAGAGAACACTTCCAAGCAGAACATTAAGGAGAACTAACTTTAAATTCAGAAGTCTGTAAATAAAAAAAATAGAATATATATACATATACCAATATCAATTAATTGCTGTCACCATAGAAATAATCAATTCACATTTCACACAGGATAAAAAGTTAGATAGTTCAAATAAATGATCTATCAATCACCAATATTATAAATTACAAAATATAAAAAAAATACTTTAAATTAATAAATGTCTTACTCCTTTTAAATGTCAAAACTAAAGCTATCAAAACGTGTTGGCATGGCCCCTTAAGGCTCATCTGCCTAAACGTGCACGGCACGGCACGGCCGTTAAGGGGAATGGAGGCATGGCACAACCCCAATGGGCCGTGCCGACATGTCAGCTCAGGGGGCATTACAGGCCAGCTCCAAACTATTTTTTCTCTTCCCTACTTATTTTCTCTTAAAAAATAAAACTCTATTTTTCGTTAAAAATCCATTTTAAGATTATTTTTTTTAATATTATTTTTTATATTAGAGAACCATTTTCTGTTTGAGAGAGTTATTGGGATGCAAGATTTGTGTTATGCCCAATTGATGTGGAAGTAGATAGATGTTTTTTTTTTATTGAAAGGAAAATTCATTAAGGAGGAAAGGAAATTACACAGAACCCGAGCAATCACCCAGGATCAGACTCTCCACACTAAGAGGACAATCCTCCAACCAGACAGACTCCCCCTCAAAGGATAAAGCTAATTTTGCTAAAGCATGAGCAACATTATTAGCTAATCTAGGAACAAAACAAAAAGACGAAACATTAACAGAACGCAGCAAACAAAAGATATCAACAAGAACCACGCCAACATCAGCAAGAGGGGCATCCTTCGAGTTGATCATGTTCACAACCACCAGCGCATCCGACTCCAACGAGACCGGGAAAAAACCCGAGCTAGCAGCCAACCAAATCCCCTTCAGAATAGCCATAGCTTCAATAACTTGGGGGTGAAAGACAGCCTTGGAAGTAGATAGATGTTAAATGATATGTCAACAAAAAAAAATATAAGTGTACGATGAAATTGAAGAACATTTTTTTTTTTTTTTTTTTTTACAGGAAATAACATCTAATATTGATAATAATAAAATAAAATAAAATAAAATAAAAAAACCCTAAAGTGTTTTTGAAAGAAATAAAAAAATATATAGATAATACATTTAATTTAAAAGTCTATTTTTAAAAGTCCATAAAATCACTACAATTTGAGATTTTCTTGTTGGGGATCTATTTTTTGTTTGTGAAAGTGATAGGATTATAAGAATGCAAGGTTTGTGTTATGTCCTAATTGATTTAGAAGTATAAAAGTTTTTGATGAAATTTAAGAATAACCGATATTGATAACAAAAAATAAAATAAAATCTAAAGAGATTTTGATTTTGAAACTAATAATAATTAATTCAAAACTTTCACAACCAATTTTGGATGATTTTGATTCATTCTCCATACTTAGCAATCAATTTGTATTTCCTTAAAAGAAATTGAAAATATATTTGAAATTAATATTTAAAAGAGAATGTTTAAGAAAATGGAAAGAGTTATTAATTATAAATATTAATATCTAATCATTAATAGGAAACTTTTTGTTTTCATAGAAAATTAAAATAGGAAACTAATTAATAATTATTTGAGGGGTTCTTACAAACTATTTAGTCTTTTTGGTAATTTTACACAAGGGTATTATTGGATTTTCAAAAATATAATAATTTGGGATGTATATACAATTTTTGAGGGATGCAAATATCGTCACTCTTATCATCATTGTGAGACTACCGAATTAAAAACAACCAAAGAAATCAAAAACAGTTTTGATTACTTTGAAGAAAACTCTCGGTTAGCTCAACAAACTTCTATGGCTCTCTCTCATTATTTTTGAAACTCTTTGTCTTTGTCAATATTTAAGGTATGGTTTTTGACTTTTTGTTTTCAATTAATTATTTCGAATCTCTTTATTATCTTGATTATCTACGACAGTCGATTGTGTTGATCTTTATTAATCTTGATTAATTTTTTGATCTGTTTATTAACTACTCTACGACAGCTTTTGATAGGTTAAAATTTAAGAATTTGCAAAATAAAACCTAATGAGAATGAAAAGTTCAAGTGGTAAAACTATTGGGTTTTCCTCACAGAATATGTGTATTTAGTTTGTCTAATTTCTTCTTTATATTTTTGTTATCAGAATAGTTTTAAAATTCAAAAAATTGAAAAAGGAGAGAGAGAGAGAGAGAGAGAGAGAGGCCATTAAAATTCATGCTTTAGGTTTGTTTAATTGGGGATCATTTCAACACTGGTCCAGTTCCAACCAGCCCACTTCCGGTTGGGAATGTCCAAAAAAAAAAGCTGAGGCCCACTTCGGGTTGGGTTTGTTAGACCCATTTAAATGTTTTATCATGAGAGTAAATATTAAATTTAGTGGAAATCCATTTACTTAAAGTCATTAAATATTAAATTTATTTAATTCAATTTTAAAAATTAATTTAATATATTTTATTCTAACAAATATATTAAAATGGAAATCCATTTACTTAAAGTCCATCTAAGGAAGCATTTCTTTAACTTGCATATCACCTTTTTATTTTTATTTTTATTTTTTTGAAGTATTACAACTTGATTTCATATTAAAGAATTTAATATCAAATGAATTCTTAAAACAGTCTTTTACAAAAGAATTTAATTACCAATACTAAGTTTCTAGAATTAGAAAGAAGGCACAGCCTCATATTGGAAACTTTGATATCAAAATATACAAGTCCTAATATATATATATATATATATATTAAAAAGTCAATACAAAATCCTTGTTTTTTTTTTTTTTTATAAAAAAAAGATATATATATATATATATAAAGTTTAAATGAGTAAAATAAATAAGATTTTTTTTTTTTTGGAACAATTACTATAAAATTGGAGTTTAAGAGAGGAGACTCAACTCAAATCTCCAATCTCATGGTGTAGTTGTGTAGTTATAAAGAGACCCGAGTACCTCTCGTCTAAAAAGAGAGAGAGAGATTATCTTAACCATCTAATTACATTATCGTGATTCAAGAGAGCTGATCTTGCATTGAATTCGAATGTAAGTCTTCTTCAATGAATTTTTATTTTAGTAGGTTTCTCTCAATTATTCATATCAATTGTAGTGTCATCATCTGACTTCCATACATGAAAGTGAGTGACATTAGTTTTCATATTTAAGAGGGATTTGATCAGATCCGTGACCAACTAATTGGGATGTTATTAATAGCACTCTAGAACTATTATTTTCAATACAAAATTTACAAAAATTGCAAAATGTAATTCCTTTAGTTACTTGGGTAATATTTTCAATAATACTTTTTTAATAAAAATGAATCCATGGCTTCAATAGTTGTGTTTGTGACAAATAAATTCTTCTGTTGTGTGTTCCCATCTTCCATTAATAATTGAGTTATGAATCCAACTATTAGACAATACACCTTTTTTTATTTATTTTTATTTTTTATTTTTTATTATTTTTTTAATTATTACAAATTTATTTAACTATTATTCCAACAATTACAACGGCAATGGTTAAATTTGTTTTGTTGATTTTTAATAACTAATTAATTTTAATAGAAATCATTTTTTTTTAATATATCTATTTCATATAACAATTATGATATGTATTGGGAGTCTCAAGCTGGTGGACAAGATCAGGGCCGTTTCTAGACATTTTGGGGCCCTATCGATTTAATGATATTAACAAAAACTGGGGCCCCTAAAAAAGCGTAATACTATACAATCTAAATCATTAATACAAATTTCAATCCAAATGATGTGGCAAGTGAGTTGTCATCATCACAAATAACATGAGATGATGTGGTTAATGAAAAAAACCACTTACCACATCATTTGAGTTGAAATTTAAACTAAATTTTTTGGTTATTTAGCATTAGTGCTAAAAAAATTATTATTATTGACATAAAAATGAGCTTAAAAGATTGGGGTTAGTTTCACATTTTCAATTCAATCTAAAATGGGCCCAAAAGATTGTAGGTAGTTTTACATTTTCAAAAATCACAATTCAATTCAATCTGGGCCTAAAAACAAAGATATAAAAAAGATTTGGCCTCGAGTAAAACTCCCAAAAATTTTTTTTTGGAAATTATCATTCTCGCCATGTAGTTTACCATATTCTCCATTTTCCTCCCTTTAGTTTCAAAATTCTCCATTTCCCACCCACCCATGCACAAATACAATCAATCTCCAACATTTAAACATAGGCATGGGAGGGGGAAAATGGAGAATTTTAAAACTAGAGAGGGGAAAATAGAGAATATGACAAACTACAAGCGAGAATGATAAACTTTTCTGTTTCAAAAAAATAAAAAATAAAAAAAAAATGATATGTAATAGTCATATTTTTCTACCTGCAGCGACATTTACAAATTTTAACATTAAAAGATTGAAGACCATACACTTTTTTTTTTTTTTTTTTTTTTTGATGGGCACCTGAAAACCTGGAAAACCAGATCCAGGGCAAAGATACATCCATAACTGGGACACCACAATTAAAACCAATCGAGCACAAGCCCAGAACAGATCCACAACGGGAGAAAAAACTCCCGTCGAATTGGAATACCAACAACAGAACTAAAAACAAACTAAACTAAACAAACAAACAAACGAGCCGAAACCGAACCGGAAGTGAGACTATGCTGCTGGAGAAGACCCACCAGGACGCCGCTAACCAAGCAAAGATGTTGCAGATGCCAGATCGAAACCCCAATCCACCATACCATCTAACCACCACCCGTTCCGAAGCCCGTCGCCGCAAAACAAAAAACTACACCAAATACCAAGATCAGTGAAGGAGGACGCCGAAGATGCCGGTGGTGTCCCGACGGAGAGGACGGGGTCGGACGAGCATCAAGACCACCGATCGACTGCTCACGCCGAATCACACCAGACCTGGCCAGAACCAAGAGGAACGGCCGATCTAACAGCTGCCGTCCGTAGATGAGGGGGAGAAAACCATCCGACGGACAGGGCCGTCATAGCAATAACGGAGCCCCCCTACTGACCACTAAAACCAACAAACTAACCCCTAACAAACAAAACAACTAAAAACTCAGCCACAATACGCCAAATCCCCAAGCCAACCATCCACCACTGACATCAGCCAACACCCAAACCGAAACACCACCACCTCCACCGCCGCCAACAGTCACAAACCCCAGGCGCTCGGCCTCCGACCATGGCTGCTCCACCGTCACAAACCCCACGCCTCGACTGTCAACAAACCGAAGAGGCGATCGCCTCCAATCATGGCTGCAGAAGAGATCGACAAAGAGAAAAGGAGAGAAGGGCGAGACAAACAAACAAAATAGAGCATCGATCTCCTCCCAACGGAGGAGATCTGCTCACAAAACCCTCGCAGCAGATGAAGAAACCAGAAACTGAAGGTGGGAGAAGAGAGAGAGAAAAATATCTAAAAACAAGTCGGTCGGCAATAGCTATGCTTGACTCGAAGACCATACACTCATACTAATATATATATATATATATATTTGAAAATAGAGTGATAATCTTTGGTTTTTTTTTTTTTTTTTTTAATTTAAATATTACAATAATTCGGGATTTAGGGATGATAGACTCGAACCTATAATCTCTTAAAGTAGGAGTGAGAAGAAAACAACTAGGCCAACCTCATCCTGTCAATAAGTATTACTTAGCAAGCAATACGCCATAATGTTTTATTTGATGGTAAGTATCTATTGTGGACACTATATTTATCCACTTCTCTAACGGTTAATTATTATGTCTGCAAAATAGTATTCACGATATAAAAAATTAATATGTCATTTAAATATGATTATATAATATCAAATTATTATTAAAAGAGTTTCGGCATATAGATGAAACTATGAAATAAAATATACAATTACACAAAACACATGGGAATAGTCGAAATTTAAGAAAATTTAGCTGTCAGCCGTGAAAAAAAAAAGTTTCATTACCTATACTTGTCTTCAAATTAACATTGTTGTTAGATTTAGATAAAATTCATATATTTCACATATATGAATTTGGTGGGCTACAACATATCCACTGGTTGCTTAATTTCAATTTAATGGTGGGAAAAATAAAAATAAAAATTACAACAGTTAGAATATTGGGATCTATTTATTGGGAGCAAATAGATGGATGAATGTTGAAGTTATAAATTTAACTCAAAATTTTAATTAAAAAATTACTCTTATTCTAAATTTTAACTTGTTAAGAATAAATATATATGCAATACCTCAATTTTTATTTTTAAAAAATTCTAAATATGTAAGCAAGCCAGGAAGGCCAAATAAGTTAATTTCATTGACAAGTAAAACGGGATGATTTCTTAACCATATTGTAATATTAATGCACTATTATATTATGCTAATACATATTTAAGTAGGTTCTCATTCGAGAAAAACTTGTTCATGTGGACATGCGACATCCAATGCAATCCTATCATTAATTAATGTATTGGTTTCTATTGATCTACTGCTGTAAACAACTAAAGCTAGCTCTCTGATAAAAATGTTGAATATAATAGTGGTATTAAATGTTAATGTAGTGGCAGGTTTTAACAGTAGTGATTTTTATTATTAGGAGGTGTGGTCCAATTATTACTATGTGAGGATTCTTAATTGTCATTATAATATCTTTTGTGATAAGATTAGTGTGGCCAATACGTACTCCAGTGAATTAATCTTTCTAATTACAAGTCAATTAATAATGTAACGTTGGGGGTAGGTGGTGCCGTGGTGGAGGGTTAATTAATGCTAGGTTAGGGTTGCTATATATATATATATATAGTTTATAGTCCTCACTTAAAGGCTTTTAAAATCACTTTCTTTTTCTTTATTATAATTTATGGTCCTCACCGCTTCTCTCTCTTTCCATGTCAACTCTTAAATGCTTTTTCTTCCAAAAAAAATAAAATAAAATTCAAAAAGCTTCTTTTGCCATTTTTGTTTATTTAATTATTTCTTCCTTCTACTTATTCTCCACTTCTTTGTTTATGTAGTGTTTGTATAAAGTCCCTTTCTTTGAGTGCATTTACAATAAGTGTGTGTGAAAGAGAGAAAGCAAAAGCAATATCTTATCTCTCTCTCTCTCTCTCTCAACCAAATTAAGTGTGTGAAAGAAAGAAAGGGTAAAAGGAAACCAACAACACCATTAAATGTGTTTTGAAAGCTATATAAAAATGTCAGATTTTGAAAATTTATCATCATTTTCTATTATGAGAGACTCTATATCATATAATACATGATAGAGTTTTAAGTCCTTTATTGGGAACGAGTAATTGCAAATATATGATAAGAGTTACATATCTTTCATTTGTTAAATGTATCACCATATATTTGAAAAATAAAATAAAATTTTCATTTGTTATTTTTTTTTTTTTCAAAATTCAGAATTGTAGGACTATTAGGTCTTTTTTAAGAGTCAAACTTGGTTGATGGTTAGGTTTGACCAATTTTACCTAACGGCAGATGAGGTTATTATCAATTAATAATAAATATATTTCCCGTTGTTAAAAAGAGCAAACCTTAGGGAGTAGTCTGCAATTTGCTCTTATTATATTCTGTTTTGACACATGTACGTCTTTACCACATGGCAGCAGAAAGAAGACAAGACAATTATTTGATCACTCTTTGGCACTATACTTCCAAAAAGGGTAACCACACTCTATTTAGGAAATATAATTATTAAATTCTTAAAAAAAAAAAAAAAAAAAAAAAGGGATGGTTAGAATGGGACCCCCTCAATCCCATGAAGACAATTGGACCATTTCTTACATGTCGGAGCATCACTAGCTACTTGGTCTCTCCACTCAATCACATCTCGACACGCCATTCACTTTTTTTTTTTTTTTTTTTTTTTTTTTAAAGATCAATCTGTCTCTATCTACATGACAAAAAGTGTAGTATGAAAGAATTTTAAGTGGGGTCTCTCAGATTCTTCTTCTTCCTGGACTAAGTAAAACCAACCAGCTAAAGCAAATGATACGGATGTATCATGTATGTATGTCATGTGAGTTCTATGATGTCTTTTATAATTATACAATTCCAACAAATGCCATTTTTTATCTGTGTAGATTTTTCTTTTTAACCTAGAAAGAATTTGAACCCTCAAAACTTAAGTTCAACTTTAATTTCTTTTATCCCATAAAGCATCTAAATATTTATAACCAAGAAAGCATCAACAAATTTCTTAATATGAAACTAAAGTTGAGCTTAAGAAATTTAGGTCACCGGCTAATTCACTCAATAAAAATTCATTTAACAAAGAAAGCATATGATACCTATTAGATTTATAAAAGAGATAGAGTAGCATAAGAAAACAGAGTAAAGAAAGCTAGACGAGAGGAAGCATAAGATGAGAGAACTTTTCTGATTTTCTATCATCCTTAACAATACAAATATGTGTGTCCATGGAAAATTAAGAAATTTAGGACACTGGTCAATTCATTCAATAAAAATTCCTTTAACCTAGAAAACATATGATACATATATGTGTGCCCATACATGTATTACAACATTCTTGTACTTATTCTTTTTCTTCGGTTTATGATATTTATTGTTTTTATTATTATTATTATTATTATTATTATTATTATTTATGATGATTTGCAATCCTTTATTATATATATAAGCTTGTTAACAAATTGGGGTTTTCTGGGTTTTTTATATTTACATTTCAATTGCTCAATTTTTACTCTTTTTTATGGTTCAAGATTGATGGATCAAGAAGGCCATATGATCATATTCTTGTGAAGTGTGAACTCTTGAATCTTGTTTTCGCTTAGCTGATGAGTAGGCTACACTGAATAATTAATTAGCTCACTAGACTTGTTAATTGATTTTGGAGCCAATACCATCACTATCAGTAACCCTCTTCAGGTGTTGAAGCCGCACAAGCTCAACAAAAGCAATCACATATTCACATATTGATGAAGGCAATCAATTCCTGCAATGCATGTGCGTGGAAGAAGAAGGACCACCCTACCATGGCATGAGAAAGAATGTTAGATTCTTCAATTGATCATAGTAGATATATACCTAATAAATTATAAAATATTAAAAATAAAAATAAAATGAAAAGCATGCATGGGAGATTGGGAGGAGACTCCCAACACGCTTTGAATATGCTTTTATATTTTTATGCAGTTTCAAAAAATTTCTATTGCTGTCAATTTTAGCTCTTCATGAGGTGATACAAATTAAATATCCATCAATTTTGTTATAAATTATTTAACTTTTATTATAATTAATAAATTTTAAATTAAAAAAATTGTAATTGGTTGGAGCTTACTGTCCTTCAAAAAAAAAAAAAAAAATCTCAATTATTTTTTCCTTTTTCAACACTTTTTATTTATTTATTTTTAATTTCAATAAAATTGAAATTTGAACTGATTTATAAAATTGAGCCTGCATGGAAAATTGATTATTTGTGTGGAAAATTGAATTGGTGCGTAAAATTGAACCGTCGTTTAAAATTGATTATTTGTATTGGCTTGTAAAATTGATTTGTTGAAGTCGAAAACTGAACATAAATGACTTGTGCGAATACATAAAATTATGTTCAAATCAATTCTTTCAGGTCAGTTTATGTTCAAGTGCCCACCCCTAATAATAAGAACATTCTTATACTTGTGATTTAGGATCCTCTCATCATACTTTCTTTTTTTTTTCAATCATAGGCACTTAAATGAGGGAGAAAACAAATCCTAATTATATATTTTGTTTTTTGTTTAGGTGTTACAAGAAATTAAAATCTAAAAAATAAAAAATAAACTAAATAATTAAGAGATGGTCGCCTGGTCCCATACTCACCCTACATTGAATGCATGAAATCTATGAAGCGTGTGTTTTTTTACATGCATGAGTACATTATTCTACTTCTACTGTCCCAATTTGCAAAAAGAATCTCTAAAAGTGCGATTGATGACATTCGATTATTGACATATATAATGCCCAATCTTCATGACCTTTTTTTTTTTTACCAGGTATTTTTTTAAAAGCTTTTGTTATTGATAGGATTTAAGCCGCTGATTTGGGAATCATTTGTCCAAATTCTAAACTCGTCCATCTACCAGCTGAGCTACACCCATGTTGACAACATAATCGAATTCTCCATCACAAGCACTGTTGCCATGTGATTCATGTGCCCATCACCAATGATTAATTTCCCAAAATAGCTATATTATATTGGTTTGCCCTCACAGCATCTCACAATAAGTTTTTCTTGGCAACTTGTATCATTGTATGGGATTATTGAAATAGGGTGGTTGAAGTGGGACATAGTAGAAATGACTATAGATGGAATGAGAGAGCACATGAGAGAGATGAATAGTTATATTTAATAAATATTCTTTTATATTTTAACATACTGACCTCCCAAACAAAGAGTTGGCTACTTGGCTTCATACAAACCAAGACAGCAATATTATTATTATGTTTCTATTTTTTATATATTTAATTAGATAATAAATTATTTTATGATATTAATTTAATATGTGATATTAATTTAATTTTAATAATATATATATATATATATTATTTTGGTTTTCAATGAGGGCTTAATTAGAGTAATTGAAAGTTCGGCTATTATGGGCAATTGTTAGCATGTGAGTTTTCAGTTTTCACATCAACTGAACGGTCCAATTACATATTGCCACGTGCAAAAAATACTAAAACAATGTGAATAATATATACTGTTCCACTGCAGCAATTTAGCTATATCCACTATTCACCCTATCAATTTGAACCTTTAGAGACCGTTTGATACAGGGCAATATTTGTATAGGAATGAGAATATGATAATATTCCCATGTTTGTTATTATATTTGAGTTTTTTGATTATCGGGAGATTGATTACCATGGGAATCACTTTACCCTCCAAGGGGTAATGTGAAACCCACTTATTCAGATGTCCCACTATCTGATTCCCATTATGAGATCCACACTTAATTTTTTTTTTTTTTTTTTTTGTTATATTTTCTCACTCTCCAAACACAATCCAACTTTCTTCAATCAAATCTCACATATAAAAACCAAAAATTAATTCCATCAATTCTGTAATCCAAATCAAATGCTATTAATCCAAACTTCTCATGCATTCTATCAAAACGAAGAGGAGTGCACGTTAAAATGATGGGGGCCTAATGGTGAAATGATGTTAAAAGCGAATAGGACTAGGAGTACATGTCTGGTGTCTGGTGAAGAAATGGACAAAATTTAGATAGTAGTGGTGGGCCTTTTTTTTGTACAAAAAATTGACTCATCTATGCTGTTTCTATGGCAACCCTAGAAGATTTAACTTAGATAACTTTGTGTTGGTTTTTTTAGTGCTTGGAAATTGGAATTCAACCTAGTTGCTCATTGCTGTTTATACTTCTTCAATGCTCCACCAATTCTATTTTGCATCAGCTAAGAAAATAACTGGAGGATTCAATTTTTTCATTGAGGTCGGTCATGATCACTTGTACATTCAATTCACTGCAACCACACATTTTCCACAACAAGATGAGCCCACTTTTCACTTTCAAGGCCTCCTATATATATATTTTTTACTATATATTTTTTTTACAAAAATAAATAAAAATTTGTGTTTAAAAGCAGCTCTTGAGCACCCAAAAAAAAAAATCATTTTCGTTAAAACCGGCAACAAAGAAAACACTCACAAGTCACAACACTTTTCTACTATTTCCAACACAACACAAACACTCTTCTTTGGTCATGCTCAAACGTTGGCTTTTAGAGGAAACGAAAACATAAAAAACAGAGACAATGTTGCCTCAAAAGCAAGCAGAGGAGGAAGCTATAGTCTCCAACTTCAGGCAACAAAGAAGAATCATGAATATTTTCTAACTAGTAATTTCAAATGTCTATTGAGAATTATGAATTTCAAATGTGATTTCAGCTATTTAAATTTTATAAATTCAAATAGCTTATTATTTATATAATTATAAATTATATAAACAAATGAAACAAGCTAATTATATTGATATACATATTTAATTTACTTATTAATTATATATTTAACTACCGTTAAACTTTTATAATAATTTTAATGATTTATCGGAAGAATATTCTTTAAAGATACTCTTTTGGTGCCAAATATTGGAGTGAAAAAAAATAGAGTAATGTCACATTGCTCAATTTTGGTGCCCAAATCTGGTGCTCAAATGATGTGGCAATAATGTAGACCATTAATTTAAATCATATAAATCTAATACAATTTAAATGAATGGTCTACATTGTTGCCACATCATTTAGGCACCAAATTTGGACAATGTAGCAATACTCAAAAAAATATGGGTGTAAACATATTATCTAAAGATGGGATGAATCATCTTTAGATAAAATAAATGTATTTAATCATCGGCATCAATGTTTAAATGTATTATGTATCATTATATATAAGGGTGTTCGTTTTCGATTTGGTTTGGGCTGAAGCTCAATGTTAAACCAAACCAATATGGATCGGTTTGGCTATGGGCCAGTTTGGTATTGCTTTTGAGAAGTTAAAATCAGCTTATTTTATAATTTTGACATAAAATAATGTTTGGTAAAACTTCCAAAAGTGATTAATTCATAATCTGACAAGTTTTGACAGTGATTTTGAGAAGTAGGTGGAGGGTTACTTTTTGAAAGTGATTATGGAATAATTTATTTCAGTATTTAATGAATCTTTTAAAATATCATTATTATCCTTATGAAATCAAATTAAAATCATTTATATACCTTATTTCATTTTAAAATTAAAGATTCTAATTAAATATTGATTTGATTTATAAAACCTTTAAAAAAATATTTTTATTATTCTTATGGATTTTTTTTTTCCTAATTTAAATATTCTACTTAAATATTGATTTAATATATATAATTAATGAAAAAAATGAAATATGATTCTAAAATCATGTCTATTTTAGTCATTGTAACTAATTTCAGCATTTTTGAAATAAAATTACCAAACATACGTATACTGCTTTTGAGCTATACAGTAGTTTTAAAAGTATAATTAACCAAACATTTGCTGATTAACTTCACAGCTGATTATTTCTTCAGCACAGCTAACAGTGATTATTATAAAAGTTACAGCAATACCAAACTGGCCCTATATTTCAACCCAAACCAAACCAATGTAATTTTTCAAACCAATCCAAACCAAACCAAAAAAGGTCTGGTTGGTTTGGATAAGTTTATTGCTTTATATTTGAACTCAATTTTTTTTTTTTGGGTATTATATTATAAAAAATATTTAAATAAAAAATTATAACATAAAATATTAATTTATATATATACATGTATATATATCCCGATTAAAGACATGTTTGACAACATATATACTTTTGAAACCTTAATATATCAATCAATCAGAAGAATTGTATCCAAACAAATAAATAAACTATAAAAGTTTAAAGTAATCGGTAAAAGTTAAAAAACCTGGATCGAATAGAAAACATAGGTGGATTTTATATTTTAGTTTTACTTTCTAAAATATGTGGTTTGGTTTGGGTTGGTGAATTATTTCACTCAACACAAACCGAACCATCTTTAATCGGTTTGTCTAAAAGACAACCCGAATCACCCATTTTTTATATTTGTAATCGAACCAACCTAAACTTTATGGGTTGGGTTGATCGGTTTGGTTTGGTTTGATGGTTTTTTGCACACCCCTAATTATATATTTGAAAAAAAAAAAAAAAGAGAAATTTTCATTTGATAATTTTTTCAAAATTTAGAATTGTAGGACTATTTTAGTTTATATTTAAGAGTCAAACTTGGTTAAATTGACCAATTTTACCTAACTGCATGTGATGTTATTGTCAATTAATAATAAAGATGTTTCCCGTTGTTAAAAAGAGCAAACCATAGAGAGTTATCTGCAATTTTCTCTTTTAATATTCTATTTTGACACATACTTGGTATCACATGGCAGCAGACAAGATGACAACTTGACAAGACAATTATTTGAATACTTTCGTCCAAAATTTCCTTTTAAGGTTATTGGGAAGTGGGAACTAGATTTCCAAAAAGGGAAAATATAAATTTTAAATTCTTAAAAAACCAGTCTCTAAAAAGGGATGTTTGCATTGGGACCCCTGATTCATGAAGACAATGGGACCATTTCTTACGTGTCGGAATACCATTCGCTTCGTGACCATCTCGACACACCCCAATTGTATGGTTTTATTTAAAAAAGCTTTCTCCTCTCTTCAGACAAGAACTCTAATCTAGCACAACTTCTGTCTTTGTGATCCATTCTCTCTCTCTCTCTCTCTAGAATTTTCTCCACCTTCTCTCTAAGAACCTTCATGAATCCTTTTCTTCCAAGCAAAATCCATCCATAAAAACGCAATCCTGACACCCACATACACGAGTGCACGACACACTTACCAGACCAGACATGTTCCTTCAAGCTGCAAAGCAGCAAGTTTCCTTTAGTTCTTGATTTCCCAGTTCAATTGCTCAAATTTTGCTCTTTTAACGTTAGGGATGAATTTGAAAGTATATTTTAAATTCACTGCTCCAAAGAGATTCTTCGTAGCAGCTTTGAGATTTTGAAATTATTTCAGCCCATTTAAGGCTCCCTGTCTCTCTATCTGCCAATTCTTGGAATGGAAAATTCTTAAAAACTCTCTGCTTCCAGAAACACTTGTTCTTTGCTTGCTTGCTTGTGCTTTCCTTTTCTCTCTAGAGTTGCAAAAAACAACGCCGCTAATATTTTGATCTGCTCTATTGTTGTGGTTGCTGCTGCCTACTTCAATCTTTTTACACGAAAGAGACATCTCAGGCAAAGGTTAGCCTTTTCATGTCCTGTTTTTAGTTATTTGCTTCTCTGGTTTTGGGTTTTTATTTTTACAAGAACGAATTCTTAGTACATATTTGGATCTGGGGTCTCTCTCTTATTGGCTTTTGTTTTCTGCGTGTTGGTGCCCTTTGATTACATACTATGTCTCATTTACTGTCTTTTACATGTTCCAGATCTACCAGAATTCTAGTAGTTGGCTTTTAGAGTAAACGAATACATAAAAAACAGAGACAATGTTGCCTCAAAAGCAAGCAGAGGAGGAGGCTATAGTCTCCCTCATGGACCTTTTGTGGGTTTCCCAGTTTGGCTCAAATACATTCCTGGTATTCAATTCAGAACAGATAATGGACCTTTCAAGGTTATACATTTTTTCATTCATATACTATTTATAATTTTTTGGAATAAAATTTGACTAATCTCTGAATTTGCTATATTGAAGGCTGAAATGCAAAGATTTACTGTGAAGATTGTCAACATGATGAAAGCTGAGAGATTGTTTGAGTCTCAAGGTGGTCCAACAAGATGATGCTCCAGATCCTGTTGTAAGTATCATCAAGCTTTTTACTTTTTATTTTTTTATTTTTTTTATTTTTTTATTTTTTATTTGTCACATCCATATCAATTGTTGATGGTTCTCATGTTATGTTTCCTCCCAGCTTAAGTGGGGTTGTTTGTTAATTGGTATGTTGTCTACTTGTTGGTCATGGAGGAAACGAATTATTATTCTTCATTGCACTAATCCGTTTATTGGCTATCAAATAATCACTAAATTATCAAAATAATTTAAAATTAATATTTAAGACTTAGCAATTATATTCTATATATTAAAAAAATTTCAAGTCAAAGACAAAATTCTCATCTTACAAATATTATTTTTTGGCAATTTAGAACACAATTTTCTAACAAAATTAACATATAAATTATTGTAAAATGTTTTAATCGAGATTTACTAAAAAAGTTTGAAATACATCTTTAAATTACCGTGTTGTAACAAACTAACAGTTTTTTTTTTTTTGATAAACCTGAAATTGACCCATTATTTAGGAGTAGGGATGACAATTTGACCCGCACCGTTGGAACCTACTTCTTTTGAGGCTAGAAAAAGTTGGTATCTCAAAGTGATGTTTTTAACTCCAGATGCAAGCTCCAACTATTAGATCCAAGTTTTACAAAAATTAAACATCAAACTGGAAACAGCAATGATTACTCAAAAAGTTTTCCTTGCCTTCTTTTCCTTCTTTGCCAACAGCGTCAGTCACCAGAGAAATTGGTCTTTCGTCAATAACCTCATCAATAATCCTAAATTACTTTGCCTCTTCCGGGGTCATAAAATAATCCCTATCCATATTCAATTGAGAGAACAAACGGAATGTTTGAAATACCATATCAAACATACACTATATATTAAAGTTGTTGCAGTTTCTGTACCACTAATTCCTTGTTTTGTATTAGGCAATCCAATACAATGACATGACTAAGCATATCTAATGGACTATTTTATACAATACATTGTGCTTATACGGTCCAATACAAGGTTCCAAACGTGTCATTAATGTTATAGGTCGATCTAGAGACTTCTGAGTTTATTTAACTATTTAATTATTAGTTTTAAATGAATAAATGGTTTGTTTGAGGCTAGTACTCATTTGAATAAATTGATCAATTTGAATGGGTTCATATATACCTTCTAAAACATTTACAGACTGATTTTGAATTATTAGTTATAGTGCTGCCATATTAGATTAATTTTGTATTAGTGTCAGAGATTTGATCGAGAGAGGTGTGTTGTTTAAGACTTGCAAGTGATGCTGATGGAAAAAGATAGTGGGGTAGCTAAGCACATGGAGATAGATAGAGAAGATAAGACTTATCATATCTGCAAGCTTAAAAAGTCATGCATGTGTATTTAGTATTTACTTTGTAAAGCAAACAGTAAATAATTCATAGATATATCAAATCCATCACACATGACAATTAATTCCATCAAAATCCACACTAAATCCAGTTGAAGATACACAATGGCATTGGGGTTACAATAGTAATTTCCCCTAAAGGGCCAGAACAAAAAAAAAAAAAAAAAGTAAAAGAGAAAGCTACAGATGAGATCTTCAAACAAATCAACTTATTAGTAATGATTAAGTTGAATATAATGATGGTATTAAGTGTTAATATAGTGGCGGGTTTTAACAGTAGTGATTTCTATTATTAGGAGGTGTGGTCTAATTATTACTATGTGAGGATTCTCAATTGTCATTATAATATATATCTTTTGTGATAAGACTAGTTTGGTCAATGCTCTAGTGAATTAATCTTTCTAATACTCAATTAATATGGTAACGTTGTGGGGTTTTTATTATATCTCTCTTGATTCTTGACACCTCTCTCTCTCTCTCTCCACTCACTCTATTTATACATCCCTATCTTTATGTAGGATTTGGATCATTTCCTTACCTCATTTAATCTTATGACACATAAACATTGCAATGAATGTATGGTTAAGATGCGATTGGTTTCTACAACCATTTTATCACCAACCAATCACTTGCTTTAAAAAGGTCAGGAAAAAAATGAGGTAAGGAGAAAATCCAAATCCCTTTACGTTACTTCACAATCACATGTTCAACTGAAACATCTTTCTTCTTTTTCTTCATTATCAACATCTCTCTCTCTCCCTCGTCCATGTAAAAATTCTATGGCTGTCAACTCTTTCTCGCTCCTCCCTTGCTTCACCGACTGGTCGGCTTCTTGACTCTGGTTGATCTCTTTGGCTGTTGACTATGTGATGCTGGTTTGGTTGTGTCATGTGCCTTTGCAAGGGAGAGAGTGAAAGTGAGATTGCCATTTTTGGGCGGACAGAGAAAAAGGAGCAAAAGAGAGATAGGAAGGAGAGATAAAAAGAGTGAAACCGAATAGAAAATGTTCACAATCACATGTTCAACTGAAACATCTTTCTTCTTTTTCTTCATTATCAACATCTCTCTCTCTCTCTCTCTCTCTCTCTCTCTCTCTCTCTCTCTCTCGTCCATGTAAAAATTCTATGGCAGTAAACTCTTTCTCACTCCTCCTTTGCTTCACCGAGTGGCCGGCTTCTTGACTCCAGTTGACCTCTTTGGCTGTTTGGCAGGTCATTCGCATTTTCTATTCTGTTTCACTCCTTTTATCTCTGTTTCACTCCTTTTTCTCTGTCCGTCCAAAAATGGCAATCTCACTTTCACTCTCTCCCTTGCAAGGACACATGACACAACCAAACTAACGTCACATATTCACATGGGCACATTGCAATCTTTCTTTCACTCTCTTTCGTTGACAGTGACATGTACACAATCTAAAAACATTCTTTTTACAGTCTTTTTATTGTCAGTTCGTCATGATATAAAATATATTAAGACGAAGAATGTGAACCACGGATTATAGAGAAGTTTTGACAAGTGCATACACTTTGAGTCAATGTATGTAAATCTGATGATCCATATTCTTCGTCCTGATATATTTTATATTAGGATGAACTGATAATAGAAAAATTGATATTATATTTATAAGCCCAAATGATTCAGAGTGTTGGGAACCCAAAATGCAGTGATTGAATAAGACCCAAAATGAGTTCCAAATTTGGAACCCAATTTAGGTCTTGTGCTGTGGGTCCCACGGATGACTCTTATTATTTGGGTCCAATCTTGCCACACTGTTTCCGCCTACCAGCTCCATTTAAAAGTGGATCCACATAAATAGACTTCAAAAGAGCCCCGCAATGGATGCTCTTAGAGACCAACCAAAGAAATTGCCTCGGATACTCTCTAATTACTTTATTAAAGCTAATTTTATTTTTTTTCAACATTATGACGATGGTTTTGAAAGGAACGTTATCTAGATTCAATAATTAATAGGTTGCCCCAATCAGTAGAACTTTCACATCTAAGAGCTTTTATGATTATTTGGTTAAAAGTTAAAACTAATAATTAAATAAAAGAACTTAGAAGTCTTTGGATCGATCTATAACATTAAGCATTAGGTACACAGTATACATGTACTTAATGCTTAATGTTAAGTACACAGTATAGACATTAAGCAATAATTTTCATTAAGTACACGATATACGTGTACTTAATGCTTAATTTTATAGGTCGATCCAGAAACTTTTAAGTTATTTTATTTAATTATTAGTTTTAAATGACCATGTCCTAATTATAATGATCTTATCTCTATTAGAAGTGATTTTTAATTTTTTAACCAAATAATTCTAAAGGTTCTTAGATGTGAAAGTTCTTCTGATTGGGACAACCCATTAATTATTGAATCAAGACAACATTCCTTTCAAAACCATCGTTATAATGTTGAAATTTTTTTTTGGTTTTGATAAAGTAATTAGAGAGTATCCAAGGCAGTTTCTTTGGTTGGTCTCTAACAAAAAATCTTTTCACTTTTTAGGGATGACTTTGAAAGTATATTTTAAATTCACTGCTCCAAAGAGATTCTTCGCAGCAGCTTTGAGATTTTGAAATTATTTCAGCCCATTTAAGGCTCTCTGTTTCTCTATCTGCCAATTCTTGGAATTGAGAACTCTTAAAAACTCTCTGCTTCCAAAAATACCTTGTTCTTTGCTTGCTTGTGCTTTCCTTTTCTCTCTAGAGTTATAAAAACAACAACACTAATATTTTGATCTGCTCTATTGTTGTGGTTGTTGCTGCCTGCTTCAATCTTTTTACACGAAAGAGACATCTCAAGCAAAGGTTAGCCTTTTCATGTCCTGTTTTTAGTTATTTGCTTCTCTGGTTTTGGGTTTTTATTTTTACAAGAAAGAATTCTTGGTACATATTTGGATCTGGTGGGGTCTCTCTCTTATTGGCTTTCGTTTTCTAGGTGTTGGTCATAGTCTCCAACTTTAGGCAACAAAGAAGAATCGTGAATATTTTCGTTGGTGGGAGTCCCCTCATGTCATGTGGAAATTACTCTTGGTGAGTGCCGCACTTCGTTTTTTGTTCTTGCAACTTTGGTTCTTAATTCGTGCTAATGCTGGCAAAATAGGCCGGCCTAGCCCGTTGGGTCCGGGCCCGTTTTGCTTAATGGGCCATGTTGGGCTTGGCCTGTTAAAGAGATAGGTCGGGCCAGGCCAGCCTGTTGGGGGGAAGGGTGGGCTCGGCCTGTGATGGGACAGGCCGAGTCGGGCATAGGTCGGGCTTGTGGTGGGTCGGCTTGTTAAGGTCTTAATGGGCCGACCCACGGGCCCTCAATTCAAATTTTTGAAAAAAAAAAAATTTTTAATTTGAATTTTGAATTCTAGACCAGAATTCATTTTTGCAAATTTTTTTAGGGCCCGTAGGCCGTACCGTGCCCGGCCTACGACCGTGCCACTTGGGCCCAGCTTGGACCGCTAGCTTAACAGGCTTGGGCCTGGCTTGTTAAGCTGGTGGGCTGAGTTGGCCTAGGCCCGCTAACTAAACGGGCCAGGCCGAGCGGCCCACCCTGTTTTGTCAGCACTAATTTGTCCATATGATATGGACTTAAGTGAAATGGCTACTTACATAATTCATTATGTGCAATTTTGTCTTCGGACAACTGAGGTTGATGTGCACTTCCTCCTAGATTACTGGGAAGTTGGTTGATTGGTTCCTCTAAACTACTGTTTGGTATGTTTTATTGGTTTGGTTGTAAGGAGGGACTAACATTTAGTCATACACCTCCAATCTCTGGTTGTTGTAACATCGTGTGATTTTGACACTAGATGCTTCAATTGGAAAGCAAAGAGATTGTGTTAATTTTTTTTTGACAACTAGATTGCGTTAATCATTTACCTCTATGTTCTATTATGACAACCCATTTCTATTTATACGACTATACCAAGCTCTTAGCTAGGGATGGGCGTGGAGGCCCATTGGGGTGGGGGAGGGTCCCCCCACCCCTACCCCCCATTCCTAAAACCTCTTCCCACCTCTGGGGATGAGGGAGGTTATCCTGCCCCCACTCTTGTCCCCTATTTTCCCCATTTTCAATTCTAATATTTTCCAATTTGAAATCTGAAATTTAGAATTTAAGATTCGATTATTCCAATCATTCGATTCATCCTGTTTCGATCTCTAATCCAACAAATAATCTAAAATATATAATTGATTTAATTTAATCCAAATTTAATAAAATATAACTATAGTATTACACATCGAAGTCTAAACAAATTTAAAGCTAAAGTTATTTTTTTTAAGAAAATAAAAGTAAAAATATATAAATATATTTGGGGAAATGGGGGCCCCACCCCCATTTAGGTTTTAGGGGCAAAATTTACCCCCAAATGGGGGTGGGGCCCCATGGGGGAAATGTCCATCTCTACTCTTGGTGCCTGTTTTTTAGTCTGTATAGAGCCTTTTTCAATCTATAAACCTTATGCTCATTTCCACACTTCACATAACCAGGAGGTTGATCGATAAACACTGTTCTTATGATTCTCCACGTAAGAAAGCTGATTTAACATTGAGAATAGACTATAAATTTTGTGCTGCCAATGCAACCACCAATTTGATTGTATCCGGTCTACCCATATAAGCGAAAACTTCCTTGTAGTCGACACCAAATTCTTGCTTGTAACCTTTAGCCACCAAGCGTTGGAGCTGATCGAGTTTAGGATTCAAAGTGTAGCTTTGATACCATGAAGAGATATGTGAAACATAGAGTTATTCACTGCTGGAACAAAATCTAATAAATACACAATTTAGCTTCTAACTAACCCTACCTATATTTGAAGATAAGAATTATCTCTCCAGATAAAGATAGGATATGAACTTAAACTTGGGAAACAACCTAGAGATAAGATTTTGGTACTAGACTAACTAACCAAACCTCTTATTTCAAACTACACAACATAACTGACTAACGATAAGCAGCACGTATAATAGAAAAATAACTAATTCCAATTACCATTATCACTCCTCCACTACTGTTGATCATCTGTATTGGGGTCTACTGTTGCAATGGCTGCAATCACATATGTTGTCATTCTTTATATTTTGAATTTTTTTTTTTTTTTTTTTTTTTGTGTTGATTTTTAGCTTGTTAACAATTGGGGTTTTCTGGGTTTTTTATGCTTACATTTCAATTGCTCCATTTTTGCTCTTTTTATGGTTCAACATTGATCTTTTTTTTTTTTTTTCCTTCTTCTTCTAAGAATTTGTGATGTGGGTTTCTTGGAATGTGATTTTTATATTTGATTAGTGTTTTTTTTTTTTTTTTGTTGAATTTATGACTTTTGCTTTCCTGGGGTTTCTATTTTCTTGCAAAATGCAGCAGCTATTTTGGTTTGTTGAACTACTCCCACTATATCAACAATTAAGATTTGATTTTTATGAGGAATGCTTAATTTGAGGTGATTTTGGAAGTGCTTTTATAAAAAGTGATGTTAATTATAGTTTTGTGAATACACTTAAGAGAGCCTTCTAATTCAAGAAGCAATATCTAGGTTAGCTTGAATTAAGTGCTTCTCACTCAGAAAAACACTCTACCATGCTCTTTTGATTCCAGAAAGTACTTTCATTTATTTTTCAGCCAAACACTAGGAATAAATTCGAAGTGCTTTTCAACTATTTAAAAAGAACTTTTTTCAATTTTGATTGCAATCCCAAAAACAACATTACATAACAATTTTTTTATAGTTTAGCATTTTAGTATTGATTTGGTGTTGGAAGCTAATTGTTGGAGCAATATATGTGTTACTTGCTTTGTCACATTTTTCGTCTTGAAATTTCTCTCGTTTCTACTTAAAAAAAAAAAAAAAAAAATCCTGTTTCAGCATTAAAATAAAAATAAATTATAGGATACTGATGAGATGAATAGAAAGAAGCTAACTTTAGACATTGATTTATTAATTGGAATAAAGTAAATATTGAACGTAATTCTAGTATAGAACAGAATTGTGTATATTAAAATTTTTATAAATTAGTTGTTTAGGATAAGAGAGGCCGGTGACAATATAGCTATATCGTAAGCAGACCCATGATATGTCCATGTAACTCATTTATATATGTAAGAGGAGTGTTTATTTGTTGGTAAATCCCTTTTTTTATTTGATTTTTGTTGCAGCTCCATTCAGACCTGCTCCCCCCATTTTTTTTCTTAGTGGGATAAATGCATGCTGTTTATGGCTATTTGATGTTTTTCTTTCTATTATTTATGCATAATATTTTAATTGGTAAGACTTGTGTATTAATACTAAAGTGTATAAGGATTTTAAAATGGTAATAGGTTGACAAGAAAGTGAAATAGATCGATCAAGAATTAAAAATTTCGTAATTTGATAAAAAACTATGATTGGAAGGTTTGGAATTGTTATTTGAAAAATAATAATGCACAATCATAGTTTCGTCACACACTTGTAGTGTATGATCTCAACTTAAATTGGAAAATCAAACTGGTCTTAGCATTTGTTGAGTTTTGTGTGTGACCTTTAATTCATTTTAATAGTGCTCTTACGATATACTGTTAGTAAACATGCTGGTTTGTAGACAAGGAAAGAGAATAGGAAAGGGGGTGATAATAGGATGGGTTAGTACATACAAAGAAAGTATTAGTTAGTAAAACACAAATAGTTTCTTCCCCGTTTGTTTGTGAATTCTTTGGGAGTGGTGGTGTTTTTCCTTTTCTTCGGTGATAAGGACAAAGGTACTTATACTTGCTAGCTTGACCATTGAACCCTAAAAACATTATTGTCAATGTGCAAAACCTCTATGCTTCTGCAGCTGTTCAAAGCAACAAGAATGCCAAAACTATTGTATTCTATTACCATTATCACACCTCCACTGCTGTTGATCATCTATATCAGGGCCTAATGTTGCCGTCATCTCCATCTCAATGGAGAGAGCGTGCTGAGTTCACTATAGTAAAAGGTGTTGGGGAAATGGTTTAGGCTTGGGGTTCAGAGTTGTGTCCCTTTCTCCTAGCTTCAGAAGGTTGTCGATTGATCACATTGTCTCGACATATAGAAGGACTAATAGAAGGCTGATATTTTTGGACTATGATGGCAATGTTGTTTCAGAAACTTCCATAGTTAAATCTCCTAGTGTTGAAGTCATCTCTGTTCTGAAACTTTATGCAGTGATCCTAAGAACACAGTGTTTGTTGTTAGCGGAAGAGGAAGAAGACATTCTTTGAGCAACTTGCTTGCACCATGTAAGAAGTACATGATTCATCATAGAGAAGTACATGTACATCGAGTTGGGTAGTTTCCCCAACTCGGAGTATGTGTCTATGATATATAAGTTATAACATAGAGAAGTACAAAAAGGGAAGGAAAGCAGAAGATTGTTCATACCCTGTGGCTTAACTTATACAATGTCTTGGGCCCTCTTAACAACCGCTGGTTCATTAGCAACGATATTTTCCAGGTGATCCAGTAATTCCTTGGCTTGGCAGGATCCAAAGTCAGGGTCTGCATCTTGATGGTGCCATACCAAAGCACTCTCTTTGATCTCGATGTTGGAGCCATCTATTGCCTCTGTATATAATCTCATGATGATAGGTTCCACAATCCTTTTCCATTCGAGGTCAGCCCCCAAAGGATTAGTTTCCCATTCAGAGGTTTTACTCCATCTGCAACAAGAAAGAAATTATTTAAAAAGCATCTCAAATTACTGACTCAAGCTTTAAAATGTATATAATTAACATACCTCAAGAAGTATCCATGTTCAGCTGCAATTCCCAGCTTCTCACATGGTGCAAGCCAGTCGCTCAAAGAATGTCTTCTTCCTCTTCCGCTAACAATAAACACTGTGTTCTTAGGATCACTGCATAGAATTTCAGAACAGAGATGACTTCAGCACTAGGAGATTTAACTATGCAAGTTTCTGAAACAACATTGCCATTATAGTTCAAAAATATCAGCCTTCTATTAGTCCTTCTATGTGCCGAGACAATGTGATCAATAGACAACCTTCTGAAGCTAGGAGAAATAGACACAACTCTGAACCCCAAGCCCAAACCATTTCCCCAACACCTTTTACTCTAGTGAACTCGGCACGCTCTCTCCATTGAGATGGAGATGACGGCAATAGTAGACCGTGATACAAATGATCAACAGTAGTGGAGGTGTGATAATGGTAATAAAATACAATAGTTTTGGCGTTCTTGTTGCTTTGAACAGCTGCAGAAGCATAGAGGTTTTGCACATTGACAATAATGTTTTTAGGGTTCAATGGTCAAGCTAGCAAGTATAAGTTCCTTTGTCCTTATCACCTAAGAAAAGGAAAAACACCACCACTCCCAAAGAATTCACAAACAAACGGGGAAGAAACTATTTGTGTTTTACTAACTAATACTTTCTTTGTATGTACTAACCCATCCTAATATCACCACCTTTCCTATTCTCTTTCCCTGTCTACAGACCAGCATGTTTACTAACAGTATATCATAAGAGCACTATTAAAATGAATTGAAGGTCACACACAGAACTCAGCAAATGCTAAGACCAGTTTGATTCTCCAATTTAAGTTGAGATCATACACTACAAGTGTGTGACGAAACTATGATTGTGCATTATTATTTTTCAAATAACAATTCCAAACCTTCCAATCATAGCTTTTTTATCATATTACGAAATTTTTAATTCTTGATCGATTTATTTCACTTTCTTGTCAACCTATTACCATTTTAAAATCCTTATACACTTTAACATTAATACACAAGTATTACCGATTAAAATATTATGCATAAATAATAGAAAGAAACACATATCAAATAGCCATAAACAACATGCATTTATCCCACTAAGAAAAAAAATGGGGGGAGCAGGTCTGAATGGAGCTGCAACAAAAATCAAATCAAAAAAGGGATTTGCCAACAAATAAACACTCCTCTTACATATATAAATGAGTTACATGGACATATCATGGGTCTGCTTACGATATAGCTACATTGTCACCGGCCTCTCTTTATCCTAAACAACTAATTTATAAAATTTTTAATATACACAATTCTGTTCTATACTAGAATTACGTTAAATATTTACTTTATTCCAATTAATAAATCAATGTCTAAAGTTATCTTCTTTCTATTTATCTCATCAGCATCGTATAATTTATTTTAATTTTAATGCTGAAACAGGAAAAAAAAATTATTTTATTTTTTTTGAAAGTAGAAACGGGAGAAATTTCGAGAAAAAAAGGTGACAAAGCAAGTAACACATATATTGCTCCAACAATTAGCTTCCAACACCAAATCAATATTTAAATGCTAAACTGTAAAAAAAATTGTTGTGTAATGGTGTTTTTGGGATTGCAATCAAAATTGAAAAAAGTTCTTTTTAAATAGTTGAAAAGCACTTTGAATTTATTCCTAGTGTTTGGATGAAAAATCAATGAAAGTACTTTCTGGAATCAAAAGAGCATGGTAGAATGTTTTTTTGAGTGAGAAGCACTTAATTGAAGCTATCCTAGATATTACTTCTTGAATTAGAAGGCTCTCTTAAGTGTATTCACAAAACTATAATTAACGGCACTTTTTATAAAAGCACTTCCAAAATCACCTCAAATTAAGCATTCCTCATAAAAATCAAATCTTAATTGTTGATATAGTGGGAGTAGTTCAACAAACCGAAATAGATGCTGCATTTTGCAAGAAAATAGAATCCCCAGAAAAGCAAAAGTCATAAATTCAACCAAAAAAAAAACACTAATCAAATATAAAAATCACATTCCAAGGAACCCACATCACAAATTCTCAGAAAAAAAAAAAAGATCAATGTTGAACCATAAAAAGAGCAAAAATGGAGCAATTGAAATGTAAACATAAAAAACCTAGAAAACCCCAATTGTTAACAAGCTAAAAATCAAAAATAAAAAATAAAAAAAAATCAAAAATCAAAAATCAAAATATAAAGAATGACATCATAGGTGATTGCAGCCATTGCAACAGTAGACCCTGATACAGATGATCAACAGTAGTGGAGGTGTGATAGTGGTAATTGGAATTAGTTATTTTTCTATTATACGTGCTGCTTATCGTTAATCAGTTATGTTGTGTAGTTTGAAATAAGAGGTTTGGTTAGTTAGTCTGGTACCAAAATCTCATATCTTGGTTTATGGCCGTCTCCAGATATTTTGGGGCCCGAGCGATTTTATGACATTAACAAAAATCGGGGCCCTATATAAAATTATTATTATTAACAAAAAAAGAGTTAATAAGAGGTTATTAATTTGTATAAAAGAAGTCAAGAACCTAGGATAACTGAGATCACTAAAGCCACTAAAGCCTAAAATTAATGGATACTAATACTATTGTAAATTGTAATTTACTAATTTGTAAATAAAATAAATAATTAAGAGATGTGTCAAAATCAATATGTAGAAATTAATTGAAAATAAAAATCATACCTTTGATTCTTCAAACAATCAAACGGCAACAGGCCAACAGCTTCAACCTTCAAGAATAAAAGAGAAAGGTAGAGAGAAGAAAAGAGAGCAGAGACGCAGAGTGAAGGTGCAATTTGTTTAGCAGGTTATATATATATATATATATTAATAGTGTAATGATGTCTAATGGTCTCATAATATTGGGCCTAAAAGAAAACTAAATAAATGAAAGTAGCAAATGTTTAGAATTGGGCCCCAAAGAAGAAGAAGAAGAAGAAGAAAATTGGATCATGAGGCCCCAAAGAAGAAGAAGAAAATTAGATCAGTTGGGGGCCCCAGCATTTTGCTGGGTTTGCTGGCCCAATGGGCCGGCCCTGTCTTGGTTGTTTCCTAAGTTTAAGTTCATATCTTATCTTTATCTGGAGAGATAATTCTTATCTTCAAATATAGGTAGGGTTAGTTAGAAGCTAAATTGTGTATTTATTAGATTTTGTTCCAGCAGTGAATAACTCTATGTTTCACATATCTCTTCATGGTATCAAAGCTACACTTTGAATCCTAAACTCAGCTCCAATGCTTGGTGGCTAAAGGTTACAAGCAAGAATTTGGTGTCGACTACAAGGAAGTTTTCGCTTCTGTGGGTAGATCGGATACAATCAAATTGGTGGCTGCGTTGGTAGCACAAAATTTATAGTCTATTCTCGATGTTAAATCAGCTTTCTTACATGGAGAATTATAAGAACAGTATTTATCGATCAACCTCCTAGTTATGTGAAGTGTGGAAATGAGCATAAGGTTTATAGATTGAAAAAGGCTCTGTATAGACTAAAACATGCACCAAGAGTAGAGATGGACATTTCCCCCACTCTCTCCCTTGCAGAGGCACATGACACAACCAAACCAACATCACGTATTCACATGAGCACATGGCAAACAACCAAAGAGATCAACCGGAGTCAAGAAGCCGACCAGTTGGTGAAGCAAGGGAGGAGCGAGAAAGAGTTGACAGCCATATAATTTTTACATGGACGGGGGAGAGAGAGAGAGATGTTGATAATGAAGAAAAAGAAGAAAGATGTTTCAGTTGAACATGTGATTGTGAAGTAACGTAAAGGGATTTGGATCTTCTCTTTATTTCATCTTTTTCTTGACCTTTTTAAAGCAAGAGATTGGTTGGTGATAAAGTGGTTGTGGAAACCAATCACATCTTAACCACACATTTATTGCAATGTTTATGTGCCATAAGATTAAATGAGGTCAGGAAAATGATGAGGTAAAGAGAGGATCCAAATCCTACATAAAGATGGGGATGTATAAATAGAGTGAAAGGAGAGAGAGAGAGAGAGAGAGAGAGAGAGAGGTGTCAAGAATCAAGAGGGATATAATAAAAACCCCACAACGTTACCATATTAATTGAGTATTAGAAAGATTAATTCACTAGAGCTTTGACCAAACCAGTCTTATCACAAAAGATATATATTATAATGACAATTGAGAATCCTCACATAGTAATAATTGGACCACATCAATTAATAATAGAAATCACTACCGTTAAAACCTGCCACTACATTAACACTTAATACCACCATTATATTCAACTTAATCATTACTAATAAGTTGATCTGTTTGAAGATCTCATTTGTAGCTTTCTCTTTTACTTTTTTTTTTTGTTCTGGTCCTTTGGGGGAAATTACTATTGTAACCCCAATGCCATTGTGTATCTTCAACTGGGTTTAGTGTGGATTTTGATGGAATTAATTGTCATGTGTGATGGATTTGATATATCTGTGAATTATTTACTATTTGCTTTACAAAGTAAATACTAAATACACATGCATGACTTTTTAAGCTTGCATATATGATAAGTCTTATCTTCTCTATCTACCTCCATGTGCTTAGCTGCCCCACTATCTTTTTCCATCAGCATCACTTGCAAGTCTTAAACAACACACCTCTCTCGATCAAATCTCTGACAGTAATACAAAATTAATCTAATATAGCAGCACTATAACTAATAATTCAAAATCAGTTTGTGAATGTTTTAGAAGGTATATATGAACCCATTCAAATTGATCAATTTATTCAAATGAGAACTAGCCTCAAACAAACCATCTATTCATTTGAAACTAATAATTAAATTGTTTAATAAACTCAGAAGTCTCTAGATTGACCTATAACATTAATGACACGTTTAGAACCTTGTATTGGACCATATAAGCACAACGTATTATATTAGATATGTTTAGCCATGTCATTGTATTGGATTGCCTAATACAAAATAAGGAATTAGTGGTACAGAAACTGCAACAACTTTAATATATAGTGTATGTTTGGTATGGTATTTTAAACGTTCCGTTTATTCACATTTATAAATTACAAAAAATATATATATATACCAATATCAATTAATTGCTGTCACCATAGAAATAATCAATTCACATTTCACACAGGATAATTATCAATCATCGATATTATAAATTACAAAATATAAAAATAATACTATAAATTACAATAAATGTCCTACTCCTTTCAAATGTCAAAACTAAAGCTGTCAAAACGTGCTGGCATAGCCCCTTAAGGCTCGTCTGCCTAAACGTGCTGTGTCGTGCCAGGCACGACCGTTAAGGGGAATGGAGGCACGACACGACCCCAATGGGCCGTGCCAGCATGTCAGCTCAGGGGGCCTTACAGACCAGCCCCAATTCAATTTTTTTTTTTTTAATTTAAGATTTAAATTTTAAAATATTAAATTTATATATTATTTTAACGATTTAACTTATGTATTTTTATTTGTAATTTGTTTATCTTATTTATTATTTTAGTCTAACAAAATAAAAGAGAAAAGATCGTTTGCCCCCCTAACATTTACCCTATTATTAAAGTGAGGACAGAGTTTCCCAAAATTGGCTAGTCTCCCCCCTGAAATGAAAATAATATTCAAACACCCCCTTTCGTTAGATTTTTTAACGGAAAAGCTAATAAAGTGGGTAAAAAGACGATTTTGCCCTCCATTGCCTTTAAGAAAAAGAAACTTAAAAAGAAAATAAAAAATCAAAATTAAAAAAATGATGAATCTCCATCGTCCATTTTTGAGATTAATTTTTAATAGTAATATACACATTTAAAAACAATTTTTTGATAATAATATACATATTTAATAATAATAATATTTTAATTAATTTTAATTCTATAGAGATATTAAAAAATCCAATCTCAGATCCACTATCATTCAAAACCCATTCATCTTTAACCTTCATCACCCCTCCAACCCAGAAAATCATTCAACAAAATTAAACCATTCATAATCATCATTTATTCTATATATTATTTTCTCAGCACACAAACAATAAATTACTCCAAATCCTGTATATTTTCTATTTTCCCACACTTTCCTAGCAACCAAACATAAACCCAGAACAACACTGAGGAAATCCAGCCACTACCGTGAACCATTCAAAACTCATTCATTTTCAACCACTGCGAACCACAACCCACCCAAAATCCAGCCACCACCATACCCCCAAATCTGTACCCCAAATCATCCACCATTGTGAACCATTCAAAACCCATTCATCTTTAACCGCCGTGAACCACAATCCACCCAAAATCCAGCCACCACCACACCCCTAAATATGTACCCCAAACCAACCACCACCGTGAACCACAAATCGGGGAGAAGAAGAAGATATTACCAAATCAAAACCTAACCAAATTGAAATCAAATCAGGGAGAAGAAGATATTACAATCAAATTGGGGAGAAGAAGAAGATATTACCAAATCAAAACCTAACCAAATTGAAATCAAATCGGGGAGAAGAAGATATTACAATCAAATCGCATCTGGTTCTCTTCTCTCTCACACACACCAAATTAAAATTACAAAAACACAAAAAACGGCCACCATAGTGAACCACCCATCACCACCACACAACAACCCACCCAAAATCCATATTCGAAACCTAATCAACCCAAATTGGAATCAAATCGAAACCGATTCACCCATACCCATACACAAACAAACCCAAAAAACACCCACTCCCAAACCCAATAGACGAAGAAGAAGAAGAAGAGAGAAAGAGATCGGTTTAGAAAGAGGTCGGTTTAGGGTTTGATAATGAAGATGAAGATGAAGATGAAGATGAAGAGATGAGGAGATGAGAGAGAGAAAGAGATGATAGATCGTGAGAGAGGAGAGAGATTAGATTTTATTTTGTTTTTTTATTTTTTATTTTTTATTTTTTATTTTTTATTTTTAATATTTATTGATTTTGTAATTTTTTTTTACCAAATGACTTTTATAACTTTCAGTCCAAATTAGATTTCCTGTTCCCATGGTGATGTGGCATCACTTCCTTCACTCATTTGTTTTTTTTTTTTTAAATATATTATTAATTATAAATATCAAATTACTTTTATAACCTTCAGTCCAAATCAGGATTCCTGTTCCCATGGTGAGTTTACGAATTTGCCCCCCAATAGTAATGGTCAACTTTGACTTTGGATGGTTTTCTTAACAGAAGGGGTTCTTTGTTAAATAAGTCTGTTCTGGGGGGGTCACCTTTCTAAAGTTGAGAAACCATGTCCTCACCTTTTTAATATAGTGAACAGTAGGGGGGAAAATGATAATATCCCAAAATAAAATGTAAAAAATGATAGATTTATTTAATAAAATAATTCAAAGAATAAATAATGATTAAAGATATAAGAAAATAAAAAAAATAGATGAAAATATGAAATGATTAATTAATTATTTATTTAATAAAAAGTGTGAGGAAGGTCTGGCTCCAAAAAATTTCTCAGGTCCAGTATCCAAGTCCAAACATATAACCCAAGACCTAGTTTAATTAACCCAAGCCCAAGCTTGAGAGAGAGTTATTTGGTTACCACATATCATACAAGTATAAAGTTTTTATTATAAAAAAAAATAAAAAAAAATAAAAAAAAAAAAAAAAGAAAAAGAAAAAGCAAATGTTTAAGCGGTACATGATGATTGATGAAGAGAAGTGGCACGTGTGTCGTTAGAGTGGCGATAATGGCACCCTTAAAAAATTGTATCTATACCCCTTTCATAATCATACCCATCAAAGTTTTAAAAAAACTATAATTTATAATTAAACCCCACTTAATGCCAAAAATACCTTTTTTTTTTAATTATATTGTATTGTATTTTGTAAGTACAAACCATCTATAACTATTATTATGTTACTTAATCATCTTTATTATTAATTCAAATTTTGTTGTTACCTTTAATTCTCTTACTATTCTTTCTCTTCCCTACTTATTTCCTCTTAAAAAATCAAACTCTATTTTTCGTTAAAAATCCATTTTAAGATTTATTTTTTATTTTTTATTTTTTATATTAGAGAACCACTTTTTGTTTGAAAAAGTTGTTGGAATGTAAGATTTGTGCTATGTCCCAATTGATGTGGAAGTAAATAGATGTTAAATGATATGTCAACAAAAAAAGATAGGTGTTCGATGAAATTGAAGAACATATATTTTTTTTTTACAAGAAATAACATATAATATTGATAATTAAAAAAAAAAAAAACCTAAAGTGTGTTTGAAAGAAATAAAAATATATAGACAATACATTTAATTTAAAAGTTTGTTTATACATATAATGATTTTGTTCTTCTAACAAGATAATAAAATTTAATTTAAAACTTACTTTTTACACAACCAAATTTATCTCATGATTTTGATTCATTTTTCATATTTAGCAATCAATTAGTATTTCCTTAAAAAAGATTGAAAATATATTTAAAAGGAAATCTAGGGTTTATTAAAATAGAAAGAGTTTTTATGATATATGTTAATATCAAACCATTAATATGAAATTTTTTTACAAAAGATTAAAATAGGAAACTAATTAATGATTATTGGTGGGTGTACTCGTCACTCTTTTTATTTTATTTTATTTTCTTTTCCAAAAATCAGAACCCAATTAACTAATTCAATCTAACAAAAATAAACTTCAAAATCAGGCCCAATTGAATTATCATTAGAGTGACGATAATGACACCTCTTAAAAACTATATGTAAACCCAATTCGCAATCACACCCATCAATTTTTTTTTTAATTTTATAATTTGCAAATAAACCCCACTTAATACCAAAAATATCCCTTTCTAAATTATATTGTATTATGTTTTTGCAAGTACACACCAGTTACATATATTATTATGTTATTTAATCAATTTTATTATTATTTAAAATTTTATCGTCATCTTTAATTCTATCAATGTTCTTTCTCTTCCTTCACTTTTGCTCTTTTATGTCTCATTCCATAAAATCAGACTCTATTTTTCTTTCTTTTTTTCTCTCGTCATGTCAAACAACTCTCTCTATTTCCTATTGATTGTTTTATGTCCATAAAATCACTACAATTTGAGGTTTTCTTGTTGGGGATCTATTTTTTGTTTGTGAAAGTGGTAGGAATACAAAGTTTGTGTCATGTCCCAATTGATTTGGAAGTATAAAAGCTTTTGATGAAATTGAAGAATAACCGATATTGATAACAAAAAAAAATAAAAATAAAAATCTACAGAGATTTTGATTTTAAAACTAATAATAATTAATTCAAAACTTTCACAACCAATTTTGGATGATTTTGATTTATTCTCCATACTTAGCAATCAATTTGTATTTCCTTAAAAGAAATTGAAAATATATTTGAAATTAATATTTAAAAGAGAATGTTTAAGAAAATGGAAAGAGTTATTAATTATACTAGTGTGTAACCCGTGCGATGCACCGGTTTTATTAAATATATAAAGATAGAGAGCAGTCAAATTTCAATTAATGCAATAAATAATTTTCAATTCACTTATATAACAAATTAAACAACTCTTCAATTATATATCAATATAATATACAAATAAAAGGGCAATCAAGAGTCTTAAAAAAAAATAATCAAGAAGCAATCCATAGAGAAAATCTTGTAATCAATGCGATAATGCATAAATTCTGTTAACCAATTCCATAATTGATTTTTAAACAATTAATATTCATAGTTGTAATCAAATAGTCAATTCACCTGCTTTGTTGATATATATAGAAATACGTTTAGATTATTCTATATATATAAATTTAATTTGTTTTGAAAAATATTTAGTTATTACATTTATATATATATATAAAGGTATTTTCGAATAAGTTGGGGTGTATTTAGAGGTTTTATAATAATTATTTTTTCTATAAAAACATTTATTCTAGAAATACTTGTAGAAGTATTCAATTTTTTTTTTTTAAAAAAAAAAAACTCCATGGAGATTATTGTCAAGCATAGTGATAAATTAATTTAATTTTCCACACTTACTTATTTTCTAAGGACATTCCATTTTTTTTTTAATAAACTCAAATATATATATATATATATATTTTCACATGTTCTGTTATGGAAATGTAAATAGTAGTGAAGTAATTTTTTTTTTATCGTACAATTTTTATTTATTTATTACCATTTATAAAAAATATTATGAGCGAATTTCATAAATTTAGGAAAAGAATCAATTGAATTGAATGAAATAATTAATGTTTATAATATCTTATTATTAATTTTTGATTAAAAATTATTATTTTAAATTTTTGTTATATTATCATCAATATATTGCTATTGATATTTTTAAAAAAATTTACCACTAATTCCATATAAAACGGGTTACTTTCATATATTTAGGAAAATATTCAATTGAATTGAATGAAATAATTAATGCTTTAATATCTTATTATTAATATTTGATTAAAAATTATTATTTTAAATTTTTGTTATATTATCATTAATATATTACTATGATATTTTAAAAAAATTTACCACTAATTCCATATAAAACGGATTACCTTTAATTTGGTAGTTACAATTGATAGTTTTATTTGTTTGGAAAAATATGTATTGATTATCATTTACTGTATAAGAATAATGAAAATTTAAAAACTTTTGTTTTTGGAAATAATCATAATGTATTTAATGCGTATTTAATGCATATTTAATACATTCTAAAAAACCAAAAAGAAAACAAAACAACACTGGAGATAGGGATGGCAATGGATCGGATTGGGTATGGATACCCCAATATCTGTCCCCATATCCGTTTGAAATATATATATCCGTCCCCGCATCCATCCCCATTTCTAAGTGAGCGGGGTGGATTCGGATAATCCGCTAATTAAGATAGAGATATCCATCCCCGCTCCATTTATATCCATATCCGATGAAAATACTTTAAATTTTTATACTTTATAAGAGAAAAATGTAACTAACATATGTAACGATACATTTTATCCTATTTAAAGAGAAACAAATACATTCAATAAAGTTCAAATATAAAAATTAATAATATCTTATATAATTAGGATTAATAATTACATAATAAATTTTTATATTTTTTAAATATTAAAATTTTTAATGGATCTGGATGGGGATGGATATCCATAGACAATATCCATCCCCATCCCCGAAAATCAAATGGATATTAGTATGACATCCATCCCCGCTCCGTCCCCAATATAATAGTATCCATCCCCATTTTAAATGGAGCGGATTCTTACGGATATCCGTATCCGTGGATAATTTTGTCATCCCTAACTGGAGATCTTATTTTCCAACAATTTGATTAATCCAAATTCAATATATATATCCACAAGACAGCTCAAAACTAATATCCTGTAAAACATTTGAAAAACATAAATAAACTACAAAATCACTTTTTACAATATTATCCAAAGTCAACAATATAATGTCTCTCAATCTCCAAGTGCAATTCCCAACTAAGGCAATCATAATGTAAATATTGTCTTAAGCGTGTGGACTATCATTCCTCAAATCTACACCGCAAAAGAGTTTATAGAAATTAAAACCTTTCTTAAATATAATTGTAAAAACGAATTAAGAGACGACATACGAAGAGAAGCAGAAGACACGACAATTAATTAAAGAAATCAAACTCACCAAAGATACCGAAGAAATGTTAATTGCTATCAACCATCTGTTTGAAATCATGAATTCAAACTTGCAGATCAAGTCAAGTGTAGAATAACATTTATTGTTCTAAAGTCATAAATCCAAGACAAAATTCACTAAAATCAAGGAAATTCAAACAATTAGATATAAAATTTTAATAATACAAAATACCTTAAAATCCTACTGTCACTAAAAACCTAATAGCTAAAGAAATTATATTGCTAAATTAAACATAAATCCTCTGAAATTAAGTTTACAATATAAAAGACAAAAAAAAAAAAAAAAAAGTCTTTCCCAAAAACAAAAACAGAAAAATAAAATCATCAAAATCAGTAGGATTAAACTTTTATTCCATAAATATAAAAAAAAGAGAATTAAAAAAAAAAAAAAAAAGACTCACCTCAACATTTCTATATAATATGTAACAATAAATCATCATCAAAACTGGGAGAGAAACATTTTGAGAGAGAGTAGAGATTGATTGATGGATGGATGTGTGAAATATTAGGTAAAGCTATGGTTTATATAGAGAATTGACATCATGATTGATTTGTATCATTATATGAACATTACATGTCTTACATAAGGATGATTGAAGAGACATAAAAAAATTGGTGTGATTATGGGAAATTAATAGAGGCAATCAAGTCATCATGTAAAAATAATTGTAAAATAAGTATTAATTCACATTCAAACTCTAGCATTCAATTCAGAGAATTAATTTTTTTCAATCATAAAAAGAATTCAACGTATATATAGAGAGACTTTTCATCGACCATTCATTGAGAATTAAATAAGTTAAATATATATATAGATTTAAAGTGACCTAATTTAATTAAACTTCAATTAAATAAGTATTAATATAAAATTGAGAAAGGAGAATAATAGGAGAATTTAATACCAAAACTCCCTCACAATGACATATGACACTTTGAAACTCTATTATATATATATATATATGATATGTTAATATCTAATAATTAATAGGAAACTTTTTGTTTTCATAGAAAATTAAAACAGGAAACTAATCAATAATTATTTGTGTGGTACTTACAAACTATTTAGTCTTTTTAGTAATTTTACATAAGGGTATTATTGGATTTTCAAAAATATAATAATTTGGGGTGGAGAACTTCTCCTTACAATCCACAGATTGTCTATTCACACTCCAATTTAATTTTTTTATTAATGACAATTTTAACCTAAATTAAAATTACTAAACAAGACATAAAAATTTAAAGAGACTCAAAACTAATTAAATTATTAAAAAAAGAAATTCTCTTTCCTAAATCATTAGATTAAATATTATGTATTAAACTCTCTTTTAAATCTATTATTATCATATTAAACATTCTCTCATAATTAATCTCTCTCCATTTTTCAAAAAAATAAAAATAAAATCATATTTTCATACTTTCTTAATCAATCTCTGATTAATAGTTAAAGAAAAAAAAATTATGAATATTTTAGTTTTTTACTAACAGTAATTTATATATATATATATTAAAAAGTCAATTTAAATATATATATATATATATATTGAAAGCTTGAATTGTTGCAACTAGATTCGATTAAACTCAGAATTTTTAAGACTAATGAAAGAATTAAAGTTCTCTAGGCAATCACATACTTACAAGAGTAACAAAAAACATTTTCATATTTTGATTTAAAAAAAAAAAAAAAAAAACAAGGTATTTGTATTTTGAGGTTTTTTATTTTTATTTTTTTTATTTAATATATACATACATACGGTTCCTCAAAATCAAGCTTATAGTAATTTTTTTTAATATGGTAATTAAAAATTTAGGAGAGAGTATTTAATATGTAATGATTAATCTAATGATTTATGAGAGATAATTTCTTTTTTTAATAATTTAATTCAAAAAAAGATAAAAGAATAATCTTGTAACAAAATGAAGTTCCTTTAGAATTTTTTTAAATTTAAATTTTGAGAATGTAGTGTTTTTAGAAAAGAAGTGTAAAAAGAAAAAATCGGATTGTCAAAATAAACTCTCTTTGGGGTGTATATACAGTTTCGGAGGGGTGTAAATATCGCCACTCTTATGATCATTGTGAGACTACTGAATTAAAAACAACTAAATGAATCAAAAACAGTTTTGATTACTTTGAAGAAAACTCTAGGTTGGCTCAACTAACTTCTCTAGCTCTCTCTCATTATCTTGAAACTCTTTGTCTTTGTCAATATTTAAGGTATGGTTTTTGACTTTTTGTTTTCAATTAATTATTTCAAATCTCTTTATTAATCTTGATTATCTACTGTAGTTGATTGTGTTGATCTTTATTAATCTTGATTAATTTTTTGGTCTGTTTATTAACTACTCTACGACAGCTTTTGATAAGTTAAAATTTAAGAATTTGCAAAATAAAACCTAATGAGAATGAAAAGTTCAAGTGGTAAAACTATTGGGTTTTCCTCACAGAATATGTGTATTTAGTTTGTCTAATTTCATCTTTATATTTTTGTTTTAAATATATGGTGTATCCTTTCTTTTAAATTTATATATTATAAAAATTGTTTCAGTGAATTCTTTACTTTTGGCATGTTATCAGAATAGTTTTAAAATTCATAAAATTGAAAAAGGGAAGAGAGAGAGAGAGAGATCATTAAAATTCATGCTTTAGGTTTGTTTAATTGGGGATCATTTCAACACTGGTCCAGTTCCAACCAGTCCATTATTAAACTGAGGCCCACTTCGGGTTGGGTTTGTTAAACCCATTTAAATGTTTTATCATGAGAGTAAATATTAAATTTAGTGGAAATCCATTTACTTAAAGTCTTTAAATATTAAATTTATTTAATTCAATTTTAAAAATTAATTTAATATATTTTATTCTAACAAATATATTAAAATGGAAATCCATTTACTTAAAGTCCATCTAAGGAAGCATTTCTTTAACTTGCATATCACCTTTTTTTTAAGTATTACAACTTGAATTCATATTAAAGAACTTAATATCAAATGAATTCTTAAAACAGTATTTTACAAAAGAATTTAATTACCAATACTGAGTTTCTGGAATTAGAAAGAAGGCACCGCCTCATATTGGAAACTTTGATATCAAAATATACAAGTCCTAATATATATATATATATATATATATTAAAAAGTCGATACAAATTCCTTGTTTTTTTTAATAATATATATATATTTTTATTATACATGCAAATTCAAAGGGAAAAAAAAAAAAAAGCTTGTATGACTCAATAAATATATATATATATAAAGTTTAAATGTGTAAAATAAATAAGATTTTTTATTTTGGAACAATTACTATAAAATTGGAGTTTAAGAGAGGAGACTCAACACAAATCTCCATTCTCATGGTGTAGTTGTGTAGTTATAAAGAGACCCGAGTACCTCTCATCTAAAAAGAGAGAGAGAGCTTATCTTAACCATCTAATTACATTACTGTGATTCGAGAAAGTTGATCTTGCATTGAATTCGAATGTAAGTCTTCTTCAATGAATTCTTATTTTAGTAGGTTTCTCTCAATTATTCATATCAATTGTTGTATCATCATCTGGCTTCCATACATGAAAGAGAATGACATTAGTTTTCATATTCAAGAGGGATTAGATCAGACCCGTGACCAACTAATTGGAATGTTATTAATAGCACTCTAGAACTATTATTTTCAATACAAAATTTACAAAAATTGCAAAATGTTCCTTTAGTTACTTTGCTAATATTTCCAAAAATACTTTTTAATAAAAATAAATCCATGGCTTCGATATTTGTGTTTATGACAAATTAAGTTCTTGTGCTGTGGCCACTGTTTCCAATTGTGTGGTTATTAAGAATATTTTGGGTATTTATGCTAAGGCTTCTGGTCAGGTCATCAATTTTGAGAAGTCTGCTGTTTGTTTTAGTCCTTTAGCTTTTACTGAGTGTTCTCTTTTGGCTGCGATTATTGGTGTAGTGGTAGTTGATTGCCATGAGAAATATCTTGGTCTACCTTGTTTCACTGGTAGGAAGAAAAAGGAGATTTTCTTGGTGATTACTAGTAGGATTTTGGGACAAAATCAAAGGGTGGAGAGACAAGTTTCTTTCTATAGGAGGTAAGGAGATATTAATTAAAGCAGTGATTCAAGCCATTCCGACTTTTTCTATGAATCTTTTTCAACTTCCGAAAGGCCTTTTAGAGGATATTTATAGGATTTGTGCTCGTTTTTAGTGGGGTAGTAATGGTTCTAAGAGGAACATGCATTGGTGCAAGTGGTCTCGTTTATGTGAAGCAAAGGAGAAGGGTGGTCTAGGTTTTAAGAATTTAGAGTACTTCAATAAGGCTTTACTTGCTAATCAATGTTGGAGAATCATGTCTAACAGTAAGTCGTTAGCTGCTCGGGTATTAAAAGGTTTTTATTTTCCTAATCAAGATCTTTTTGAGGCTTCTATGTAGTCTTCAGCTTCCTTTATTTGGAAGAGTCTCATGTGGGGAAAAGAGTTGATGGATGCTGGTACTAGATGGAGAGTAGGAGATGGTTCTACTATCTATATCTACACAGATAAATGGATCCCTAGACCATCTACTTTCAAGATCTTTTCTCCTCCCATGTTAGGTCTAAATGCCACAGTTGATCAACTTATTACCTCGGATAGAACTTGGGATACTTATTTGCTTAATTCAGTTTTTGAGTGTGATGATGTGAAAGCTATTTTGAGTATTCCGATTGGAAGGACCATTGTTTCTGACTCCCTCCAGTGGCATTCTGATCCTAAGGGATCCTATTCAGCCAAATCTGGGTACAGGTTAGAATGCTCTATAAATTCTGATCCTTCTACTTCCAGCTCAGATTTTCTTTCTAATATTTCTATTGCTTGGTGGAAATCTTTGTGGAAACTTAATATTCCATCTAAGGTTAAGATTTTTGTTTGGAAGGCATGTCATAATTTACTTCCTGCGTTTATGGTGTTAGCTAGTAGAAGAATTTCGGTCCAATTGATGTGCCCTATGTGTAAAATGAAGAATGAATCAATTATTCATGGATTGTGGAGTTGTAGTAAATTGAAGGATTTACAATCCTTTTGGTCGAGTAAGCTTGAAGGGAACCATAAATATAAGCCCCATTTCTTAGACTTTATTCTTGATTGTTTTTCTCGTTTGAATTTTGAGGATTTGGGTCTGTTTTGTATTTGCTTGTGGAAGGTTTGGTATATCCGTAATTCAGTGATTCATGATTCTCAGTTGGCTCATGAGGTAAATATTATTGAATGGGCACAGAATTTTGTTTCTGAGATCAGCAATGAGCAAGGTGTCTTAACTGGTCCGGTTCTTCCTATTATCTCCAGGGCTCACGTTTGGCAGGCCCCTAATTTTGGTATGTTCAAAATCAATTGTGATGCAGCCTTGGATATTAGTGGACATTCAGTGGGAATAGGTATTGTCATTCGTAACTCGGAAGGGCTGGTTATGGCTTCAAGTTCTCATAAAATAGCAGCAACTTTTTCTCCCTAGGTAGCAGAAGCAGTTGCTGTTCAGAGGGGCATTCAGTTGGCATTCGATTCTAGATTGTCTCCATGTTTACTTGAGTCGGATGCCGAAGTGGTTGTTAAATGGATCAACAAGGTTGATATTATTTTTTATGAGATTGGGAATATTATTTCTGATATTAATGTATTAAAAATCCAGGCGAGGTGTATGTCTATTCTTTTCGTATCTAGAAAGGCAAACCAAGTCGCCCATGTATTAGCTAAAAACAGCCTCTCTTGTGTTGATGATATGTTTTGGCTGGAGGAGTTTCCTCCTTGTGTAGATTTCCTTATTACGGCTGAATGCCGTGTTAGGTTGTAATCCACAGTTTCCATCAAAAAAAAAAAAAAAAAGTTCTTGTGCTGTGTGGTCCCATCTTCCATTAATAAATAATAATTGAGTTCTGAACCCAACTATCAGACAATACACTCCTTTTTTTTTTTTTTTTAATAATTATTACAAATTTATTTAACTATTATTCCAACAATTACAACGGCAATGGTTAAATTTGTTTTGTTGATTTTTAATAACTAATTAATTTTAATAGAAATCATTTTATTAATATATCTATTTCATATAACAAGTATGATAAGTAATGGTCATATTTTTCTACCTGCAGCGACATTTAAAATTTTAAACATTAAAAGATTGAAGACCATACACTCAATACAGAATAATAATATATATATTTTGAAAATTTGAAAATAGAGTAATAATATTTATTTATTTATTTATTTATTAAAATATCACAATAATTCAGGATTTAGGGATGATAGACTCGAATTTACAACCTTTTGATGTAGGCGTGAGAAGAAAACCACTAGATCGACCTCATTTTGTCAGTAAGTATTACTCGGTAAGCAATACGCCATAATGTTTTATTTAATGAACCTGTATATATATATATATATATTACTTGGTAAGTATCTGTTACGGACACTATTCTGCAGTTATTTATCCACTTCTCTAACGTTAGTTATTATGTCTGTAAAAGAGTACTCGTGATGTAAAAAATTAATATATCCTTCAAATATTGTTATATAATATCAAAGTATTATTAAAACGGTTTCGACATATAGATGAAAGTATGAAACTAAGAAGATTTGATTGCTTATTGGATTAATTATAGGCTTATAGCTCGGTCAGCCGTGAAAAAAAAAAAAAAAAAAAGTTTCATTCCCTATACTTGTTTTCAAATTAACATGTCCAAATTATATCAAAATTTAAATAGTTCAGTAAAAGAATAAAATTTCAATTTTTTTTTTTGTTTAACTATTTATATATATATATATATATATGTAACCAGCTTAAGAGGATTTGAATGGGCTCATTTTACTACAGTTATATCAAGGCATATTGGGCAGCAGTAAAAGTTCAAATTTGAAGGGAATTGTTTTTACAATTTACATTGACTATTCAAGTTTTCATGTTTGACATCTGACAGATATGCAGTCGCAAGTAATTAACAACACAAAATTGTTGTTAGATTTAGATAAAATTCAAATATTTCACATATATCAATTTGGTGGGCTACAACATATCCACCGGCTGCTTTCAATCTAAAGGTGGGAAAAAATAAAAATAAATTACAACCATTAGATTGGGAGCAAATAGATAGATGATCAATGTTGAAGTTATAAATTTAGCTCAAAATTTTAATTAAAAAATTACTCTTATTCTAAATTTTTAACTTGTTAAGAAAAAAATACATAGATCTATATATATTATACCTCAATTATTATTATTATTTTTAAAATTCTAAATATGTTAGCAAGTCAGGCAGGCCAAATAAGTTAATTTCATTGACAAGTAAGACGGGATGATTTCTTATTGTAATATTAATGCACTGTTATATTATGCTAATATATATTTAAGTAGGTTCTTATTCGATAAAAACTTGTGTATATGGACATGAGACATCCAATGCAATCCTATCATTAATTAATGTACCGGTTTCTATTGATCTGCATCTATAAACAACTGAAGCTAGCTCTCTGATCAAAATATTGAATATAATGGTGGTATTAAGTGTTAATATAGTGGCAGGTTTTAACAGTGATTTCTATTATTAGGAGGTGTTGTCCAATTATTACTATGTGAGGATTCTCAATTGCAATATAGTATCTTTTGTGATAAGATTAGTGTGGCCAATACTCTAGCGAATTAATAATCCTTTATAATTACAAGTCAATTAATAATGTAACGTTGTGGGTTTGCTTTGTTGGGGTAGGTGGTGCCGTGGTGGAGGGTTAATGCTAGGTTAGGGTTGCTATATATGTATAAAATTTATAGTCCTCACTTAAATGCTTTTAAAATCACTTTTTTTTTTTCTTTATTATAATTTACAGCCCTCACCGGTTCGCTCTCTCTCCCTGTCAACACTTAAATGCTTTTTATTTCAAAAACAACAAAAAGCAAAAAAAAAAAAACTTCAAAAAGCTTTTTTTACCATTTTTGTTTACTTAATTATTTCTTCCTTCTACTTCTTCTTCACTTCTTTGTTTATTTAGTGTCTGTATAAAGTCCTTTTCTTTGAGTGCATTTACATTTAGTGTGTGTGAAAGAGAGAAAGCAAAAACAATCTCTTATCTCTCTTTCTATCAAAGAGAAAGCAAAAGCAAAAGGAAACCAACAACATCATTGAATGTGTTTTGAAAGTTATCTAAAAATGTCAGATTTTGAAAATTTATCACCATTTTCTATTAGGAGAGACTCTACATCATATAATACAAGGTAGAGTTTTAAGTCCTTTATTGGAAGCGAGTAATTGCAAATATATGATAAAAGTTAAATATCTTTCATTTGTTAAATGTATCAATATATATTTGAAAAATAGAAATAAAAATTCATTTGTTAATTTTTTCAAAATTCAGAATTGTAGGACTATTATGTCTTTTTTAAGAGTCAAACTTGGTTGATGGTTTGGTTTGACCAATGTTACCTAACGGCAGATGAGGTTATTATCAATCAATAATAAAGATGTTTCCCGTTATCAAAAAGAGTATACCTTAGGGAGTTGTCTACAATTTGCTCTTCTTATATTCTATTTTGACACATGTACGTCTTGTTTCTTGGTGACCACATGGCAGCAGACAAGATGACAAGACAATTATTTGATTACTCTCCTCCCCTCGTGCAATAATCCCTTTAAGGTTATTGGGAAATAGAGTACTAGACTTCCAAAAAGGGTAACCATACTCTAATTGGAAATATAATTTTTATATTCTTAAAAAAACAAGCCACAAGGGATGGTTACAATGGGACCCTCTCAATCTGATGAAGACAATCAGACCAATCCTTACTGTGTCGGAATACCACTCACTATGTGGTCCCTCCACCCAATCACATCTCCACACAGTCACACACCATTCAATCTTAAAAAAGAAAAATTAAAAAAAAGAAAAAGAAAAAAAAGAGACCAATATATCTCTATCTCCGTGACAAAAAGTGTAGTATGATAGAATTTCAAGTGAGGTCTCTCTGAGATTCTTCTTCTTATTGGACTAAATAAAACCAACCAACCGACTAAAGAAAATGATACGTATATATGTATGTCATGTGGGTTCTATCATCCATGATGTCTTTTATAATTATACAATTCCAACAAATACCATTTTTTCTGTGTAGATTTTTCTTTTTAACCTAGAAAGAATTTGAACCCTCAAAACTCAAGCTCAACTTTAATTTCTTTTAGCCTAGAAAGAATCTGAACACTTGTTATTGTACATGACAAATTAAGAAATTTAGGTCATTGGTCAATTCACTTAATAAAAATTCCTTTAACTTAGAAAGCATATGATACATATATGTGTACCTATGACAAGTTAAGAAATTTAGGTGATTAGTCATTTTATTGAATAAAAATTCCTTTAACCTAGAAAACATATGATACATATATGTGTGCCCATATACGTATTACACCATTCTTGTTCTTATTTTTTTTCTTCGGTTTATGATATCTATTGTTTTTTTTTTTTGTTGATTTTTAGCTTGTTAACAATTGGGGTTTTCTGGGATTTTTTGTGTTTACATTTCAATTGCACAATTTTTGCTCTTTTTTATGGTTCAAGATTGATGGATCAGGAAGACTATATGATCATAATGTTGTGAAGTGTGAACTCTTGAATCTTGTTTGACTCAGCTGAGCAAGGCTACACTGAATAATTAATTAGCTCACCAGACTTGCTAATTGATTTTGGTGCCTTGCTAGTAGCTAATTTGCTGCTTTTGACTGATTGAGAGAGAGAGAGAGAGAGAGAGAGAGAGAGAGAGAGAGAGAGAGAGAGAGAAGAGAAGAGGTAGATGAACATGTTCATTGTTAATCTCTAATCTCTCTCTCTCTAAAAGAATGTTTTATACCAAATGAATGTATTTTATTGACACATTTATATGTATGTATATATTTAGGTCAAATTTTAAAAGAAATAAATGAAATTTATTTCCGATATCTAATGTAATTAAGTGAGTAATTTTGGGACCCAATCTAAAGTTTAATTTTACTGGTAAAGTCTCGTAATTCTCCTTTGAAAACTGCATTTATACAATACAAAATGTGAAATATTAATGTAAAGTATACAAATTAATTGAGCTAATTAAATCTTCAACGGCCCAAATTACACTGTCAATTTAGAAAAACCAAATTACATTTTCCTTTGTTCCCTCTGTTTCCTTTTTAGCTTCCTATCTCTCTTTCTCTCCTTTTTCTATGTCCCCCCAAAAAATGGCAATCTCTCTCTTTCACTCTCCCTTCCATGGACACATGTGACATGACACAACAACCATCACATGCCAATATCTCTTTCACTCTCTTTCACTGATAGTGAAATGTACACAATCCAAAATAAAACCCACAAAGTGATGACTATATATATATCACATCCTGTGTACTATGTTGCCTAAATTGATTCTTGGAAAAAAAATTGTTGCTCCTACATTTTAGGAACCATTTGGACCTTTTACTTTCTTTTATCTCTTCCAGTTTTCCTCCATTTTACTATTGCTATGTACACACACAAAGATATTTGATCATGGTACAGTTAAGATACTCTTTTATCATGCACTCGGTTCTCTATAAAGAGCACCTCAAACTTCACCAATATAATCACACAACCAATCCAATCAAATCTCTCCTCTTTATATAGTACTTCACATTAATTCAATTTTCATTTCTCTCTAAAAACCAATGTTGTTTTCCTATATCAACCCATCATAACTTTTGTGAATTGTTTATTGTAAAGAAACAATAAACAAAACATAAAGCTCCACCGGTTCTTCTACACTACCACCACTGTTAGCAGCGGCAGTGGCTGCTTTTCCAGCACCGGTTTCAGGCTCCACCAGTTCAGGTAAATTAATATATGAACCCAAAAGCAGAAAAGTGTCGATTTTTTCTGTTTGGATTTTGATAAAAATGTCATTTTGCCATAAAAAAAAATCCTCTAGCTTCCTCCATAATTTTATTTTCTGCTGCTTTTGCTTTTGAACTTTTTTTTAGTTTATTTTCTGTTTGGATTTCAGTGAAAAAAATGTCTGAATCAAAGCCAAAAACGCCCTTGATTCAACTGATCTCATCCCTCTAGGGTTTCCATTTGGGAACGCAGATTTCTGAAAAAAAAATTAAGTCAAAATAATTCTTATGATTCTTTATAAAAAAATCCATTAAAGATTCTGGATTTTATTTTTCTCTGATTCTTAAAAAAAAATAAAAAATTCATTATTTTTCTTTCTTTAATTGATGATTGATTGAAAAGGAAAAAAAAAAATGGTGTTAATGATGATCGAAGAAGATCAGTTGATGGATTTCTTGCTGAAGTTCTAATGAATTATACCACAACAACACTTTTCTACTACCTCCAACACAACACCACATTTTCTCTCCCTAGAATATATATAATAACAGGGGTGGGGGGGAGCTGAGCTACTAGCTCTTGTTGTGAAAAAAAAGCCTGTTGAAAGACACAGTAAAATTGAAAAGACACAAAACAAAACAGCTAGCTGTCTCTGTGTGTGTGCCCTGTTTTTGTTTCTCTTTATTTTTTCCAATTAGAAGAAGAAGCATAGAATAAAGTGTGAGAAAAACTGGAAGAGAGAGAGAGAGAGAGAGAGAGAGAGAGAGAGAGAGAGAGAGAGAGAGAGAGAATACAACAACAAAGCCATTTGATTCTTTTTGTTCATGTTCAATAATATGAGGTTGAAGAAGCTTGCAATGTGTAATAATGTGTTGTTGGTAGTGATTCTCTTGTTCATAGCTTATCTTATTGTTGTTGTTGAAGCTTCTGTGTCTTATGACTCCAGAGCTATCACCATTAATGGCAAAAGAAGAATCCTCATCTCTGGATCCATCCACTACCCCATAAGCACTCCTGAGGTATGTTTTCACTTTTTACTAAACCACCTCTTGTTTTCTCAAAGTTTCCAGCTTTTTAGCTTCTCCCCATCTGGACAACAAGTATGTTGTCTACTTGTTGGTCGTGGAGGAAATGAATTATGCTTTCTACTTGTGATTTATGCTTTCTGAGTTATGTGTTTAAACGTATATTTGTTCTTAGCTGTTGTATTTTGTTTTCAACAGATAAACACCTGCAATGGTTTCTACTGCGACTACTTCTCTCCGAAAAAGGCTTTAACACTGCAAGGGTGAGAAAGACTTTCCGTACAATCCTTTTCGTTTTCTTCCATTGGAAAAACTTAGATGTTTACGTTGATCCTTCCATCAAAGCAATTTGAGGTTATATACAGAGGCAACAGATGGCTCCAACATCGAGATCAAAGAGAGTGCTTTGGTATGGCACCATTGAGATGCAGACCCTGACTTTGGATCCTGCCAAGCCAAGGAATTACTGGATCACCTGGAAAATATCGTCGCTAATGAACCAACGGTTGTTAAGAGGGCCCAATACATTGTATAAGTTAAGCCACAGGGTATGAACAATGTCTTGGGCCTCTTAGCAATCGCTGGTTCATTAGCGACGATATTTTCCAGGTGATCCAGTAATTCCTTGGCTTGGCAGGATCCAAAGTCAGGGTCTGCATCTCAATGGTGCCATACCAAAGCACTCTCTTTGATCTCGATGTTGGAGCCATCTGTTGCCTCTGTTTATAACCTCAAATTGCGTTGATGGAAGGATCAACGTAAACATCTAAGTTTTTCCGATGGAAATGACAAGAGGAGGAGGCTGCGACTTCCACCAGATTAAATGGAGGCTTTCATCTGTTTTGTTTTTTTTTTCCTATTTAGATATAAAAACAAAATCATAAATAATTATATTTTTATGTCAAAATGATAAATAATGACTAAAAATGTTTAGATTTGGTCCCGAAAGTTGACGTAAAAATTCAATTAAATTTTTAGTTAATAATTTTCATTAATACATCATCTTTCATCTATCAGAACTGATAATATATCTACAATATAATTATCTTTCAATACTGACAATTCGGGCCTATAAACCAGCCCAACCACATTCACAAATATATATATATATATATACAAACCCATCATCCAGCCCATTCACAATCCAATCACCAATTCACATAGCATGGGACGTTTATAAATACTGTAATATCAAAATATAAAGACGGAGCTTCACACATGTGGATGTGGGAGTCATTCTGTGATGTTGAAATTGTAATGTTACACAGATTTCGTACGAGAAAACTTGCAGGATCCCACACTTGATCGGATCTATATATATTATATATATTCCACCCAAAATGAATAACATTATACAAGTAACACTAAGTAATTTGGCAATGAAATTAAACCTTTGATAAATTTCCTGACCCATCTAGCATAGATATATTTGCTCATTTTCGATACATGACATTTACCGGTTTGTTTTCGTGGCTTTTCATGCTGAAACGAGTTCATACTAGAGAGGAGCATTGATGCATTACAATAAATATTGTAATATGGTACGGAAATATTTCCATTAACGATGTGAGATTTTAGGTGACTCACAGAGTCTCAGTAACTCAATACACACTTTCAATTTAGTCTGAAGATAATTTTTCCTTTTTTCAAAATCAGCTATATTTCCTTTTGGGTTAAGGCCCATTTTTCAGTTAAAAAAAACCTCCTTACACACAGACATCATAGTAATAATGTTCTAATTAGACAGACCCTTAAAAAAACAAAAATTCAGAACCATGAAGTTACATAACGTTGTGGAATTGGTTCCACAATGTTATATTAACTAAACATCTACTTTGTAATGTTATGGAATCGATTTTCCAACATTAAGTAACTATAATAATGCAATTTTTTTTTAGGGTTGATTTGACCAGAGAACTCTTGTTACTTGCTCTTTCTTCTTGCAAGTTCAAAAAAGTTAAACTTGTATACGTCTCTGTGCAGATAATCTAGAAGACAAGTTGTAATCTAATTTGACTCAAATACATATTAAATTGATATAATATTCGGATTTTTATAAGATTTTATAATGTAAGGTTCAGTTTCTATGATTAATAAAATTCACTAGACTGACGAGATAAGGTTGGTTCGGTGGTAAACCCCTCACACCTGCATCATGAGGTTATGGGTTCAAGTCTTTCCTCCTCCCAAAAAAATCAAGAATTAATGTAATACTTCAAAAAATAGTTAAATCCACTAGACAATCTTGACTCTCTGTTATTCTATAATTCTCAATATTCCTGTTGTTGTATACTTGTATTGATGGATGGATTTAGCTGCTAACCAACAACTACTGCCTCCTAACACGAGTGCGAGCGTGTCTCCCTTTCCACATTAGTAGTGAGTTTAAATCTCATGCGCATTTTATAAGCATATAAGAGGAGTTTTCTCCTCGATGTTTGGACTACAGATATATCGTTTGATCTCAACAAATTCGAACATACCTTTGACCCGATTGTTCGGTGTCAAAATTTATTATAATACTTCGTGGCAGACCGCTGACTCTGCTATTTAGAATTAGAATTGATTGTAATACTTCTTGTAATATAATTAAAAAACAAATGAGTAATAATATCATTATTAATTTTCTGAGTACCCCGGCTTGAGCTTAAAACAAAGTTCGGCAAAATAAATAAATATTGCTTTTGTATTTTATGATTTTTATTTGTGTTACATTTTTGACTAACTTTTTTTTCAGACTTTCAAATCAGAACAAATTTTCATTAATAATTGCTTATAGACAAGAAGACAGAAATCACAGAATGGCCCACACGACTTAAAAAAAAAAAAAAAAAAAAATGTTAAATCTCTATCTGTAATTTTCTATCAATTCATTGATAGATAGTCTTTCAATGAGAACCACATTAAGTTATACAACTTTTGTCATTTGTTGCCTCGTATCAATGATTTTGGCCTCATTCAGCTGGATTTATTGATCAAGACAAGGTTCTTTATGTTCACTTATAATTCAATTTAATTAATTAATTATTTTTATTAAAACAAAAAAGATTCCACCCTTTTGAGAGTGTTTTACCTCCTTGAAACTACTACCAATAATATAACAATCAAAATTTGAAAGTAAAATATAGGAGTATTATTCTGAATTGTGCTTATAACGGTTGATCTAGACTAGGTAGGTTCCGACAGACTCTTGACTGATCGACTGATGTTAGATTATTCTTGAAAAAAAAAACAATAATAATAATATTGCTTTTTTTTTTTTTTTTTTTTTTTTTTTTTTTTTTTTTTTTTTAATGCTTTGGAATCCTCTAATTTTGTGTAGAATGTAGTCTCAAGGATTTAGTAATAATTTGAATGAAAAAAAAAGATTAATTAATATTGGGACATCATATATACTTCAAAAAAATTATATAAATTCAATAGACTAAAACCATAATTGATTTTTTTTTAATACTAAACACAACATCTAATGAATTTTTTTAATACTAACAAAAGATAATATCGTGGCAAGTATAACATACGTGTAATCCAAGTAAATTAATCAAATCATGATTAATAAATTAAGATTAATTGGATTATTATATTTTTCATTTTCATGTATGGTTGAGAGTGAAGTTCATGCTTAGTCAGATTCAATAAAAATATTGATAATTAAAATTTATCACTTACTTGTAACATTTTTTTATATTAATATACTAATAAAAAAAATCCTCAAAAATAAATAATTGGTGTTGAATTAAGTAATGGGTAATCATTTTAATAGTAGCTTTCATTTTTGATGTCTTGCCGTTCACGTTTCGATACATCTCTCTACCTTGTTGAATAATCAATTTTGTGACTTCAGAGGAAATAAATTTTCGATATATAATTTATTTTTATTTTTTTGAAATCCAACACCAATTAAGTCTGTAATCTACTAAAATTTGAAGAGATCAACCGCTATACACACAATCTAGAATACAACTAATATCGATATTCATATTGCGCATATATAGAGTATTATTTTGGAATGTATGGTGTTGATAAAATTCAAATACTATGCATGTTGATCATTGAAAATTTGAAACGAGAAACTTGTGATGATTGTGGGGACTCAAATGATCTCAAATCTATAGTCAAATGATCAAATTATGATACCATGTTAATTTAAGTAATTAATAATGAATACTAAAAGAACAAAAGAGTCCGACAAAATAATACACTTCTAACTTTTCATTCTTGACTGGTAGATGAAACTCATGAGTCATGAAACACATTTTTAATAAACTCATCGTTTAGTAGGCAATCATATTGGATTGAAGTTTTTTTTTTTTTTTTTTTTCATCACCGTGATTGTAGTGGTTAATTTCGTCGATTGATCCCAGTAAATCTCTGATCATATATTCTACCCCCCTTCAATCTAAAAACAGTCATTATATGTAATGTGAGGATTATAAACGAAAGATGATTAATGAGAAAGTGAGATTAGAAAAACCGAAAGATGATTAAGGAAAGATGTTTTTTTTTTTTTTTTTTTCAAGTATTATTGCACCAGCCATGCTTTTCACGGTGTGTTTGTTCAATTAATATTACAACAATGAACAAAGTAGGTCTTGAAAACAAATATATATTCAAAATGAAATTTATTAAGATGAGGATTTCTCTTATAACGTGTATTAATTTCTAAGTTAAAAGATAAAATTGTATACTCCAAAGATATAAAACAATAATTTTATCTTTTAATAATATTTAAATATAGTAAAAAAAGAAAAAGAAAAAGAAAAGAAATGCATCACTTTAACAAAATGAGATGCACTACAAGTGCCACAATTCTTATTTAGTGTGGATGTTCAAATTTTGAAAAAGTATGAATGTTACTTACAAAATTTACGTTATAGTATCTCAAAATTTGATTTAAAGTTATATTAAAAAAAAAAAATTCCATGCAAATTCATGTCAAACATTTTTTTTAAAAAAAATCATTACAATATTTCAAAATTGGAAAGGGTATGACTCGAACCCATAATATCATAGACACAACCCCATCTTATCAAACTAGTTCAAACTTTAAAATGATATATAAACAGTAATAACTTTTATATATGTAGTGACAAACAATATGCCTTATACTTTGTGAGATAAATAGTTTTGTTGTGCCACAAAATGGTAACTTTTGATCAACCTACTAAGAGACCGGGTTCCATTTACTTCCAAAGACTGGTAGCTAGGGATCAATTCAATCGACATACGACTTCCCATTACTGTGTATCCATCCGATGAACGATCGTGGAATGTTTAAAGTAATGGTGGGCTCACTACGAGCTGAGTAAGCTTTTTGTTTAGCTTGAGGACAAGTATAAGCCGCTACGTGCATGAGAATACAAGTGAAATTTCGCATCTTGTAATTAATTATATTTATATAAAAGACAATACAAGTGAAATTTCACATCTTGTAATTAATTGTATTTATATAAAAGACATCACATCGATCTCACACGTTATTTTATTTTATTTTTAATCTTAAATTATCAAGTATGATAAGCATTTTTACAACAATTATCAGATTTAATATTTAAAATATCATACGAAAAATTGTACAAAGCATTGTATCTATAACCTACGGGTAATATATACAGAGGAAACTTTTCTCTTCGGTGCGCATGTAACAATAAATTAATATCATTGCATTGCATGTGAATCATTGGATTCAATTGCTTTGACTCGATCTGTATGTACTTGTTGGTGGTTATCCATAATCTATAGCATACATGCAATGCACTGATGTATTTTATATCAATACATACTGAGGAGAAAATAACAATATATATTGAAAAAAAATAAAAAACAATACACAATAATGTCAATTGAACACACACACACATATATATATATACACATACACAAACGGTTTTTCTCTCCTCAGTATGAACTGATTTTATTTATATCAATTTCACAACTATCAACCATTGGATCTGTAGGGTGTGCAACCAAAGTCCCACATTGGTTAGACATGGGATGATCTTGGGTATATAAATATGGAAACAACCTTCATTGGTAGGGACATACCTATGTGGGGACTAGAGCCCACCCTACCCCCTGAAAAAATAACAAAGAAATTATTTTTAATTAATTAAATAATTAATTTAAATTCCTAATCAGAGTAAAAAAATAATTTTTCTTTCCTTATTTCTCCCCATTCTTCAAAATTGGTTCAATCTATTTATCAACATCAACATTTAGATATGTTTGAGTGAATATTATGGTTTTAAATATTTTATTTTGTTACTTTAAAAAAAATCTTTTAAAAAAATATTTTTGTTGTTGTTGAAATTTTAGGGCTATTGTTAAATATAGATAGATAATGAGATTTTAGGAGTAATCCAATTTTAAATTTACAAAGTAACGATACTGTTAAATGAATTTCATTAAATTTCTCAAAACATTGTATTAGTATATTTCGAATGAATCAAACTAATATAAAAATATTTTATAATTTAATTTGTTTCGCATTTGCATTTTATGTTTCTCTTATACTTTAATTTGATTTTTTTTAAATAAAATAAAATTTTATAACGTATTTATTTAGAATATACATTTTACAGAGACGTCTCACTATGTCCTCATAACTAGGTGATGTCAATGTTCAGTAAAAAAAAATAAAAATAAATAAAAATAAAAAATAAATTCTAGCCTACCCTAGTCTTCAATCCTGATTACGTCCCTGTCCATTGGTATGAGACCTTCAGGGAAGTGTCCCAAGCACAAATCTGTGCGGGTTTAAGCCCAAATCGGACAATATCATACCAATGTGGAGAATGTGAATTCCATATTTATAACTGGATTCACATACTTCAACTTAGTCGAAGTATTCTTAAACTTAATCATGAGGAGAGAAATATATATATATATATATATTGAACAAAAACACGAAAATAATACACAATGTAATGTCAATATAATATATATCCAAACCAAACCGATAAAATCAAACTAACTCTCCACTAACTCTGCACTATCTCTAAACAAAAACACAGAAAGATGAAGGAATAATATTCAACCGAACATATAAATATATATATATATATATCGAACAGATAAAATCAAAGCTCACTCTCCATCGTTTGGTTTCTACAAATAAAACAGTGTCATGTTTTAATGGTCAATTTATAACTGTTAATTATTTATTTCAGCTGCTGATGATACAAATTAATCTGAGTTCGGCACCTGCTTTAACGGCCGTAGTAATAGTGATAGGACATGCAAGTCATTGAATTACTGAAACAGTAGTCATTAATATTTCAGAATCGTCACTATCATAGACCATTTCATGATTGGAAATGATCAAACAAACCAATACAGTGATCATATGAAATCATCAAGTAGTCAGGCTTTGATGATCACAAATTCAATCACAGCTAGCTGGCTTGTGACTAATATGGCAATTCGTTTTTGTATAGAATTCCCAATGTTTTCGGTATGCTTTATTTAATTTCCAACCAAGAAATAAATATTCATAAAATCAATACATATTCTTTAGATAAGATAAGATAATTTATGCCGAGATATATAATCAAATGAAATCAGATTTTTTGTCTAGGAATATTTTTGATTTATGAAACTTTGTTGTAAAAGAGAAAGAGAGGTTAAATTTAATTGCCAGGATGCTTTTGATCAAGAAATATATATATATATATATATATAATGGATCCTCATTTAAACACAAGATAAGGTGTTGAGATTTTAATAGAAAAAATATTATACAAATTTGAATAATGGATTTTTTTAATATCAGAATATAACTCTTAACTTGAACTTCTACAATGTTATGAAATCGAATACCCAAAGAAAAAAAAATATATAGAATCTCGCACCTAATAATTTTTGATTATATATATATAAGAAATTAAACAAATCTAATTATATACACACTATCAACAACAAATCTAAGGAATGTGTGTTGGTTAGGATTTATTATTATTTTTTTCATTCATAATTTTAGCAACAGCCAGGTCTAAACTTTAGAAGTTTGGATCCTCCAGCATTCTAACTTTTTGTTGTGATGTTTTTATAAACTACTTAAGTTTGAATGAAAGCTTATTTATAAGTGAGAAAAAAATAATTATAAATCATATGTAATTAATGTTTTTAATACTTAAATGTCAATTGATAAAGAAAAAACCTGATTAGAAAAGAATTCGAACTTAAACTCTAGATGAAGCTTGTAGAGGAGTGGGATCATTCTCCTTCAAAAGTCAACACAACTTAGATAAGAGAAACCAAGGAGTCGGTTGTTTTTTTAATCTGAAGACCTAATGGAATAATATGTTTTTTTTTTTTATATATTTATTTTATTTTTAATTGCATCTAAATATAGTGTCAATTTGTTTGTTTCTTAAAGAAAAAATTGTTAATTTGACATTTATATTTTTCTTACTGTTAATTGCTATGTATTTTCATTTGATATGGTACAAAAAGCTTAATAAATAATTAAATAAAAGGGAAAGTATCATTTTCCCCTCGATCTATATTTTGATCTATTAGTAAATCTCCCTTCCGGTTTTCCTCCTGAAACTTAAAGTATTCGCCATATATATTCTCCCATTTTCGTTAGATTTTCCGTAAAAAAATTTAATTTTTACGTTGAAAGACATATTTACCCTTCATTAATTGCGTATAAATGGGTTTGAAAAAAAATTAATCAATTTTTTTTTTCTTAAATGCATCTCCATCATCCATCTAAATGATGGATTCAGATGGATGATGGAGATTAAAAGAAAAATAAATGATGATGAAGATCCAGATTGGTTCCCAGACTCTTGACTTGTAATATTTAATTATTTTATCAGTGTTATATTTTTGACTAATTTTATTTTTGATTCCAAGACTTTCAAATCAGAACAAATTTCTATTAATAATTGTTTATAGACAACAAGACAGAATGGCCCATACCACATAAAAGGTTTTTTTTTTTTTTTTTTTTTTTTTTTTTTTCATCTCTAATTTTCTATCAATATATATATAGATAGCGACAAATTAAAAGATTAGGTTATACAGCTTTTGTCATTTGTCACCCTCATATCAAGGATTTTGGCTCCATACAAACTCTAAAAAGATGTAATCATAAAAATAAATTAAATTAGAAAAAAGTATATTTATTGATCCAAGACAAAGTTCTTTCAGTTCACTTATAAGTAAATCTAATTATTATTATTAAAAATAAAAAATAAAAAAAAATAAAAAAAATAAAAAAAAAAACCGAAAGATCCCATCTATTTGAGAGTGTTTTACCTATTTGGAATGACTAAATAATTAATTTGATGATAAAACATATATAACAAACAAATTTTGAAAGTAAAGTTGTGGCCTGTGGGTAGTATTTTGGACTGTGTTTTCCGGTAGATATCAGATTGTTGTTGCATTTAAAAAAAAAAAAAAAAAAACTAATAATAATGTTTTTTTTAAGGCTTTGTAATCCTCTAGATTTTGTGTAGAATGCATTCTCATTTAGTACTAATTTGAAAGCAAAAATCAATATTGGACATCAGATATACTTCAAAAAATAATATTAATTCAATAGACTAAAACAGTAAAACCATTATTATTATTATTATTTTTAACAAAAGGAAAAATCGTAGCTAGTATTATATACGTGCAATCCAAGTAAATTAATCAAATCATGATTAAGAAATTAAGACTAATTGGATTATTATATTTTTCATTATCATGGTTATAAAATATATGTTGATAATTAAAATTTATCAGTAATTATCACATACTTTTAACATTTTTTTCTGTTAATAAACTAATAAAAAAATTCCTCAAAATTAAACAATTGGTGATGAATTAAGTAATATATATATGTGTATATATATATTTTTAAAGTATCTAGACCATATATTTTTTAAATCTTTTGCTATCAGTAGAATTCGAACCACATGATTTAAGTAATAGTAGCTTTGTTTTTTGATGTCTTGTGATTGACATTTTGGTGATGGGACCACAAAAATAGCTTTTTATACCCTATATACGTGCGTGTCAATTCTCAATAATTAATGTTAAGTAACATCACCTCTAATTAAGAATAAGACCTGTCATTCCACGTTAGTGGTGGGATATTCAAATCCCACCCTACTTATTTACAAGTATATTTAATGACTTTTAAGTCAGTGGCTCGAATCCTATCAATAATAAAAAATCTTAAAAAAATATATAGTCTAAATAGGTGGATATATATATCAAAAATAAAAAATAAAAAATTGTTATAAGGGTAAATATTCGGACGGTGTATATGTAGTGTTTGATTTCGAAAGGTATAGTGTAAACAATATGCTTACTGGAATGAGAAACTCTTGCTGATTGAGGGGACTCAAATTATCTCAAATCTATAGTAAAATCAACTTATGATATGTCCTGTTAATTATAGTAATGAATACCTTGTTTTACTGTCTTGTTTTTTTTTCAAAAAAATAATAATAATAATAAAAAATATATATATATATATATAAAATAAAACACCACCTATATAGTAAAATCAACTTATGATATAGGGTTAATTGCACTAAAGCACCCTGAGTTTATATCTTTAGACAAAATATCAGCATGTTTCAAAAATTCAACACAAACTTACCCAACCTTTAACTTTAATGGTTGACCAATCAAATAAATGAAAGGACGAATTTGTCCTTGCCACATCATCCAACATAAACTTATTTATTAAGAAAATTAAATTAGTTAAACAAATAAAAATAAAAACAAAATGCAAGAAATACATCCTCATCTCCAACATCATCAACAATTCCATCCTCATCTCCAACATCATCAAAAACTCCATCCTAATCTCAAACTTATCTATGAAACCTTTAACACAACACTAACTCAAAAAACTCAACAAAAATAGTAGTAAAAAAAAAAAATCCAAATAATCGAAAAAAAATGGTGGAGCATGCATGGCTGATATTATACTTGTATATATCTCAAATTTGACATTTCATTTCACATATTGTAAGTTATGTCCAGATTTTGTTGTAGTCCATCATCCATGACCTAATAATTAAACAAGATGATGAAAACAGAAGTCAGAAACGTAACTCTGAATTATAAAATGATGAACAGTACTAGCTTTTTATTATAATTAAACTATATACTAATAATCTATTATAGAAGGAAAAATTTTGGACGTGTTTTATACTGTATATATGTAGTGACAAACAATATATATGCCTACTTTGTGAACTCATCATTAAGATCCGGATGTTTTAAGTTTTACTTTTATTAAAGAGAAATAATTTTGTAATGTGACAAAATGGCTTATCAATTGTAATAAACTAAAATCCCGCATGCAAAACTGAAATACGTATACATTTTTTTTCCCGACAATATCTATTAATTCGGGACCAGATATTTTTTTGAAAGCTTTCGTCATTGGTAGGATTCGAGCCACCGACCTGAGAGTTATTTGCCCAAGCCCCAAGCTTGTCCATCTACCAGCTGAGTTACGCCCCTATTGGCAATACGTATACATTTTTCACTGATTAATTGTGATTATATATGGTAAGATCCGTGGGACAATGTTCCCTATTCAGTTTATTCTCTTTTCTCTCTCCACTAAATTTTATAATTGTATTTAAATGATATGGATGTCAAAATAATCCGTAATAAAACCCGCAATGGGTATGAGGCGGCGATGGGTTTTATAATGCTATTTTTTTTTATTTAACTTTTTTCTTTCGATATTTATGTTTTAAAATGATTGAATTTTAGCAGATCACCTCTTAGTAGAGATGAGTGCATTTCAAAAAAAAAAAAAAATGATTGAATTCATTTTTTGGAATTACTTAATATATTGCGTAGAGGGGAGGAATTACTTAATATATTATATCATATTCATTGGGTTTTATATTTATTATTTTTATAAATAATTTTGATAAATTGATTAAATGAGATAAATTGGGTGGGGATGGGGAAAGCATACCACACTCTCCTTCATTCCGCTCCATTTATTGTGGGGTATTATTATATAATGAGTTTTCAAAAAAATAAATTGACAGAGTATGGGGAGGGCACCCCACCCCAAACCTGCTCCATTGCCATATATGATATATCCCTATTCAAATCTCTTTTCTCTTTTCTCTTTTCATTTTTCTCTCTCCTTTTAATTTTTTAATTTTTTTTCTTCTTTTTTATAGACGTTTTTTTTTTTTTTTCACACAAAAAATGTGCAGTTAGGGTATCGTATATCTAAAACCTAACAATTATATAAATATATAGAACAAAAAAAACAAAAATAATATGCAATAATGTCAAAAAAGAAAATAAAAATCAAAGCTAACGGTCCATCATTTCTGAACAAAAGCAAAATCAACCGAACATATATACATCCAAACAGAAAATCAAAGCTCACTGATCTCCATCGTGGTTTCTACAACAAACCATTTACTAATGGAGTGTCAGCCGCTGATACAAAATACAGAGTTGCTTTAATGAAACTTTTTTTTTTTTTTTGAAAAGCAAAGAGCTTTAATGGAAAGACTTTGAAGTAGAGAAAGAAAGAACAAAAGAAGTAAAGGTAAAGTAAGAACAGAGAAGATTTGAGAGAGAATATTGCTCTCAGTGTTTTTGGATTTTCTTCGTATGTATTTCGTACATAAATACAGCAGAGGCTACATATTTATTTACAGAGGAAATCTTATCAGATTAGGTTCTAACAGAATCCTAATTTGGATGTGACGTGGCTCATCCAATGGACTACAATAGAGCTGATATCAGCTCATCTTTTGCTGTACAATAACATTTCTATTAAAATCTCAACGTTGTGATTAAGAGAAGATCTTTTTAAATACAAATGAGTAACGATAGGCTTTCCAAAAAATATTCCAAATTCATTCTCAAATGATGTAACATGTGAGTTGTCAACATCATTTTACTCACCATATATTCTCATGATTTACAGGATACATATCGACAACTCACATGCCTTAAATGTTTTTGATACTTAGTTACTTGATAAAAATAAATAAATAAAAAAGCTCGATCAGAATAGAATCTGAACTCAAACTCTAGATGAAGCTTGGAGAGGAGTGGGATATTTGTCTTTTAAAAGTCAACACAACTTAGCAAAGAGAAGCCAAGTTTTTGTTCTAAAAAAATTAGATACGATCTTATATTGAATTGGATTTTGATTAAGCTTGGAGAGGAGTGGGATACTTGTCTTCTAAATGTCAACACAACTTAGAAAGGAGAAGCCAAGTTTTTGTTCTAAAAAATTTAGATACGATCTTAATTCTTATATTGAATTGGATTTTGATTAATATAAATAATATTGTTTCATCTTTTAGTGTAGGATCGAGGAAACTGGATTATATGTAATATTAATATTATAAATGAATAATTCTGTAATTTGTCACATTAGTTGTTATTTAGTACATGGAGCAATATAATATACATAAAATACCAATTCCTCTAATCATGTAAATATTAATCTATGTAATTTTTTTTTTGGATAAATTGCAATAAGTACCCTATTCTTTCATTATTTCACACAAATATTCAACTTTTACTTAAATGATAGAAAAGTACTTTACTACATATTAAAAATGATTTTAAAGATAAACTTATAAATATAAGCTCACATCAGCATTTTCAGCTAAGAAGAATTTCACATCATCATCGTTGACAGGGGCGTACCCAGGATTTTTTGATAGGGTGGGCTAAAACAAAAGTGTATATATATAAGTAATAATAATAATAAAACTTCTATGGTACTAGAAAATTTCATTAAAAAAAAAAAAAAAACCAAAATCAAAGTGATTGAGTGATGGAGTGACGAGATGAGGTTGGTCCGGTGGTAAACCTATCACATCTAGGTCACGAGGCTTCTTTTAAAAAAAAACCTGGATTTATGTACTTTGTCAAATAAATAAAAAACGATTGAGAGAATTATTAATGAGTAATACTATACAACCCTAATAATTAATCTAAAATTTAACCTAAATGATATGATAAGTGAGTTGTTATCACCATAAAATTCATGGAATGATGTGGTTAATAAAAAAAGAACATTGTTTGGGTACTTACCCCACTAATGAAGTGTTGCCATATGGCTTTTTTTTTTTTTTAGAATACAAGAAGATAAATGTAAAAAGCAAAAGAAAAAAGCCACGTGGCAATACCCTATTTGTGGGGTCAGTACGTACCTTGGTTATTGACTCAGTACCCAAGCAATTTTCATAAAAAAGAAACCACTTTACATATCATTTGGGTTGATTTTTTAGGTTAATTGTTGAGTTTTCTAATGTTAATGATTATTAATTAATGGAAAGTGAGAGAGAATTGGAACACACGTGTTAACTGGGAAGAGATGAGAATAGAACGTGTGTGTGAGAAATGGTGAAACGGAGAAATAGAGAAAGTGTGGGAGAGAACTGGGATTCAGAAATATATATATATAAAAGGATGTTGATGTGACATTTATGTGTCAGAAAAAGAGAAATTAATCTTATACTACTTTAACACTACTGCTACTGTTCTAACTCACCTAACTCACATGATCATTGTTGATTAAATTATGTAATTAATTTTTTTTAAAAAAAATTTAACAAAAAGCTGACCCGGGCAAAAAAAAAATTTAACAAAAAGCTGACCCGGGCTACAGCCCGGGTTAGCCCCCTCTATCGTCCGCCCCTGATCGTTGACAATCTTAATGGGTGGTATAGCCTCTGGTGCAGCATAATTGAATTCCATTTTGATGTTAACTTTAGAAGGATCCACTTCAATAATGCCACATACAGTTTCAAGCAATACTTGATAGGATGTTTCCCTTAGCAATGTAAAAATGGAATATCATTATCTGTCAATACCACAATACATTTGGTAATGTGTAAGGGTAATTTATTAATTTTTAACTGCGAGCCAAAACCACAGTAGTATCAACAGAGATCAACAAAGTCAAAGCTTGTACTTTCAACAAATACTCATTACATGTCAATATCACAAAATTTATATTGACATGTAAATAATTTATAAATAAACCCTACTTAATGTTAAAAATACTATTTCTTTAAGTTTATAATATTTTATTTTTGTAAGTACACCCCACATACACCTATTTTTGTTATCTAATCAATTTTATTATTATTTAAAATGTTGATAATTTATTTCTTTTTATTCAAATAAATATTTTCCAACTCCTAAATACAAAAAAGTATACTAAAATGAGTTATGTTTTGAGCTCATTTTGTTTATGGGTTGTAGATTAAAATAACAAAAATGAAAAAAAAGACAGTTACTATATATGTGAGTGTTTTGTTGATATATACTATATCAGTAATAATAAGGTAAGCGTCTAAGCGGTTCTGGAATATATATATATATATATAATCTAGGATCATGAGAGTTGTTTGATTTTTTTTAACAAACGTTTAATAAGAAAGCTAATTAATAATAATTGGTGGATGTATTTACAAAAGGTTTAGTTATTTTAGTAAGGTAATATTAGATTTTTAAAAGATGTTAATTTGAGGGTGTACATACTGTTTTTAAGGAATGCAGATATCGTGACTCATATTAGAATTGCATGATTGAAATGATTTAAGGGGTGACTCGAATCCGTAACCTCGTCTCGTTTCTTTTTACTGGCTTTAATAGAAGGGTTTCGACAAGTAGTTTTTGCTTCGACAATCATTTTATACTAATAATTGTTTTTTTTTTTTTTTTTTTTTTTTTTCAAGTTTCTTTATAAAGGGATTATTATTTGGGATTGTAATTTTGAACCAAAATCTTTTGGAAATAAGAAAAGAGATTGTCAAATCCAATTTTGGTTTTATTTATTTGGCGTGACAAACGGGGCATAAACGGTGTGTAGCAGCTTTAGTCCTGAGCACTTGGACGTGCATTCTATGTACGGACAAACAACGCCTACCATACAAAGATAGGAAAAAATCCTCAGCTTTCTAATTTCCGCAGACAAAAATCTGCCAGAGAAACTCATATTCACATGCCCAGAGAAAAAAAATAAAAAATAAATATGATATAAATGTGTGATGATTTGAGGGTTTCTTTTGCATGTAATGTGCGTTTTGTTGTTTAGTATATATAGATATGTATGTGGAGTTCTACTAAGAGTCAACAAAGAAAGACAATACCTTCAAAGCTTCAACAATGGCTTTCTTGGGGAGCTCACTTGGTATCTCTTTCTCTCTCTTTCTCTCTGTGTGTGTTTATGTTTTGGTGGGTTTGTTTGTATCTTCTCTTATTCAAATCTTTGTATGACAATTTATTGTTTCTTTGTATGTTTTTGCTGTTCTATATATGTTCAAAAGATTGTAAAATGACAAAATAAATCAAATGATTTTATTATTGCTAATTTGAATACATAACAACACTTTCTATTTGCTTTTTTTACATAGTTTTTGATAATACAAAAAAATTTCTCTGTGTAAAGGGAAAGAATACTGTTTGTGGGATGTTTTGATGTAACATGAGTGAATATATACTTCATTTTGCTGCTTCTAAATTTCATTAACCATCAATTGATGAGTTGTGTAAATCAAAATTGTAAATTTCTTGCCATTTCAAGAGAAAAAATATGAAATACAACCCTTTGATTTTCTCTTTGATTATATTCTTTCTTTTTATTATTATTAATTCTGTTTTTTCTCTGTTTCTATGAATTTACAGGGGAGTTCTCTTGGATATGTGGTAGGGGTGAACTTGATTTGGGTTCTTTTTGCATTCAAAGAGCCATCATAGATGTTATAAATCTAGTGTTTCTCTGTGTTTTCTATCTGTCTTTGCTTGTAGGTTCTATAAAAACACATCGCATTAGTGAGAGTCATAGAAGGAATTGGTTTTCTGTAGTTGTTTCAATCTGTTGTGCTCTTGTTAGTATTGCATATTTTGGTAATGGTTTGTGGATTCTTATATCCAAAACCGATGGATTCGATGATACTTTGAGTTGGTTGAGTTACATCATTAGAGGACTGATTTGGATCTCCTTGGCATTTTCACTGCTTGTTAAAAGGTCTAAATGGATCAAAATTCTTGTCTCTCTTTGGTGGGTTTCCTTTTCTTTATTAGTTTGTGCTCTTAGTGTAGAAATCTTGGCAAAAACACGTAGCATTCGAGTTTTCGACATCTTGCCATTGCCTGTGAACCTTTTATTGCTCTTATGTGCTTTTAGAAACACCAGTCATGTCGAACTAACCGAAGATAACGGTCTGTCTGAACCTCTATTAGTTGAAAAAGCTGAAAAAAACCAAACAAAACTAGGCAACTGTAGTTTCCTTAGCAAATTGACATTTTCTTGGATCAATCCTTTGCTTTCTTTAGGTTACTCAAAACCATTAGTTTTAGAAGACATTCCTTCCCTAGTTCCTCAAGACGAAGCCGATTTAGCTTACCAGAAGTTTGCTCATGCTTGGGATTCTCTCGTAAGAGAGAAGAAGTCAAATGATACCGGGAACTTGGTTCTTCGAGCCATAAGAAAAGTTTACTTGAAAGAAAATATATTTATAGCGAGTTGTGCATTGCTTAGGACTATTGCTGTCGTAGTTCTTCCTCTATTGCTCTATGCTTTTGTTAACTATTCCAACCGCGATGAGGACAATCTGCGCGAAGGTCTCGCTATTGTGGGGTGTCTGATAATTACCAAGGTTGTTGAGTCATTGTCTCAGAGGCATTCTTACTTTCATTCAAGGAGGTCGGGAATGAGGATGAGATCGGCTTTAATGGTGGCAATCTATAAGAAGCAGCTAAAGCTATCTAGTTTGGGAAGGAAAAGGCACTCAACCGGGGAGATTGTGAATTATATCGCGGTTGATGCCTATCGAATGGGAGAGTTCCCTTGGTGGTTCCATTCAACATGGAGTTTTACATTGCAACTCTTTTTGGCCATTGCTGTCCTTTTTGGGGTCGTTGGTCTTGGTGCTCTTCCGGGTTTGATCCCCCTCCTCATTTGTGGTCTCCTTAACGTGCCATTTGCAAGGATACTACAGAAGTGTCAATCTGAAATCATGATTGCTCAGGATGAGAGACTCAGGTCCACTTCTGAGATCCTAAACAGTATGAAGATTATAAAGTTGCAATCATGGGAAGAGAAGTTTAAGAACTTGATTGAGTCTTGCCGTGAAAAAGAATTCAAATGGTTGTCTGAAGCACAGTTTAAAAAGGCTTATGGTACAGTCCTGTATTGGATGTCTCCAACTATTATCTCATCGGTCATCTTCTTGGGATGTGCTCTATTTAAAAGTGCCCCGCTGAATGCTAGCACCATATTCACAGTTCTTGCGACACTGAGGAGCATGGGAGAACCTGTCAGAATGATCCCTGAGGCTCTTTCCGTTATGATTCAAGTCAAGGTCTCATTCGATAGGATTAACAAATTCTTGCTTGATGATGAGCTCAAGAACGATGATGTGAGGAGAATTTCGATGCAGAAATCAGACAGAAGTGTAAAAATACAGGAAGGCAATTTCAGTTGGGATCCAGAGCTCACAATTCCAACTTTGAGAGATGTAAATCTAGAAGTGAAATGGGGGCAAAAGATTGCAGTTTGCGGGTCAGTTGGGGCTGGGAAGTCATCACTCTTGTATGCCATACTTGGAGAAATACCGAAAATTTCAGGGACTGTGAGTTACACTCTATTAGTCAGTTACATTTTCATCTCATAAGTTTGTGTCACTAATTTTAGAATATAATTCCTTTGATGCCGTCAAACAGGTTAATGTCTACGGGTCCATTGCTTATGTATCTCAAAATTCTTGGATCCAAAGTGGAACCATTCAGGAGAATATACTCTACGGGAAGCCAATGGACAAGGACAGATACGATAAGGCTGTAAAAGCAAGCGCTTTAGATAAGGACATCAATAGTTTTGACCATGGTGATCTAACAGAAATAGGTCAGCGAGGGCTTAACATGAGTGGAGGACAGAAACAGAGGATTCAACTCGCTCGAGCTGTCTATAACGATGCTGATATCTATCTCCTTGATGATCCTTTCAGTGCGGTTGATGCACATACGGCTGCAACCCTGTTCAATGTAAGAAAAAACAAGTTCTAGTTTGTTTATAAGAATAAAATTCAACATGATAAACAGTTATAGTTTACATCAGTTGGGTGATCTGATTGCAGGACTGTGTGATGACTGCCTTAGGAACGAAGACAGTCATTCTAGTGACTCATCAAGTTGAATTTCTCTCTGAAGTTGATAAAATTCTGGTAAACTTTACAACTCATCATGCATTATTCAGTGACTAGTAAATTTATTTCAATCATTCATACAAGTATGGTCTTGATTTATCATAGGTTTTGGAAGGCGGAAAAGTTACTCAATCGGGAAGTTATCAAGAGCTCTTGTTGGCAGGGACAGCCTTTGAACAGCTTGTGAATGCTCATAGAGATGCAGTGACAGTATTAGGTCCTTCAAATAATGAAGGCCAAGAAGAAGCTCAAAAAGTCGACAAGGACCAGATTGTTAGGCCAGCTGAGCATAGTAGAACTTACCTGGTTAAAGAAAACAGTGAAGGTGAGATTTCTGCGAAGGGTTTACCAGGAATACAACTAACAGAAGAAGAGGAAAAGGGAACCGGTGATGTTGGCTGGAAGCCATTCTTGGATTATCTCCTTGTGTCAAAAGGAACTCTTGTTCTATGTTTAGGCATATTGGCTCAGTGTGGTTTTGTCTTCCTTCAAGCTGCTTCGACTTATTGGCTAGCATATGCCATTCAAATTCCTAATGTCACTAGTGGCCTATTAATCGGTGTTTACACTGGAGTTTCGACACTTAGTGCTGTCTTCGTATACTTTAGGTCCTTTTACGCTGCCCAGATGGGGCTAAAAGCTTCTAAAGCCTTCTTCTCAGGTTTTATGAATTCGATTTTTAAAGCTCCCATGCTTTTCTTCGACTCTACTCCTGTTGGCCGGATTCTGACCCGGGTAATACTCTCTTAGTTATTTGCCATATAACTGTATTCTCCTGTAAATTCATCAGCTTAAAATTCATATGTTAATATTGTTATTTTCCAGGCTTCATCAGATTTGAGTGTTCTGGATTTCGACATACCTTTCTCCATCCTCTTTGTGGTTGCTGCCAGTGTTGAACTTTTAGCTACAATTGGAATTATGACCTTTGTTACATGGCAAGTTCTCATTGTAGCAGTTCTTGCAATGGTTGCAGTAAAATATGTCCAGGTACATACACTTTTTAATACTTTGAGTTCTTCACGTATCTCACTTTCACTAATACGAGAAAAGAGTTGAGTTCCATGTCATCTTATTTCGTTCTTTTATCACTGAAGGAATATTATATAGCAACTGCCAGGGAGTTGATCAGAATCAATGGAACGACAAAAGCTCCAGTAATGAATTATACAGCTGAGACATCACTTGGAGTAGTCACAATAAGAGCCTTCAACATGGTGGATAGGTTCTTCCAAAACTACCTAAAGCTTGTCGATACAGATGCCGTACTTTTCTTCCATTCTAATGGCGTCATGGAGTGGCTTGTTCTAAGAATCGAGGCAATTCAAAATTTGACTCTATTCACTGCTGCTCTTCTCCTTGTTTTAATGCCGAAGGGCTACGTAGCTCCAGGTAATTAACATTAATTCATCAAAACCTATTCATTTCTAATACTATGCATTTCCAAATTGTTGAAATATATTGATTCTTTTTCTCCTGTTTGCAGGGCTTGTTGGACTTTCTCTTTCCTACGCTTTTTCGCTAACAGGCACCCAAGTTTTCATGAGTCGATGGTATTGCTACTTGTCAAACTATATTATTTCAGTTGAACGAATAAAACAGTTCATGAACATACCACCGGAGCCTCCAGCTATCGTGGAAGACAACAGGCCACCGTCTTCTTGGCCTTCTAAGGGAAGGATAGAGCTGCAGGAACTGAAGGTATGCATGTTACATAATGAAGTTGATATCTCAAGTGAAAAATGTTTCAATAACCCCATTTTAGAACATTTTGAGATATGTTATATGATATTCAAGTGAGCTTACAGATCACTCGATCATGCATATATTATAATTACCCATAGAGAATATGCAGGGAGACTTACAATTCAATTACTCTTTTTCTGTTCGGTTACAGATCAGATACCGGCCAAATGCTCCATTAGTACTCAAGGGAATCACTTGCACATTCAATGAAGGGACTAGAGTAGGAGTTGTGGGAAGAACTGGAAGTGGAAAAACGACACTTATAAGCGCCTTGTTCCGTTTGGTTGAGCCTGCAAGTGGTAGAATTCTGATAGATCAACTTGACATTTGTTCCTTGGGATTAAAAGATTTGAGATTGAAGCTCAGCATCATCCCTCAAGAACCAACTCTTTTTCGGGGAAGTGTTCGAACCAACTTGGACCCTCTAGGCCTCTACACCGATGATGAAATATGGAAGGTGAACCCATCAACTCTATCCAAAAAAAATTATCATGTCGATTATCGATTCTTAATTACACATATTATATGCCTTTGATTTGTGCAGGCTCTAGAGAAGTGTCAGCTCAAGACAACAATCAGCAGCCTACCAAATAAGCTAGACTCATCTGGTAAGTTAAATTTCTATAAGATTGTTTTATTTGCATTGAATGCCTACTGATTTCTGGTTGGTTAAGCAGTGAGTGATGAGGGTGAAAACTGGAGTGCCGGGCAGCGGCAACTGTTTTGCCTTGGAAGAGTCCTCCTTAAAAGGAACAGAATTCTAGTTCTGGATGAAGCTACTGCTTCGATTGATTCTGCAACAGATGCTATTTTACAGAGAATTATCAGGCAGGAGTTCTCTGGATGCACCGTGATAACTGTAGCTCACAGAGTGCCAACTGTTATCGATAGTGACATGGTCATGGTCCTCTCTTATGGTAAGCTTTCTTTTCTTACTTGAATCACATTCATTGAACACAAATGCATTAATTTCTTGCCTTAATGATCAAAGCCTTTTCCAGTCTATCAATACTATTGAATCCGAAAAGCCTTGTATTTGTTTGGATTGGCAGTGAAGATATGTAGCCCAATGATCCTCTCTAACCATGTGATACGAGTCTGGCATATTTGTAATAATTAATTCTCGAGTCAGGTTGGTCCTGAAAAAAAAAAAATCAGGACCGAAGTTATATAACGTTTTGGAACCGGTTCCATAACATTATGTAATTAAACATCTAGTTTCGTAATGTTGTTAAACAAGTTCCGAACTTCAGTCCTGAAAAATAAAATTTAGGACCAACCTGACCAGAGAACCATGTGGCATTTTTCAGTCCTGATCATCGGTAGTAAAAAACTTATGCTTCTAACATTGTGTAGATTTATGTTGATCATAAGATTTGATTTATTTTTAGGAAAATTGCTGGAATATGATGAACCTTCAAAGCTTATGGAGACCAAGTCCTCCTTTTCGAAGCTTGTAGCTGAATACTGGTCCAGTTGTAGGGGAAATTCCTATCAAAATTTGAGCAACATTATTGAGTGATTAAGAGCATGCATTTGGTAAGAGACATATCATACACTTCTTAATGGAATGGTGACTGAGCTCCATGTCTATAAGACTCAAAATTCTGCAAATTAAGTCCCAAAAATATTCTACATGAATCAGTAAAAAGTGGGCTCTAATTGGAATAAATAAACAATTTGGGGAAAAAAATCATGCTAAGTGTATCAATCATTTGGAACACAATGTATGTATGTTCCTTATTACATGTAAAGTGATATAATAGAGAATCATTACTAGACATAGATTCGACTCTGATTGTATTTTGTAAAAGCTTTATTGATCCTCTTTTTCGAAATGAGAAAATAGTTAATCTGCCACCTTCTATGTTTTCTTCATTTGGAGAAGCTCCAACTGCCTCCGCATGATCTGGAAGTAAACTTTCTTCACCTTTTCAACTTTCATCAAAATATCTCATACCCATTTTGCTGATGTTCTGTATGATCTTCTAAAAAACCAATGGATCCAAGAGATTAATTAAGGAAAAACCATGCCTTCATGTCCTTAATCATTACCAGGGTTTGTAAAATCGACATATCCACCGATATATCCATATTTTGGAGGGATCGATATCAAAACATGGGTAATATCTAATGTCTAGCAAATATCCGGTCGATTTCAAAATATATATAAAAATCTCCCGATATTTTCGAAGTATTGTGAATTTCATCCCGAAATCCAGGGATATTTTGCAAAATAAATAAATAAATAAATAAATAAATTATTGTTCAAATAATCTATATTGAAAATTATTTTAAAAGAAGCATTAACAAATTTATAAAATTTTCAAATACAATAGTCAATAGTATAATTACTGAAATAGAATTTTGCAAAGATTGTGAAAGCAATCTGATTTGCTTGTGTAAAACGTGTAAAACACAAAAACCCATGATTTTTATTAAAAAATTAAAAAAAAAAACAAAAAAGTACATCAATTATTCAAACAATCAAAGTACATAAATTATTCACATGCATACGTTTGAAAAGTAGTAAAATGAAATCAATGCATTTGAAAAAGTGAAATGCAATCAATACATTTGAAATAAAAAATCATCATGATGTATTATTTGCAGAGTTCCCGATATTTCTGAAATATTGTGAATATTATCTCGAAATCCAGGAATATTTTGCAAATTATTTTTTAAAAAAATAATCCTAAACACTTAAATTATTGTTCAAATAATCTATATTGAAAATTATTTTAAAAGAAGCATTATCGAATTTATAAAATTTTCAAACACAATAATCAATAGTATAATTACTAAAGTAGAATTGGGCAAAGATTGTGAAAACAATCTGATTTGATTGTGTAAAACGTGTAAAACACTAAAATCTATGATTTTTATTAAAAAATTAAAACAAAAAAACAAAAAGTACATCAATTATTCAAAGAATCAAAGTACAACAATTGTTCACATACACACGTTTGAAAAGTAGTAAAATGCATGTTCATCATTTTCACTTCAAATCATCTTCACTCTTCTCTTTCAAGTTTTCATCCTACACGGCTACACTATGCATAGCAAATTTTACATCACAATTCACAAGTTTCTTTTAAAATATTCATCAAATAAATAGGTACGTAAATGTTCACTTTGATGTTTTGTGGTATTGTTTCTAAAACTCATTAGAATTTCATATTTATAAATTGATCATATGTACAAAATTTAATTTTGTTTTGATAGGGAATTACATTGCATAAGATGTCTGGTACTAGAAATGATCCAGCATGGGAGTATTGCGAACCAATACCGAATAATAAAAATGGCACTATATGCACATTTTGCGGTCACATTATGCAAAGTGGGGGAATTATCCGGTTTAAATTTCATTTATCCGGTAAAGAGGTGTACAAAAGTGTAAAAGTATGCCCAAATGTGCCACCAGAAGTGAAAAAACTAATATCTCAATTGCAAAAAAAAAAAAAAAAAAAAAAAAAAAAAAAAAAAAAAAAAAAAAAACCTACAAATGAGATTGAGCAAATTCAACAAGAATTAAGGGGAAATTTGCTTGATACAGAAGAGGAAGAGGACATGTATCTTTATCCTGAAGATTTGCATCCTGATGAGCGAGATGATTATCGTTTTGCAATAGATGTATCCAAAGTATCTGAATGGCAAAGAGAACAAGTAGAAAGAATTTTTGGAGGGAGGTCAAAGAGAGGAGAGAGTTTAGGAGCTGGTGGTAGTAGCCAACCACCACAACAAGTACGTTGCACTCAAAGTGGATGAGAGCCGCGTTATAAACCTCCAGTTACACCTTTATTGTACAAATCATCAGGTGCAAAGCAAAAGAATATTAAAGATATGTTCAAGAGAGGTAGTATTAGAAAAATATTGGGGAGGCTAGTATCGAAGTTTTTTATTTATGATAATGTGCCCCCATATAAAACCGGTTCTCATCATTTTAAGAACATGATTATTGATGCTCAAGAATCAGGTATTTTTTTTTAAAAAATAATAATAATGCTTTTGAATTATTTTATTTGTTTTATTTTTTATCTCACAATTAAATTTAACATGCATGTGACTATAGGTGTTGAAGTTCAACCACCATCAGCATTTGAAGTTAGACATAAATACTTGGACATCGAGTACAAGGAAATGAAATAGTATGCTGATAACTTCAAAACAAAATGAGAGAAATATGGTTGCACCATAATGTGTGATGGGTGGACGGGACCGACAAGATTGTCGATAATTAATTTTATGGTGTATTGTAAAGGTCACACAATTTTCCTAAAATCTGTTGACGCATCTGACAAAATTAAAGATCATCAGTATATTTATGGATTGCTCATATATGTGGTGAAAGAGGTCGGTGAGAAGAACGTCATGCAAATTGTCACCGACAATGGCTCTGCATTTGTGAAAGCAGGTAAAAAATTGATGAAAAAATATTCTTTATTTTAGACTCCTTGTGCAGCACATTGTATAGATTTGATTTTTAAGGATATTGGAAAGAAGGACATTGTTGCATGTGTCATTCATGATGCTAGGGCTGTGACAAACTTTATATATAATCATGGATGGTTACTATCGCAAATGAGGGAGGTTTGTAAAGGGGAGATAGTGCGACCTGGTGCAACTCGATTTGTGACTAATCATATTGCCCTTGAGAGTTTTTTTTTTTTTTTTTTTTTTTTTTAAAAAGGAAAAAAAAAAAGACAAGTTTGAAACATAGCTACAAATCGATTGAGTTGAACCTCAAATGGAAAAAGAATAGAACGACTTATTTTAGATTCAGAGTTTTGGGATGCTTTTGTAGTTAAAATATATGAGCCACTATACCACATTCTGAGATTGGTTGATACCGAAGTTGTACCCACTATGCCTATCTTATATGAGTTAATGCATGTGATGAAAGATGCAGTAAAACAACAAAGAAGGAATACTAAATGGATACTAAACATTATACAAAATCAGTGGGATAAAATGCTTAATCACCCACTACATGCTATTAGGGATGGCCATTTTCTCCCGGGACCCCAAATCCCCGCTCCCTCATCCCCATTTGGGGATTTTTTTTTGGGGAAAAATGGGGAAATGGGGGGGGATGGGGATGAATTTTATCCCCAAATTGAAATGGGGATGGGGATGGGGAGGGGTCCCCCCATCCCCATTTCCCCATTTTCCCCAAAAAATTATGTAAATGGGGATGGGGATGGGGATGGGGATGGGGGAAGCTGCCCCCATCCCCATTTCCCCATTTCCCCCAAATATATAATATAATATATTAATATATATTTATTTTTATATTTTTATTATTTTTATTATTTCTATTATTTCTATTTTACTAACTATAAATACATATTTATAACTTAAAACCTAACTTATATAGGCAAAATGGGGGAATGGGGAAATGGGGGATCCGGGGGAAATGGGGAATCGGGGAAAAACGGGGAAAATTGGGGAAAATGGGGAAATGGGGATGGGGGTGGGGAGACCTCCCCCCAAATCTACCCCATCCCCATTTCCCCCAAATGGGGAAATGGGGGGGGTGTTTGGAAATTGGGGATGGGGATGGGGGGACCTATATCCATCCCCATTTCCCCATTGGCCATCCCTACATGCTATAGGTAAATTTTATTTCGGATTTTTTTTCATTCATAAATCATAATTAATATTTAGTATAGTATTTAATTATTTATACTAAAATTAATATTTTTTTTATTCTTCTAGCTTACTATTTGAACCCAAATTACCAATATAGAGACAATATTGGGGATAATTCAGATCTTTTGAAAGCTGTACATACTGTCTATTCGCAATTGGACCCTGAAGCTGCAGGGATTGCTAGTTTTGGAAATGAAGTAAAAAGTTACAACTTATAATCAATTTTATAATTTCAATATTATAATTTATTTGCATGAGAGTATTGTGTCATATACTCATATTTATATATTATTTACATACCGATCTCATGAGTCATGAATGTAGCTCATATACTTTAAGGATGGAAAGAAAAGTTTTAGTGAATGAGCAACCATAGCAGCTAGAAGCAAAATGCAACCAGATATATAAGTTTTATTACAAAAATCTATGTAATAATAATAAATAATAATATCATTGAAATGGTATTCATACTTATAATACTTAATAATTTTTTATTGTAGCTGATTGTTGGGTAATGTATGGAGATTGTGCTCCATCTTTGTGTGCAATAGTAGTTCGCGTATTGTCACAAATAGAATCATCTTCTGCTTGCGAAAGAAATTGGTCTACATTTGCTTTAATCCACACAAAACAAAGAAACTTTCTTGCCTATTCTAAGCTTGAACAACTTGTTTATTGTTATTATAATATGAAGTTGAAAATTAGGGATATGGCAGTTGAAAAAGATAAAGTAGATGAAACTGCTTCAAGTAGCCGTTGAAGCAGGGGACGACAATGAGAATCCTTTTTTTGACTGGGTTAGACCTGCCTATTTGGATGATGATGAGGGAAATCTTGATCCACAAATTGCTTCTCATGCTCGAGACATGAGAATAAATGTTGAACAAGTGATTAGAGAAGAAGTTGGTGTAGATCGTGGAGTTACTGTTAGCAGCTCTTCCGATGACCAACATATCTCTGATGGAAATAGTGGAGGAAAAGATGATGGAGATGATGGAGGAGGTTGGGATTCTGGTGCAAGAGGTTGTGATGCTGGTGTAACAAGTTAGGATGTTCGTGCCGGAGGTTGGGATGCTGGTGCAACAGGTTGGAATGCTAGTGCAACAGGTTGGGATGCTCATGCAGGTAATTGTGATCAAAATTGTGGTAGACAACATGGAGGAACAAGTCAGATTGATGAAGATTAGTTGAATATGTTTCTCTCCTTAATGAGTATGGACACAAAAAATAGTTCTTTGAGTGATTCGTAAACAAGGTCAGGTTCTCATGTACCATATTATGGTAGTTATGGTGGCTGCAGTATATTTGATTATCCTTCTCCACAAATGCCATATGCAATACCTATGCATGTAGATCAACAATATCCACTAAGTTGGGTAAATCCAAACTACCCAATTCATGGATCAGTTGAAAGAGATCAAGCAACATACGGATGACATATTAATAACTACCTTGAAAACTATGCTACCATGTTTTCCTGGGAAAATTATTGTTCGAATCAAGATAGAAATGTATCTTATGTATTTGAACCAGTAAGGAATTCATTTTGGTTTTAAATTTCAGACATGCAATGTATTATTATGTATGAATTATGATTTATGATAGAATCTTTGAAGTATAGAACTATATATATATATTTTAATGATAATTTTGTTTATTAAATATTTAATCTCTTTATATTGTATATAATATTGTAAAAGTGAAACAAAATATTATTCTATTAAGTACTCAATTTTAAAAATTATATACAGACTCTATCTATGTTATAATTTATAATAAACTCATAACTATACTAATTTATCGTTGAAATATGATTCATTTGATGTATAATTATTTGTTTAAGCTTGTCCTAAAGTTTCACAAAAAAATTCTAAACTTTAGATGTAAATATCCATCAACATTTTTTTAAATTTTTTACCAAATATCCACCGATATCGATAATATCCCAGATATATCCATAAAGTTAGAAGCTCGATATGGATACCGATACCGATATTTTATTCCTTGATCATTACTGCATCTACGGATTCTTTAATGTCTTTGTCAACAATGGTCAACAACTCCGTTATTATAGGGATGTCAAAATTACCCATTGGTCTGGGAACCTATGGGAACTCACCCCGTTAAGAGCGGGTTTAGGCCTACCATTTATGTTGTGGTATGAGGCAGATATTGCTTTCAATCCCTGATTTAATTTCGGTATGGTTATAGGATTTCACGTCCCCACCTCGCCTCACCCCGTTCTCGTACTCGTTATCATTATACAAATATATATATAGAGAGAGAGAGAGAAAACCAAAACTAACCATGGGAAATATTAAAAGTTTGTTACTAACCACTATTGAAACTTTAATTGTTAATAACCACTTTTTTAAAAAAAATTCAGTGTATGTCCGTAAATTACAAGAGTACCCCTAAAATTAGTTTTTTATTTTTTTTTTATTTTTAAATTTTATAAAAAACCTCAAACTTGAAATCATGGCTAAAAAATTGAATGTTGAAACTTGAAATCATGACTAAAATGAAATTAGAAACTTGAAATCATGCCTAAAATGAAATATGTGAAACTTGAAATCATTCTTAAAATGGAATATGTGAAACTTTATGTCCTTTCTTCCCCAATTTTCTTTCTCTCCCCGATCTGCCTATCGCCAGCATGATGGAGGGTCACCGAGCGCCGAGCAACAGCGACAGTGCCGTGCGCTGTTGGCTTCGTGAAGCAATAGCGCTCATGAAGCCAACAATGCACGGTGCTCTCCAGCGCTCGGCGACCCTCCATCACGCTGACGAGAGGCAAATCGGGGGGAGAGAGAGAGAAGCAGATTGGGGAGAGAGAGAGGCAGATCGGGGAGAGAGAGGCAAATCGGGGAGAGAGAGAGAGAGAAGCAGATCAGGGAGAGAGAGAGAGAGAGGCAGATCGGGGAGAGAGAGGCAAATCGGGGAGAGAGACTAGAGGAGAGATAAAGAAAAAAAAAGAGAAAAAAGAGAGAGAGAGAGCTGATTTGGGGTTTTTTATATGAGGGCTTTCCAATAATTTCTCAAAAACATGGTTATTAACAATTAAAATTTCGTTTGTGGTTAAAAACGAATTTCACATAATATATGTGGTCATTTTTTGTAATTTCCACATATATGTGTGTGTGTGTGTGTGTGTGTGTGTGTGTGTGTGTGTATTGAAGCACGTAATTAGTACTGGAATTAACATTAAGAAAATAGTATTGTGGCAACTGTCTTCAACCCTCTCTTTTTTTCCCTCCCACTAACATAATTTTCCCTCTTTTTTGTTTCATTTTTTTTCCTCCATTGAAACACTACTCCATTCCAGATCTTTATATATAATATACCTCCACACTATTATTTTCATATTATTCAATATTTTTAATATGATCTTTGTCAAAAAAAAAAAAAAAAGTTATTAAAAAAATACATTAATGAGATGGGATGGTATGAGGCAAAAAATCAATCCCCTAATGGAGAATCCCCGTACCCGCAACGTTTATTTTAAAGTGGGTATTCATTGAACAGTATTTCTCATACAAATTAGTATTGGGATGGTAATGGAAAATCCGTCCTCGACCTTTACCATTGACATCCAGGGGCGAAATTAGGGGGGGCCCACACACACACACCCACCAATGAAAATGCTCCAACTTTTAATTATGGAAAAAGTATGATATAATAATATATAGATGATAATATTAGTTTGATTCATCCTATTATTTTAATAAGAGTGTTGTTATTGGCACCCCCATTACTAAACTATTTAAGCCCCACTTTTTTTAAATTTTGATTTAATTATATAAAATTAAATGGTTTTATTAATTTTTTTGATTTATTTCTAGGATTACCCTTTTACTTATTTTTCAAACTTAATACACCCCATTTCTTTTTCAAAAAAATTAAAAATAAAAATACATTTCATCTCTAATCTTTATATATCGTTTTCTCACATCCATTTGCAATACTTGTTTTTCTTCTTATTATATGGTGAAACCATCTTTATTAGATGCAATTTTTTTTTCTTTAATCGATCGGATTGCTGGTGTTAGATTGTGAGTGTGATATTAATCGTTTGATGATTTATTTGAGTGACTGAGTTAGGGTTTTGATGTGGTTTCGTTTCGTCGGAGATTAGGTTTTCTTGGTTGCGATTTTTGGTGCGATTTCATTTTTTTTTATAAATAATATTAAACTAACTTTAGAAGATCCGAAATAAAATTTACAAAAGAATTGATAAAAATCATAATATGTCTGGATGATCTGAAAGAAAAAAAATAGCAAATATAGATCTAGAATTTGAAAAGAAAAACAAAACAAACATGTGAAACAATAAAATTAATAAATACTATGGGAAACATGAGATCGAGATCTAAAAGAAAATATAAACAAAAATAGTAAACATTTAGTGATTTGAAATAATCTATGTAATTAGGGTTTGAAATAAGGAAAGTGGGGTTTTATTATTTTTACTGTGTACAAGATTTTTTTAAGGGTTAATTGCACAAACATACCCTCTATTTATCTAATAAAGCAAATTTTCAAACAAATGTCATATTCAAACACTAACATCCCAATTGGAATGTGTTTGGGGTATGGAAAGTCAATAGTGCCCTTGCATAAAAGGGAGAGATTATTTTGGTGGATAAATTTAGAAACAACCTTGAATTTAATTGTAATTGTATAAATATTCACTTTTTTATAATAATTACATAAATATACCCTATAGTCAGTTGACTTTTGTTAATTTTAACCTTTAACCACATTTGTATCATGAAATGACTAAACTACCCTTGAAAACTTATTTATCTTTTCTTTTATTATTTAAATATATTAAAAAATATTTACTTAAAAAATTGAAAAAATCAGTACAATTTTTTTGTTGCTTTCTTTCTATCATTTTTTTTAAAACATAATCAGAACCCACAAAACTGGAAAAATGGCTATGTTTAGTGGGTTTTGATTGTGTTTAGTGAATTTTGTGGGTTTTGATTTTGTTGATTAAATGTAATTGTTGGTGAGTTTTGATTGTGTTAATGAAATGAAATTGTTTGTGGGTTGATGAGTATGAAATTGAATGTTTTGGTGATAAAGTTGGTTTTTGAAATTTGAAAATTTGGTGTTTGGGGACATGGAAAATGTAAAATAATAATAATAATAATAATAATAGAAAGAAAAAGAAAATAAAAGCAACAAAAAAAATGTACGATTTTTTCAATTTTTAAAGTATATATTTTTTAATATTTTTAAATAATAAAAGAAAAGATAAATAAGTTTTCAAGGGTAGGTTAGTCATTTCGGGATACAAATGTGGTTAAAGGTTAAAGTTAACAAAAGTCAAATGACGGTAGGGTATATTTATATAATTATTAGAAAAAAAATGAATATTTATACAATTACACCTAAATTCATGGTTGTTTGTGAAATTTACCTACCAAAATAACCTCTCCCTTTTACCCAATGACACTAATGACTTTCCATACCCCAAGCACATTCCAATTGAGATGTTTGTGTTTGAATAGGGAATTTGTTTGAAAATTTGCTTTATTTGATAAATAGAGGGAATGTTTGTGCAATTAACCTTTTTTTTTTTTATAAATAAAAATGGTATGTCTCTTGAAGTAATTTGATAAAGAAAAAAAAAAGAATAGTAAATAATTTTAAAAATGGGGTATAAATAGTTCAGCCTCTTTTAATAATAATAATTAATTAATAAATATATTTCCTATTTTATTGCCCATGATTGTAGACTACAAAATCAATTTTTTTTCCTTCCATGATTTTAATTTCCAATAAAAACTAATAATAATAAATAATTTCCTATTATTTCATACATTATTGTCTAGTCTAGTATACATTATTATTTAATATATTTTCACGGTAAAAAGCTTAGTAAATATTGGAGGCATAAATCTACGATACTCATTGTATATTGATACAATTTTTTGAGTTTTAATCTACATTATTTGTTAATTACAGAAAGAAAAAAAAAATTGATATTAGGTTCTAGATTATTTTTGAGATATAAAAAAGCGATAAATTACATATTAATTCACAATATTATATATATATATATATATATATTGTGACACTACCTTTAAGATTAAAGGGTATCACATTTTTTTTAACAACTTATTTCTTAAATATTAATATATTTGTCATGCTTAGCATTGAATATTAATTTTTATGTTGGCTCTCCAAAACCAAATTCCTGGCTTCGCCTCGGTTGACATCCCTATGCTATTCAAACAAAAGTTGTATTAGGACCCTCAAATACTTAAAATTCGTTTTTCCATTAATTGTTTGTGGCTGTAACGTATTATTGCTATTGCTAGAGGTAGCCATTTGTAATTTTCCACATAAATGTAAAGTAAAACGAACGGAAACCGGAAGCTAAAAAAATCTCTTTTTCATGTGTGCTTCCACTCCGGCTACTGTCCAGTTCTTCATGAGCTGAACACCGGTTGCCTGAGGTTTGAACTTCTCCGGCACCTCCTGAAGATTGTGGTTGGGGTGGTGACAACCCATTCTCCTACGGCAGCAACGGTGCTGAACGGTACGTCTGAAGACGATCTCCGTTGAAGACGATGCTTTGGAATAATCAGAAGGTAGGGACCTTGCTGCACACTTTCCCAGCGTTCGGCGGCGTGTGGCTAGTACGTGACAGAAACTTTCACCTTATTTTCTGTATTGATTTGATTCAATATTTTAAACAAAAGGGTATGGACAAGGGGGAATGCTATCTACCTTTCCCATTTGCCTTTCCCACTCATTGCTTGATACATACATATACATTTTTTCATTTAATAAAAAACTCTCACTTTTTGCTGTAAATCTTGTTTACGTCTTTACCTCTTATTAATGAAATGATAGAAGCAGCTATCAAGGGTGATGGGGTAAAGACATAAATAAGTTTTGCAGTAAAAAGTGAGAGCCATTTATTAAATGAAAAAGTGAACATGTGTCAAGTAATGAGTGGAAAAGGCAAATGGGAAAAGTATCCCTATCGACAAGTAGTTTTGGCTTCGACAATAATCATGCCAGAAATTATTTTCCTCGAGTTTCTTACAAAGTATTTTTTGTTGTTGTTGTTGTTGTCAGCGTGGCAAACGGGGTAGCAGCTTTAGTCCTGACTATTTGGACGTGCATTGCATTGCATTATATGTAGGGACAAACAATGACCACCATACAAAGCTTGGAAAAAGACATCAGCTTTCTATTTCTGCAGACCAAAATCTGCCAGAGAAACTCATGCTCAAAACATACACATAAAAAAAGGAAAAAATAAAAGTTATATAAATGTGTGATGATTTGAGGGTTTCTTTGCATGTAATCAGGGGCGAATCCAAAATTTTCTATCCAGTGGGGTTGAACTAAATACTAGTTATAAAATTTTTTAAACAACCTTAGTATGAAGATGAATTTCATTAATAAAATGTAAATACAGAATAAATCATGGGATATAATAAATTTAACCCCTCAAAATGTATATTCTAACAAATAAATAAAGTCAAGAAAGTAATATAATATAATATAAATACAATCAAAGAATTCTTGTAAATGTTGTCCCAAGATTGTTAAAAAAAAAATATGGGTGGAATAGAGTAAGATTGAAGAATTAAGAAAAATATTAGAGAGAAGAAGAAAAAAAAGAAGAAAAAAAAAACAAAGTGTGAATGTCTGATAGAGAAGAGTGGTGATGTGGTGGGATCTGTTAATAAAAAATAAAGGGACTTGTAAAAGTCAAAACTTGCACAGTTGCACTTGCGTTTGTAGAAATTTAATATACTATTGGGTCATGACTCATGATAATGTCTACATGCCTATATGATAACGTGGATCTCTTGTATAAGCTTTAGCTGTTTAGTTGTCTTGAGCCCTCTCTCTCTCTCTCTATATATATATATATATAGCTTCCCACATACAATTCCCCTGACATAACACTATGTACAAACAATTTTTTCAGTCTTTGGATCAAAATTCAAGGGCCGTTGTATATTCTCTCTTAGCCCACCACTTACGCAACAGCCTTTAGATTTTGATCCAAAAGCTGAAAATTTGGTTTGTACATAGTGTTATGTTAGGGAGTTTGTAGATGAGAAGCTATATATATATATATATAGTCTTTCTACTATCAGTTCGTCTTTATATAAAATATATCAGTACGAAGAATGTAGACCATAAATTATGGAGAAGTTTTGACAAATGCATACACTTTGAGTCAAAGTATGTAAATCTAATGGCCCACATTCTTCGTCCTGATATAAAAATATATCAGGACGAACTGACAGTAAAAAGACTATATATATACAATTTTTCTATTGTCAATTCGTCCTGATATAAAATATATCAAGACGAAGAATGTAGACCATAGATTATTGAAAAGTTTTGACAAATACATACATTTTAAGTTGAAATATATAAATCTAATGGTTCATATTTTTCATCATAATATATTTTATATCAGGACGAACTGACAATAGAAAAATTATATATATATATAATGTTATTGTATATGAGTTACATGTTATCACTTGGCTAAATTTAGTGCAATCGCATGTGAGTGCATTTGATCACATAGGAATTGATGTGATTGTACCAAAAAAAATGCATGATAACAATGGTGTCAATCAAATTTCTTAAAGTTGCACCATGCAATGTTACACACAAAGGCATCCCTATATATATATATATATAAGGGATTTAGATCATTTACTGATCTGATCTTTTTCCTGACCTTTTAAAAATATATGATTGGTTGTTGATAAAGTAGTTGTGGAAACCAATCACATTTTAACCACACATTCATAAATTAGTAGAGGATATCCAAATTCATATAAAAGAGAGAGAGCATAGAATGTTTCACACAGTCAAATTCTTTCTTTCTTTCCTTCTACTAAGAGTCAACAAAGAAAGAAAGAAACCACCTTCAGGCTTCAACAATGGCTTTCCTGGAAAGCTCACTTGGTATCTCTCTCTCTCTTTCTCTTTCTCTGTTTGTGTTTGTGTTTTTGTGGGTTTGTTTGTGCACTTGTTCTTGGTTTTTCTTCTTCTCTTATTCAAATCTTTGTATTTCCATTTATTGTTTCTTTGTATGTGTTTGCTGTTTTATGGACAAAAGGATTGTAAAATGACAAAATAAATCATATGATTTCATTATTGTTGATTTGGATATATAACAACACTTTCTATTTGCTTTTTTTTTTTACATAGTTCTTGATCAAGATTGTACACACACCTTGCTTGTATAGAGAGGAAGAGTACTGTTTGTGGGATGTTTTGATGTAACAGGAGTGAATATACTTCATTTTGCTGCTTCTACATACAACCCTTTGATCTTCTCTTTGATTATATTTTGGACAAAATATGCACAAATTTTCCAAGTTTTTGCGTTTCTAGCCTTTTTCTTTTTATTATTATTAATTCTGTTTTTCTCTGTTTCTATGAATTTGCAGGGGAGTTCTCTTGGATATGTGGTGGGGGTGAACTTGATTTGGGTTCTTTTTGCATTCAAAGAGCCATCATAGATGCTATAAATCTAGTATTTCTCTGTGTTTTCTATCTGTCTTTGCTTGTAGGTTCTATAAATAAACATAACATTATTGAGAGCCATAGATGGAATTGGTTTTCTGTAGTTGTTTCAATCTGTTGTGCTCTTGTTAGCATTGCATATTTTGTTTATGGTTTGTGGATTCTTATAGCCAAAACTGATGGATTCGATACTTTGAATTGGTTGAGTTACATCATTGGAGGACTGATTTGGATCTCCTTGGCATTTTCACTGCTTGTTAAAAGGTCTAAATGGATCAAAATTCTCATCTCTCTTTGGTGGATTTCCTTTTCTTTATTAGTTTGCTCTCTTGGTGTAGAAATCTTAACAGAAACAAGTAGCATTCAATATTTGGACATCTTACATTTGCCCGTGAACCTCCTTTTGCTCTTCTGTGCTTTTAGAAACTTCAGTCATGTCGAACTTACTGAAGATAACAGTCTATTTGAACCTCTAATAGTTGAAAAGGCCGAAAAAAACCAAACAAAACTAGGCAACTGTAGTCTCCTTAGCAAATTGACATTTTCTTGGATCAATACTTTGCTTTCTTTGGGTTACTCGAAACCATTAGTTTTAGAAGACATTCCTTCCCTAGTTCTTGCAGATGAAGCCGATTTAGCATACCAGAAGTTTGCTCATGCTTGGGATTCTCTCGTAAGAGAGAAAAAGTCAAATGATACCGGGAACTTGGTTCTTCGAGCCATAAGAAAAGTTTACTTGAAAGAAAATATATTTATAGCGAGTTGTGCATTGCTTAGGACTACTGCTGCCGTAGTTCTTCCTCTATTACTCTATGCTTTTGTTAACTATTCCAACCGCAATGAGGAAAATCTGCTCGAAGGTCTCACTATAGTGGGGTGTCTAATAATTACCAAGGTTGTTGAGTCATTGTCTCAGAGGCATTCTTACTTTGATTCAAGGAGGTCGGGAATGAGGATGAGATCGGCTTTAATGGTGGCAATCTATAAGAAGCAGCTAAAGCTATCTAGTTTGGGAAGGAAAAGGCACTCAACTGGGGAGATTGTGAATTATATCGCAGTTGATGCTTATCGAATGGGTGAGTTCCCTTGGTGGTTGCATTCAGCATGGAGTTTTACCTTGCAACTCTTTTTGGCCATTGCTGTCCTTTATGGGGTCGTTGGTCTTGGTGCTCTTCCGGGTTTGATCCCCCTCCTCATTTGTGGTCTCCTTAACGTGCCATTTGCAAGGACACTACAGAAGTGTCAATCGGAAATCATGATTGCTCAGGATGAGAGACTCAGGTTCACTTCTGAGATCCTAAACAGTATGAAGATTATAAAATTGCAATCATGGGAAGAGAAGTTTAAGAACTTGATTGAGTCTCGCCGTGATAAAGAATTCAAATGGTTGTCTGAAGCACAGTTTAAAAAGGCTTATGGCACAGTCCTGTATTGGATGTCTCCAATTATCATCTCATATGTCATCTTCTTGGGATGTGCTCTATTTAAAAGTGCCCCGCTGAATGCTAGCACCATCTTCACAGTTCTTGCGACACTGAGGAGCATGGGAGAACCTTTTAAAATGATCCCCGGGGCTCTTTCTGCTCTTATTCAAGTAAAGGTCTCATTCGATAGGATTAACAAATTCTTGCTTGATGATGAGCTCAAGAATGATGATGTGAGGAGAATTTCGATGCAGAAATCAGAGAGAAGTGTAAAAATACAGGAAGGCAAATTCAGTTGGAATCCTGAGCTCACAATTCCAACTTTGAGAAATGTAAATCTAGAAGTGAAATGGGGGCAAAAGATTGCAGTTTGCGGGTCAGTTGGGGCTGGGAAGTCATCACTCTTGTATGCCATACTTGGAGAAATACCGAAAATTTCAGGAACTGTGAGTTACATTTTCATCTCATAAGTTTGTGTCCCTAGTTTTAGTATATAATTCCTTTGGTGCCTTCAAACAGGTTAATGTCTACGGATCCATTGCTTATGTATCTCAAAATTCTTGGATCCAAAGTGGAACCATTCGCGAGAATATACTCTACGGGAAGCCAATGGACAAGGCCAGATACGATAAGGCTGTATATGCATGCGCGTTAGATAAGGACATCAATAGTTTTGACCATGGTGATCTAACGGAAATAGGTCAGCGAGGGCTTAACATGAGTGGAGGACAGAAACAGAGGATTCAACTTGCTCGAGCTGTCTATAACGATGCTGATATCTATCTCCTTGATGATCCTTTCAGTGCGGTTGATGCACATACGGCTGCAACCCTGTTCACTGTAAGAAAAAACAAGTTCTAGTTTCTTTGTAAGAATAAAATTCAACATGATTCAACATGACTATAAATTTTTCTTTATAGTTTACATCAGTTTGGTGATCCGATTGCAGGACTGTGTGATGACTGCTTTAGGAGCGAAGACTGTCATTCTAGTCACTCATCAAGTTGAATTTCTCTCAGAAGTTGATAAAATTCTGGTAAACTTTACAACTCATCATGCATTATTCAGTGACTAGTAAATTTATTTCAATCGTTCCTACATGTATGCATGGTCTTGGTATATCATAGGTTTTGGAAGGTGGAAAAGTTACTCAATCGGGAAGTTATCGAGAGCTCTTGTTGGCAGGGACAGCCTTTGAACAGCTTGTGAATGCTCATAGAGATTCAGTGACAATATTAGGTCCTTCAAATAATGAAGGCCAAGAAGAAGCTCAAAAGGTCGACAAGGACCAGATTGTTAAAGAAAACAATGAAGGTGAGATTTCTGCAAAGGGTTTACCAGGAATACAACTAACAGAAGAAGAGGAAAAGGGAATCGGTGATGTTGGCTGGAAACCATTCTTTGATTATCTCATTGTGTCAAAAGGAACTCTTGTTCTATGTATAGGCATATTGGCTCAGTGTGGTTGTAACTCTCTTCAAGTTGCTTCGACTTTTTGGCTAGCATATGCCATTCAGATTCCTAAAGTCACTAGTGGCTTATTAATCGGTGTTTACATTGGACTTTCGACACTTAGTTCTGTCTTTGTATACTTTAGGTCCTTTTACGCTGCCCAGATGGGGCTAAAAGCTTCTAAAGCCTTCCTCTCAGGTTTTATGAATTCGATTTTTAAAGCTCCCATGCTTTTCTTCGACTCTACTCCTGTTGGTCGGATTCTGACCCGAGTAAGACTCTCCTAGTTATTTGCTATATAACTGTATTCTCCTGTAAATTCATCAGCTTAAAATTCTAATGTTAATATTGTTATTTTCCAGGCTTCCTCAGATTTGAGTGTTCTGGATTTCGACATACCTTTCTCCATCCTATTTGTGGTTGCTACCGGTGTTGAACTTTTAGTAATAATTGGAATTATGACCTTTGTTACATGGCAAGTTCTCATTGTAGCAGTTCTTGCTATGGTTGCAGTAAAATATGTTCAGGTACATACACTTTTTAGTATACTTTTTGAGTTCTTCACGTATCTCGCTTTCACTAATTCGAGAAAAGAGTCGAGTTTTGTGTCATCTGATTTCGTTCTTTTATCACTGAAGGAATATTATATAGCAACTGCAAGGGAGTTGATCAGAATCAGTGGAACGACAAAAGCTCCCGTTATGAATTATACATCTGAGACATCACTTGGAGTAGTCACAATAAGAGCCTTCAACATGGTGGATAGTTTCTTCCAAAACTACCTAAAGCTTGTTGATACAGATGCCATACTTTTCTTCCATTCTAACGGCGTCATGGAGTGGCTTGTTCTAAGGATAGAGACAATTCAAAATGTGACTCTATTCACCGCTGCTCTTCTCCTTGTTTTAATGCCGAAGGGCTACGTAGCTCCAGGTAATTTACATTAATACATCTAAACTTTTCATTTCTAATACCATGTTTTTCCAAATTGTTGAAATATACTGATATTCTTTTTCTCCTTCTGTTTGCAGGGCTTGTTGGACTGTCTCTTTCCTACGCTTTTTCGCTAACAGCCATCCAAGTTTTCTTGAGTCGATGGTATTGCAACTTATCAAACTATATTATTTCTGTCGAACGGATAAAACAGTTCATGAACATACCACCGGAGCCTCCAGCTATCGTGGAAGACAACAGGCCACCGTCTTCTTGGCCTTCTAAGGGAAGGATAGAGCTGCAGGAACTGAAGGTATGCATGTTACTAATGAAGTTGATATCTCAAGTGAAAAATGTTTCAATAACCCCATTTTAGAACATTTTGAGATATGTTAGATGATATTCAAGTGAGCTTACAGATCACTCGATCATGCATATATTATAATTACCCATAGAGAATATGCAGGGAGACTTACAATTCAATTACTCTTTTTCTGTTCGGTTACAGATCAGATACCGGCCAAATGCTCCATTAGTACTCAAGGGAATCACTTGCACATTCAATGAAGGGACTAGAGTAGGAGTTGTGGGAAGAACTGGAAGTGGAAAAACGACACTTATAAGCGCCTTGTTCCGTTTGGTTGAGCCTGCAAGTGGTAGAATTCTGATAGATCAACTTGACATTTGTTCCTTGGGATTAAAAGATTTGAGATTGAAGCTCAGCATCATCCCTCAAGAACCAACTCTTTTTCGGGGAAGTGTTCGAACCAACTTGGACCCTCTAGGCCTCTACACCGATGATGAAATATGGAAGGTGAACCCATCATCTCTATCCAAAAAAATTTATCTTGTAGATTATCGATTATCGATTCTTAATTACACATATTATAAGCCTTTGATTTGTACAGGCTCTAGAGAAGTGTCAGCTCAAGACAACAATCAGCGGCCTACCAAATAAGCTAGACTCATCTGGTAAGTTAAATTTCTATAAGATTATTTCATTTGCATTGAATGCCTACTGATTTCTGGTTGGTTAAGCAGTGAGTGATGACGGTGAAAACTGGAGTGCCGGGCAGCGGCAACTGTTTTGCCTTGGAAGAGTCCTCCTTAAGAGGAACAGAATTCTAGTTCTGGATGAAGCTACAGCTTCGATTGATTCTGCAACAGATGCCATTTTACAAAGAATTATCAGGCAGGAGTTCTCTGGATGCACCGTGATAACTGTAGCTCACAGAGTGCCAACTGTTATCGATAGTGACATGGTCATGGTCCTCTCTTATGGTAAGCTTTCTATTCTTACTTGAATCACATTCGTTGAACACAAATGCATTAATTTCTTGCCTTCATGGTCAAACCCTATTCCGGTCTAGCAAAACTATCTAATCCGAAAAGCCTTGTACTTGTTTGGATTGGCAGTGAAGATATGTAGCCCAATGATCCTCTATAACCATGTGATATGAGTCTGGCATATTGACGACACGTCGTTGCGATGTCGGTCAAAAGATGAACATTTAAGTTCGACCTCGCTAGCGCGAGTCACAGGGACTAGCACAGCAGCAAGTGAGGGTATTGACGACACGTCGTTGCGATGTCGGTCAAAAGATGAACATTTAAGTTCGACCTCGCTAGCGCGCAAGTCACAAGGACTAGCACAGCGGCAAGTGAGGGTATCGTTCCGCAGGGAGGTGGGATTCGCCGACCGTCACCGGTTCTAGCTATTATTACAACACTCCGAGAGAACTCGTGTGTTGCAGGCGCGGAAAAGTAAGTAATAATATAAATAAATAAACTAACTACCATAATATATACATGGATAGGATGGAATGGAGAGATGACATGAAATGTAGTTACACTAAGGAAATGACTCAACCGTAGCAATCCACCCTTAATTGATCTCTAATCTCTCTCGAGTCTTAGAAATCACATCCACACAATGCATGGATTCATTAAGTACTTTGGGACACCTACACAAGCTCTGTACACCAGCCTAGTGATCTCTCAACTGTCTGGTCATATACAGTGGTTATTTCGTTGGGCATGTAATGCGCAACCGCGTGGGCCATACTACAGCCAATAATTCATTCATAATGGCTAACCAAATACGGGATGGCAACCAATTGAAAGCATTAAGAATACGAGATACCCATACAACACGTATGTTATATGCTCGTGTCCCCTTAATTAATCTCTAATCTCTCTCGATGTTTTAGAGATTACATCCATGCATAAATGCTTGGATTCATTAAGGACTATGGGACACACACACGAGCTATACACGCCAGCCTAGTGATCTCTCAACTTACTGGTCAAATGTAGAGGATATCACGCTGGACATGTTAATGTGAACCACGTAATATATAACACACAGCCTAAATACCCATATAATTACCGAGTGAAAGCATTAAGCAATGAAATACCCATATAATTACACGAGCAATAAGAGGAATTTAGTTTGTCTTTACTCTAGATACGGATTTGGTTTTATCAATCTCCCTAGGATGGCTAAAAATGGAAACAAGCTTACCAAACAACTACCTGCAACAAGTTGATTGTTATTCATTAAGACCATTCAATTTAAGCTAGGGGTTCATTCTTTTGATTTGGGAATTATCCCTAAATCAATCCATCACCCAACCCAAACCATGGGTGAGCAATTGTGCCTTTGAAAACAAAGACCCATTAAGTACAAGAATATTGAACCAAAGTCTAATTTAGCAAGTACATGCATCAATCAAACTTCTCCCACTCTTTAGAGCTAATACTCAACACTCAAATCATTCTAAACATGGTATTATGGATCATCCATCAATCAATCAACAATTATGGGATGCTAAATTACTTTACTCCTAAATTAAATTACACTACTCCTAATCCCATTCATGGACACATTAATTTAGACCCATCACACACATGAATATCACAACAAGAGATTTAATCATGAATAAGCAAAGAGTAGAACAAAACTCAAAGAAAATTAAGAACAATCATACGTATATTGCAATAAGTGTAGGTTTACAAAATTCCCAAATTGGTGATTACATCCAAGAAAACAAGAAATACAAAAAGAAATGAGTGTAAAGAAGACAACCCTTGAAGACAACTCCTCCAAGCTCTCCTTGATTTCCTAGCTCATTTTTGGTCCAAAGACCACTCCATTCTTCTTGTAATCTACTCCTAGATGGGTGGATGTAGTGTAAAAAGGGTGGTGGAGGTGTATGGTGAGCTCCCATGGAGGAAGAACCTCCATAGGAGCTTGGATACTCTCCTTATTTGGTGGAGAAGATGGAAAAAGATGAAGAAAATGAAAGAAATTTGGTGTGGGGCGGAAGAGAGAGAGAGGATAAGTTGGGGATTCTGAAAAAATTGAAGAAAGGGGGATATATATAGTGGGGAGGGGTCTTAGGGCAGAAATAAGGTGAAAGGACGAGAATGCCCTTGCAAAAGTGGCTGAAAATTGGGCATCTCGCTAGTGGGTTTCCAGCATCGCGCACCGTTACGGAAACGAGAATAACTTTCTCCACACGTATTGGAATCGTGATCTTAAAGAACCATTTGAAAGAAGACTTCTGGATATTTCCAACCATATATAGCACAAAACCTAGTTCGATCGGATGAAGGAGATATAATCCCCGCAAGTTGAGAATTCTGCAGGAAGCTTTCGCCAAACCCAACCATGAATTCTGTGCCCTATTCTGCGCCCTATTATGCTCCCTAGGGCGTAGAACTGCAAAATGGAGATCTCTGGTCCTTTTTATGCGGCCCCTAAACGCAGAATAGGGTGCATAATCCTACTTTTAAAAATTACACTTTTGCCCCAAAATTTCTACTTTTTTGCAAAAACGCCCCTCACCTGGAAGAAATCCTGAAACACTTATTTAAGCCGTTAAATACCCGATTTTACTCAGTAAACAAGCATAAAATATGAAAGTAAGGGGCTACACAATGTGTAAAAATAAGAGTTATCACATATTTATAATAATTAATTCTCTAGTCAAGTCGGTCTTTAAAAAAAAAAATCAAGACCGAAGTTACATAACGTTTTGGAACCGGTTCCACAACATTATGTAACTAAACGTCTAGTTTCGTAACGTTGTGGAACAAGTTCCAAACTTCAGTCCGACTGACTTGACCAGAGATGGGCCTTTCATTTTTGACCTTTGATCAACGGTAGTAGAAATTAAGACTCATGCTTCTAACATTGTATAGATTTATGCCGATAAGATTTGGTTTATTTTCAGGAAATTTGTTGGAGTATGATGAACCTTCAAAGCTCATGGGGACCAACTCCTCCTTTTCGAAGCTTGTAGCTGAATACTGGTCCAGTTGTAAAGGAAATTCCTATCAAAATCTGAGCATGCTTTTAGCAAGAGACATATCACACACTTATTCATGTCGATGAGACTCAAAAGTCTGCAAATAAGTCCCAAATCTTTTACATGAATCGGTATAATGTGGGCTCTAATTGGTTTGTATTATGTAATGGAATGAATAAAAAAACAATTTGGGGAAAAATAATCATGCTCATTGAATCAATCGTCTGGAACACAGTGTATGTATGTTCCTTATTACATGTAAAGTGAATCACTTTGGAATGGCAATTCCACCTGAACCTGTGACCTGTCCGAACCAAATCCTTTGGGTTTGGGTTGTGATAGTAGAACCCGTGGGTGGGTTTGGGTTTGAAATTTCAACGGGTTTGGGTTTGGGTTTGGGTCTAGAAAAAATCCAAACTTAAACCCACGAGCCCGCTTGTTATTTAAAATAATTTAATATTAATTATATTAAGTACTAAAAATTTGATCTTTAAATCAATCTTGAAAATATTATAAAGAATAAAATAAATATATTCAATAACTTCAAGTTTGCTATCGACAAATATTAAATACCATTTATATAAAAGTAAAGGTGAATCATTTACTCATGTTTTTTCCATATGGGATTGTCTACAATCTCACATTAAAAAAGCATAAGTAAAGGGTTCACATTTTACTTCTATGTAAGTGGTATTTGTCTTTTTTTTTTTTTTTTTAATGTAATCTTGAAATGAGTTGAATATTACTTACTATATTCCTCTTTTTTATTTTCAAGTTTCTTTTAATATTTTTTATGATTAAATAATATAATAATACTAAAAATTTTAAATTTTCACGGGTTCGTGGGCGGGTTTGGGTTTCCTCAAAACCTGTCGGGTGAAACCCAAACCCACTTAACTTCGTGAATTCACGAACAGGTTTGGATAATAAAATGTCTTGTAGGTTTGGCAAAACCTGTCCGAACCCGACTTGTTACCATCCCTAAAATAGAGAATTCATTGCGAGATATATAGATTCGACTATGGTACTATTTTGCAAAAGCTTTATTGATCCTCTTTTCAAAATGAGAAGAGAGTGAATATATTTGATAGCTTTAAATACTGGTCTCATCAAAGATTTGACCTAACCGTCGCAAGAATTTTGGATTTTGATTTTTTTTTTTTTTTTTTTTTTTTTAATATACAACATGTGGTGATGATAGGTTGAATAGGCACTTTTAACATCAAATTACATTGGACGGTGGTACATCTTAAGTCTTGATCACCAAAGTTAATATAACTAGTATAAATGAAACAATAAGGATTTTTTATTTTTTTTATTTTTTTTATTTTTATTAAGTTGGATTTATTTTAGTGCCCACAAAACAAAAATTAAATAAAGAAGAAAATCATGTGTTTCTAGAATCTAGATAGAGTACTACGATCTTCTGCAAATCCCCCCTTTTGGATTTAAAGTTGGATTCATTTTAGTGCTCACAAAACAAAAATTAAATAAAGAAGAAAAACATGTGTTTCTAGATAGAGTACTACGATCTTCTGCAAATCCCCCCTTTTGGATTTGCACCCACTCTTGTGGTGGCCAATTTTTTTTTTTCCGATTAAAAACAATATTTATTATCTAATTATTTTTATTGCCCTCTCTAGTCTCTACCTATCCCTTGGCTGTAACTAGAAACACCCCATCTTCTGTTTTGCCAGTTCTAACCCCCTTCTATCTTGACTCAAAATTCCTTTGGGTCTTGTCTTAGTCTTTCTTAAGACTTAATTGGCATCGTAAAGCACTTCCTTCACCTCAATTTCAGATTTTTCATCCAAACGTTGTTCATGGGCTTGGAGCGAGCCCATTATCTCGATGATCCTTAGACTTCTCGATAGCAAATTAGTAATCACATTGTACTCAAACTTTTATTCAGTGTTTAGAAAATCTTCTCCATAATCGGAACAACTGAATCATTTCACCATTAGACTTCATCTGATTGACTAGTACCAATATCAGTGAGAAATAATCTGTCACCTTCTCTGTTTTCTTCATTTGAGAAGCTCCAACCGCCTCCGCATGGTCTGCAAGTGAACTTTAATTCTTCACCTTTTCAACTTTCATCAAAATATCTCATTCCCATTTTGCTGATGTTGTGTATGATCTTCTCAAAAACACCAATGGATCCAAAGATTGATTAATGAAAAATCGTGCATTCATGTCTTTCCTAATCATTATTGCATCTACGGATTCTTCAATGTCTTTGTCAACAAAGTTGCATATGAACCTTTAAATACTCAAAATTTACTTTTCCATCAAATGTTGGTATATGCGGCTGAAATGTATTATTTCTACTGCTGGAGGTAACCATTTGTAATTTCCCTCCTATATATAAAGCAACAAGAACAGAAACCGAGAGAAAAAAAAATCCCTTTCAGATTTTTCCAACTCGTTCAAAAACTCGTCTGAATCGGCGACGGAGAATGCCAAAAGTCTCGAAACTGAAACTCTTCCTTTCGCCGCCGTCGATGGTGCCGGATCTGGAAACCGGTCACCTGAAGTCTGAACTCCGGCACCTCCTGAAGATTGTGGTCGTGGTGGTGACAGCCCATTCTTCTGCGGCAGCAACGGTGGCGAACTGCTCGTCTGAACTTTGGGAGGCAATTTGACATGCAAAACGACATCCGTTGAAGACGACGCCTTGGAATGATCGGAAGGTAGGGACTTGCTGCACACTTTCCCGGCGGTCGGCGGCGAGTGACTGGTACGTGACAACAACTACTCACCTTATTTTCTGTATTGATTTGGTTCAATAAAATGAAAAATACAACTAATTGCCAAAATTGTGAAAAATACAACTGTATTGATGGAGCCAGAAATTTATATTTTAAACAAAAGGGTATCGACTAGTAGTTTTGGCTTCGACAATAATCATGCCAGAATTCCTCGAGTTTCTTACAAAGGGATTATTTTTTGGGATTGGGATTTTGAATGATAACTTTTTTTCTTTTTTCTCGCGTGGCAAACGGGGTAGCAGCTTTAGTCCTGACTATTTGGACGTGCATTGCATTATATGTAGGGACAAACAATGCCTACCATAGAAAGTTAGGAAAAAAAACACTCGCTTTCTATTTCTGCAGACCAAAATCTGCCAAAGAAACTCATAATCAAAACACACACGAAAAAAAAGGAAAAAAAATATATACATAAATGTGTGATGATTTGAGGGTTTCTTTGCTTGTAATGTAAGCTTTGTTGTTTATATAGTCATTTTTCTCCTCGGTGCGCACGATATAAAACATATCAGTGCATTGTATATGGGCCATAGATTATGGATAAGTACAGACAAGTGCATACAAACTAGGTCAAAACAATTGAATCTAGTAGTCCACATGCAAGGCACTGATGCACTAAAGAGAAAAGTTTCATATATATATATATAATCACTTTCAAGTGAGGGATTCTTTACTTTAATTTCGGTTCACATCTTGATGAAATCATATCGATTTGTATGAATTTTGATATGAATTTTTTTTTTTTTTTTTTTTTTTTTTGTAGATATTAAGTTTATTGAAATCTACCTATAAATAAAATTTGAGAATTTTTCAAGCACTAGAACTATTTATTCCAATTTTGTTAAATATAAAGGCATCGGAAAAATGGAAGATATATAGGAAAAATTTTTAAAAAATAGTTCTAGTGTTTGAAAAATTCTCATATTTTATTTATATGTAGATTTCAATGAACTTATCATCCACATAAAAATTCATATCAAAATTCATACAAATCGATGTAATTTCATCAAGGTGTGAACCAAAATTAAAGTAAGGGATCCCTTACTTGAAGGTTACTCTATATTAAATATATATATATATATAGAGAGAGAGAGAGAGAGAGAGAGCTTCCCACCTACAATCCTCCTGACATAACACTATGTACAAACAAATTTTTCAGAATTTGTATAACATAGGAGTTGATGTGATCGCACCAAAAAAATAAATGATCACAATGGTGACAGTCAAATGTTTTAAAGTTGCACCATGCAAGTTACACACAAAGGCATCCCTATGTGTGTGTGTGTGTGTATATATACAATATACGGTCCCGTTCACATTAGTGCGCACCGATGTAACTACATCGGTACCAATACATGTGGACCACTGATTATGGAGAAGTTTTGACAAGTGTATACACTTTATGTCAAAGTATGTAAATCTAATGGTCTACATCCAACGTACTGATGAAGTTATATTAGTGCGCATTAACTTGAACATTTATGTATATATATATAGAAAGATATATATATAGAGAGAGAGAGAGACCACCTTCAGGCTTCAACAATGGCTTTCCTGGAAAGCGCACTTGGTATCTCTCTCTTTCTCTTTCTCTGTTTGTGTTTATGTTTTTGTGGGTTCGTTTGTGCACTTGTTCTTGGTTTTTCTTCTTGTCTTATTCAAATCTTTGTATGACCATTTATTGTGTCTTTGTATGTGTTTGCTGTTCTATGGACAAAAGGAGTGTAAAATGACAAAATAAATCGTATGATTTCATTATTGCTGATTTGGATATATAACAACACTTTCTATTTGCTTTTTTTTTTTTTACATAGTTCTTGATCAAGATTGTACACAGACCTTGCTATGTTTATAGAGAAAGAGTACTGTTTGTGGGATGTTTTGATGCAACAGGAGTGAATATACTTCATTTTGCTGCTTCTACATCATTAACCATCAATTGGTTGGTTGTGTGAATCAAGATTGTATATTTCTTGCTATTTAAAGAGAAAAATATGAAATACAGCCCTTTGATCTTCTCTTTGATTAAATTTTGGACAAAATATGAACAAATTTTCCAAGTTTTTTGTGTTTCTAGCCTTTTTCTTTTTATTATTATTAATTCTGTTTTTCTCTGTTTCTATGAATTTGCAGGGGAGTTCTCCTGGATTTGTGGTGGGGGTGAACTTGATTTGGGTTCTTTTTGCATTCAAAGAGCCATCATAGATGTTATAAATCTAGTGTTTCTCTGTGTTTTCTATCTGTCTTTGCTTGTAGCTTCTATAAAAACACATCGCATTAGTGAGAGTCATAGAAGGAATTGGTTTTCTGTAGTTGTTTCAATCTGTTGTGCTCTTGTTAGTATTGCATATTTTGGTAATGGTTTGTGGATTCTTATATCCAAAACCGATAGATTCGACGATACTTTGAGTTGGTTGAGTTACATCATTAGAGGACTGATTTGGATCTCCTTGGCATTTTCACTGCTTGTTAAAAGGTCTAAATGGATCAAAATTCTTGTCTCTCTTTGGTGGGTTTCCTTTTCTTTATTAGTTTGCGCTCTTAGTGTAGAAATCTTGGCAAAAACACATAGCATTCGAGTTTTTGACATCTTGCCATTGCCTGTGAACCTATTATTGCTCTTCTGTGCTTTTAGAAACATCAGTCATGTCGAACTTACTGAAGATAACGGTCTGTCTGAACCTCTATTAGTTGAAAAAGCTGAAAAAAACCAAACAAAACTAGGCAACGGTAGTTTCCTTAGCAAATTGACATTTTCTTGGATCAATCCTTTGCTTTCTTTAGGTTACTCGAAACCATTAGTTTTAGAAGATATTCCTTCCCTAGTTCCTGAAGACGAAGCCGATTTAGCATACCAGAAGTTTGCTCATGCTTGGGATTCTCTCGTAAGAGAGAAGAAGTCAAATGATACCGGGAACTTGGTTCTTCGAGCCATAAGAAAAGTTTACTTGAAAGAAAATATATTTATAGCGAGTTGTGCATTGCTTAGGACTATTGCTGTCGTAGTTCTTCCTCTATTGCTCTATGCTTTTGTTAACTATTCCAACCGCGATGAGGAAAATCTGCGCGAAGGTCTCGCTATTGTGGGGTGTCTGATAATTACCAAGGTTGTTGAGTCATTGTCTCAGAGGCATTCTTACTTTGATTCAAGGAGGTCGGGAATGAGGATGAGATCGGCTTTAATGGTGGCAATCTATAAGAAGCAGCTAATGCTATCTAGTTTGGGAAGGAAAAGGCACTCAGCCGGAGAGATTGTGAATTATATTGCGGTTGATGCCTATCGAATGGGAGAGTTCCCTTGGTGGTTCCATTCAACATGGAGTCTTACATTGCAACTCTTTTTGGCCATTGCTGTCATTTTCAGGGTCATTGGTCTTGGCGCTCTTCCTGGTTTGATCCCCCTCCTAATTTGTGGTCTCCTTAATGTGCCATTTGCAAGGATACTACAAAAGTGTCAATCAGAAATCATGATTGCTCAGGATGAGAGACTCAGGTCCACTTCTGAAATCCTAAACAGTATGAAAATTATAAAGTTGCAATCATGGGAAGACAAGTTTAAGAACTTGATTGAGTCACACCGTGACAAAGAATTCAAATGGTTGTCTGAAGCACAGTTTAAAAAGGTTTATGGTTCAGTCCTGTATTGGATGTCTCCAACTATTATCTCATCGGTCATCTTCTTGGGATGTGCTCTATTTAAAAGTGCTCCGTTGAATGCTAGCACCATCTTCACAGTTCTTGCGACACTGAGGAGCATGGGAGAACCTGTCAGAATGATCCCAGAGGCTCTTTCCATTATGATTCAAGTAAAGGTCTCATTCGATAGGATTAACAAATTCTTGCTTGATGATGAGCTCAAGAATGATGATGTGAGGAGAATTTCAATGCAGAAATCAGACAGAAGTGTAAAAATACAGGAAGGCAATTTCAGTTGGGATCCTGAGCTCACAATTCCAACTTTGAGTGATGTAAATCTAGAAGTGAGATGGGGACAAAAGATTGCAGTTTGTGGGTCAGTTGGGGCTGGGAAGTCATCACTCTTGTATGCCATACTTGGAGAAATACCGAAAATTTCCGGAACTGTGAGTTACACTCTATTAGTCAGTTACATTTTCATCTCCTAAGTTTGTGTCACTAATTTTAGTATATAATTCCTTTGATGCCTTCAAACAGGTTAATGTCTACGGATCTAGTGCTTATGTATCTCAAAATTCTTGGATCCAAAGTGGAACCATTCGCGAGAATATACTCTACGGGAAGCCAATGGACAAGGCCAGATACGATAAGGCTGTAAAATCATGCGCGTTAGATAAGGACATCAGTAGTTTTGACCATGGTGATCTAACGGAAATAGGTCAGCGGGGGCTTAACATGAGTGGAGGACAGAAGCAGAGGATTCAACTTGCTCGAGCTGTCTATAACGATGCTGATATCTATCTCCTTGATGATCCTTTCAGTGCAGTTGATGCACATACAGCTGCAACTCTGTTCAATGTAAGAAAAAACAAGTTCTAGTTTGTTTATAACTTATAAGCATAAAATTCAACATGATAACTTATAAGCATAACTTATAAGCCTGATTTTTCGCTATAGTTTACATCAGCTGGGTGATCCGATTGCAGGATTGTGTGATGACTGCTTTAGGAACGAAGACCGTCATTCTAGTGACTCATCAAGTTGAATTTCTCTCAGAAGTTGATAAAATTCTGGTAAACTTACAACCCATCATGCATTATTCAGTGACTCGTAAATTTATTTCAATCGTTCATACAAGTATGGTCTTGGTTTATAATAGGTTTTGGAGTGTGGGAAAGTTACTCAATCGGGAAGTTATCAAGAGCTCTTGTTGGCAGGGACAGCCTTTGAACAGCTTGTGAATGCTCATAGAGATTCAGTAACAGTATTAGGTCCTTTAAATAATGAAGGCCAAGAAGGAGCTCAAAAGGTCGACAAGGACCAGATTGTTTGGCCAGCTGAGTCTAGTAGAACTTACCTGGTTAAAGAAAACAGTGAAAGTGAGATTTCTGCGAAGGGTTTACCAGGAATACAATTAACAGAAGAAGAGGAAACGGGAATCGGTGATGTTGGCTGGAAGCCATTCTTGGATTATCTCCTTGTGTCGAAAGGAACTCTTGTTCTATGTTTAGTCATATTGGCTCAGTGTGGTTTTGTCTCTCTTCAAGCTGCTTCAACTTTTTGGCTAGCATATGCCATTCAAATTCCTAAAGTCACTAGTGGCTTATTAATCGGTGTTTACACTGGAGTTTCGACACTTAGTGCCATCTTCATATACTTCAGGTCCTCTTATGTTGCCCAGATGGGGCTAAAAGCTTCTAAAGCCTTCTTCTCAGGTTTTATGAATTCGATTTTTAAAGCTCCCATGCTTTTCTTTGACTCTACTCCTGTTGGTCGGATTCTAACCCGAGTAAGACTCTCCCTAGTTATTTACCTTCTAACTGTATTCTGCTGTAAAGTCCTCTGGTTAAAATGGATATGCTAATATTGCTATCTTTCAGGTTTCATCAGATTTGAGTGTTCTGGATTTTGACATACCTTTCTCTATCTTGTTTGTGGCTGCTACCGGAATTGAAATTTTAGTAACAATTGGAATTATGACCTTTGTTACATGGCAAGTTCTCATTGTAGCCATTCTTGCTATGGTAGCAGTAAAATATGTTCAGGTACAACACTTTTAAGTACTTTTTGCGTTCTTCAAGTGTCTCGCTTTCACTAATTCGAGAAAAGAGTTGATTTTCGTGTCATCTGATTTTGTTATTTTATCACTAAAGGAATATTATATAGCAACTGCAAGGGAGTTAATCAGAATCAATGGAACGACAAAAGCTCCTGTTATGAATTATGCAGCTGAGACATCTCTTGGAGTAGTCACAATAAGAGCCTTCAACATGGTGGATAGGTTCTTCCAAAACTACCTGAAGCTTGTCGATACAGATGCCATACTTTTCTTCCATTCTAACGGCGTCATGGAGTGGCTTGTTCTAAGAATCGAGGCAATTCAAAACGTGACTGTATTCACTGCTGCTCTTCTCCTTGTTTTAATGCCGAAGGGCTACGTAGCTCCAGGTAATTTACATTAATACATCTAAATTTTTCATTTCTAAAACCATGTTTTTCCAAATTGTTGAAATATACTGATTCTTTTTCTCCTTCTGTTTGCAGGGCTTGTTGGACTGTCTCTTTCCTACGCTTTTTCGCTAACAGCCACCCAAGTTTTCTTGAGTCGATGGTATTGCAACTTATCAAACTATATTATTTCAGTCGAACGAATAAAACAGTTCATGAACATACCACCGGAGCCTCCAGCCATCGTGGAAGACAACAGGCCACTGTCTTCCTGGCCTTCTAAGGGAAGGATAGAGCTGCAGGAACTGAAGGTATGCATGCTACATAATGAAGTTGATATCTCAAGTGAAAAAATGTTTCAATAACCCCATTACGGAACATTTTGAGATATGTTATATGATATTCAAGTGAGTTTACGGATCACTCAATCATGCATATATATAGATGCCAACCAAATTGCTCTTTTCTGTTCGGTTACAGATCAGATACCGGCCAAATGCTCCATTAGTACTCAAGGGAATCACTTGCACATTCAATGAAGGGACTAGAGTAGGAGTTGTGGGAAGGACTGGAAGTGGAAAAACAACACTTATTAGCGCCTTGTTCCGTTTGGTAGAGCCTGCAAGTGGTAGAATTCTGATAGATCAACTTGACATTTGTTCTATGGGATTAAAAGATTTGAGATTGAAGCTCAGCATCATCCCTCAAGAACCAACTCTTTTTCGGGGAAGTGTTCGAACTAACTTGGACCCTCTAGGCCTCTCCTCAGATGATGAAATATGGAAGGTGAGCCAATCAACTCTATCCAAAAAATTTCTCTTATCGATTATCAATTCTTAATTACACTTGTTATATGCCTTTGATTTGCACAGGCTCTGGAGAAGTGTCAGCTCAAGACAACAATAAGCAGCCTACCTAATAAGCTAGACTCGTCTGGTAAGTTAAATTTCTTTAGATTGTTTCATTTGCATTGAATGTCTACTGATTTTATGGTTGGTTACGCAGTAAGTGATGAGGGTGAAAACTGGAGTGCCGGGCAGCGGCAACTGTTTTGCCTTGGAAGAGTCCTCCTTAAAAGGAACAGAATTCTAATTCTGGATGAAGCTACTGCTTCGATTGATTCTGCAACAGATGCCATTTTACAGAGAATTATCAGGCAAGAGTTCTCTGGATGCACCGTGATAACTGTAGCTCACAGAGTGCCAACTGTTATTGATAGTGACATGGTCATGGTCCTCTCTTATGGTAATTAAGCTTTCTATTCTTACTTCAATCACATTCATGGAACACAAATACATTGATTTCTTGCCTTCATGATCAAAGCCTATTGCAGTCTATCAACCCTATTGAATCCCAAAAGCCTTGTACTTGTTTGGGTTGGCTGTCAACATATGTAGCTCGATAATCCTCTCTAACCATGTGATATGAATCTGGCATTTTTCTAATAATTCTCAAGTCGTCCTGAATTTTTCAAGACCGAATTTACATAACATTGTGAATCAGCTGAATACAACGTTATGTAACTTCGGTCTTGAAATATATTTTTTCAGGACCGACCTGACCAGAGAATGACCTACATTTTCAGTGTTGATCATCGGTAGTAAAAAACTTATGCTTCTAACATTGTGTAGATTTATGCTGATCATAAGATTTGATTTTTTTTTAGGAAAATTGGTGGAGTATGATGAACCTTCAAAGCTTATGGAGACCAAGTCCTCCTTTTCGAAGCTTGTAGCTGAATACTGGTCCAGTTGTAGGGGAAATTCCTACAAAAATTTGAGCAACATTGAGTGATTAAGAGCATGCATTTTGTAAGAGACATATCATACACTTCTTCATGGAATGGTGAGCTCCATGTCTCTGAGACTCAAAAGTCTGCAAATAAGTCCCAAAAATCTTCTACTTGAATCAGTAATAAGTAGGCTCTAATTGGTGTGTATCATGTATTGGAATAAATAAACAATTTGTGGAAGAAAAAAAAAAGTTCAGTGATCAAATGAAATTTAAATAACTACATAGATGAAAACAATATGGATTTTTTTTTTTTTTTTTTTTTTAATATTAATGTTGGATCCATTTTAGTGACCACAAAAGCACAATTAGATAATGGTGCTATAATTTTATTTGATATTATATATGATTAAATTAGCCATCCCACTAAAAAGGATGGAAATGTGAAAAAAGTGATTGGTCTCAACATTATTGTAAAATAACACAAGTTGGTAATAAATATTTGTTTTTTTTATTTTCCAACTTAAAATGTGCTTCATCTCAGTCATGCATGCATCCACTTACACTTTTGTATGAAAAAAGATAGTGAGAGTCCGCACAATTATTCATATTGCTCCAATGATATATACAAATTTTTTGAACTACAAATAGTCAAAATAATTAAAAGATTAATTAAATATATACCACTTGCAAAGCAATTCAAGACTTCTTGTGTTATTTATTTGATAATTATATATGTCAACTTGCAATTAATAAGGTTAATTTACACACAATATTTCCACCATTCCTTGAGCACCTATGAGAATAAAATTCGGAAGGACATTATGCATCAACATTAATATAATTTTGGGATATATATATATATATATATTTTCTATCTATTTAAGGGGCTGTTTATTTTTTTCATTATAAGACTTATTGTCTCTTATATCTTAAATTAAGATAAATCAGTTTGTTTATTATATCTTATTTTAAGATATATATGTCTTTTAGAAAAAGTAAATTTTTTTTACTTAATCTTATTTAAAAAGTGTTACAGTAAAGTTTTTTAGTAAATTTCTACAAATGTCCTATAACAATTCATACCTTTATAATTTTATTTGCGTATAATAAAACCCTAAAAATCAATTTTCCAAAAATTCTCAATTTTAAAGAAACCCTAACACAACCTAATCAATTTTACATTTATAATAAGTCATCCAAAATGAAAAAAAAAAAAAAAAAAAAAAAACATATCATAATATCTTAATTTGTAAGACTTATCCATATGTCTAACAAATTAAGGTCTTATAAGACTAAATAAAAAAATAAAAAAATAAACAAACAGCCTCTAAATAGAGATGGTATTTTTTTTTTAAGCTTTTTACCATTGGTAGAATTCAAACCGTTAACTTGGAAGTCATTTGTTTAAACCACAACTGCTTCATCTACTAACAGAGCTACGCCATAGAGGCATACATATATATTCTTGAATAAGAAGTATTCTTTAAGAAAGTGCTTTTGAATACAACTGTATTTTGTCAAAGCATTTTCTGGCTGGATCTACATCTTCCCACAAAGACCAGCCCTTTTGAAGAAAATGAGTAAAAAAACCATTAATGCAGTTTGAATAATCGCTCTTACTTATGTTATATTTATTAATGTAAGATAGAAAATTGCATCCACTAAAAAGAGAATAAATCCTCTTTTAGTGTGCATCTATTGGTCTACGTTAGTGGTGAGGAGTTCAAGTCACACAATGCGTATTTTATTACAAACAAGTGTGAAAAGATTTTGTCTAGTGTTTCCAATTATGAGAGTAGATATCTCTCGATTATCGGGATAGTTATCCGGGCTGCGAATTTGGTGCTTGATCTCGCCAGGTTCCTACAAACCCTTGACTCGTTCGGTGTCAGATTTTTTATTTTATTTTATTTTATTTTTTTTAAAAAAAAACATTAAATAAATCCCTTGTAAGCCTCCTCCATTCTTTTCCATTGCCTCTTCCTTTCATGATCTCTCCTTCAATCAAATCCCCTCAAAAACCAAAAACCTTCCTCCTATCAAAAATATATCAACAATTGCACCCATGAACCCTCACCAAATCTCCTCACTGTCTCTCTCACTTTCAGAACTCTCCAAACTTGAACCCATCATCAAAACCTACCACACCTCCTCTCATGATCAATCTCCAAACACATGCACATCCATCATCAAACAACATGTAAACACTCCCTTAAGTCTCATATGGCCTTTCGTCCGTGATTTCGGAAACCCTAATAAGTACAAGCACTTCATCAAAAGCTGTACAACGAGAGACGGCGCTCATAATGGATTAGAAGTTGGTAGTGTAAGAGATGTTAGGATCATATCAGGGCTGCCTGCTTCAACAAGCACAGAAAGATTAGAGATTCTTGATGATGAGAAGCATATTTCAAGCTTTCGAGTCGTGGGAGGTGATCATAGGCTGAACAATTATCAATCGGTCACTTCTGTTAATGAATTTATTGGCAACGAAAATGGTGATGAGGTTTATAGCATAGTTTTGGAATCTTATGTTGTGGACATACCAGAAGGAAATAGTGAAGAGGATACCAAGATGTTTGTGGATACTGTTGTGAAGTTGAATCTTGCAAAGCTCGCAGATTTGGCTATGGAAGCTTATAATTTGCAAGGACTTGAAGGGGTTGAGAAATGAATCAATGATATTCATGATGAGTTTGTATGTAATTGATGGTTGGTGTTGTCCCCAGAAGGAAATAGTGAAGAGGATACCAAGATGTTTGTGGATACTGTTGTGAAGTTGAATCTTGCAAAGCTCGCAGATTTGGCTATGGAAGCTTATAATTTGCAAGGACTTGAAGGGGTTGAGAAATGAATCAATGATATTCATGATGAGTTTGTATGTAATTGATGGTTGGTGTGGTCATGTTTTTCAATTGTACTATTTTTTTTTTTCTAAAATATTATGATAATTTCGGGATTTTGGTTATGGAAAACGACTCAAACCCCACAATCTTATAGTGCATGTGTGAATATACGTGTGATTAGCCTCATCTCATCGTAATTGTAATATATATTCAACTCAAAAGGGAATTAATGTTATTTGATCAAATTACTAAAATTTGTTCTCATTTTCGTTTGGAAAAGCAATTTCTTACTAAAGGCAAATGTTTTGAAAAATGGGAAACCATATGCTTGTATATAAAATAATGATTAAAGGATGAAAAATCTTCATCTGTACATAGGTCCTCATAACATGTATCATAAAGACAAACAATAAAGATTAAAAAAAAGTTAATAAAATAAATTATACCTATATTCTTTCACTACATAAGTATATAATTTTTAATATTTTAAAAGAATAGATTTAAAAAAAAATAAAAATTCCTATAATTATTTGTAGCTTCAATGGAAAGTGGTAGCTAGCTAGCCACTCTATAACTCCTTTTTCATCCACCATAATTGTACTTGCAAATTTCTTTATCATCTAAAAAGTTAATGCATGTGCTTGTATATGTATTTCTGCGAATAAAAAGGAGAAGTTTATATATGGCCCCCCAACCGTAGTTTAAGGTGAAGAAAATTAAATACCTCAACTAAACTCCAATAATGGTACTTCAAGTGAAAATTGTTAAAAAAATAATCATTGAGCACAAAATTTAGATGCGAATTTCATGTTTATATATATATATATATACATGCAGATTTTCTATTATCAATTCATCCTGACAATAAATATATACGAATAATATGGACCACTAAATTTACATACTTTGACTCAAAGTGTATGCACTTGTCAAAACTTCTTCATAATTTATGATCCCCATTCTTCATCCTCATATATTTATTGTCATGATGAACTGACAATAGAAAAACTATATATATGTTATAATAAAATTAAAACAATATGTAATTGAAACATAATAGAAAATGAGATGAATAATATTGAGATAAATTAAATAATTAGAATAACTATATAAAACAAAATAGAAGAAAGTAGGAGAAGAGATGAGAGATGGCGAGAGAATAAGATGAAGGAGAGAGGAGTTACTTTTTTATCAGATTTTGTATTGATATGAAGTCACCCAAAAAACAATTACAAATTACATGATTGATATATATAGAACTAAAACATCCAACACATGTCAACGTGCATGTTTATAGCAAAATTGAGACTTCCATGTGTTTAAGCTTCATCAAGAAGCCAAATATAAAGTTGAGTGGAAATCCACATGTCATCCAAATACAAAGTTGAGTGGAAATCCACATATTATAATACTCCCCCTTGGGTTTCCACCATTTGTATTTAATTTGCTAGGAAAAAACCCAGTGGGATAAAAACCTTAGCAAATATATACAATGATCTTCTGGATCAAGTGGTGGGGGTATGTTCTGAACTGCCTCATTAAAACCTTCCCGGTAAAACTCAGTGGGACAAAATCCGGTAGAAGGAAAAAAAGTACAGTATATATACATTCATTCAAAAATTTTGCTCCCCCTGATTGAAACTTCATTATCAATCTTGTAATTTGCAGAGTCGACGCATGCCAATCTCATATACCAGTTTCTCAAAAGTTGATGTAGGCAATGTTTTGGTAAACAAATCTGCAAGATTATCCGTAGACCGTATTTGTTTAACATCGATCTGTCTACTCTGTTGAAGTTCATGAGTATAGAGGAATTTGGGAGAAATATGTTTGGTTCTGTCTCCTTTGATATATCCACCTCTAACTTGAGCAATACAAGCCGCATTATCTTCAAATATCGGTGTCGGCATTCCTGTAGATAATGAAAATCCACATGTATTTTGAATATGAGAAATTACTGACCTTAACCACACGCATTCTCGGCTTGCTTCATGAAGTGCAAGTATCTCAGAATGATTAAATGATGTAGCAACAATGGTTTGCTTTGTGGAGCGCCAGGAGATTGCTGTGCCATTATAAGTAAAAACATACCCCGTTTGTGAATGGGCTTTATGGGGATCTGATAGATACCCGGCATCAGCATAACCAATTAAACCTGAAAAATTGTTAGATTTTGAAAAATATAACCCTAAATCTTTTGTTCCATGAAGATAACGAAAAAGATGTTTGATCCCATTCCAATGTCTTCTGGTTGGTGCTGAACTGAATCTAGCAAGTAAATTTACTGAAAATGCAATATCTGGTCGAGTACATTGAGCCAGATATAATAAAGCACCAATTGCATTAAGATATGGTACTTCAGGACCAAGTATCTTTTCACCATCTTCTAGTGGTCGGAATGGATCTTTCTTAGGATCAAGGGTTCTAACAATCATAGGAGTACTTAATGGGTGAGCATTATCCATATTAAATCTTTTCAGAATCTTTTCAATATAAGCTGATTGATGGATAAGTATTCCGTCTAATTTATGCTCAATCTCCAGACCGAGACAATATTTTGTCTTTCCCAGGTCTTTCATTTCAAATTCCTTTTTCAAATATTCAGCAGTTTTCAGGAGCTCTTCAGGAGTTTCAATCAAATTCATGTCATCAACGTAAACTGCTATAATAGCAAATCCAGATTCTGATTTCTTTATGAAAACACATGGGCATATGGGATTATTGATATATCCCTCTTTAATCAAATATTCACTGAGGCGGTTGTACCACATGCGCCCAGATTGCTTTAATCCATACAAGGATCTTTGTAATTTAATTGAATATAAATTGCAAGATCTCGAGTTGTATGCTTCTGGCATTCTAAATCCTTCTGGAATTTTCATATAAATATCTGAATCGAGTGAGCCATATAGGTAGGCAGTTACTACGTCCATAAGACGCATTTCAAGTCTTTCTGAGACAGCCAAACTTATTAGAAATCGAAAGGTAATTGTATCCATCACTGGTGAATACGTCTCATCAAAATCAATACCAGGTCTCTGCGAGAAACCCTGTGCTACGAGTCGTGCCTTATATCGCACCACCTCATTTTTCTCATTACGTTTCCGTACAAAAACCCATTTGTATCCAACAGGTTTGACGTCTTCAGGCGTCTGGACTATTGGTCCAAATACTTTACGTTTGGTTAATGAAGTCAATTCTGCTTGAATTGCTTCTTTCCATTTAGGCCAATCAAATCTTTGCCTACAATCATTAAGGTTATGAGGCTCATCATCATCATTTAAAATTTCAGTAGCCACTGTGTATGAAAATATATCATCAATGATTATTTCTTCGTGATTCCACATTTCTCCTGTATAATTTATAGAAATTTCCTCATTTCTATGTTCTTGTATCTCTTCAGAGATTCCTTCCCCTGCAGGGGTCTCTTGTGTCCTTTCAGGGACATCTAACTCTTGTGGAGTTGATTCAGAGAAAGTGGATTTATTTATCATTTCAGGAACATGATCCTAATATTTTGTTTTCTTCCTTCGGGGAACAGTATCTTTCGAACCAAGTGGCCTACCACGCTTCTGGCGTACAGTAGATGATTCTTTTGCTACTATTTGTTTAGATCATTCTTCTGGAACAATCACCCGTGCTGGTACATTAACAGCTGGGATGTGTGATTTTGTTACCTTAGTAACATCTGTAAATCCATCTGGTAACTGATTTGCTATTGTTTGAAGATGAACTATCTTGCGTACTTCATTATCACACTAAGATGTGTATGGGTCAAGATGAGTTAGACCAGGAACTTTCCAAGAAAATTCACGCTTCTCTTCAGGAGAAGTTTTTCCTTTCCCTAATGATGGGAAATTTCCCTCATCGAAATGACAATCAGCAAATCGTGCAGTAAAAAGATCACCAGTTAAAGGTTCCAGATATCTGATAATTGATGGTGAATCTAGACCAACATATATTCTCAAACACCGTTGGGGTCCCATTTTAGTTTTATTTGTAGGTGCAATTAGGACATATACTGCACAGCCAAAAGTACGCAGATGGGAAATATCTGGTTGATGGCCAAATACAAGTTGCACAGGAGAATATTGATGATAAGTAGTGGGACGAAGACGAATTAATGCAGCAGCATGTAAAATAGCATGTCCCCAAACAGAAATCGGTAATCGTGTTCGTAATAATAAAGTTCTTGCAATTACCTGGAGACGCTTGATAAATGATTCTGCTAATCCATTCTGAGTATGAACATGTGGAACTGGATGCTCAACATCAATCCCAACTGATCTGCAATATTCATCAAATGTTTTGGAGGTAAATTCACCGGCATTATCAAGGCGGATTGATTTGATCGGATGATCGGGAAAATGTGTCTGAAGCCTTATAATCTGTGCGAGTAATCTGGCAAAAGCAACATTGCGTGTTGACAATAAGCAAACGTGTGACCATCTACTGGATGCGTCAACTAGGACCATAAAATAGCGGAACGGTCCACTTGGTGGATGAATATATCCACATATGTCCCCTTGAATCCTTTGTAGGAATGATGGGGATTCAAAGCCAACTTTAGAATGGGATGGTTTTATTACCAATTTCCCTTGTGAACATGCAGTACATAAATTTTCATGGGATAAAAGAATCTTCTGGTTCTTTAATGGATGCTCATGAGAATTTTCAATGATTCTACGCATCATTGTAGATCCCGGGTGACCAAGACGGTCATGCCAAAGCATAAATATTTTTGGATCTGGGAACTTCTGGTTCATAACTGCATAAATTTTTACACCTCTTATAAGAATGTAATATAATCCAGATGATAAACCACGCAGCTTTTCCATAATGAGCTTCTGGCCCGAATTATGAGAAGTAATGCACAGATACTCAATATTCTCATCACTTATAGTTTCTATGTGATATCCATTACCCCTTATATCTTTGAAACTAAGTAGATTTCTTCTAGATCTACTAAAATATAAAGCATCACTGATACATATTTTAGTATCGTTTGGTAACAATATCATGGCTCTACCGGAGCCTTCTAAAAGATATGCTGGACCCGATATTGTATTAACATTTGCTTTGAGCAAGGTCAAATTCAGAAAATATTTCTTATTCCGCAGAATTGTATGCGTCGTTGCACTATCGGCCAGACATATATCTCCTATATCTTGCTTTTCAACATCAATCAATTTATCGTTTAGAGACATATCTATTCACAAAACAAAAACAAAAACAAAAATAAATAAAGTGCAAATCAGATAGAGTGATCAAAAATATAGCAATGTAGATATGAAAATATATCACTTCATAAAACAAAATCATGAATCATATTGATCTTTCGAACTTCCGGTTCGACCATGAACTACAGGTTCATAAAATTCTGAAAACTTCAGGTTCTAAATAGAAATTACAAATTGACTTTCTAGATAAAAGAATCGTGACTTGATTCAATTCAGAATTTCTGGTTCTAATAAACTTTGACATAAAAATTTTAATATCATAATTTAAATTGAATTTAGATCTTCAAGTCTGATTAGAACTTTATGTTCAAAACTTAAGAACTTCAAGTTCAGATTCAATACTTCGTATTCAAAATTAGAACTTCAGGTCCCAAGTATGACATTCATGTACATATTAATGAATCCAGACATATTCTGATCGGTTTGTAAAACCGTGTCAACTTAAATATTATAATGATAAATCCAGAAACTTCAGATTCTAGTTAGTCGGTCTAGTCGAGCTTGGTTTAAATTTCAGAAACCTAACAGTTGACCTAGTTAGGCTCAACACATAATTTATACAAATCAAGAAACTTCAGGTTCTGGTTAGTTGGCATATTCAGATACATAAATTTCATAAAATTAAATAGATGCGTAAAATTAAAATAATAAATAATATAACAGAAATAAGATGAAGAAGAATAATGAGATAAAATGAATAGGGGAGAAAATTTACTATTTTTATTAATGATTTCGGATTACATCCTGACCACACAATTTCAGCTGTGTAGTGATTTTGAATAAAACAGTATTTATACTTAGAGACTAATATAGTCTTGAAAACGTAAATGTTGCCACTGATACCTGGCATTTAGTAATGCAACTTCTGGTTGGTTATCAAATCGGTCTTTTTAGTTCTTGCCATAAAATTTCTGGTTCTGTGACCGTTAGGTATTGGGCTTTCAGATCATAATTGTCCCCAGACACTTCCAGTGCAGCAAATTTCAAATTTACAAATTTTGACATAATTATAACTTCTGGTTATCCGAAAATCACAATCGGAGTCAGAACTTCTGGTCTGACAAAAATCCGAGAAATTTTAATTCTTCAAATATATAAAAAGAATAAATCCAGAAAATTTCAGATTTCAGCAATGATAAATAAATCCATGAACTTCAGGTTCTGGATGAGTGACCAAATTATTTAAATAAAAATTACAAAATAAAATGCGTAATAATAAATGCGGAAAAAATAAATCCAGAACTGCGGGTTCTGGTAGGTTGGCATAGCCAATCTCATAAAAACATATAAATAAATAAATGCAGGAAAATAAAATGCAGTAAAATAAATTGCATAAAAGTAAAGTGCGAGAAATTAAATTCAGAACTGCGGGTTCTGGTATTAATAAATAAAAATCTGGAAGCTTCAGGCTTCAGTAATTAATAAATTCAAAACTTCAAGTTCTAGTAATAAATCTAGGAACTTCAGGTCTCAGTAGTAATAAATTCAGAACTTCAGGTCCCAGTAGTAATAAATTCAGAATTTCAGGTTCTAGTAATAAATCTAGAAACTCCAGGTTCTAGTGGTAATAAATTCAGAGGCCTCAGGCTCTGGAAATAACAGCATTCGTGCTGATAACGTGTTATAATAAAATTAAAACAATATGTAATTGAAACATAATAGAAAATGAGATGAATAATATTGAGATAAATTAAATAATTAGAATAACTATATAAAACAAAATAGAAGAAAGTAGGAGAAGAGATGAGAGATGGCGAGAGAATAAGATGAAGGAGAGAAGAGTTACTTTTTTATCAGATTTTGTATTGATATGAAGTCACCCAAAAAACAATTACAAATTACATGATTGATATATATAGAACTAAAACATCCAACACATGTCAACGTGCATATTTATAGCAAAATTGAGACTTCCATGTGTTTAAGCTTCATCAAGAAGCCAAATATAAAGTTGAGTGGAAATCCACATGTCATCCAAATACAAAGTTGAGTGGAAATTCACATATTATAATAATATATATAGATTATTGAAAAGGTTTATCGTTATTATTCTTTTTGAAGATCGATATCAAAGATATAAGTTTATGAATGAATTTGTTAATAAATTTATTTTATATGATCGAGAATTGAGGTTTAATGATCGATAATTGTATTTCAAATAATTTTGGTTCAATATGTGTACATGGAAATGGTAGGAAATGTCACATTTTTGGCCGGTTTTTGTAAAAAAGTCACAACTTTAATAATTTAAGTTTAAAAGGCATTAAAGTAAGTGATTTCCAAAAATGTCCTTATTTTACACATTCTCTTTCTTACTTTGAAGTTTTTTGAGATTTTATCCTTTCATCTTCCTTTATAACAAACCTCCAATGGAAGTTGAACACCATAACATTATCAATGCATTTTTATTGAATAATTAGTATTGTGGCGTTATGCAGACGCATTCAGGGGTCGAGCTTTTTTTTTCAATTTAAAACCTAAATTGAGTTCCTTTTCATTTTTTCTCCGAGTCTTTTGTAAACCTTAAGCTGGTTGTGTGAATTTTGAATATAATTGAAAAGGCTCGGAGACAATTGAAAAGGCTCGAAGACTATTTACAAAGTTTCGAAGATAATTGAAAATGCTCAGACAGTATATGAAAAGACTCAGATACGATGTTAAAAGTCTTGAAGATTCAAAATTGACAAACCTATTCATAAAAATGAAAAAGCTAGGATTACTGTTAAAAAGGCTCAGACATTGTATGAAAAGGCTCGGAGACAGTGTTAAAAGGCTCGGAGATTCAAAAGTGACAAACATATTCATATTCCTTAAAAAAGCTCAGATTACTATTTAAAAAGCTCGAAGACAGTTTGAAAAGGCTCAGAAAAAGTGTTAAAAGGCTTGGAAACCTAGATCTTCATCATCTTATAGGTTCTCGTCGACTTCAGGACTGTAGCGCAACCGCCGATGAGTTCACCGTGAGATTTTCAGTCGAATTTCTTGCAGCCGTGAGATTTTCAGTCGGATTTCTCTCTCTCTCAATTTTTCTCTCTCTATGTTTGAAAAGACACAAACTAACAAAATAAATGTATTTTTGTATGGTCACCTAAATAAGTGTCTTTTAAACTTGAATTAGTAAAGTGGTGATATTCTCACAAGAACTGCCCAAAATAGTGACAAAATTTTTTTGAACCCATATGTGTACTGTGTCATATTTGGGATGTTATAGTTTCTTTTCTCAAGGAATTATGAAATATTTTGGGTGAAATGCTACAACACCATATATACAGATTTCATCTCTAAACCATGCAATTAACATCATTTAATTACGTAGATGGAAATCTTGAATCGTTATAATTATAATAATTTTTTTTTTTTTGAAGCAATTATAATTATATATATATATATAATTTTTCTATTTTTAGTTTGTTCTGATATAAAATATATCAGGATAAAAAATATAGACCATTAAATTTATATACTTTGACTCAAAGTATATGTATTTGTCAAAACTTTTCTATAATCTATGGTCCATATTATTCATTATGATATATTTTATATCATAACGAACTGATAGTAGAAAGATTGATATATCAAAATTGAACCAAACTTAATATCATGATAGTAACAACCCACCAAAGAAAGTTTTGACTAGCAACCCAACAAATGGGATCGAAAATTAACTAGTTTTTGTAGATCTCATGATACAATTACTATAGTTTACACAGCATGTGGCGTGAAAATTAACTAGCTTTTGCATAGCCTAAGTTCATCATTATGCATCTATGAAGCTTTTGACCATTTTCCATTTGACAAGACATCAAAATAACAAAAGTGACAAAAAGAAGAACAGCATGTGTTTCTAGTGAAAATTAACATTGAAAGTGAATTGAATAGTAGTATCATATATAAAACAAAGTACACGTGCAATATATGTGATTGAAACAAATTAAATCCAAAAATGATCAACAAATGGGGTCATTGTATTCTACTATTCTCCATCTGTGTGGACAAAAAGTTCACAACAAGGTGGTGTTCTTCTAAACATTTTATTTGAATTGATTAATTTGATGCAAAATTTCAAACACCCTTTTATTCAAAAAAAGTGGGTTAGTTTTCATGATTTTGCAATGGGCCCATGAGCAGTACTTGCACCACAAGAAAAATGAAAATTTTAATTTTATGTGATTTTTTGGTTTTTAATGAGAAATCCTCCATACTATTAACTGTTAATATCACACCATGTGATATGAACAAATAATTAAATGAGTTTTCCATACTATGTGATAACTGATATTATGATATAATATTAGTGGTCGGGTGCATTACCTAAATACACTGAAGATTGTTTTTAAAATTAATATGATATATGTGATGGACCGATTATAATAACCATTAATTCACGTTTAAAAATGTTCTTTGATGATTATGTTTTTAGCAATCATTATAAATTTCCTACCATTTTCAGCTATGGCTGCAGCCTGCATGAATGCTAGAACTCTCTTTGAAAGATTGCTTCGCTGTAGAATTAGACCCGTTTGAGTTCATTAATTTTTGAATTTGAGCCCTTCCAAACAAACATAGTTTAAAAATGGGGAAATGGGGGATGATTTTTATCCCCAAATTAAAATCGGGATGGGGATCTCCATTTCCCCATTTTCCCCATAAATTTATGTGCCCCCATCCCCATTTCCCCATTTCCTAATTTCCCCCAAACCTTATATATAATATATTAATATATATATATATATTCTTAATATCTTTATTCTTTCTATTTCTATTTACTAAATATATATATATATATATATTCTTAATATTTTTATTCTTTCTATTTTACTAAGTATGTAAGTTTTACTTAAATAGGGGAAATGGGGAAACGAGGAAAACAATGGAACAGGAAAATGGTCATCCCCATTTCCCCAATGACCATCCCTATGGTTGATCAATATCAAATCAACTACCAACTGTCTAACATGAGTTGGTGATAAAAAAAAACGTTTATTCAACCTAAAAAATCAGCTGATGATCAAGTTTATATACAGTGATGATTAAGTAAATGATTAGTTGATTAGCTGATCATCATCAGCTTGTCTATTGTATGTTGAATATTACTAACTTTGCTTAACTGGACTAAGCAAAGTTAGTTTCGCAATAGTGGGCTGATGAGGAGTGATCTGCTGCTTTAGCTTCAATAAAAATCACTTTTTGGAAAGTGCTTTCATGAGTAATAATCAGTTTATTATCCTGTAGACAAAGAAGGATAATCGGTACTCTATCAATTATTATTATTATTATTATTATTATTTATTTTTATTTTTTTTGAAATAACAATAAAACCCAGCTATAGTGGAGGGGTCCATTTCTGTTAATCATAAATTGATTTTCCTTTTTTATGGATATTAATTTCTCAGGGTATGTGACAAAACTATATAATATCTAAATCATATTATATATCCATTGAGAATTTTTAGACGTAACGTATTTTATTTTATGCTCAATAAGTGGAGATGAATTGAGGGCAAAATATTCAAATGGAAAAAAGTACATACAAATTACAATGTCACAACATGTTGAAATATATATATATATATATATTATATGCGTACATATCCTTCACGGCATATAAACCGAAGTATCGATCAGTCTATTTCATGAAATTAAGTACCGTATTGGATCTGAGTAAATCATCAAATTAAAATCTTATGTTGATAATAATATTTAGAGGAATGCTTGGTACACTTGTTAAGATCAACGAATGTACCAGTTGCTGCTCGATTCCAAGTCTGAAATGAGCATGTGTTCATTAATGTGGTGTATGTTTTTGTAATAAAATGAAAAAAAAAAAAAAAAAAATGGACTTTCATTACTGGCAATTTAGTAGTATAAAAAAAAAAAAAAACCCGTGTCAAGTTTTTAAACAGCTACCGAATATTCTACCATTTTCCTAATAATTATGTTACCAATAACTTGTTTTGGTTTGAAACAGAGTTTACCTAAAACAAACAAAATTTATGTTAGATGGATTAATTACACTACTTATAGACGAGATGAGATTGATCCAATGGTAAACACCTCACACATATATTATGAAATTGTGGATTTGGAGTCCTCATCCTTCCAAAAAAACCCAAATTAATGTAATACTTCAATTTATAAAAAAAAATAATAATAAAAAAAAAATTTAAAAAAAAATTTATACTACTTATACAACTATAAACGTGGGAATTTAAGATGAGATATTTGTAGGTGCAGTCCAAAAATGTTTTTAAATGAAAAATTAGAAAGAAAGAAAAAATTGGTGGCCTCTTTTTTTTTTTTTTGATGGAAAATTGGTGGCCTCTTAAATGCAATTACACTTGTCATGTATAGTGCTAGAACCCAATATTTATGAAATGGACGGAATAAAAGTTACTGTAAACGGAAATGTTACTGAGGTAATTATGAAAAGTAAATATTTTATTTAGATTTTTATTTATTTTATTTTAAATATTTAAATTTTGTAGACCTTTGAATTAAAATTTAATATCTAATTTTCACCAAGTAATATTGCTATTAACGGTAACTTAACCAAATCCTTCAAATATATAAAAAAAATAATTTTCTGATTGATCAAGTTATATAATTCACTTATTGAGGTGTGTATCATTTTATCTGATTTTTTATCATTAAAAAAAAAAAAAAAAAAAAAAAAAAATCCTTACATCAAAATTGGTGTGCTTAAAATTCACTCATTGTCATGCTATTAGATTGATTTTTTTTTCTTTTTTTCCATAATTAATTTGAATACATTCTCATGAAGTAATATATATGCTTTAAATTAAATATATAGTTGTCTAATCTCAACCTCATATCGTGGAAATATTCTGGTTTTGTTTTCAACTGTATATATATTACAATAAATTTGGGTTGAGAAGGGGATATACAACTCAAACCCACAACCATCTAGTGTGAGAAACATTAGGTCCCGTTAATTTTGCCGCATTGTATTGTATTATTCAAATAAAATATACTAAAATAATGCAATACAGTGTCTAGGCCTCATTTGTTTCGCCGAATTGTATTGTATTAGCTAATACATTATATTTGGTGGTATTATGTTGTATTGTATTAGAAAAAACACTTTTTTATTTTCTTTTCTTTTTTCAACAAATATGGAATATTGTTTAAATATGTGTTATGTTGTTAATATTTTTAACTAATTGTTTTAAAAATATTAACAACATATGTGTTATGTTGTTAATATTAACTATTTGTGTTAAAAATACAATATGTTATGTTGTTATATTATAATATGTGTTATGTTGTTAATATTTTTTTTATAATTTCAAAATTATATAGGAAATATTTATTTTATATATAAAAATATTATTTATTAAAATAAATTCAGTTAAACTAAATATTTATTGATTTTTTATATAAAAATATTTATTGATCTATTCATGGTAAGGATATTTAAAATTAATTATTAACTATTTTTTTTTAAAATACTATATTATTTAATATATAAAAATTTCAATAAAGTCATAGGAATAACTTAATACGATATTATACAGTGCATCACCAAACACAGGTTTGTATTAATGATAATACAGTGCAATACAATACAATACAATTCAATACAGTGCAATACAAATCCAATACGGTATGCCAAACGAGCCCTAGGGCATACAACTGATTTAACCCCTTTTTGTTTGGGAATATATATGGGGTTAGTTCTCATTATTCCATCACACATACTATTGAAGGCATCAAAATTAATTAACTTCATTATTATATATAGCTTCCTATTCAATCACTACATAATCAGATAATTAATCAAACAGTAATATCCTGATATTCAAAAATAAATAAATAAAAAATCATAAACTGGGAAATTAAACTAATTAATCAAAGCTTGATCACTCATTCATGCATCATGCATGCAAGCTAGTTTAGCTAAAATTAATGAGCAGTGACCGAAATCGTCTGTAACTTGCAATCCACAGCAGAGACCAAATGAGAGCTGGAGCTTCCATTGTTGTTGTTGTCGTTTTCTTCCATGGAAGAAACAGTTGAGTTAATAAGGTGAAGCAAGACATGTTCAAGCTCCTCTCCATCACTCCATTCATGTATTTCTGCAACAATAAGCTTCTTGTTTTGGCATATCAAGTCCCAAACTGGAAAGTCTTTTCTTGGCATTAAAAAGTCTGTCTCTTTGAGCTCCAAACTAGGACAGAAATCACCAATTCCATCACCAAGGTAGATCAGTTTTTTCTCAGTAGATAGAGAAGCTTGAATTTTTTCTATCACCATAGCCTGTTAAGATTTAATCAAAATTAAATTACTAAATTAGATTAAAAAAAAAATAGTAGTTTTCTGAAATTATACTTATAAAGATCGAGGTCGTTCACTTCGTAATTAAAATTAAAATAAGTATTACAATAAATTATGATACCAGCTAGTATTTTTGGGGGTAATTTGAAAATTTGATAAAATTATAACAGAAAAATGTAATTAATAAAAACTAATAGGCTAAAATGTTAATAATTTTTAAAAAAAATTTGTGTGTTGTGAGGAGCTATAGTCCCCCACCCAAACTAAAAAGTAATGAGTGTGATGGCGAAGCCACATCATCTCTGATGTGCTTCACCATCACTAAAAGGTGATGTGCATATCTAGATTATTTTCTAAATACCTTTATGTTTGTAATTAATTAGAAATGCTGAGTTGAGTGCATGTGATTTTTGTCATGATCTTGATTTGGTTAACATATAATCTAAATAAATTCTCAGAAATCAGAACAGAATAAAACATTTTAATTAATTAATTAATATATATATATATATAATCTGATGTGGGCTGAAGGAAAGCATGTTCCCATGTGTTTTGATTAGATCTGTCCACCTAAAACTTTCTTAATTATTAAATTAGAATCAATTAATACAACCTTTTATTTTAAAAAACTTCATCTGTTTGGATAAAAAAATCTTGTCAACTAATTTTTTTTTTTTTTTTCATTTAATAAAACTTGTTTAGTTTTCATAAAATCTTGCATGAAAAAGGAATATATTATGGAAGAACAAACATTTATGGTGACATGCAATTAATGTTATGTTTTATTAATTGTATTATTAGGAAATGAAGAAATTAATTAAATTTAAATCACCTTGCACATGTTTGGAGGGCAGAGATTAGTGTTGCAAGGAAGAGGAGATTTTGTGAAATCATGGTGAGGGAAAATCCTCAACCTCCCTTCCTCATTGACGAAACTTGGGTTCGTGTGGATTTCCGAAAATAATTCTCTCACTCCATGATGCTTCAAAAATGTCTCAATAAAGAATATATTCGCATCGCTGACTATCTTCAAATCACACCTGTATGATTTAAGATTTAATCATATAGTAATTATTTATAAATCAACTGTCACGTCATTTGAAAAAAAAATTATTCAAGATATTTTTCGAGTCTTGCGGTGTGTATGTGTATATATATATACCCTAATTCATGTGCTGATTTAATGGCTGGAATTATTCTGGGATGAATAGGTGTTCTTTTTAAAACCTCTGTAATATCCTCAATGGTTTTGCCTTGATCATGAACCTCCTTCATCATCCTATCCTGCAAATTTTTGTACATAAAAAGAACATGATTAATTTATTACAAGTGATTAAAACATATATATATATATGGTAATAATAATAAAACAAATATTGAACTGACCATGAGAGAGTTCCAGGGCATGGTAGAGAGGAGTTGATTAAACAAGTCAGTGAAACCCAACTGATCAAGCACCCAGTTATCACTGTCACAGTCGATAATCGTCTTGTCGAAGTCGAAAACCACCACGATTCCGGCCATTTTTTTCTGGTGAGTACTGAAAAGGGTATGTATGTATGTATAAGTATTCCTGCTGGTTTTGAATATTTTGATCAATCAATGTGTTGTGTGTGTGATGATTTTAGTGAACAAAAGAGGAAGAGTATTTATAGGGAGTTGATAGCCGAGTATTCAAAGAGTAACAGCTGTGAGGTTGGATATATTCCAGAATATTATATTATATTAATTAAGAATTTGTGATTGGTTTGGTTAAAAGGTATAGCATGCCAGTATGCCACATCTGGATTTTGAATGTGTGTTGGTCTATATTGCTACACTTTTTGGCCTAAGAGAAAATTCCATGCTACTTCCTAATTTATTTTATTTTATTTTATTTTTTAATTGTCAGTTTGTCATATCAATCGGGTTAGGGGTAGGGATGGTAATGAGACCCAGACCCACGCGACCCAGACCCGACCCGCGTGGGGTCTAGGTCCTCACATTGGGTCACGGGTCGGGTTTGGGTCTAAAATATTAGACCCGATTCGGGTCCGGGTCGGGTTTGGGTCTGGGTCTATAGACCTGGACCCAGACCCAGACCCATAGACCCGAATAGTGAGTAAGTTAAAAAAAAAAAAAAAAAAATTGAAGAATTTTATATTGAAATTGAATGCAAATAATAATATTTCCCTTTTATGTCCTCTATTTATTAATTTTTTTATTTAGTTATTTATATATTTAAGTATATATATATATATTAGTATTTTTTTTGGATCGTGAGTCTACGGGTCCACAGGTCCAGACCTAGACCCGCGAATTTTCATGGGTCCTCGGTCGGGTCTAGATCTTCCTAAGACCCACGGGTCCAGACCCGAACCCTAATCCAAAAAATTTCATGGGTTTGGATCCAATTTTTTTTTGTTGGGTCTGGGTCTGGGTCCAATAGGACTCGACCCGAACCCAACCCATTGCCATCCCTAGTTAGGGGTCTATTGAAATCTGGACGGAACTGAAAATCTAAAGTTAAGGAGCCAAATGATAAAAACTTAAAACCTATAATACACAAATGTAAATATTTACACATTTTTATAAAATATTAAAAATAAAAAAAAAATTAATTACATTTTTTTTAGTAGGCTTGAGGGGCCATGGTCCACCGAGCCTCCATTGAGGTCCGCCCCTGCTGGACAGTTTCGAAACTATAATTAAGAAAACTACTCTCACAGTTTCACAACACCATATATAAAACTAATCACATGTTTGTAAAATGTATATGCCTATCTGGTGTAACTCGAATTCCCCACACCACACTTTAAGTAAAAGGAGACGTGCAATGTCCTTTCCCATATACTCATTCAATGTTTCTGTCATTATAACTTTATAATAAAGGAAATCAATCTATATCTAATCCAAATTACTAAAATATTTTCCATCAACTAAATTAATTTAAGTAGAAGTAAAATCTGGACAGATCCCGGCAATTATTGTATATTCCAAAAAATAATAATAATAATAATAATAATAATAATAATAATTTGCGTAGAAGGATCCAAGAAGATAGGCAATTAACCGGTGTAATATAAATTCTATAAGAACCAAATAATAATAATAAGGGAAATTATCATTCCTTCCCCTATAGTTTTTCATATTCTCTATTTTTACCCATTTAGTTTCAAAATTCTCTATTTCCCCCCTCCCATGCACAAATAGTCAAATACAAACAATCTCAACATTTAAAAATAGACATAGGAGGAGGGAAAATGGAGAATTTTAAAATTAGAGAGAGAAAATGGAGAATATGGCAAACTACAGGGGAGAGAATGATAATTTCCCTAATAATAATAAAGAATATGCTTTGAAGATTCGATTACGTGGCGGCTAGTTTCTTTTTATGCATTAAAAAGCAGTCACATATTTCAATAAAAAACAAAAAAAAAAAAAAAAGGTAGTCACATGAATTTCAATGTTTTGGCACAAGCTTTATGACTCAAGAAATTGAGGTCCTCGATTGAAGGGAGTCCTTCTTGATGGCTACGTTTTGTTTTATTTATTTAAATCACATTTAATTTTTTAATATAACATCTCGAACATGAACTATTGCTTTGTTCGATTTATATTTATTAAATTTTCTTTTTCAATATTAATACCTTTAAAATTGACTATAAAGGACACTAGGAATTTAATATAGATGTTACTTTTTCTAATTGTAATTATTATATGTACCATGTGAATTTTTTTTTTTTTTTTTTTGACATATTACAATAATTTAGGATTTTAGGAAAATAGGGACTGACTCAAACCTACAACCTCATGGTGTATGTGTGAGAGGCAAACCACCAAATCAATCTCATCTTATAAATGCAAATTTAGCAGTAAGAACTAATTTATTTATTTTTTTGCTAATTTCACAAAAATTCCCAAATTTAACATAATTACATGAATATGACATTTTTAGGGATTAATAACATAAATCTTACCTGAACTTAGAAAATGTTGTAAATTTAATAGAAAAACACAATAGGGAATAATAATTAATTAACAACATAAAGAATAAAATACAATAAGAAAGAATGGATGAACGAGAAGAGAAATAGAGATTTGAAAACATTGCCTTTTTATTATCTGAAAGCAATAGTTAACATAACAAAAAAAAAAAAAAAAAAAACCAACCTCAAACGTTTACAATCTAAAGCTATTTATAAATGCATGGACCAATTAAAACATTACAAACAACATGCCACTCTTCAACTTTGCATGGAAGAAAGAATGTGGAGTTGACAAGTGTATAATCTTCTTCAAGAAGCCAAAAGCAATCTTGTTTAGTGGAAATCCACATGTCGTAATACTCTCACTTGGGTTTCCACCATTTGTATTTAATTTGCTAAGAAAAACCAAGTGGGATAAAAAACCTTAGCCAAATATATACAATGATCTTCTGGATCAAGTGGTGGGGGTATGCTCAGAACTGCCTCATTAAAACCTTTCCGGTAAAACCCAGTGGGACAAAATCCGGTAGAAGGAAAAAGAGTACAGTATACATACATTCATTCAAAAATTTTGCTCCCCCTGATTGAACGCTCTCCCTGGATTAAACTTCATTATCAATCTTGTAATTTGCAGAGTCGACGCATGCCAATCTCATATACCAATTTCTCAAATTAAAGTTGATGTAGGTAATGTTTTGGTAAATAGATCTGTAAGGTTATCTATAGACTGTATTTGTTTAACATCAATCTGTCGGCTCTATTGAAGTTCATGGGTATAGAAGAATTTGGGAGAAATATGTTTGGTTCTGTCTCCTTTGATATATCCACCTCTAACTTGAGCAATACAAGCCGCATTATCTTCAAATATCGGTGTCGTCATTCTTGTAGATAATGAAAATCCACATGTATTTTGAATATGAGAAATTACTGACCTTAGCCACACGCATTCTCGGCTTGCTTCATGAAGTGCAAGGATCTCAGAATGATTAGATGATGTAGCAACAATAGTTTGCTTTGTGGAACGCCAAGAGATTGTTGTGCCATTATAAGTAAAAACATATCTTGTTTGTGAACGAGCTTTATGGGAATCAGATAGATACCCGGTATCAGCATAACCAATTAAACCTGAAAAGTTGTTAGATTTTGAAAAATATAACCCTAAATCTTTTGTTCCATGAAGATAACGAAAAAGATGTTTGATCTCATTCCAATGTCTTCTAATTGGTGCTGAATTGAATCTAGCAAGCAAATTTACTGAAAATGTGATATCTGGTCGAGTACATTGAGCCAGATATAATAAAGCAACAATTGCATTAAGATATGGTACTTCAGGACCAAGTATCTTTTCACCATCTTCCAGTGGTCGGAATGGATCTTTCTTAGGATCAAGGGTTCTAACAATCATAGGAGTACTTAATGGGTGAGCATTATCCATATTAAATCTTTTCAGAATCTTTTCAATATAAACTGATTGATGGATAAGTATTCCGTCTGATTCATGCTCAATCTCTAGACCGAGACAATATTTTGTTTTTCCTAGGTCTTTCATTTCAAATTCCTTATTTCAAATGTTTAGCAGTTTTCAGGAGCTCTCCAGGAGTTCCAATCAATTTCATATCATCAACATAAACTACTATAATAGCAAATCCAGATTCTGATTTCTTTATGAAGACACATGGGCATATGAGATTATTAATATATCCCTCTTTAATCAAATATTCACTGAGGCGGTTGTACCATATGCGCCTAGATTGCTTTAATCCATACAAGGACCTTTGTAATTTAATTGAATATAAATTGCGAGGTCTCGAGTTGTATGCTTCTGGCATTCTAAATCCTTCTGGTATTTTCATATAAATATCTGAATCGAGTGAGCCACATAGGTAGGCAGTTACTACGTTCATAAGATACATCTCAAGTCTTTCTGAGACAGCCATGTAAGATTTTTATAAAATTATGAGCAACATATGACATTATATTTTGAGTTTATGAAAACCGAATTGATTGGAATGTTTAAGTAAGAGAGAGTTGACCGGATAAAGCCCATTATTAATGTGATCAATATTGTTGGGCTTGGTGCACCTTACCTACATTATATGTAGGATATGGTATGGGCTATTGTATATGTGTGGGCCTAGTATTCCTTTTGGGACTAGCCATCCTATTAGGGTTAGGATTCTAGTAAGTTATACTATTTATAGGGGGTCCCTACTCTCGCTCATGTATCACACAGTGATTCAGAATAAAAATAGCCTCGCCATTAGTTTATCTATAGTAAGGTGAGAAGAGAGTAGAAGATTTTCTATTGTTTTCTTTTGTTTTCTTTTCAGGTTATTGTGCTTGTGTGCTATCATGGATTCTGGACTTTCAGGTACGCATCTATTCATACTTATGCATACAATACGAGATCTAATTATATTTAAATATAATGCTTACAGTGGTATCAGAGCCGATCGTATTGTTGTATAGGTTGAATGTTTTGATATTGTATGGGTTTATTTATTTATTTATTTTTTATTTTTTTTACATACCAGATTGAATTAATTATTGCTGCCATGATAAATATGTGTTTGCATTCTATACTATATATGGCATGTTATTAATTTATTATATAAAAGATTAGTCACGTATTCGGTAACAACAAAATTAAAATAGGTGTTTTATTTTGTGTTGTTTTGACTAATCTGTTGGTGTGAATCTAGTGTGGAAGAGATTATATGATATCATGTTATATTGTATTTGAATGAATCAGTTGCCATGAAGGCATGAACTAACACACACCTGATTTTATGACCATCGAAATTGGATTAGTTATTGCATTATTTTATACTAATAATTTCGGCATTAATTTATTATATTAGTATAATAATAGTAAAAGCATGTGTTTATTTTTATTTTGCTTTGACTTACCTGGTATGAATCTGGTATGGCGTATTTTCTGGTGTGTATTAGAATATTTGGTTGTGTAAAAGCCAATTTGAAGGGCTGATTGTTTTTAGGACCAGAAAGCACCTGATCTTGGTCTCACTTGGGTCGGTGGGTTTCATCACCAGACCCATGCCCATGTGCAGTTGCACCAGACCTGGGTCACACCCGGGTCGATGGATCTTGCACCAGACCCGTATCAGACGCGGGTTGATGGACCTCTCACCAGACCCGCAATAAGACATGGGTCGATCGTTCAAGACCCACACCCGACGCGGATCGAACGTCTGCAGACCCGCCACGCTCCGGCGCGGCTCTGTTTGGATTGCTGATGGCCGTTGTTTTTTTTTCCGGCGACGGCATGGGTTGTAGAATTCGTGGATGTTTGTAGGTCGATTGGCTTCAGTCGATTTGACGATAGGATCGCCTGAGCGACTTGCCGTCTGAGTCGCAGTTGGCCGCCGCCGTTCTGGTGGCCAACCGAGCAAGGTTGATCGGCGGCGCATGAAGAACTAGGGTTACAGACCTTGATTTTGTGTGGGCCACATTTTGTGAATTTGATATAGTTTTGGACTGTTTTGTTATTTGCCTGGGCCCTTTTAGAATTGATAAAACATTAAGGTATCTATGTGTAATTGGTTATGTGTTGGGGCAGATTTCTAATTTCTGAAAATATAGGGGCCAATTTGAAATTTACCAAAATCATGAGTCAATTTTAAAATTTTCCAAATTTTTGTGAGAATAATTGCAGTTCATAAGTAGTTATTATGATTTCGGATGATTAAGCTTTCACGTAGTGACTAATCATTAGGTTTTCATAATAATTATTAGTTTATTTAAAATTATTAATAATTGATAGAATATTCTCGTGAATCGGATGGCTATGTCTTCACGTAGTGAACTAGTCATTAAGATTTTGAGAAATTCGTCGGTTATCGATTATTAATGATTTTGATTCAATAATTGATAGAATATTCTCGTGAATTGGATGATTATGTTTTCACGTAGTAACTAATCATTAAGATTTTGAGAAATTCGTCGGTTATCGATTATTGATGAGGTTAAAATTAATAATCTGTTTTGAATATTCTCGTGAATTAGATGATTATGCTTTCACGTAGTGACTAATCATTTGGATTTTGAGAAATTCATCGGTTAACAATTATTAATTTGGTAAGTTTTAATGATTGATTGAACATTCTCATGAATTGGATGATTATGCTTTCACGTAGTGACTAATCATTAAGATTTTGAGAAATTCGATGGTAATCAATTATTAAATTTGAACTGCAATGATTGAGTTATATGCATGTGATGAATGATGTTCTTCTCCGTAGGAGGTTCATTATCTCAAGGTATTCACGTATACAATATGTTGTGAATGTTAGACACATGTGTTGGGTGATGTTCTTCTCCGTAGAAGGTTCATTATCTTGAGGTATTCATTTATAAAATGTGATGTAAATGTTAGAAATTTTGGAAGTTGCCTTTAATACATTTCATTTAATTGAATGAAAGTGCCCAACACTTATTGATGCCTACATATTCTATAGCTCACGGATAATATCTACTCAACATGAATTTAAGAAGGTTATTTATTTCTCATTATTTTGCATAATTTTTTTTATTTTTTTTTATTTAAATAAAAATTATGTATGACCGTGTTAGATTTTGATTAAGAGAAATAATATAAATTTATGTTGGATATAATGATATTGGATTTACAGTTTTTGGTTTACAAATGTATAACCTATGAAATTATTATAAAGTTGGATGGTTATGCTTCTACGTAGTGGACTGACCAAAGAGGTTAATCACTTGTAGGAAAGTTTTTTTTAACACGTGCATTGTGGTCTTTGTCCTAAAGACAAATCATGATGTTGTGTTGGATTTCCAGGGAGGTTAAATTATCATTTATAATGATTATGGAAATCGGTGTGAGCATGAACATACTATGATTTAATTCTTTTTAATACCTCTACTGTTTCAAAATGCATGCTTTTAAGATATTGGTTGATGGACTCTTTTTTTCGATAAATTAAATGAGACACTCCAATTGGTTTTTTACTTTATTGAGGATTAAAGGATAAATAAAGTTTAGTGAACCCACTGTTGAAAGTTTGGTTAAGGTCTTTGCCTTAGATTAATATATTCTATGAAGTTATGTCTTTTATTTGTTATTTTGATAAAGGGTGACAGGGTACAAACACCATAAGAGTGGTTTGGAAATTTTGACAATTCAACATAATAAGTCAAAGAAAATATCGAGGACATAAAATAATTTGCTATTGCAAGAAAAGGTACCCCTTGATTTATGTTTGAAATATTTGATTGATTATCAATTAAGCACTTAGTGGGTTGATTCTTGTGATACATTTTATATTGTAAATTTTTCCAATGAACTCAGTATTTAACTTGGACCTAATAGTTTAGAGGTTTATTAGAATTCAATTGAATTTGTGGTAATGTTTAGATTATCTTTAACCTCTAAAAGTTTTATTGGATGATATTTTTTTCAATTTTGGTCATATAATGCATAATACACTTTTTATAATAAGATTGAGAATTTGAAGTAATATATTGAAGTTTATTCAAGATAATACATTTTTGCTTATGTTTTTTTCCTAGTGAGTTATATGGTGGTTTTTTTTTGTAAATAATAATCTTTATGAGTCTTCGAACTCTTCTTGTATTATAAATTTTACTTTTGGGTTTTAAAATTATATTGATAATTATTCTTGCAGTTTAGATATAATCATTTTAATTACTTAACCAAAGGTAGAATGAAGATAATTGATTCGTAGGGCATTTTGATAATTTTTTTTAAATTCTCAGTTTTAAGTCTTTTGATTAATTGTATTACTAGTGATCTCATAAAATATAAGGATATGACTGCAAAATGTTAGAAACTATTAATAATAGTTTATAGAACTTGTCATGTTCTATTTATGAGAATAAATGTATCTATGCATTATACATTCTTAGGGGGGAGAGAGTGATGTTGTTAAGAATGTATAATTTCAAAGATTTGCATTTCAAGGAAGAAATTGTATGCTTGTGATATTTATGTTGAATAAATTTCATGTTTGTTGAATTGCAATTTTGGATGTCATTGGAGTTGAGGTTTTGCAAACTAATTGTTTGAAAATGATTTTTTAAAGTAATAATATTTTCAACTTAAATGTTGAAAGTTATGTGGTCAGATTTATGGCTTGAAGGTTTTACTTGAAAATTAACATTAAGTTTGCATACTTTAAAACTTCATTGATATAGTAAAACAAATTTCAAACAAATGGTTTTTAGTTTAATAAAGTAGTGGCATTGTATGACTTTGTTAAAATGTTTTATTTTGCCATTAAACATAACTAAGGGTCAGTGGGAGTAAGTTTACTTGTTTAAGGTATCTATTGATAAAAGTGATAAACTTACATAAGTTTTTAATTCCTGAAGTAAATTGGAGCGTTCTCATAAGAAAATGTCATGTAAATATATGAAATTGAGGTTTTAATGTACGCTTAATATATATGTATTGATACTATTATTACATTAGCATACTTTGCGAATTTCAAACCAATTTGGCATGTATCATTAGACATGGAATGTTTTATTATATTTGTAGAGGTTAATTGTTTCACGCTCACATGTATGTATAGATAAGGAAATATGTGGCTTATTATGTGATGATTTCACTGTATTTATCTTCTCTATATATGCTAAGAGATCTCAGAGGTTTAACCATATGACTATTATGGTGGGAGAGAAGATTTAAGAGTTGCAAAATTATAATAGCTACAAGTAAAATAATTCTTAATACACTAACCAAGATACTTGACTCCGGAAGTTTTATGGAGCATGTTAAATCCTGTATTGGATGATTGATATTTTGATATATTTGGTTAGTGGGAGTTGTCTTTTATTATATTAACTGCATTTGTTCAATGCATGTTAAGATATTTGCCATATTTGTTATTGTATGCATACGGATGTTTGATTATGGTAGGAAATCTCAAAACTATTAGCTTTGAGGAGGCAGTTCACTCATAAGGTATAAAGTTTTCACCGATGAGTGAACATTACTTAAGACAGAAGGATTTGCCCGTCTTAAGGGAGGATTAACTCATGGTCATTTGGCCAATGAGTGTAAGATGCTTAAGACATTAAGTTTGCTCGTCTTAAGATCCTTCGCAAAATGCGAAGGTGGACCTATATGGAAATAGGCATGATGATCACATTTGCATGTAATTTCCATACCACACATACATATCATTTTACCCGGGTAGGTAGAGCTAAGGGTATTTTGATTGCATATGGTTTTATGTCGATTAAAGATGTAATGATCTATGTAGTTGGATACTTAAGGTTCTATTGGACTAAGGGGAAGGAAGGTGTTACTCTCTTAAACATTCTTTGTGGCCACGTATAATTGTTTGTCAATTCGGAGCGTCGTTTTCTAAAATGAATTTGTAAATATAAAATGATAATGTCTATGTAGCTCAAGTGGGAGAATGTAAGATTTTTATAAAATTATGAGCAACATATGACATTATATTTTGAGTTTATGAAAACCGAATTGATTGGAATGTTTAAGTAAGAGAGAGTTGACCGGATAAAGCCCATTATTAATGTGATCAATATTGTTGGGCTTGGTGCACCTTACCTACATTATATGTAGGATATGGTATGGGCTATTGTATATGTGTGGGCCTATATTCCTTTTGGGACTAGCCATCCTATTAGGGTTAAGAATCCTCTATGGGTTAGGATTCTAGTAAGTTATACTATTTATAGGGGGTCCCTACTCTCGCTCATGTATCACACAGTGATTCAGAATAAAAATAGCCTCCCCATTAGGTTATCTGTAGTAAGGTGAGAAGAGAGTAGAAGATTTCCTATTGTTTTCTTTTGTTTTCTTTTCAGGTTATTGTGCTTGTGTGCTATCATGGATTCTGGACTTTCAGGTACGCATCTATTCATACTTATGCATACAATACGAGATCTAATTATATTTAAATATAATGCTTACAAGCCAAACTTATTAGAAATCGAAATGTAATTGTATCCATCACTGGTGAATACGTCTCATCAAAATCAATACCAGGTCTCTGTGAGAAACTCTGTGCTATGAGTCGTGCCTTATGTCACACCACCTCATTTTTCTCATTACATTTCCGTACAAAAACCCATTTGTATCCAACAGGTTTGACGTCTTCAGGCGTCTGGACTATTGGTCCAAATACTTTACGTTTAGTTAATGAAGCCAATTCTGCTTGAATTTCTTCTTTCCATTTAGGCCAATCAGATCTTTGCCTACAATCATTAAGGTGATGAGGCTCATAATCATCATTTAAAATTTCAGTAGCCACTATGTACGAAAATATATCATCAATGATTATTTCTTCGCGATTCCACATTTTTCCTATATAATTTATAGAAATTTCCTCATTTCTATGTTCTCGTTTCTCTTCAGAGATTCCTTCCCCTGCAGGGGTCTCTTGTGTCCTTTCAGGAACATCTAACTCTTGTGGAGTTGATTCAGAGAAAGTGGATTTATTTATCATTTCAGGAACATGATCCTGATATTTTATTTTCTTCCTTCGGGGAACAATATCTTTCGAACCAAGTGGCCTACCACGCTTCTGGCATACAGTAGATGATTCTTTTGCTATTATTTGTTTAGATCATTCTTCTGGAACAATCACTCGTGTTGGTACATTAACAGCTGAGATGTGTGATTTTGTTACCTTAGTAGCATCTGTAAATCCATCTGGTAACTGATTTGCTATTATTTGAAGATGAACTATCTTGCGTACTTCATTATCACATTGAGATGTGTATGGGTCAAGATGAGTTAGACCAGGAACTTTCCAAGAAAATTCACGTTTCTCTTCAGGAGAAGTTTTTCCTTTCCCTAATGATGGGAAATTTCCCTCATCGAAATGACAATCAGCAAATCGTGCAATAAAAAGATCACCAGTTAAAGGTTCCAAATATCTAATAATTGATGGTGAATCTAGGCCAACATATATTCTCAAATGCCGTTGGGGTCTCATTTTAGTTCTATTTGTAGGTGCAATTTGGACATATACTGCACAACCAAAAGTACGCAGATGGGAAATATCTGGTTGATGGCCAAATACAAGTTGCACAGGAGAATATTGATGATAAGCAGTGGGACGAAGACAAATTAAAGCAGCAGCATGTTAAATAGCATGTCCCTAAACAGAAATTGGTAATTGTGTTCGTAATAATAAAGTTCTTGCAATTACCTGAAGACGCTTGATAAATGATTATACTAATCCATTCCGAGTATGAACATGTGGAACTGGATGCTCAACATGAATCCCAACTGATCTGCAATATTCATCAAATGTCTTGGAAGTAAATTCACTAACATTATCAAGGCGGATTGATTTGATCGGATGATCGGGAAAATGTGCCCAAAGCCTGATAATCTGTGCGAGTAATCTTGCAAAAGCAATATTGCGTGTTGATAATAAGCAAACGTGTGACCATCTACTGGATGTATCAACCAGGACCATAAAATAGTGGAATGGTCCACTTGATGGATGAATAGGTCCACATATGTCCCCTTGAATCCTTTGTAGGAATGAATCCTTTGTAGGAATGATGAGGATTCAAAACCAACTTTAGAATGAGATGGTTTTATTACCAATTTCCCTTGTGAACATGCAGTACATAAATTTTCATGGGATAAAAGAATCTTCTGGTTCTTTAATGGATGCCCATGAGAATTTTCAATGATTCTACACATCATTGTAGATCCCAGGTGACCAAGACGGTCATGCCAAAGCATAAATATTTTTGGATCTGGGAACTTCTGGTTCATAACTGCATAAATTTCTACACATCTTATAAGAGTGTAATATAATCCAGATGATAAACCACGCAGCTTTTCCATAATGAGCTTCTGGCCTGAATTATGAGAAGTAATGCACATATACTCAATATTCTCATCACTTATAGTTTCCATGTGATATCCATTACACCGTATATCTTTGAAACTAAGTAGATTTCTTCTGGATCTACTGGAATATAAAGCATCACTGATATATATTTTAGTATCATTTGGTAAGAATATCATAGCTCTACCGGAGCCCTCTATCAGATCTGCTGGATCCGATATTGTATTTACATTTGCCTTGAGCAAGGTTAAATTCATAAAATATTTCTGATTCCGCAGAATCGTATGCGTCATTGCACTATCAGCCAGACATATATCTCCTGTATTTTTCTTCTCAACATCACTCAGTTTATCGTTTAAAGACATATCTATTCACAAAACAAAAACAAAAATAAATAAAATGCAAATCAGATAGAGTGACAAAAAGGTATATATTACATAAGGAATATTTACATGAACATTTCACATGATAACAAAAATATTACAAGTAGTACTTAATTGGTACGGATATTTCCATCACCAGTTGAAGTGGTCACTTTATCATTTGGATCATCTAGGAAATCAGAAACATTAAACTGGGTAATATCCATAAAATCTGAATCTTCCATGAAATTGGTTTCAGGATTCTTTCCCTTTTCTTTTTCCTTGAGCGATGCTTGATAAAGCTCAACTAAATGTTTAGGTGTGCGACATGTACATGACCAATGATTATGACCGCCACACCTGAAACAGATACTATCATCTTTCTTAAGCCCCTTTTGGATTTTCTTCCCTTTATCTGGTCTGGCTTTATAAATATTCCACTTCTGGGGAGTGTTTTCATTCCTTTGATTATAACCACCCGGACCAAAGTAACCATATGCTCTTTCACGACCTCGACCACGGCTAGGGCCACGACCACGGCTAGGACCACGACCACGGTAGGAACCATGACCGCGATCACGACCGTGAGTATTTCCTCTAATAGTGTTAGTATTCACTTCTGGGAACGCTGTAGAGCCGGTCGGCTGTGATTCATGATTTTTAATCAAGAGCTCATTATTTTTCTCTGCAACCAGAAGACATGAGATTAACTCTGAATATTTTGAGAATTGACGTTCTCGATATTGTTGCTGTAATATCATATTTGAGGCATGAAATGTTGTAAATGTCTTTTCCAGCATATCATTTTCCGTTACATCATGACCACACAATTTCAACTGTGTAGTGATTTTGAATAAAGCAGAATTGTACTCAGCAACTGATTTAAAATCCTGAAAGCGTAAATGTTGCCACTGGTACCTTACATTTGGTAATACAACATCGGGTTGGTTATCAGATCGATCTTTCAGCTCTTACCATAGAACTTCTGGTTCTGTGACAGTTAGATATTGGCTTTTAAATCCTTATGTAAATGGTGACGGATAATAACCATGGCGGTAGCTTTATTTTGTTCATATGCCTCGGCCCCATTTTCAATAGTGTAATATAGGCCTTCTGATTTTAGAACTAATATGACATAGATAACCCAGGACATATAATTTTCCCCAGATACATTCAGTGCAGTAAATTTCAAACTTGCAAGCTTTGCCATTAATATAGCTTCTGGTTATCTGAAAATCACAATCAGAGTCAGAACTTCTGGTCTGATAAAAATCCGAGAAATTTTAATTCTTCAAATATATAAAAAGAATAAATCCAGAAATTTCAGATTTTAGCAATGATAAATAAACCATGAACTTCAGGTTCTGGATGAGTGACCAAATTATTTAAATAAAAATTACAAAATAAAATGCGTAATAATAAATGCAGAAAAAGTAAATCCAGAACCTGCAGTTCTGGTAGGTTGGCATAGGCAATCTCATAAAAACATATAAATAAATAAATGCGGGAAAGTAAATTGCTTAAAAGTAAATAAAATGCGGGAAAATAAATTATGTAAAAATAAAATGCTAGAAAGTAAATCCAAAACTACAGGTTCTGGTATTAATAAATAAACATTTGGAAACTTTAGGTTTTAATAATAATAAATTCAGAACTTCAAGTTATAGTAATAAATCTAGAAACTTCAGGTCCCAGTAAAATCTAGGAACTTCAGGTCCCAGTAGTAATAAATTCAGAACTTTAGGTTCAGGGAATAACAGCATTCGTGCTAATAACGTGTTGTAAATTAAATAGAAAAACACAATAGGGAATAATAATTAATTAGCAACATAAAGTATAAAATACAATAAGAAAGAAGGGATGAACGAGAGAAATAGAAGAGGAGAAATAGAGATTTGAGAACATTGCCTTTTTATTATCTGAAAGCAATAGTCAACATAACAACAAAAAAAAACAACCAACCTCAAACGTTTACAATCTAAAGCTATTTATAAATGCATGGACCAATTAAAACATTACAAACAACATGCCACTCTTCAGCTTTGCATGGAAGAAAGAATGTGGAGTTGACAAGTGTATAATCTTCTTCAAGAAGCCAAAAGCAATCTTGTTTAGTGGAAATCCACATGTCGTAATAAAAAATTGTTTTTTTTTTTTTTGAACCGCCAATTTTATTAAAGCCAAAAGGCAAAGAACCAGCCCTAGGCCAAAAAACAGAGGATGCAACCACAGGCAAAACAGTACCCAACAAAAAAGAAAAAACACCAACCAGGCCAAAAGCAAACACGAGACAGAGCATCCACCCCTACAGGCCTAAAAAGAAAAGCCAACAAAACAAAGTAGGGACCAAAGAAACCAATGGCAAAATAGGAGCCAAAAACCAAGAAAACAAAGCACCCCACAAAAAAGACCAGCAACCAAAGTTAATCTACTTCCCATAATACCAAATCCCCTTCCAAATTAGAACCTTTCTTTGCCAGCGTGACGACACGTCGTTGCGATGTCGGTCAAAAGATTGAACATTTAAGTTCGACCTCGCTAGCGCGCGAGTCACAGGGACTAGCACAGCGGCAAGTGAGGGTATCGTTCCGCAGGGAGGTGGGATTCGCCGACCGTCACCTGTTCTAGCTATCATTGCAACACTCCGAGAGAACTCGTGTGTTGCAGGTGCGGAAAAGTAAGTAATAATATAAATAAATAAATAAACTACCATAATATATACATGGATAGGATGGAATGGAGAGATGGCATGAAATGTGGTTACACTAGAGAAATGATTCAACCGTAACAATCCTCCTAATTAAGTTCTAGACTCACTTAGTCCCTCAATGTGCAAGTATATCATAGGCTCATATCCCCTTAATTAATCTCTAATCTCTCTCGAGTCTTAGAAATCGCATCCACACAATGCATGGATTCATTAAGTACATTGGGACACCTACACAAGCTCTGTATGCCAGCCTAGTGATCTCTCAACTGTCTGGTCATATACAGTGGTTATTTCGTTGGGCATGTAATGCGCAACCGCGTGGGCCATACTACAGCCAATAATTCATTCACAATGGCTAACCAAATACGGGATGGCAACCAAGTGAAAGCATTAAGAATACGAGATACCCATACAACACGTATGTTATATGCTCGTGTCCCCTTAATTAATCTCTAATCTCTCTCGATGTTTTAGAGATAACATCCATGCATAAATGCTTGGATTCATTAAGGACTGTGGGACACACACACGAGCTCTACACGCCAGCCTAGTGATCTCTCAACTTACTGGTCAAATGTAGAGGATACCACGCTGGACATGTTAATGTGAACCACGCAATATATAACACACAGCCTAAATATCATCCACAAGGTGGCCAACCGAGTGAAAGCATTAAGCAATGAAATACCCCTATAACTACACAAGCAAAAGAGGAATTCAGTTTGTCTTTACTCTAGATACGGATTCGGTTTTATCAATCTCCCTAGGATGGCAAAAAATGGGAAACAAGTCCACCTAACACTAATGTGCATCAATGCAAAATGTTAAACATTAAGGACATTCAAATGAATTAAGGGCTCTCCTCTTGACTTGGGAATTTTCCCTAAATCAATTTACTACCCAATCCGGTCAAGGATGGATAATTGTGTCTTTAAAAGACCCATTAAGCACAAGGATGTGAACCAAAACCAATTTAGCAACTAAATGCATAAACTAGCTTTTTCTACTCTTTGGGGATAAAATCCCTAACACTCAAATCATTCAATAAATGGTATTTTGGTCATCCATTAACATACAAACAATCATGGGAAGCTAAATTACTCTACTCCTACATTAAATTATTCTACTCCTAAACCCAATCATGCATACATATCAATTTCTAACCTCCACAAACATGAATTTCACAATAAGAGATTAAACATACATAAATCAAAGAGCAAAACAAAACCCAAATGAATTTATGAACAAAATACATATATATAGCACATGTGAAGGTTCACAATATTCCCCAAATTGGGGTTACACATCAAAGAAACGAAAATTACAAAGAAAAGAGTAAATAAAAGCAAACCCTTGAAGACAAGCCTCCAAAGATGCTCCATATCTTTCCTAGCTCGAAATTGCTCCTAATCCCTTGAAATTTCGGTTCTAAAATGGATGGAGGAAGTGAGAAAGAGGGTTGTGGAGGTGTATGGTGGACTCCCATGGAGGAAGAACCTCCATGGGAGCATGGGTCTCTCCTTATTTGGTGGAGAAGATGGAAGAAGATGGAAGAGAGAGAGAGTGGGGCGGAAGAGAGAGAGAGGGGAGGTTGGGCATTCTGGAAAACTGAGAGAAAACAGGGTATATATAGTGGGGAGGGGTCTTAGGGCATAAATTGGGTGAAAGGACGAGAATGCCCTTGCAAAAGTGGCTGAAAATTGGGCCTCTCGCGGATGGGTTTCCAGCAGCGCGCACCGTTACGGAAACGGGCATAACTTTCTCCACGAGTAACGGAATCATGATCTTGAAGAACCGTTGGAAAGAAGACTTCTGGAGCTTTCCAACCATATATAGACCAAAACCCAATTCATTCTGAGGAGAGAGATATGGCCCCCGCAAGTTGAGCCTTCTGCAGGAAGCTTTCACCAAACACAAATTCATGCTTTATGCGCCCTATTCTGCTCCCTAGGCCGCAAAACTGCAAAAAAGTGAAGCTCTGCCAAGAATTCTGCGGCCCCTAAACGCAAAATAGGGCGCAGAATTCTAAGTTTTTAAAATTACACTTTGGCCCCAATAGTTCCACTTTTATGCAAAAACGCCCCTCAGCTGGAATAAATCCTGAAACACTTATTTAAGCCGTTAAATACCCGGTTTTACCCGGGAAACAAGCATAAAAGATGAAAGAAAGGGGCTACACAATGTGTAAAAATCAGAGTTATCACAGCGCATCAGCAAGACAATTGGATGATCTTGGATTGAAAATTAACGACGTTCTGCCCAAGAGATTCAGGATAGACCGAATATCATAAATAAGATCCACATGCTTCAGACTCCCAAAACCAGAACCGTTGACCCACGAAACCGCTGTCTTAGAGTCGCTAATAATGGCAATCTCTTTCCCAAGCATAACCTACGAACTAGCACACAATTGGCAGGCCTGATGAATTGCTGAAATTTCTGTTGTATTAGCATCCGTTAGGCCAATGTTCCTGGAGAAAGAACCTAAGACCTTGCCGCAGTGGTCTCGCAAGACGCCACCAATACCAGCAGACCCCGGATTGCCCCTTGCCGACCCATCCATATTGAACTTTAAGGCACCAAAAATAGGAGGGGTCCAGTCTCCTTTATTAACAATTTTGAAAGGCGAACTTAGAAAATTGTTGTTCAAAATTGTTGTGCAACACCCCATATGTTTAGATTTCTTCCGTTACCTTCTAACGACTAAAGGTAGAATGGTTCACACAATAAATGATTTCAGACACAATCACATCCATTGAACATCTTAATATATTAAATAAATAGTGAGTTTCTCGAGAGAGGTCTCTTATTTTAACATAAAGTAATGACCTCTATGAAATTCATCAATTTGAATGAAATTTGATCTGAATTTTTTTTATAGATAATGAGTTCAATAAAATCTACTTATTAACAAAATTTGAAAATTATTCAAGCACTACACCTATTTTTTTCATTTTTCCTATTTTGCACCCTTTTTCTTATGCTTCATATATAACAAAATTGGGAAAACTAAAATAGTTGTAGTGTTTGAAAAAATTTCAAAATTTGATTTATAAGTAAATTTCAATAAACTTATCATCCATAAAAAAAAAAATTAAAAAAATTAAAAAAAAATCCAGATCAAAATTCATTCAAATCGATGAATTTTATGAAGGTTTTTACTTTATGTTAAAATAAGGGATCCATCTTGAGAGATTCACTCATTAAATGAATATTTTAATATTGTCAAATTCAATTGCATTTAATTGATTTAGAGCCATTGCCATGGAATAACAAGTAATGTAGTCACAACAAGAGCTTCATTATCTATCCTACTCCATAACATCCAATAAATAGACCGTTAGAACCAACATGTTGGCTATGGGTGTGTCAGTTTGGGAGGACAAGCGGATGGGTGCCTGTACGAAATCCGGGATCCTCGATACCCAAAAAAAAAAACAAAAAAAAAAAAAAGAAGCTCCACTAATTCAATTTTTTCTCATTTGAAAATAAAAATCAAAGCAACCTAAAGCCGTCGAGAAAACAAAAAAGTTTAAATCAAACAATAATTGAACCTAAAACACCATAATCACTGTAGAGGAAACATAAAATAGTAATAATTAATGGAAATTGCATGGCAATCTTTTTAAGAGGAATCATAATAATATTTATTTATTATTATTTTATAAATATCTTGAGAGTAGAGGGGTCATTTTCATATTATATTAAAAATTAAAACAGTCTTTTTATTCAAAATCTTAACAGAAACTAACGACCGGGATAATGGGGAATATGAAAAATTACAGGGAATAATGGCCATTATGGCCATTAATGAATCAAGAGGAAAAAACGGAGAATATATCAAACTATAGGGAGAATTTTGATAATATCCTTTACTAAATAAAATTAAGGGGTAATTACCCCGGTGGCCATCGACTTTTGCCACTACTATCAAAATGGCCACCGGATGGGAAATTGGTTTAGAACTAGCCATTTTTGGCCAACAATGTTATACTAATGGCCATTCCGTTATAACACCGTTAACTTTGTCTAAGAATGTTACACTAATGGCCATCAATTTGTTCACTTGGTATCAAAATGACCATTATAATCATTTTTCTCCAAAATTACTCTAGTAGCCATCCATTTGGTCAATTGGTATCAAAATGGCCATTATAATTGTCCAACTTTTTTTTGACCATCCATTTGGTTAATTGGTATCAAAGCAATCATTATATGTACAACTATATTCTGTTAGAAAAATAGAGTAAGCAATAATTAAAAAAAAAAAAAAAATCATTCAATAGAGAAAATGAAGAATTAATTTGATTTTATATAATTTAAGTCTCATACACATCAAATACTACTTGTCAAACTGCACAAGTATACCAAAATCCCCTACACAAGTATACCAACTTGTTCCTTTTAATCTTCAGCTTAAAAAGAAAAAAAAAAACAAGAAAAAAAAAAAAAAAAAACAATAATGTCTTTTGTTAAGGTTGGTAGTTATTTTAGATACCATGAAAATTGGTTGTCAAACTTTTATGTGGTTTTGAATATGGTGCAATCGGGTATGGTTTTTAAATAGTTTTCATATTAAAAGGAACAATTTGATATACTTGTGTAGGGGATTTTGGTATACTTGTACAGTTTGACAAGTAGTATTTGATGTGTATGAGACTTAAATTATATTAAATCAAATGAATTCTTCATTTTCTCTATTGAATGATTTTTTTTTTTTTTAATGATTGCTTACTCTATTTTTCTAACAGAATATCGTTGTACATATAATGATTGCTTTGATACCAATTAACCAAATGGATGGTCAAAAAAAGTTGGATAATTATAATGGTCATTTTGATACCAATTGACCAAATGGATGGCCACTAGAGTAATTTTGGAGAAAAATGATTATAATGGTCATTTTGATACCAAGTGAACAAATTGATGGCCATTAGTGTAACATTCTTAGACAAAGTTAACAGTGTTATAACGGAATGACCATTAGTGTAACATTGTTTGCCAAAAATGGCCATTTCTAAACCAACTTCCCATCTGATGGCCATTTTGATAGTGATGGCAAAAGTCGATGGCCACCGGGGTAATTATCCCTAAAATTAAAAAAGAAAAGGGAATTCTTATCAGAGAGGTTTGATGCACAACTAGGTGAATTCTTAGCCCTTAGAGAGGGAATGCTGTTAGCTAAAAAATATGGGATTGGTTGTCTAATGGTACAGCAGGTGTCATTTTAGATGATGTTAAAGCTTTGTGTAGAGAGGTTAGGGTTTTAAACTGTCGATTTGTTCCCAGATTAGGAAATATAGTGGCACGTACTCTGGCTGCTCTGGCTTTTTCCTCACCGAAGGAACAGTGTCGGCTTAATTGCAAGCCTATTTGTATTGATCCTTTTCTTTAATGAGAAGTAGTTGTTGGTTTAAAAAAAAGGGCAAAAAAGCAGTGATGTGGTAGTCAATTCTATTTCTCTTAACCAAATTGAAAGATAAATGACAACATTAACATTAGAGTTAACATTTGTTTCCAATACAATGTGTTTTACAATCTATAATTATTTAGTTGATTAACCTAGGATATGACTTGTGAGAAGTCAAAACACTCCAAAAGATGGAACCAAAAAAAAAAAAAAAATCTTTAAAGTAATGTTGCACATTTGATTATTTTTAGTAACATTGTTGTCAATGGCATTATAAAATTAGTTTGCTTGAAATTAGACCCAAAAAAAAAAAAAAAAAAAAACATTAATTCAACCCATGCACTACTGGAGCACTTGGATGTCTTGAGGCAAGGCTTCATGGGCAGAAGCAGAAATTGTTTGCAATTTGCAATCAGAAACTGAAAGCAGCTGAGAAGCACAAGTGCTTTTGCCTTCTTCTTCTTCTACTTCAACAGAAATTTTGTTGATAATTTGAAGCAAAACCTTCTCCAGCTCTTCTCCATCGGTCCATTCATGGATTTCGGCCTTGATCTTAATCGGATTCGAAAAAATTAAATCCCACAAGGGGAAATTTTTCCTTGGCATGACATGATCTTCCTCTTTAAGCTTCAAGCTTGGACAATAGTCTCCACTTCCATCTCCAAGATAGATCATTGTTTTCTTGTCTCCTTTGGGCAGAGAAGCTTGAATCCTTTCAAAAATCAGACCCTGTTGTCCAAATTAAGAATAAGCAAAAAATTAGAATTAAATCTTATAATTAGTTTATAAGATGACAAAATAATTTTAATATTTTAAAATTATTGAATTATTGACTTGATGAAAATATATTATTCCTTTAAGTAGAAGTATTAAAATAAAATACATTAGATTAAGTGAGGTCAGAGTCACAATACAATAAGTTGACAAAAAATTATCTAACTATTGTTTGGCTTAAGGTCAAAACTATAAGCGACTTTTTTTTTTTTTTAAGTGTTATAACTAATTCTGATACCAAATGGATCAGTAGTGTTATAACTAATATGATTTGGCATAATATGATAATATGCCAAATCATATTATTTTAATTTAGAATTTGTAATTGGTTTGGTCAAAAAGTGTATATGCCACACCTGGATTTTGAATGTGTCATTCTATATTGCTACACCGGTTTGGTTATGGATCTACTGAGACGGATTTAGATTCTCTATTGATCTGATCTTTTTCTTGACCTTTTTAAAACATGTAATTGATTGGTGATAAAGTGGTAGTGGAAATCAATCACATCTTAATCACACATTTATTGCAATACTTAATATCATGAGATTAGGTAAGGTTAGGAAAAAGATCAGGTCAATAGAAAATCCAAATTTCTACTACGACATGTACTGTTTCGGAACTGTAATTAGGAAATCTACCAAGAATAAAACTCCCGATACATATTTGGAAAATACATTTAATGAAACTCGAACCCTTCAAAACACTTGAAATAAGATGAGACATGCAAATATGCAATAATTTTTTCCCATATATGAGAAGAGGGGTACAAGAAATGAAAATTAATTGGTTTGCTAAATTCTAAAAGAACCCAAAAATATTAATAAATAATATGCTTTGAAGATTCAAATACGTGGCGGCTAGTTTTATAACCTTAAATGTAAGTCACGTGAATTTCAATGTTTTGGGCCTCTTTTCAATTGGCTCAAGCTTTATGACTCAAGAAGCTTTGTGATTTGAAAACAAAAATAAAAGACGTCAAGCACCATAATCACACTAGAGGAAACATAAAATAGTGATACTAAGGCTATGTTTGGTAAGAAGGAAAGAAAATATGAATGATGGAAAGATCTAAAGGGATAGAAAATATGAGGAAAGAAAGAAAAATGATTTTCTCTTAAGCTGTTTGGTAAACAGGAAGGAAATAAAGAATTTTTTTTATCACTTTTACCATTTTAACCTTACGTTACATTTTATATATTAAAAAAAAAAGAATAAAATTGTAATTTAAGTCCTCCAAAAAGCAACTATTTCTTTCCCTCTCTTTCCCTCCCACTTTTGAGAGGAAACAAAATGGTGGGTCTCATACACACATTTTTCCTTCCACTTTTCATTTCCCTCCATTTTTCTCTCCATACCAAACACACACTTCTCCATTTTCTCCTCCCTTTTCCCTCCACCCATTTCTTTCCTCTCCCTTTTCCTCCCTACCAAACATAGCATAAATGGAATAACATAACAACAGATAACAAGTGATTTCATTTAATTTCCAATGAAATAAACGACTAAAGAATTCTAAATAGAAAACACCAGGGAAGAATCTATATGATAATCTAAGAATAATGCCATTATATTTTGAACGGATAATCTCAAATCTCAATAGTTCAAAATTGGAATATCTTTCACGGGTTTATACGAGTTTGCAAAGAATTGAATTGATATTCTTGAATTATTTATTTATTTTTTATTGTTTATCCCCATCGTTCATCTCTGAGATGGACAGTGATGATCCATCTCTTTTTATTTTGTAATTCCAGTTTTTTTCTTTAGAAAAAAAAATGTTTTCTTGATAACTTTTTTATTTTCTATTTTAAAAAAAATATTATTTATTTATAATTATTATATATATATGCTTTTTTAATAGTTTTTTTTTCTGTATGTTTGAAAATATGAATTTTATTATTATTATTTATAAATACAGTATCTTGAGAGTACAGAGATCATTTTCATATTTTATTGAAGGGTAAAATAATCTTTTTGTTTAAAATCTTAACACCACTAACGTGGGGGATAATGGGGAATAGAGAAAACTACAAGGGGATAATGACTATAAATGAAACTAGAGGGTGAAAACGTAGGATTGGTCAAACTACATGGGGGATTTTGATAATATATATCCAATGTGGTAGTCACTTCTATTTCTTTTAACCAAATTGAAAACAATGAAAACACCAACATTAGAGTATTTAGAGTTACATTTCCCATACATTAATGGGAAATGGGCTTTATAATCTACAATTATTAAGTTAATTAACCTTGGATATGACTTATGAGACGTCACACAACACTCCAAAAGTTGGAACCCAAAACAAAAAAAAAAAACAAAAAAAAACAAAAAAAAAAAAGCAATGTTGCCCATTAATTTGCATGTTTTTAGCTACATTGTAGATTATATAATTAGTTTGCATGAAATTAGACTAAAAAAAATGAATTCAACCGATGCACTACTGGGGTACTGGGAGGGCTTGAGGCAAGACTTCATGGACAGAAGCAGAAATTGTTTGCAATTTGCAATCAGAAGCTGAAAGTAGCTGAGCAGCACAAGTGCTTTTGCCTGCTTCTTCTTCTTCCTGAAGAAAAGTTTTGTTGATAATTTGAAGCAAAACCTTCTCCAGCTCTTCTCCGTCGGTCCATTCATGGATTTCGGCCTTGATCCGAATCGGATTCGAAAAAATTAAATCCCACAAGGGGAAATTTTTCCTTGGCATGACATGATCATCCTCTTTAAGTTTCAAGCTTGGACAATAGTCTCCACTTCCATCTCCAAGATAGATCATTTTTTTCTTGTCTCCTTCTTTGGCTAGAGAAGCTTGAATTCTTTCAATAATCAAACCCTGTTGTCAAAATTAAAAATTAGCAAAAAAATTACAATTCAATTTTATAATCAGTTTATGAGACGATAACATCGTTTTAATATTTAAAAATTATTAAAATAAAATACATTATATTAAGTGGAGTCTGAATCATAAGACAATTATTTTAAAGATTGTTTGGTTTAAGGTCAAAATTATAAGTGATTTTTTTTTTTTTTTAATGTTATAATAAATTCTAACACCGAACGGGTCGGTAGTCTATCGGAACCTTAAGAATTCTAGTAATTAACACGAAAGAAAATTAGTGAAATAAAATACAAACCTTGCACATGTTTGGTGGGCAGAGACTGCAGCCATGTGAAGTTGTGGTGAAATCATGGTAAGGCAAAATCCTGAGCCTGCCTTCGTCATCAACAAAGCTTGGATTTGTGTTGATTTCTGAGAAATAATCTTTCAATCCAAGATGATTCAGAATGGTCTCAATGAAGAACATATTTGCATCACTCAGAATCCTCAATTCACACCTGAAAAAAAAAATTAAATCAAACCCCATTTGAATTAGTCACCTGACATTACCAAGTTTTCTTTTCCAGGAAAATTTGAAGGAAAAGAAAATTTCCAGCGCAAGAAAACTAAGGGTTTTTGTTTTTTTTTTTCCAAGATTTCATACCCTAAAGCATGTGCTGATTGAATGGCAGGAATAATCCTGGGATGAATTGGAACCCGTTTCAGAACCTCCTCAATGTCTTCAATTGTCTTTCCTTGTGAGTGAAGTTCCTTCATCATCCTATCCTGGAATACAAAATCGTTCAAGAGATCGCAGAAACGGGTCAGAAAAATTTTCAGAACTATCAACAATATGAAACAGGAAGTTCTGCTAAGAAATTATCTGAAAAATAGACGAAAAAACAGAGGAAAACAGAGAGAGTTTTTACCATGAGAGAATTCCAGGGCATAGTGGGGAGGAGTTGACTGAAGAGCTCAGTGGCACCCAACTCATCAACAACCCAGTTATCGCTGTCTAGGTCGATAATGGTCTTATCGAAATCGAAAACAGCCACGATTTTTCCAGCCATTTTTTTCTCGGGAAAATATGTAAAGAAAGTGATAAAACTCTCTAGAAAATTTATATAAATCTTGTTTTTGTTGGTGTGGTTTAAGAGAATTCGGAGAAGGGTATTTATACAGGAAAAAAAAAATTCAGGTGTTTGTGAAGAATAACGATTATGCCAAAAGAATATTACTAGCAAGATTTCAGTGGTCTACTGGTCTGTCTAGAATTTGTTCTAATCTCATACACCATCCACGTAATTCCTCACTTTGCTAACAACACTTCCTACCTGTTCGATTTGCTGACTTTGACTTGATCAAGAAGGTTTATGTGTATCTAACGATTGAGATTTAACATCATAATTTTCGTGTTTAAATAAGAAGGTTTGGTCCGCACTAGAGAAGGAATGAAGGATAGAGTATCGGTTTATTATTGTTTAATTGGTAATAAATAATAATAAAACGAGGGAACAAAGGAATATTCTTTTGCCACTATAGAGATGGAATATTCTGAGACTAATCCTGTGTTGCTTCCTCGTACTTTCTCTATGGCTGCTTAGGCTTTTTTCTTCTTTTTTTATTTAATTCCACGTGGATTCTGCATAATGCATCTATAATCTATAGCACAAACATTATAATAGAAAACAAACACATAAAACTTCTTTTGATTATTCAAAAACTACTTTTAACACATTGTCAAAATAATACTTCCAAACAATAACACCTTTAACGTCTCTGAATTCAAACTTGGATTTCCAATTGATATAATATGTGCAATTCCACGTAGAACCTCTTTTACTAGATTGGAATTTTTTATTTTTTTAAAAAAAACTTTATGCATAGAATAGAATTTGATTCCAACTCATAAAACAACGTGTCTCATGACACTAGTTACCTAACATTATATTGTGGAAAACTTGTTATCGGTTCTTCAATTTTATTATTAGTTCTATAATCTTACGAGATAATACGTTTGGTTATATAACGTTGTGGAGAATAAGTTCACAATGTTATGTAACTTTTGATTTGAAAAATAATAATAATAATAACACCCATTTGATTAGAGAATTATTTTTTATTTTTTTGAGAAGGAGATTTATTATTATTATTATTATTATTATTATTATTATTATTATTAGGTAAGGAATCACAATTTAATAACGTTACAAAATCAAATTCCTTAAAAAATATATATATAAAATCAAATTTTTTTTATATACATATCATGTACGATGATAGCTACTCAAATCTAAGATAGACTGTTCGATCCTTAATATATAATAATTATAATAATCGTTTCTCACAGTAGAAGAGGAGGATTATAAGATTTTAATATTAACATCTTTCTCGATCTTTGACCATTAATGTCGGGTCTTGGTCTTGGTCGGGTCCCCATAAAATTGAACATTTTGTATGGCAAGAAGCAAATTGACAAAATCTATGACGCTCTGTTTATGGAATTAAAATTCTTTAATAATAAAGTTAATTAAATTAACAGAGTATGGACATGTACGTAGGTCAAAGAAAGGCAAATTCAAATTGGCATGCTAAATTGTAAAAGAACCAAGAAGAATATTCTTTGAAGCTTCAAAATTCAAATACGTGGCGCGCAGCTAGTTTATATTAATTATACAGTAAATTGTAGTCACTAGTCAAATGGTTTTCAATGTTGGTACAAGTCTTCAGGCCCTCAATTGAAGGCAGTGGTCCTTCTTGTTTGCTTCCTCTCTCTCTCTCTCAAGGCAGTGGTCCTTCACTCCTTCTTGTTTGCTTCCTCTCTCTCTCTCTCTCTCTCTCAAATAATTACCAAACTGATAAAACTTTGTCGGGAGAAAACTTCCTCTATAGAACTTGCCAATTGTTTTATAGTCCACAAAATGGATCTGATTTTCTATGTATCATAAAGTTGTAGAAAGACATCATCAAAATAATAAAATATACAATTCAATAGCTTATGTATTATTTTATTTTATTTTATTATAATACAATATATATCTAACCATTTATCCTGATATTTTTTTTTTTTTTAAGCTTTTTACCTTTGGTAGGATTCGAGTCACTAATTTAGGAGTCATACACCCCTAAAGGTAAAATACGTATGGTCGTATTTGAACCTCTATGCTAAGAGGTGATGTGCAAAATGGATCTGATTTCCTATGTAGTCCATTGAATCCATTGAATGCAAATCTTTCTTGCTTGTTATTTTGTTGACACCCAATAGATCAAAAGACTATCTGAGAGCTAGCTTCTTCATCCATATGACTATATAGCTTACCGATTGTTGTTTATAGCCCAAAAAATCAAGCTGGTGAAACAAATTGTGTGGTGTATTCCCATTAACCTAAAAGTCAGCCAGATTTTATGGGTAGATAGTAGACTAGTCATATTTTTGCAGAGAAGGCAAGAAAGAATTACAAAACTTAGGCCCTGTTTGATTTTTCCACTTAACACTGAATGGTACTTAATGTGTTTCATTCGGTTATTTTGTTTGATTTTTTAAGTGTTAAAATCACTTAATAAACCCCTAAAAGGCTAAAACCACTTGTTTTGAAAAGTGAAAATTTTTCACTTTTCACTTAACACAAATCCAATAGAATTTAATACAAAGTTTTACCTCTAAAACCATCCTCACTAATTTAATCTATTTCCAAAACTAACCACTTGTTTCATAATTTATTTTTTTTAACATGAAATCTATAAACTATATATAATTACATAAAATCTGTAAACTATATAATCTATAAACTATATGTCAGATTGACACCAGATTATGATGCATTGGATGTGGCAAACAAAATCGGAATTATCTTTTTTTTTTAACATATTTGGAATTATCTAAGATACTGGTTCTTTTCATCACATTTTCGTTTTTCGTTTGAACCCACAAAGAGACAGTTCTATTAAGACTTTGGAGCAAGCTTCATTTGGTCCTAAAGTTGTAAACTTGTTTTATTGCCGGTTTATATTTTGTGTTTTTGTTAGACACTTTGAAGTAAATATATATATATATATATCCAAGTTTATTCCAAATCAATTAAAGAATAAATTATACACATCAAGTCGATTGCAGATAAGAACATATTGATGAACTTCATTTTGTCTGTAATATACACATGATGTAGCCAATTAGTTTTATAATGTCAATAGCTAAAAGCTTAGTAATAATTAGATTCTATGCAATAATATAATTTTGAAATATTAATAATAACTAAATAAATTTATTTTAGAATTAATTGATATGTTAGAGTTGTTCGTAATATATTAAAATGTAAATATATAACAAATAATAGTTAGAAGGGCATAGATGTAAAAATATTTATTTTCAGACATTTATAACTTAAAAAAATAAACAACTTATCACTTATATTCAGTTTTCAGTGAAAAAAAACAAACATGTTTTTCAATTTTCAGTTTTCAGTCACTATTCAGTCTTCAGTAACATCCAGCACTGTTCAGTTTTCAGACAAAAAATCAAACGGGACCTTAGTTTAATTCAAATAACAACTCCAATGATAGAGCTTATCAATAATTAATAGGTCTGATCTTGTTAACGTGTTCTTTAAGGGCTATATTAAGCGACTATATAAAAAAACGGAGAATATATCAAACTATAGGGAGAATTTTGATAATACATTTTCTATTCTTTCAAAAGTTAAACAATTTTAAATTTTAGTTTACCAAACACTTACCAACTTTTTTTGTTAAATTGATTATTTCTTAAGTGAAGTTATAAGTAGATTTTTTTTTCTTAAGCAAAGTAATCCCAAACATATTCTAAAGTCACATGAATTTCAGTGTTTTTGGCCTCTTTTCGATTGGCACAAGCTTTATGATTTGAAAATAAAAATCAAAGACGTCAAGGAAACAAAAAAGTTGAACTCAAACAATAATTGAACCTAAAGCACCATAATCACACTAGAGGAAACATAAAATAGTGATACTAAATGAAATAGCATATATAACAACAGATAACAAGTGATTCATTTAATTTCCAATGAAATAAACGACCAAAGAATTCTAAATAGAAAACACAAAGCCTACTAATATTGTTGATATTGGTAACATGTCGATAAATCTAGACCTGAACTACTAATATTCAACTTCCACCGGGGAAGAATCTACATGATATTATTCGAATAATGCCATTACATTTTGAACAGTTAAATCCCAATATAGTTCAAAATTGGAATATCTTTCACAGGTTTATGCGAGTTTGTAAAGAATTGAACAAATATTTTTGTTTTTTTTTAAAAAAAAAAAATTATTGTTTATCTCCATCGTCCATCTCAGAGATGGGCGGTGATGATCCATCTCTTTTTATTTTGCAATTCCAGTTTTTTTCTTTAGAAAAAAAAAATGTTTTCTTGATAACTTTTTTATTTTCTATTTTTAAAAAATATTATTTATTTATTATTATAATATATATATATGTTTTTTTAATAGTTTTTTTTATGTATGTTTGAAAATATTAATTTTTTTTATTATTTATAAATATCTTGGGAGTGCAGAGGTCATTTTCATATTATATTGAAGGGTAAAATAATCTTTTTGTTTAAAATCTTAACACAACTAACGGTTGGGGGATAATGACCATAAATGAAACTAGAGGACGAAAACGTAGGATAGGTCAAACTACATGGAGTATTTTGATAATATCCAATGTGGAAGTTGAAAACAATGAAAACACCAACATTAGAGTATTTAGAGTTACATTTCCCATACATTAATGGTCATTGGGTTTTATAATCTACAATTATTTAGTTAATTAACCTTGGATATGACTTATGAGACGTCACACAACACTCCAAAAGTTGGAACCCAAAAAATAAAAAATAAATAAATAAAAAGCAGCAATGTTGCCCATTAATTTGCATGTTTTTTAGCAACATTGTTGATTATATAATTAGTTTGCATGAAATTAGACCAAAAAAAATTAATTCAACCGATGCACTACTGGGGTACTGGGAGGGCTTGAGGCAAGACTTCATGGGCAGAAGCAGAAATTGTTTGCAATTTGCAATCAGAAGCTGAAAGTAATAGAGCAGCACAAGTGCTTTTGCCTGCTTCTTCTTCCTGAAGAGAAGTTTTGTTGATAATTTGAAGCAAAACCTTCTCCAACTCTTCTCCGTCGGTCCATTCATGGATTTCGGCCTTGATCCGAATCGGATTCGAAAAAATTAAATCCCACAAGGGGAAATTTTTCCTTGGCATGACATGATCATCCTCTTTAAGTTTCAAGCTTGGACAGTAGTCTCCACTTCCATCTCCAAGATAGATCATTTTTTTCTTGTCTCCTTCTTTGGCTAGGGAAGCTTGAATTCTTTCAATAATCAAACCCTGTTGTCAAAATTAAAAATTAGCAAAAAAAAAATTACAATTCAATTTTATAATTAGTTTATAAGACGACAACATCATTTTAATATTTAAAAATTATAGAATTAAAGACTTGATGTCAAGATATTATTCCTCTAAGTTGAAGTATTAAAATAAAATACATAACATTTAGTGGTATCTGAATCATAAGACAATTATTTTAAAGATTGTTTGGTTTAATGTTAAAATTATAAGTGATTTTTTTAAAAAAAAAAAATGTTATAATAAATTCTAACACCTGAACGAGTCAGTAGCCTATCAGAACCTTAAGAATTCTAGTAATTAAGACGGAAGAAAATTAGTGAAATAAAATACAAACCTTGCACATATTTGGTGGGCAGAGACTGCAGCCATGAGAAGATGTGGTGAAATCATGGTAAGGCAAAATCCTGAGCCTGCCTTCTTCATCAACAAAGCTTGGATTTGTGTTGATTTCTGAGAAATAATCTTTCAATCCAAGATGATTCAGAATAGTCTCAATGAAGAACATATTTGCATCACTCAGAATCCTCAATTCACACCTGAAAAAAAATTAAATCAAACCCCATTTGAATTAGTCGCCTGACATTACCAAGTTTTCTTTTCCAGGAAAATTTGAAGGAAAAGAAAATTTCCAGGGCAAGAAAACGAAGGGGTTTTTTTTTTCCCAAGATTTCATACCCTAAAGAATGTGCTGATTTAATGGCAGGAATAATCCTGGGATGAATCGGAACCCGTTTTAGAACCTCCTCCATGTCTTCAATGGTCTTTCCTTGTGAATGAAGTTCCTTCATCATCCTATCCTGGAATACAAAATCGTTCAAGAAATCGTGGAAACGGGTCAGAAAAATTTTCAGAACTATCAACAATATGAAACAGGAAGTTCTGCTATGATATTATCCGAAAAATAGACGGAAAAATCAGAGGAAAACAGAGAGAGTTTTTACCATGAGAGAATTCCAGGGCATAGTGGGGAGGAGTTGATTGAAGAGCTCAGTGGCACCCAACTCATCAACAACCCAGTTATCGCTGTCTAGGTCGATAATGGTCTTATCGAAATCGAAAACAGCCACGATTTTTCCAGCCATTTTTTTTTCTCGGGAAAATATGTGAAGAAAGTGATAAAACTCTCTAGAAAATATATAGAAATCTTGTTTTTGTTGGTGCGATTTAAGAGAATTCGGAGAAGGGTATTTATACAGGAAAAAAAAGAGATTTCAGGTGTTTGTGAAGAATAACAATTATGCCAAAAGAATATTACTTGCAAGATTTCAGTGGTCTACTGGTCTGTCTAGAATTTGTTCTAATCTCATACACCATCCATGTAATTCCTCACTTTGCTAACAACACTTCCAACCCATTCGATTTGCTGACTTTGACTTGATCAAGAGATCCAATGGTCAAGAGGGTATAAATCTTTTAAAATTTGGACATTTGTAAATAGAATTAACGAATAAGATTAGTTTGTGTGTATCTAACGATTAAGATTTAACATCATAATTTTTGTGTTTAAATACGAAGGTTTTGTCCGCAGTAGAGAAGGATAGAGTAGGTTTATTATGGTTTAATTGGTAATAACTAATAGGGTTAATAGCACCAGTACCCCCTGAACATATAGCGAAATCACATAGTGCCCCCTGAATTTTTTTTCCTGGCATTAAACCCCTCGAACTCCCATAAATTGGCAAAAATGGATGGAAGAGGGACGGACGTCAAAAGAAATTACATTTACACACCCTGATTTTATGTATAATTGCATTAAAACTGGAAAAAAATAATAGTATCACACAAACACCCCATAGTCAGGGGTAAAATTGGTAATTCTAGAATTTTATAATGTGAAAAAAAATTAATTGTACTTCAAAAAACAGAAATAAAAAAATATAAAAAATAATAATATTAATAAATTAATATATTAAATGCATTTAAATTAATAACTTTAATTAAATTAAATAATAAAAAATTAAAAAATCAATCAAACCTAACAAAAATTAAAATTTAAAAAAATTCATACTAATAAAAAAAATTAAAATTATTATTATTATTATTATTAATACTACTAAACTTTAAAAATAATAAACTTTAAAAAATATATATATTTTTATATAATGTAAACAATCATCTTCATCTTCCACCATCATCTCACTCGGCAATCATCAATCATCTTCATCATCCACCATCATCTCAAAACCCTAACCACCACCACCACACCGCTGCCGTCGCCGCCTAGACACCAAAACCCTAGCAACCCTCCTCTCACGAATCCACACACCCTCAATCTATCCACCGTGAATCTCTCTCTCTCTCTCTCTCTCTCTCTCTCTCTCTCTCTCTCTCTCTCTCTCTCTCTCTCTCTCTAATACCTCTCGTGAATCCCTCTCTCTAAACCTTGGGTTTGATTCGGTGGTGCCAATCTCTTCTTTCTCGTTCTATCTCATCATCATCTTCTTCTTCTTTCTTTCTCAAGTTCAGGTGGTTGACAGTGGGTGGTTGATAGTGGCGATGGCCTGTTTGTGGGTTGAAAGGGTTTGGTGATTCATGTTTTTTGTTTGGTGATTTTTTTTTAAAGATTTTTGGATTGATTTTCTTTTGGTTGTCGATCTAGTTTCGATAGTGATTGGTGATGGTTCTAGGGTTTGATTCAATTTAATGGTGGCTTTGGGGTGAAGGTTCGTTTCTGGATTGATGGTTATGGGTTTTGGTTAGTGATGGTTCTGGATTTCGGTCTGGATTTGATTTGGTTCACCAAATCAATATTTTTTTAGAAAAAAATTTTGTTAATTGATCTCCATGCAGGTGTGTTGATGATGATGTTAAAGAATAGATGAATGGATTTGGAGAGGGTGTCTGGATGATTTGTGTGGTGTTGGGTTCATAAGTTCATTTTCAGATTAAATAGATTTGGTAGGCTGCTTTCTAGGAATACCCAATTCCATGGGAACAAATGTATCATTTTGTTCTTGCTGTGTGTAAAATGAAAACAAAGAAAAAGAATTACTACCTAGAAAGAAATTACAAACATGAAAAACAGTTACAAGCAATTTCTATTGAGACACACTACAAGAATGATGAATTTAGAGTTACCGGTTCTAAGTCCATTCATGAACTTAGACACACAGCAACAATTTGGACATGAAATCAGATACACAACAACATTTTTTTTTATTTAATTTTTCTTTAAAATTAATATAATTATTTGGAGAGGGTGGGTTTTTGGAGAGGATGATGATATGATGGGTTCTTGCAAATCTAAAACTTAAGAAGAAACTAAAACTGGAAAAGAACAATTTTAAAAATCTAGGTTTGAAACCGGGGAAAAAAGGAAATCTATGGAGATCCTTTTTTTTTTTAATAATTTTTTTTTAATTTTTTTTATTATTAACATTAAATAAAATATATATATATCTCCACCGTCCATCTCAAAGATAGATGGTGGAGATCCATCTTTTTTTTATTGTTATTATTATTATTTTTATTATTAAAAATTATTAATATTTTTTTTAGTCATTAGTCAAATAAGTCAAAGGGTATTTGTGTGATATTATTATATTTTTTCAGTTTTAATGCAATTATACATAAAATCAGGGTATGTAAATGTAATTTTCCTTTGACGTCCATCCCTCTTCCATCCAATTTTGCCAATCTATGGGAGTTTGAGGGGTTTAATGCCAGGAAAAAAAATTCAGGGGGCAGTATGCGATTTCGCTATATGTTCAGGGGGTCCTGGTGCTATTAAACCTAACTAATAATAAAACGAGGGATCAAAGGAATATTCTTTTGCCACTATAGAGATGGAATATCCTGAGACTAATCTTGTGTTGCTTCCTCGTACTTTCTCTATGGCTGCTTAGGCTTTTTTCTTCTTTTTTTATTTAATTCCACGTGGATTATGCATAATGCGTCTTTAATCTATAGCACAAACATTATACTAGAAAACAAACACATCAAACTTCTTTTGATTATTCAAAAACTACTTTTAACACATTGTCAAAATAATACTTCCAAACAATAACACCTTTAACGTCTCTGAATTCAAACTTGGATTTCCAATTGATATAATAAGTGCAATTCCCCTTAGAACATCTTTTACTAGATAGGAATTTTTTTTATTATTTATTTATTTATGCGTAGAACAGAATTTGATTCTGACTCATAAAACATGTCTCGTGACACTAGTTACCTAACATTATATTGTATAAAACTTGTTATCGGTTCTTCAATTTTATTATTGATTCTATAATCTTACAAGATGATACGTTTAGTTATATAACGTTATAGAGAACAGGTTTCACAATGTTATTTAACTTTTGATTTGAAAAAAATAATAATAATAAGACCAACCTGATCAGAGAATTATTTTTTTTTTTTTTCTAAGAAGGAGATTTTATTATTATTATTATTATTATTATTAGGTAAGGAATCACAATTTAATAACGTTACAAAATAGATTTCCTTAAAATATATATATATATATATATATGAATCAAACTTTTTTTTTTTTTTTTGATATATCACTTACGATGATAACGACTTAAATCTAAAACAGACTGCTCGATCCTTAATATATAATAATCGTTTCTCACAATAGAAGAGGAGGATTATAAGATTTTAATATTAACATCTTTCTCAATCTTTGACTATTAATGTCGGGTCTTGGTCTTGGTCTTGGTCGTGATCGGGTCCCCATAAAATTGAACATTTCGTATGGCAAGAAGCAAATTGACAAAATATATGACGGCTCTGTTTATGGAATTAAAATTCTTTAATAATAAAGTTAATTAAATTAACAGAGTATATCTATATGAGATATAATAATAATAATATGGACATGTACCGATGTACGTAGGTCAAAGAAAGGCAAATTCAAATTGGCATGCTAAATTGTAAAAGAACCAAAGAAGAATATGCTTTGAAGCTTCAAAATTCAAATACGTGGCGGCTAATTTATATTAATTATACACTAGATTGTAGTCACTAGTCAAATGGTTTTCAATGTCGGTACAAGTCTTCAGGCCATCAATTGAAGGCAGTGGTCCTTCTTGTTTGCTTCCTCTCTCTCTCTCTCAAGGCAGTGGTCCTTCACTCCTTGTTTGCTTCCTCTCTCTCTCTCTCAAATAATTACCAAACTGATAAAACTTTGTCGGGAGAAAACTTCCTCTATAGAGCTTGCCAATTGTTTTATAGTCCACAAAATGGATCTGATTTCCTATGATATCATAAAGTTGTAGATGTTTTATAGTCCACAAAATGGATCTGATTTCCTATGATATCATAAAGTTGTAGAAAGACATCATCAAAATAATAAAATATACAATTCAATAGCTTATGCATTATTTATTTATTTATTTTATAATATATATCTAATAATCTATCCCAGTATTTTTTTTTAAGCTTTTTATCATTGGTAGGATTTAAGTCACTGATTTAGGAGTCATACGCAAGGTAAAATACATATGGTCGGATTTAAACCTCAATGCTAAGAGGTGATGTGCAAAATGGATCTGATTTCCTCCGTAGTCCATTGAATCCATTGAATGCAAATCTTTCTTGCTTGTTATTTTTTTGACACCAATAGATCAAAAGTCTATCTGAGAGCTAACTTCTTCGTCTATATGACTATATAGCCTACCGATTGTACATATTACATATAATTTTGTACATATTAGGCTACATCACCACGTTTCCTAGGAAAAGAAAAGAAAAGAAAAGAAAAAAGATTTTTATATGACTATATAGCCTACCGATTGTACATATTACATATAATTTTGTACATATTAGGCTACATCACCACGTTTCCTAGGAAAAGAAAAGAAAAGAAAAAAGATTTTTATATGACTATATAGCCTACCGATTGTACATATTATATATAATTTTGTACATATTAGGCTACATCACCACGTTTCCTGGGAAAAGAAATGAAAAGAAAAAAGATTTGTATATACATACTATATATAGTTTTGTACATATTAGGCTACATATTAGTCACGTGGTTTATTTTTTTTGTAAGTCCACCAATATTACTAGAATGTTAATATTTATTAGGATTAAAAGTTTAAAGATTTAAATAAGACAAAACAAAAATTGAGTGAAACATGAAAATCTTAAAATTGAATCATAATTTTTTCATAAAAATAAATTATCATAGATTTTTTTATTTAAAGTTTTATAAAATAGTCTAAATATTACCAATTAAGATGTCTTACTCAATATCAATTCTCAAAATAAACATTAAAGATATATGATATTGCTACTATAGTCTATATATCTTGATTAAGTATTGTACAAGAGATTTAATTACGAGAAAGTTCACCTAATTTAAATATATATATTTATATAGTCTTTCTATTGTCAGCTCGTCCTGACACCTGACAATAAATATATCAGAACGAAGAATGTGGATCATAGATTATGAAGAAGTTTTGACAAGTGCATACACTTTGACACAAAGTATGTAAATCTAGTGGTTTACATTCTTCGTTCTGATATATTTATTGTCAGGACGAACTGATAATAGAAAATTTGTATTTATATATATAGGAGATTTGATGTTCTAAAACCATTAAATTTAAGTTCACCAAATTTATATATATCTATATATAATCTTTTTGCACAATTAGTAGCTTGAACAACTCCATTAAAATTTAATCAAAAAGCTAATTACAACATGATAGAAATTATAATCTTTTTTGTTTAATAAAGTCTCTCCTATACTGTATATAACTATGCTGAACTAATCATGATCGTTAGTGTTAGGTTCAAACTTTAAGATAATATATATATATATATATATATAACATCAGATTGTTTCAAAAAGAAAACACGTACTACATTTAATATAATATCATAATCAATTCCATGAATTAACCCACATGAAAAAAAAAAAAAAAAAAAAAAAAAATACCAAATTCTTTTAAGCATATAGTGTGTATATATAAATTCTTGATCATCTACAAAGAATATGATGCATTATAATTAGCTTAAAGTATACATGTGCCTTCCATAACTGAAAATTAAATTCTCTGCATTATATATATATATATATGTCACCATTTGGAGAACATCTTATCAACAATTCTTTTTTATAAAAAAAATATATTATTATTATTGTTCCAGTATTCGATGATCAATAACTATTGTGGATATATGTATGTGTGTTTGTGTCCCATCCTAGGAGATCAGAAGAAACATCAATTTGATTATTCCATGATTCCCCTTCTCTTTAAAATACACCTATAGATTAATTCATGCATTGTTTTAAAATTTCTTTAAAAATTTCCTATCACGAAATTTTGAAATTGGTAGAAAACCTTCCTTAAAATTAGTCTGAAATCCTATTTAAAATCTCTTAAGATTTATAAAAGACCTCTTATATATATATAGGATGACTGTAGGAGTTATATTATTAGAAATAGGAGCCAACATGGACGTAGCTCAACTGGTAGATAGATAAGCTTACGATTTGGACAACACAATAGATAATGATTAATAGTGTGAATACTAAAAATGATCAATTACGAAATCTTGCACATAATTTCACTTAGGATTTTGATTTTGATTTTGTATCATTACAAAGCCGTTTATAAGGAAATATAAAAAGTATAGAATTTTCAACGAGATAAAGACATATAGAATAAAAGCAAAGTATATATGATGAGATCCAATTAGCTAAAAGTAGAAGATCATGACAAGAAGCCATTGACAGAAAGAGAACCGAAAGCACATGAAATTTCTTGAAAAGCAAAGAATATAATCTTGTTATCATCAAAGAGAGAACAACACAACAAAAACAAATTGCAGAGAAGAAGAAGAAAAAAAAAAAACAATTTTAGGTTGCTTTTGATTTTGTGTGTGAACGTATATAAACAATTTTAGATGTATGGCACGTCCACACTTTCTCTTGTTTGTTTTTGGAGGCATGAGGACACGTTATTTTTTGAGTCAGAATCAAATTCTGATTCTGTGTAGACAAAAAAATAAATAAATAAACAAATGGACCTTGCTTAGATCTAAAGAGATTCTATTTAATCTACTTATTATAATATAATTAGAAATCCAAGTTTGAATTCAGAGAGATTAATTAAGGGGGTTTTGTTTATTTGTTTGTTTAGGAGACTACTTTTGACCATTTTAAAGTTGTTTTATGTGTTTATGTTTCCAGAATATAATTGAATTGAAATGTATTTTTTTTTTAAAAATAAAATAAAATTCTTTTCAATAATTAGCATGAAATGACATAGAAACAACACAAACATAATTTTTTTTAAAGAAAGAATTACGTTAATATATATATCTTGAAAACACATTACAAATATACTTGATATATATTATTCTAGAAGATAATTTTATGTGTTTTTCCAAGGATTATTTTGTATAAACTCTTTCTTTTTCTTTTCTTTTTTTAAAGTAAACCCATCTTAATATTAAATTAATTTTCAGAGATATATATATATATATTTTTAAAAATAAGGGTACAGTGTATTTTATTTTATTTTTGAAATATTATAAAAACTATTATAATAGGATTGTCGGGACCTGTCGAAATCAAACAATACATGAACGAGAGATAACTACTACTTATAAAATGTGCACGGTGGAATTTGAACCCTTCACCACTTATGTAGAAATAAGGTGCACTACCAACTCTGCTAAGAAGTAAGAAGTGATGTGTAAGGCACGATGTATTTATAATTGATATTTAGAAAATATTTAAGTATAAAACTTCAAATATTATTCATGTTTTTATTTATTTTATTTAAACAATGCAAGGAATAAATTATTATTTTAACAATTTAAAAACTTTTTCAATAATAATAATAATAATAATAATATTTCCAATAAACCTAATTTTATATCAAAGCATGATAAAATATTGGTGGGTTACCCAAATAAGTAATTATCATCTCTAACCTAATTAATACATAATTATCTTATAAAAAACAAAGAAAAATTATCATTAATGTTTGTGATAAAGACGCATAATCCACGTGTGATTAAAATAAACAAAAACCAAACAAAGGGCTCAGCAGTTGGCAGCCATAGAGAAAGTACAAGGGAATCAAATCTGGTTTAATCTCAGTATATTCCATCTCCACATCTACCAGTGTCCCTAAGTCCCTTCCCACTAGAATTCAATTCCCCAAGAATATTCCTTTGTTCTACTACTCTAGTGCAAACCACCACATCTTAACGAAAATCCTGATATCAAATCTCAGTCGTTAGATACACTAAAATTAATCTTATTTGTCAAATCCTTTTATAGATATCAAGATTTTAACAAAATTCGATCGTCCCACACCTCTTTGACCATTCGATCTCCTGATCAAAATCCATGGAGGGGTTGATCACATCAAAGTCAGCAAATCGAACGGTCAGGAATTGTTGATAGCAAAGTGAGGCATTACATGGATGGTGTATGAGATTAGGACAAACTCTAGAAAGACCACCAAAATCTTGCAAGTAATATTCCTTTGGCATAATCGTTATTCTTCACAAACACGTGAAAGCTTCTCTTTTTCCTGTATAAATACCCTTCTCCAAGTCCTCTTAAACCACACCAACAAAAACAAGATTTCTACATATATTTTCTTGAGAGTTTTATTACTTTCTTTCCATATTTTCTGGAGAAACAAACATGGCTGAAAAAATCGTGGCTGTTTTCGATTTCGATAAGACCATTATCGACCTGGACAGCGATAACTGGGTTGTTGATGAGTTGGGTGGTACGGAGCTCTTCAATCAACTCCTCCCCACCATGCCCTGGAATTCTCTCATGGTAAGAATACTCTGTTTTCCTCTGCTTTTTTTCTTCTATTTTTCAGATAATTTCATACTGCAGAAAATCATGTTTCACATTGTAGATAGTTCTGAAAATTTTTCTGACCCGTTTCCGCGATTTCTTGAACGATTTTGTATTCCAGGATAGGATGATGAAGGAACTTCATTCACAAGGAAAGACCATTGAAGACATTGAGGAGGTTTTGAAACGGGTCCCAATTCATCCCAGGATTATTCCTGCCATTAAATCAGCACACGCTTTAGGGTATGGAATCTTGGAAATAAGAAAACCCTTCACTTTCTTGCCCTGGAAATTTTCTTTTCTTTCCAATTATCCTGGAAAAGAAACTCTGGTAATGTCACGTGACTAATTCAAATGGGATCTGATTTAATATTTTGCAGGTGTGAATTGAGGATTCTGAGTGATGCAAATATGTTCTTCATTGAGACAATCCTGAATCATCTTGGAATAAAAGATTATTTCTCAGAAATCAACACAAATCCTAGCTTTGTTGATGAAGAAGGCAGACTCAGGATTTTGCCTTACCATGATTTCACTACATCTTCTCATGGTTGCAGTCTCTGCCCTCCAAACATGTGCAAGGTTTGTATTTAATTTATTTCACTAATTTTCTTTCGTCTTAATTACGAGAATTCTTAAGGTTCCGATAAACTATTGACCCGTTCAATGTCGGAATTTATTATAACATAAAAAAAATAAAAAAAAATAAATAAATAAATAAAACTTATAATTTTGACCTTAAACCAAACAATCTTTAAAATAATTTTCTTATGAAAAAAAATATCATACATCAAGTCATTCCTTTCAAAATATATATATATATATATATCTACATCAAGTCATTAATTCTATAATTTTTAAATAGTAAAATAATGTTGTCGTCTTATAACTAATTATAAAATTGAATTGTAATTTTTTGCTAATTTTTAATTTTGACAACAGGGTTTGATTATTGAAAGGATTCAAGCTTCTCTAGCCAAAGCAGGAGACAAGAAGAAAATAATCTATCTTGGAGATGGAAGTGGAGACTATTGTCCAAGCTTGAAACTTAAAGAGGAAGATCATGTCATGCCAAGGAAAAATTTCCCCATGTGGGATTTAATTTTTTCGAATCCAATTCGGATCAAGGCCGAAATCCATGAATGGACAGACGGAGAAGAGTTGGAGAAGGTCTTGCTTCAAATTATCAACAAAATTTCTCAAGAAGAAGAAGAAGAAGAAGGCAAAAGCACTTGTGCTTCTCAGCTGCTTTCACCTTCTGATTGCAAATCGCAAATCATTTCTGCTTCTGCCCATGAAGCCTTGCCTAAAGCACTCTCAGTGCCCCAGTAAATGCAAGAATTGAATGAATGGTTTTTGGTCTAATTTCAAGCAAACTAATTATATAATTCCAATCACAACAATGTTGCTAAAAATAATCAAATGTGCAACATTGCTTTGAAGATTTTGCTTCTTTTTTTTTTTTCTTTTTTTTTTTGGGTTCCCGCTTTTGGAATTTTGTGACTACTCACAAGTCATATCCAAGGTTAATTAACTAAATAATTGTAGATTATAAAACAAATTGCATGGGGAAAATGTTACTCTAATGTTGATGTTGTCATTTCTTTCAATTTGGTTAAAAGAAATACAAGTGACTAGCAAAACTTTTTTTTTTCCTCAATTGTTGTCAAACCAAACTATTATTTAATCGATGTAGTAATTTATAATAAATTACCAATCCAATAAAAATCGGTTTAGTTTGACGGTTCGAGAATAAGCCTAAAATAATTTAGTTTTAATCCATTTTTTATTTACTTTAATGTTTTCAAGTTGTTAAAACGACATGCATAAACTATTATAGATTAGATTAATGTATAAGCACTACAATAAAATTGGGCTATAGAGATCAAATCTTTAGGGACGTAAAAATTTGGTACAAATAGGATGCCTATTGCCGCTATTGGAACAAAACAAATGATTGGTCCCTACAAATTCTAAACTTAAATATCTATTTTAAAAAGCAAGTATGGGGACGAGTTTGAATTTTAGACTCTAAGAAGCTATTGCGATCCATCTGAAGCGATGTGATTTGGGATGAATTGATTTTCTTCCTTAATGGCTATAGGGATGAATTTAAGGATATTGTGACGATTATTTTTCGCTCCTATCGAATTTTTTTCTTATAGTGAAGATAAAAATAAATTTTATTGAAGTAAATAAAAAATATTTATAAGTAGCTAAACTCATTATTATAAATCACAATACTAAATTGAGATTGTGAGAAGTGAGAAGGAGAAGTGGGGTTTGTATGTATCTGGCTGGGTACTGGGTAGTCAAAAAATTTCAAAGATGCTATGGATATTTTGACAGTCAAATGTAAGATTTGTAAGAAAGTACTGCTTTTGCTTTTCAAGCTAAATTCACTCGGCAGTGAAAACTAGGCATCCTCTATTCTTAACGTTATTACGAAATTACCATTTATAGTTTCTCATTCATTTCATATTTTAACTACAACAAAGATTATTTTCAAAAAAAAAAAAAAAAAAAAAAAACTACAACAAAGATTAAACAAACCAATGGATCGAAGTTGTTGGAAGATCGTAACAGCCGTTGGATCTAGCCATGAACGTACACACACTCTCAGAGATATATTTATGTACAGGTAGGTTAGGTGGGTCATTAAAATCTCTATAAAGGCCCAGGGCCCTTACACTCTCAAAAGCTCACAACACAACAACTATATTTTTTTTTTCTTTTCTTTTTTTTCTCTTCAAATTTTAATCAAGCATCGTTTCTCCTTTTGTCAATCCAAACAAAACAGTAACAAGAACTTCAAAAATTATTACATAATATAAACCTTGTCTCTCTCTCAAGGTCTCTATCTCTCCCAAAAAAAACAAAGCCAAACCATCTCTTATATTCCCTCCATTCAGACTTGCCGCCTTGCCGGACCACTACCCTCTCTCTCTCTCTCTCTCTATATATATATATATATCCTCTATTTGCAAAGGATATGGAGACAAAGAAAAAAAAAAAAGAAAAAAAAAAAGGTATTTGGACTTTCTTTCGGTTTTTGTAATTTTTATTTGCTTAGAATTTTCTTTTGTGTTTTTTAATGACATCTTGTGTTTTTGGTTGGCAGGAAAGAGCATATATGTTCGTATTATTTGGAAATTAGAATGGTCGGTTTTTGGAATTAAACGAAGGTAATAGAAAATTAGAATCTTTCTAATCTATTCCACACTTCGAATGAAGTTTGACAACCAACCACTTGTCCTATAATATTTTCACTAACCGTAGAATAGATCCCAACTCATTAAGATCTTATCAACTTTTCTCCTGTTAGAGAACTCTTTGCTCATATGAGTTTCAACAACTTTGTCACCAAATTCATTAGTTACAGGTTGATTCATACCAAGAAGATGATCTTCGAGATCTAAGGCTTGAATAACTAGAAGTACTTGAGTTTTCCAGTAGAGATAATTCAAGTCAATGAGCTTGCTGATAAGTAAACTAAAGTTCAAGCTTTTTGTGAGTGAAGAAAACTCTATTGCTTACTTGAGAGCCTTGACTATGATCTATGCTTTGAAATTGTGTGTAGAAGACACAGCTCCTTGGAAGCTCTGATTCTGGTCTAAGATCGGAGAATGATCTTGATTTTCCATGACACCAATCAAATGGCTCTGATACCAATAAACACAGTAGGTGTTTGATAGAAACTCAAAGGTGCATGATAAAAGTACTAACAGAGAAAAGAGTTACAAGCAGGGTCTGCTTTTGGTTTCATTAGGTTATTTTTTGTTGTAAATTTTGGATTTTTTTTTTTTTTTTTTGTTACTGAAAAGGGTGATTTCCCCCCGAGGCGGAGGAGTAGTCTGATCACATTGGAAAGCAAGAATCGGAGAAGAAGAGAAGGTGTGCCGTGACTAGTAGTTATCAGAATTGCAGCATATGTTTGGAGTAAGTGGAGGCTGGATCGTACGTCACAGCTTGCCTTGCTCGCGTGTATTTTCAATTACACTATTACAATTAGGGTTGCACATTTTCTCCCGGATCCCCGTTTCCCCGCTTCCCCTTCCCCATCCCCATTTGGAGGAAAAAATTTGGGGAAAAATGAGGAAATGGGGAGGGATGGGGATGAAAATCATCCCCAAATTAAAATGGGGATGGGGATGGGGAGACCTCCCCCCATCCCCATTTCCCCATTTTCCCCACTAATATAGTGAAATGGGGATGGGGATGGGGGAGAGGTACCCCAATTCTCATTTCCCCATTTCCTCCACAATATTATAAAAATAATTATATATATATTTATATATATTTTGTAATGTATTTTCTTTGACATTATTTTGTAATATATATATATATATAACATTATTTTGTAATATATTTTCTTTTGCATTTGTAATAGAATTTTTTTTTTTTTTTTTTAGTTTAATTTGTAATTTTCAGTCAAATGGGGAAATGGGGGAATGAGGTAAACGGGGAAACGGGGAAACGGGGAAAATGGGTAAATGGGTAAATGGGGATGGTGATGGGGGGACCTCCCCCCAAAACTCCCCCATCCCCATTTTCCCCAAATGGGGAAATGGGGAGGGATGGGGAAGTGTTTGAGAAGTGGGGATGGGGATGGGGGGACCTATATCCATCCCCATTTCCCCAATGTGCATCCCTAATTACAATGAAAGTGTTTCATAAAATAATATTTATTGATCAAATATAAGTTAGAATTTGATAACAGTAAAGAGGTTACGTGAACTTTCCTACTCTCATTAGGACTGTACAGCTGCTAGCTTATTGTATTTAAGTTGTACAGTTACTGCTAGCTTGTATTTAAGTTGTATAGTTAAACTCAATCTCCTCACAATATACCTTGTATAAATATCAACGTCCATGATGAATAAAATATGATAATTTCTATTCACAAATATTCAATTATATTAGAATTAAATTGTTATAGCATTTTAAACTCTATTTTTAATTAATCAATCATTTAAATTAATCTTATGTATCACATTAATATAACAAATCATGAGAATGAGATACTACCATCTATCTTTGTACTCTCTATCAACCTCACCTACCCTCTGACAGTCACTCAATCATTTAATCCATTTTGTTATTTAAATTTATATTAGTGAGATTGAGAAAAGTTCTCTTGTAAAATTATGCATTTCTCTTTTTCTTTGCTCCCTCTTCGGTCTTCATGTGGTACGTACATACATACACCAGAACTATTATTTGGAATTTTTCTATATTTATCTCATTTTTCCAATGCCTTTATATTTAACAAAATCAGGATAAATAGTTTCGGTGTTTGAAAAAATTTTAAATTTTGTTAAATTTATCATCTACAAAAAAATTCAGATCAAAATTCATAAAAAATACATGTGATTTCATCGTTCTTACTAAAATTAAAATAAAGTATACCTCATTTAATAACAACTCTATATATATATATTCCCTTCCCCTTTTTTAAACAGTCAAATTGTACAAATGTACAAATTAGAATCTCTATTAAAGATCTTCAAAGTTCAAACTACATGACTTTGAAACTCATTTGTAGATTGACTCATTTCTAGACCCAACCATTGAACCTCTAATCAATGAGAAAAACCCATGTCTGTCCAATGTAATTGTATTATGTAGCATAATTTATTTGGAAACATAAAATATATTTTAAAACTTTAAAAAAGTTCATTATAAACATAAAACCTTGAATCAATAGTTCGATGCTCTGCTTTTTGCCTTTTTCTTTATCATAAATTTTAGCATTCAAAGCCTTTAGATATATGTTTAATATAAACAGTAAGGCCATTATTTTTAACCCATTAGTGTTGCATATAATTATAACAATGGCTACCGACAACCATGCTAGACCCGACAATGGATCAAATTGAATTGAATACGTGTTGTAAAAAATGAATAAAAAGGATGTGTTTATATTTTCTAGAAACAAAAAGTTGTGCAAGATCAAAGAATTAATATGAATTACTTGATGGAAAATTTTGGGTTGTTAACAAGATCCTACGTTATTGAGCTACAATACAATGCTGCCTACATAGACAGAGAGATGAATATAACCATATTTTAATTAAGTCAAATAACATAATCTAGTAAAATGAAAGTTATAACTCAATTAAAATTTGAAATTTATGAATAATAATTTGATGGAATTTAAAACTTTTTGAAGAAACTTTACATGCTTGCAAGTTTCTCTTCTTAACAAATATATATATATATATATATTCAGATTGATTGTTCAATATGCTTTCAATTGGCGATCATAAATTAATTAATGGGTTAATTCGGTCATTACATTTAACTCGTTAATTTAATGTAATGGATCGTGTTTGAGTTTTTGAGTTTTAAGTGATATAATAAGTTTAACGGAAGATATAAATAAGCAAGTGAAATGAACAAATTTTATGAGGTTGTTGCCTTGTTGGGTTTGTGAACAGTTAAATGATTTCTGAGTGGTCAATGATTCTTAAAGATAAGCTTAGGATAACTTTCTTCTCAGTGAACAGGACCGAAAACACAAAAAAAAAAAAAAAAAAAAAAAAAAAAATGGATGTTCAAAGTTTCAATAAACTGGTCAAGAAGAGCAGTTATAAATTTATGGGTGTGCATGGTCAAAGATTTTCGAAGTAGTTGTGATCATATATTTTGATGACAGATTTCATGTATAGTGTAGTGACTTGCTTTGTTTTCTAGTGAAATGAGAATATGGTCATTTAAATATTGACCAAGTACATGGTACAAAAATTGTTTTTGAATATTTTGAAAGGTTCAGCCTATATCAACTCAAATTTCTGACATAATTTTTTGACTTTAACATCTCAACCATTGGATTAAATAGGTAGTTGAGATATTGAAGTCAAAAAATTGAGTCGAAAAAGTAAGTTAATATAGTCCGACTCATTTTTAAAACAGGGGTGAGCATTTTTAAAGGGTTCGAAAATTTAATAGCACTCTTTAAAGAGTGAGTTTTAAGACTATCACCAAATTAATAACTTAAGTTTTAATAGCACCTAAATGGTGGATCTGATAAAAATACCTTTAAAATATACTCACAAAAATAAGTCTTACGCTTTTTTTTCTGAGACTTATTTTTTGTGTTTTCCGAGACTTATTTTGGTAGTTTCGAGATTTTTTAGGTAATTTCCGATACTTGTTGGTAGTTTCCGAGACCTTTAAAAAATTTCAAAACTTTTTACAATTTCCGAGACTTTCTAGACAAAAATGAAATTTTCTAAAATAAAAAATTTGGTCATCTTCTCCATTGAAACTTCCATTGGAGGCCGATTTCGACCTCCTTTGGAGGTCTTTCATCTCCATTTATGGAGGACCTCCATTGGTCCTCCATTAATGGAGGATTTTGAAAAAAAAAAAAAAAAAAAAAAAAAAAAAAAACCTAAAAATGGTACAAATGTAATAAAAGAAGAAGATGGAGTTATTTTAGTCTTTTGGTGCTATTTAAATTTAAGTTATTAATCTAGTGATATTATCAAAATTCAACATGAAAAGCGTGTCATTTTAGTCAAAATTTGGTTAAACTAAATCATCGGCAAAGTTTGACTGTCAAAAACATTAAATTGTCCTTGAAATTCCTAATTTAAAAACTTTATCAAGTAACCCGCTAATGTAATGATCATGTTTGAGTTTTGATCTATGACACAATAAGTTTAATCGATTGAGAAAAACTTAACGAGTCGTGTTTGAGTTTATACAAACACGATATGATAGCTCATATTCCTCACGTAACAATGTCTCTCCTTGCATCTCACTATAGAAATCCTCGATTCAAACCAGTTGCTCCACCCAAATTTAACAATGTGAACTACACTAATTGGTCCCTATTTTTATTTTTTATTTTGATAAAAGAATGAATGTGTATGTAGATGGTGAATTTTAGTGTCATGAAACAATTGGCTTCTGGATTAATTTTATTATTGTATGTTATTGGCATTAGTCCCCATAATTGTATGGACTACTGTAATATTGTATTAATTAATCTTATTGTATATATGAATATGATTTTAATATCCATTTTATTTGCGGGGATAAGAAAGAATACGGTCAATGGATATCAGCCCCTCGGCCTCTCCTACCTCCATTATCAATTTTAATATTTTATCAAAATAACAAATTTATTACGTAATTGTTAACTTTAATTATACAAATTATTTTTTATTTTTTTCAAACAAAAAACCTAAAAAGCTAGTTTATAAAATAAGAACTAAGAAGCCGTTGACCATACATGAGAATACCAAGTAAAATATTTTTAAAAAAATAGACAAAGTAAGGATGGAAATCCCTACCACAATTTACGGACTTCCTGAATCTGCCCCACTTACTTTGAAATGGGGATAGGGACATAAATTTCAAACCGATATATTATCGATCCATCTCCAATCCACTCTATTATCATCCCTAAAAACAAACGGATTTATAAAAACTCAAACGTAGCTCTTGAAATGGAAGATGTGGATTGATTTTGATGGTAATTGGGCCCCAAAATCCCAACACTATGGAAATGTGTATGGTCGTGAGCTCCACATTGTGTATTGTGGTTTCATTATTTATTTATTAAATTATTTATATGTTTATTTTTTTCTTGTAGAGAGGAAAATACCAAACTCAAGAAACATGTATTTTCTTTTATTTAATACCTTCAAAAACTTGATCGTTACAGTGAAATGCTGACTATATATAATTAATCTCATCGGTTTTCTCTTTAATTTGTTATGATTTTTTTTTAATAATACTGCAATTCAATTAGGAAACATTTTTTCAACATTTTTATTCCAATTTATATGGCCAATGAATATGCATAAGACATCACTTGTAGAATCTGAAGGATAAAGCAAATCACTTAATTTTAAAACGACAAAGCAAAGGTTTTTCCTTTAAAAAAAAGTTTGATTTGGAGGAATTTGCAACTACATATTATAGGCGTAATTATCTGAATTTTTAACGGTAGAGACTAGAGATGATTCAAATATTATATTAAAATTTGTGTGAAAAGAAAATTGCTCTTGATATTAACTCTATAATAAGAGAGATGCTTCAGTACCGTTGGGGTAAGAGGTGAGTTGGCACCACCGGTTAGTTAAATTTCACCACGTCATTAATTTTACAAACATTGTCATATCAGAAATTCCTGTGTCAAAAAAAAAATCTGCCAAGTCATGAATGCCAACCTATCTTCATTTTTTTTTTTTTTCGTTACCATCTTCATCGGTTCATCTCAAGTCTCAACATCAACATTATCGTCTCTGAATTTTTATTTACAGTTCCATCTCTGGATTTTTAAATCCAAACAACTAAAATTTTTATATATTTGGTCATTACAAGTATATAAATAAATTAAATTAAAAATAAATAAGTGCATGGCTAAAGAAGGATTCTCCATTAATATATAGGTAATGATTATAATAAATTCTATCTTCTACCACATTCTATAATCAATTAATCAATGATAAGAGAAAATCAAAAATAGTACAAAGATTTATTTCAATCATCCAAATGTATACTAGCTAGGGGTACCACAACACCTAATTAATATCACATTAATCTAGAGCATGTGAACATGCAAGGAATCCAGGACAAAAGTTAGAATGCAATTGGATGCATCATGCATCCCCACTGAGATCTTGCTACGTGGCAAGATTTTAATGGGGATGCATAGTGCAAGATCTCAACGGAAGATCTATGGTGGATCCGCTGCACCCTAATCGTATCGAAATACCGAAGCATTTTGGTCACAAACTTTTTGGTTTCTGTCTAAAAGTTGGTTTTTTCTGTTTGTGCTCCAGTTGGAAAGTATATGATAATTGAATTGCCTAACATGTTATGTGCAATGTGCTATATCCCTACCTCTTTTTTAACATTTTGGGTTTGACATAATTGAATCTAGCTCTCCAATGGCAGACACAACTAGTGGAGGCTTACACTGCATGTTTATACAAGGTTTTCTTCTACCTCCTGCTTATATTATATCTTATAATTAATTCCATTCATGTCATTGGTTTTCTAACATTATATTAGCAAAACTTTTAGTACCTTTTTTTTAAAAAAAAAAAAAATTATTTATTTATTTTATTTATTTATTTTATTTTAATTTAGATGCAGGATCCCACATGTTATTTCGTAGTAGTTAGTTGTCAAGCGTTAGATAACCACTTTCCGGCATGATAAAAAGATTCGTTATTTTCCAAAATATTTCTTGATTTTCCAAGCTGTGAACTTGCATTTATCATTTAAAACAACTTCATGCAAGTTAAAGCCAAAAGAAGAAAGAAAGAAAGAAAAAAAGAAAAAAAAAAAAAGAGTTTTGTTTACTCCTGGGTTTTGGCTTTTCTGGGGGAGTTTGGATCAAGAAAGATGTGGCCTACTCCAGCCCAGTCTATTCATAAAACTTCAATTTGGACCGATTTTTCTTTCTGGATTATTTTATTTTGGAAGTATTACAATAATTTTAGACACCTAACATGTTAAGGGTCTGCCAAGACCTGCTCCCCATGTAAGCAAAATGTATATGATGAGACTTGAACCCTCCATCACTGACATGGAATGAGAGATAAAAGGTCATGAACAGAACTATAATTATTATTATTATTTTTTTGAGAAATTCTTCCTAGATAATTGCGGAAGGTAATACTGGCAATGCCCTTATTATCATAAATTTTTTTATTATTATTATTATTATTATCACTACTGCTGCTGCTATTATTATATACAAATTTATCATTCAATAGATTTACTAATGTGAGTCTATATGTCTTCAGGGACGTAGCTCAGCTAATAAATGGACAAGTTTAAGGTTTGGACAGATGATTCCCAAATCAGCGGTTCGAATCCTATTAATTGCAAAAGGCTTAAAAAAATATATGGTTTAAATAGGTGGATAGATAGATATAGTAAAAGAAAAACTAATGTGAGTGTGCATACAAAATGGTAGTGTGCCAATATCACAACTCTCTAGGAATATTTAGGCCCGCTCTTTGTTTTAATGTGACCAATGACAGAAATAACTTTAGGCTCACTCCAATCACTTACTGGGCTTAGTGGCAGAAATAGCATTAAAAACCTACTCCTATCATTTACATTTAGGCTTATTTAATATATGTTTTTTCCGATCGAATCAGAAGTTTGTTAGAACCTGTAAAGTAATTCCCACTATAGAGAGTTTACTTTTGCTCACACCCTTAAGGAGATGAGCATTATCACCCTCCCAAAAATATGACATGTGTCTATAGAGAGGGTAAATTTGTCCAAACTCTGTTATATTTTTAGACAATTTTACCCTTCTATTGACATATCATGTGTTTGGGTGAAACTTGAAATGTAATGCTTACTCCCCTTGAAAAAGAGTGAACAAAAATGGACTCCACTATAGAGAGTGGTTTCCCTATATTTTATTTTTTTTATAGATAAGTGTGGGACGTAAAACCCTAGTGAAGGGTATTTTTTTTTTTTTTTTTTTTTTTTTTGAAAGGGAGTGAAGGGTATTAGTTGGTACCATCAATAATTTTTTAAAATATTGAGATTTTTTAAAATATTGAAAAAAAATTATATGATCTAACTAGAGATGTGACGACCCTACTAAATAGATGGAGTGTATTTAATTACAAATTTTAGATAGCTCTTTTGGATTGGTCCAAACTGGACCAAATCATGATGTGGTAGTTCATGTGGAACTCCATAGATTTAGAGAGATTGATGTAGAGATAGGTGTTTGGGACCCATCAAATACTTGAGAATTTGATAATGTTGCAGAAACCCTAACAACAAGCAAAATTTGCTGACCGGAAAGTGGACCATTTTTTTTTTTACTTAGTGGCTATACAAGTTAAAAAGAAACTACCCAAAATAATTCTTTTTATACACTAAAAGAATCTCACATACTTACTTGGTGACCTCAATGTCTAATTATTTTAATATTTAAGATAGAAATACTGTAATTATATTATACATTTATACTATTCCGGTAATATATAGTTAAAATTTTATTGAAATCGATAAAATTTAAAGATTCTCTGTGGTAAACCTTTCACACCCACGTATTCAAGTTATGGGTTCAAACTGTGTAACGTTTCTCTGATCCTAAATTTGTACTTAAAACAATCAACTGGATTCAAATTCAATTATTAGAAGGAGAGACATAAAACTTTTTCCAAATTATATTTAATTTATATATATATATTAATTAAAATTTCTTCGATAAAAACATACAATTTTTTTTTTTTTGAAAGAGATAAAAACATACAAACTTTAATATGGTGTCTCATATCAAATTTAAAACAAAATCTTTAATATTTTTATACACATATTTTTATTTTGGCTCTCCTACTGTGTGATAAATAGTTTATTTATTTTTTTTATCCAACTTTTTGTTGGTCTTTTCCTAACCTATAAACATAAAAAAAATATTATATGATCAAAATTTATTACATATTTTTTTTAGCTCAACAAAAAGCTATACTAAAAATAAATAAAAAAAAAAAAAAAATAGGGCAGATTGCTGAATGGTTTGATTTGAAAGCTGACAATTTTTTATTGTTAATTAGTCAACTATTTTAATAATAAATGGTTAGGCTGTTGTGAGAATATATAGCCTCACTAATTAAGTTAACTTTTGCACTAATTAAACACCTAATTATCATCATTAAACAAATAATTTGTATACACTCTCCACCAACTCATCTTATTGGAATTTTCTATTTATTGAAAAAGCAAAAAAGAATAAAAAGCAAACTTACATGAGATTACACTATAAGATTCCTATCACATTTATGTACTATTAATATTACTTTTCATTGAAAAAAAAGAAGAAGAAGGAGAAGAAGAAGAAGAAAGAAAAAAAAAAAAAAAAAAGTAAATGCTACTGTTGAATTTATTCTCATTCAATCACTAGATATAGATATAAAGAGTTAAAGACTTTGAAACTGTATGTAATATCTGAAAATTAGGTATGGGAATTTATTCTATATTTCTATTTCTGATTTTGATCTTTTGAAAACTTTTTTTTTTTTTTTTTTTTTGTTAACAACTTATTACATACATGCAAGTCTACCTCAATATAAATTAAGTTATCAACTTTATGATATATATATATATAATAGTTAATTTTACCTTCTATATCAACTAATCTAAAATGGTTTTCGTTACATTAGAGAATCGATAGATTAATAAATACGTTATGTCTATAAAGTTGAACGAAATCGATTGATTAATAAGCATATTATATTTGTAAAGTTGAACACTAAATTTATTATATTTGTAAAATTGTACGGTGAATTCCTATTCATGAATATTATTAATAATGTACCTAAAGTTGCACTATATTTGTGAAATTGAACGATAAATCTATGTAATTTTGATTCAAGTTATGTGAATTATCATCAAACCAATATCTTTTATTTTTTTTACCGTAGCAAAACCTATATAAAAAAAAAGTGACGGACAAGTAATAAAAAAAAGATATCATAACTATTCGACTTTGAACGAAAGTTAAAAATCACTGTATCTGTTTATTATTGGAACTTTAATAATAAAAATAAGATATCATAACGATCCGATATTGAACGAAAGTTAAAGATGATTTTATCACTTTATTATTGAAACCTTAAACAGAGTTTAGAATCTTCGGATAGATTATGATGAAATAATCAACAAATACATGTAATTTATTATCATTAATAGACGAGATGAGGTTGGTCCGGTGGTAAATCTCGTACGCCCGTACCATGAGGATGTGGGTTCGAGTCCCTCTCTCTAAGAAAACCCTAAATTTATAATGTAATACTTATATTTATAAAAAAAAAAAAAAAAAAAAATCATTAATTTATTGTCTCCATGAAATCAAACCAAAGATGAAACTTTTAGATTTAGTAATAAAGATGATGTAGAAGATCATGATATCAATAGCAATACAACTATTTATATGTAACTTTTTTCCTCATTGGTCCCATCTCTCTCATCCACAACCGTCCAATTTCATGACTTTTCATCCTCACCCTCCACCAATCAAACTTGCCTGTCACACCCCTTGAATATTGACATATGTTATTCTATCCAACCCACCAAAAAAATAAACAAATAAAAAAGTGAAGAAAAAAGTTCCATTATTGAGAGAGAACTAAACTAAAAGTCTAGAAGAGAGATAGAGAGAGAGCAAGAGAGCTCAAACCTTATAAAATAAAATAAAAACCCAAAAATCCCAATTTTCTCCTTTTGATAAATAAAAGAAAATTATATTAATTTTTTTAGAGAGAGAATCTCAGAAAATAATAATAATAATAAAAAAGAATTCTAGAGAGAGAGAAGTTAAAAAAGAAAAAAGAAAAAAGAAAAAAGAGAAGACATAAAATAGTTTTGTTTTGTTTTGTTTTTTTTTGGTTTTTTTTTGGTTATATGGTGTTTGTGTTGTGTTGTGTTGGCGTTCAATGGTTGAATTGTAGAATCGTCGGAATCTCATTTTGGGTTCAGAAGCTACGAACGGCGACGACGACGATGATGTGATTGCGATCTTCGATTTGGTGAGAGTTTCGTGGACTGTTTGATTCTGATTATTGGTCAACAATCGAAGATAGAGAGAGAGAGAGAGAGACAGAGATAGATAGATAGAGAGAAATGAACGGCGGTGATGAGGAGGTCGCGACGGCTGCTGGTGCTGGTACTTCTCAGCCGGGTCCACCACAGCCTCTCGAGTGGAAATTCTCTCAGGTCTTCGGCGAACGCACCGCCGGTGAAGAAGTACAGGAAGGTAATTTATTATTATTATTATTTTTGATTTTCTGTGGGAAAGTTTTGTTTTTTATTATTGGGTTTGGTTTTGGATCTAATAGAGTCAGTGTGATTTTGAGGCAATTAGGGTTTGATTTTGGGTTTTGGATCTAAAATGGATCGTGGGTTATCGAGTGATTGTTGTTTCGACTTGTGGGTCGTTGTCGGATTTTGTTTATGTTTTATTGGATTGAGATAATGAGGAGTGTTTGAAGTGAAGTGCATGCACTTTTTTCTTTTGATGTTATTATCATATTCTGATTCTGAAAATGGTTCTTTTTTTAGTTGAAGTTGTGAATTGTAGTTTAGATCTCATTTGGTTTGTGTCTTTTGTGATATTGGGATTGAAGTGCATGCTTCGAGTTATCGTTTTGAAGCTTTTATTAAATTTGATAAATGAGTTAGTTAGTTTGAATTATAAATACGAGGATTCTGGGTTGGCGATTTTATCTTTCAGGGTCCAGTGGAGATGTCTCTATTGGTCTTGGAGTGCCCTCAAATTTTCCTGGTGTGAATGGGATTTTATACCAGGTTACTTGTGCAACAACAAATGACTTTACTAGAAAGTAAGCTTGGACCCCTAGTAAAATGATGTGGTTATGGTGGTAGTAATGTATGTAAGAGGATACATTGCTATTGCTGCCAACATCTTTAACGTTTTTTAGTTGTTTTGTAGTATTGTATTAGAGGTTCAAAGTTTATGTTTTTGGTAATTTGATAAGTGAACTCAAGTTAGGTTAGTTAAGCTGTGATTCTAGAGGCATGAGGAAACAGAGGAGTGTGCTCAATTTATGCAACCTATTGTATTGTTACAAAAAGGGAAATGGATGTGAGTAACTTTGCATTGCTGGTGATTTAAAACATTGACGGAGTGATGACTTTTGGTTCAATCACTGGCTGTGTGTCTGAGTGTATTACAAAAAGCTGGATTCTGGTTACATGCTATGCGGCTTTAATCGAATGAAATCAAAATAAAGGTTGGGTAGTGTAGAGTTGGGCAAGAAAAGAAACATAGTAGTAAATAGAATTGAAATGATGATTTTAACATGGATGAAATTTTAAGAGACTAATTAACAAGACAAAAATACATCCATGAATGGATGATGTAACGCCAAGTCGCCAATGAAGGACAAGGCAGTGAAAATGGTCTGAAATGACATGGAGCAAAAACCTCTGATAATGGGCTATTGCCTATTGGCAAGGAGTGATTTCTAGATGAGTTAAAGAAGCACGAACAATGAGATGATGCCTAAAAGGATCAAGATAGTGTAGAGATATTTTATCTATGAGTTGAGAAAGGATATAGCTGTATAACATTTTAATGAAATAATGAGAAGAAATTTTTATGTACAGACTGCAAGTAGTTGGTGTTTAAAGCTTTATTAAGTTGCGGTCAGTTAGAAGCTAAGCTTTAAAACTTATGGTTGCCATTAGATGGTCGGTATTACAAACACTTGCTCTTGCAAAGAATGAATCAAATGTTAACTTTGCATGGTACCTTGTAAATTTCTTAAAGTTCAGATCACCTCTGTTCAGTATAGTAGATAATCTCTATGATTCAAGTTGGTGACCTTGTTGCTTGCTGCATTCATGCTTATCTATCTTGGGTTTGTAGTATTATATAGTAACCAACCTCAACTGGAAATGAGTCATTCATGGTCCTACAGTTTCAGGTGGTGATTGCTGAGAGACTGATTGCATAAAATATCTAACTGATCCTCAGGGTTGCTGGTAGTTATTTAAGAAGTTTTGCTTTGTATTTAAGGATGGAGTTATATTATTTGATGAGTGTTAGTGTGAAAACCTTCTGATCATTATCACTTGTCATTTAGGTTTGGTACATTATGCGCCTATGCGGTAAAGTCAGCTACATAAACATTTTGTATGACGACTAGAGAACACTAGTCAATTCTTGAATTGTCAATTGCGCAATTCTGTCCCCCGCTGTTAATTCAGAGTTCAGCTAAAATTGTGTATATGATGTCAAAAACGTTTTGTTACACATCTGAGATTGAGCTTATGGATGATGAAGTCATAAACGTTTTGTCATTATATAAAAAAAATTATTATTATTTTTATGGGGAACCAAATATTACAGTTAGGGACTGAGAGAATAGTAACTGTATGTGCATATAATAGTTGGCTTCTTACTCTAAGCATTGATATTTTAGCTTATTGAACTTTAGATAAATCCAATTACTTTAATTATATCTCCTGCATAATGCAATTATATATTTATAATTTATTACACATCCTGCATGATGAATTATATATTCATTAGTCCGAACAAAATTTTATATATTCACTGCCAAAAAAAAAATGTTTTATCGTCAATAGTCTTTGATGGAGGACGATGATGGGGATTTCTCTAAATGTCTGCCCCGTCTTTTCTTCCACAGTTGATATCATTTCAGCTATTGAATTTGATAAATCTGGTGACCATCTTGCTACTGGTGACCGTGGAGGCCGTGTGGTTCTCTTCGAGCGGACAGATGCAAAGGATGTAAGTTCTTTCTACCTTTTCTTCATTCATTCTTTGAATTTGATTATCTTGTATTACTTTACAATTTGTTGTTTCTTACAAGAATAATATATTTTATATACTGTAATGTGTAGCATGGAGGATCCAGAAGGGATGTAGAGAGGATGGATTATCCAATAAGGCATCCTGAGTTTCGGTACAAAACGGAGTTTCAGAGCCATGAACCTGAGGTATTCTTGTCAGCGACATACTGTCACTTTCCACGTCTATCCTCTTTTAGCTCATTAGACACAACGATCTGTACTCATACTGTCTCCTCATTTCCTTTATGTTAGTTTGACTATCTAAAGAGTTTGGAAATAGAGGAGAAAATCAACAAAATCAGGTGGTGTCAAACAGCCAATGGTGCGCTGTTTCTCCTTTCTACTAATGATAAAACCATCAAGTTTTGGAAGGTAAGAAAGATTTTATTGTACATAAACAACTTCCTTTTCTTTTCTTCTACTCTCTCTCTCTCTCTCTCTCTCTCTCTCTCTCTCTCTGTGTATCTTCTTTTGTCTCCTTTCCTTTCTCCCAATTTGCTTAAAGATTTTGAACAACTTCCCGTATAAACATCACTATCTTTAATACCAGTGGAATTTGGCATCTCAAGCCCTCTGTATCTGCCTGTTTTTATATGGTATACAATGTAATAATAATATATGTAATTATTCTACTTGAAGATCCATTTTGAGGACATTGCATCTATGGACTACTTGTCATGGAGATTTGTTTGGGAATATAATTATATGTTTCTCAGTTGTGCTGTTCCAGTTTAATATATTTTGCATGTAAAAGATTGTATGTTGGATATGAGGTGTCTATATCATTATTGCATGATGTGTTGCTTATATTGTTGGAAATGTGATGTTCTGCACATAAAATGACTAAATGAGGAATTATTATATTATGGGATTGTACTAAAGCAGTTCATGGTGATTTATTTTACATGGGGTATTGAAATAGATGAAAGTATTGTTTTGTTAATATCCTCTAAACCCAAAAGCTTAAGCTACTAGGAAAGCTCCGGACAATAGTATTTAAGCACTCTAGCACACTCCCTCACGTACAAGACCAATGGGCTTGTCACATGACCCAAATGCAAACACAAACACATAACAAATTCAAATAATAGATAATTAATCAAGTGGTGGACACGAACCTAGACAATTCTCAGTAAAATAAGGCTCAAGTACCATGTTAGTAACAGCTAGACCTTAAAGTTTAAGCCATTAGGATGAAGCCCAGTACTAGAACTTCAGCACTCTTAACAGTTTTATTAACAATCTAAAATAAAAGTTACGGGCAGCTGCCTGATGAATCTCCTTAAGTCACTGCTTCTGACTATAGTAAACAATGCCTTTTTTTTTTAATAGGAAACCAAATTTTATTGCAAAAGAAAGAATGAAACAAGATAGCCCTATACAAAAATTATAGATTGTGGCAACTCAGCCCTATTCAAGAGTGAAAAAGCAATCCACCTAGGCTGACATAAACCACCTAGGGGTACCAAAAAACAAGGCCTACAAAACAAAAGGGAACTCAACAATGCTTTTTATGATAATCCTTATACCGAAACTTCAGGTTTATTGATATATTAGACTAAATTCCTTTATTTTTTATTTTTTTTAAATGCCTATTTTTATTTGACTTTGCATGCTAATAAATTGTATTGTTGCATTTAGTCTTCTGTGTGACCATGGTTTGACGCATATGTGATTGCTGATGCTGTTTTGTGGAGGGCTTTTCCCTTCACTTACGGATTTATCTGATTTCACTGTCTGAGAATTGAACAGGTACAAGAAAAGAAGGTCAAAAAAATTTCTGAAATGAATATGGACCCCTCCAAAGCTTTAGGAAATGGCAGTGTTGCTAGTTCAAGTAATTCTGCTAACCCTAAATCATACCTTGCAAATGGTGGATGCCTGGAACGATCATCTAGTTATCTGAACAATGACTTCTCATTTCCACCAGGGGGCATTCCATCACTACGTTTGCCTACGGTAGTTGTACTCAACCTGATCTAATGATATCATTTGTAAAATAGGCATAAACTATTCGCACTTTCAAATGTTCCACACTTTTATGGGAGATCAATTTTGCCTATAGTATTATACCTTGAAAGACGTAGTAGCATTAAGAAAACTTAGTAGCACTCAAGAAAAGGCTCAATGGATCATGGGGCACTTCAGTGAAGCCTCTCCCTGTCCAGAGAGAAATTTATTTTATTAGTTTTGGGCTACTGTAGGTGTGACTAATATGATTATGTAAGTAGAAGAGTATCATTTATAGCCAATTTTGAGTTGGATCACTTTTTGGTACTCAAGTCCTTGGTCTCTCTGTCTCTCTCTATTGCCTGTTGTTATTGTCTTTCAGTGACCATGTCTTTTGGTAATTTGTTGAACTGCTCATCTGATCTTATACAACAACACTAACACTTAATTTGTTTTTCAGGTAACTAGCCATGAGACTAGCCTAATGGCTAGATGTCGAAGGGTATATGCCCATGCTCATGATTATCATATCAATTCTATTTCCAACAATAGGTAATCTCTCATTTCATATACTGAATCTACTTCGTCTTTCAGCGTTTAACTCTTTCTGTCTTAGTATATATGCTTTGTTTGTGGATATCTTTGTAACTTGAAGAGGCATTATGGTTTTTGGAGTTTATAGCCATGCTTCATTTCTTGCCTGTGGGCATCAACTCTAGTGGTATGCAGGGGGGCCAGGGGTTGTTATAAGTCTTTAGGTTCAACCGTTCAAATTTTTTTATTAAAAAAAGGGTGTTTCATTCTTTTTTTTCCCTCAATAATATAAATTTTTTCATTGAAACTATATCCTCAAAAACAAGAATTAAGTGAAAATGGGCTACAGTTGTATAGGATTCTTGTGTTTAATTTCATTTTATGGCACTTTTATCACATATATCAATATTTATTCATGAGGCAACATGGCGTTGTTCCACATCGTTATATAATGGTTTGTTGGTTGCTGGTCTCCCCCCTACCCACCCAATAATTGTACACAACAATTTATGATTAGAGGATATTACGTTACAGCCTCTTTTTTATTTATACGTTTACAGGTAATCCAGATTATAATGGTGAAAGTAGTGTTTTTATCTTCAGGATCATTTTAGTGTATGAAGAAAAATGCTGTACTTTTTAGCTTTTTGATGCTAGTCAGGTTCCTTGGCTGAGTTGTATGTCACCATTTGGTTTTTAAGGCATCTGATATTTTCATGTACAAGGCAGGGATTTGTCTTTTGTTAGGATTTGGTTTGCTTCTCTCAGATATGGTTGAATTTGAACCATTTTATGTTATAAAATGCTCAGCATTTTTCTACTGTCTTATATGTGGTTTGTGATGTCTGCTTTACTCTCATCATTGGCATTGGTTTGTATGATTTTACTGATCCCTCTCTCTCCTGTGTTCAGTGATGGTGAAACATTTATATCAGCTGACGATCTGCGCATTAATCTTTGGAACTTGGAAATTAGCAATCAAAGTTTCAATATTGTTGATGTGAAGCCTGCAAATATGGAGGATTTAACTGGTAAGAATCTCCCACCGTACTCTAAAATATAGTATGAACTCTAAAATAGAGTATGGGTTTCTCCCACCGTACTCCAAATTTCTGTTTCTAAGAAACTTTTTTAGAGTTTCCAAGATTTCTACTCTAAATTTAGAGTAGCAAATCTCATACTCTAAACTTACTTTTTAACATTTTATATTCCATTTATATCTTTTTACCTTTTTCATCAAATTCAATTAATGTATAATAAATTTTAATTTATAAATTTTATTAACATAAAAATTATACCTTTAGAAATGTCTTATCTAGATCTTTAAAATTAGTCCAATATTGAATATTAATTAATAATTTTTTATTTACTCATTCTTACCATACTTTATCATTTGTGTGTTTTGGTTTCTTTCTCATGTTCAAGTCTTCTATTATGCTTTCCTCATTTTCATTTTTTTTTTTTTGAGATTTTGCATAAATAATTCGATTTTAATTCTCAACTAGATTATAGTTATTGTTAATTAGTAGTTGTAATTAAAAAAAAAAAAAATGGTTGCTCATTGACCAACAAAACCCCGTAAAAAAACCTTTTTATTGTTATTCATTTTATTATTTTGTTATAATTTTCTCTAAAAAAATTATTATGTTATTAAAAAAAAATCTTATTACATATTAATAATTATAAGTTAGTAATAAAATAAAAACCGAAATATATTATTAAAATAAAAAATTACAATAACATAAAAATACTAAAATAAGGATAGAAAAAAAAAAAAAAAAAAAAAAAAAAAAAAAAAAAAAAAAAAAAAAAAAAAAACAAACTTAAATAATAACAACATAGCATATGATAATGTCCAATACATTAATATTTTGGAAGATCATCCAAATGACTTTCGTATCCACCTAAAATGATCCACCTTTTTTTTCTTAAATTAGTTATTATAAATTCATGCACTAATAAAACATTATATTTTTACAAAAAGTAAAAAAAAAAAAAAAAAAAAAAATTACAAATGTTATTATAAATACTATTTGTTAAAATTTAGTTGAACAATAATTTATTAAAGAAAGTTAAAAATAATAATGAAAATATAAGTTATTTGAAGATATAAATAGAAATAGGGATAGAGATAGAGATAAGGATAGAGAGTGTGGTGGGAGTGAAAAAATTTTAGAGATGGAATCTAGGAGGAATATTCCCTTTTGGAACTCTATTTTAGAGATAGAGATAGAGTTTGGGTGGGAGATGCTCGAAGCTGCCTAATATTCTGGTCAATAGGGCAATGCTGTTTAGGGACTCCAATTTAATGAGTTTGCTTTCTGGCACTTGGTTTTGCATTGAAGTTTATATTCTCATATTGTGCATGTGTATGTGTCTCTCTATGTCTGCATTTTGATGGATATTTTACCTGCTATCCTTTTTTTCCTTTTTGAAAATTTCTTTGGCCATTTTTATAAATCTGCAAAATGGCTTTATAATAATTTCTTCTTTTGTTCAGATGCTTTCTTATTTTTGTTTTATGCTTAAGCTTGTTTAATGATGTCTCATGCCATAATTTATGTATTCTTGCAGAGGTGATAACATCAGCTGAATTCCACCCGACACATTGTAATACGTTAGCATATAGCAGTTCAAAAGGCTCAATACGCCTTATTGATTTGCGGCAATCAGCTTTGTGTGATTCTCATGCTAAATTGTAAGTATTTCAGATGGCCTTGTTTGTATTTAAGTCTTCTAGGATAGTACAGGAAAGAAAAAGTGGATATGTTAATGACTTGAAGACGGTCACTTGGAGAAAAAACTTAGATTTTGTTATGTTCTGTGATATGAGGGAAATTTATTCTCAATAACCTTTCTGTACTAACCTGTAATATTTGTGTTCCCAGGTTTGAGGAAACGGAGGCACCTGGTTCTAGATCATTTTTCACAGAGATAATTGCCTCGATTTCAGATATTAAATTTGCTAAGGATGGAAGATATATACTGAGTCGCGATTACATGACTCTCAAGGTTGGTAATTGTTATATATGTATCGACTTGTGGTTCATAATGGAAACTAAATTTACAATTGCATTCATTGTTGGGTACAAACATTTGTATCATTATTCTTGTTGAATGCTAATTGTTCAAGCATTTTTACCCTTCTGTTAATAAATCTTAGTTTGTTCTCATTACATGAATTTTAGGTACATCCGATGGTTTGCATACTTTGTCTTAGCACTATACTGATCAATTTTCTTTTCTAATGTTTTATTTCTCCTCGTATTCCTATTTGCTTCATTCATATATTTTTTGGTGCTAGTTTCAGCATTACCTTAGTTTGGTTGTTTGAATATTTGTCGGAATGTGCTTCTAATGTTAGTCTGTTATTTGGTTGTCAGTTATGGGATATTAACATGGATTCAGGTCCAGTTTCAACTTTCCAGGTTCATGAATATTTGAGACCTAAGGTGAGGCTTCAATCTTCAGAGAAAACCAAATTCAATCCTTTGCTTCTTTTCTTGTGTCTGAGCTAATTCAATCTTTTGGTGGTATGCAGCTTTGTGATTTATATGAAAATGATTCGATCTTTGATAAATTTGAGTGTTGCCTAAGTGGTGATGGATTGCGAGTAGCAACTGGCTCTTACAGGTCTGATTTGTGCATGAGTTCACCGTTTCTTTGTCATCTTTTTGTCAAATATTTTATTTTTACTTTTTTTTTTTAATAATAATAATAATAATAATAAAAACTCAAATGAAAAGCAAAGCCCTATCCAAATGCAACCCTGCTATGAGTTAGACTTTTCCTCCTTATGCAACAATAATTTTCTTAATTACCAACTAAAGTAAGTAGACGCACAATGTTTCACTGTCGTTGTAATCCTCTGGCATTAATATTAATATATTTATTTTATGTGATCCCAGCAATCTATTCCGTGTGTTTGGTTGTGCCCCGGGAAGTACAGAGGCAACAACTTTAGAGGCCAGCAAAAATCCAATGAGGTAATTTAAAAAAAAAATGTGAATGGCACGACTCATTATTTATGCAATAATGCTAGTTGATATAACTTCAATTTGCCGTTAGCAGGAGACAAGTTCAAACCCCTTCAAGGCCTTCCAGATCCCTTAGCAGTATAACACGTGTTGTGAGACGAGGTCAGTACTTTCTTTTCTTGGCTTCGACTTCTGATAGTTTCTATTGCATATTTGGACCAAATATTATAAGAAAATGTAGTGTCTTCCATGATCTCTTAACCATGCACTTTTATTTGCACCACCTCAAAAATAATTTTCTGTTAATTGGGGAATACGTAACAGGAGCAGACGCCGCTGGAGTTGATGCAAATGGAAATTCATTTGATTTCACGACAAAATTGCTGCACTTAGCGTGGCACCCAACTGAAAACTCAATTGCTTGTGCTGCTGCAAACAGCTTGTATATGTATTACGCGTAAAGATGGCACAAGAAGAAATGTGCTCGCTTTGGTTAACCGTTTTTTGGGATGCTGTTGAAGAAGGCTTCTTCTTCTGTCCCACCAACCGTGAATTTGGAGGCTACATGAGATCTAACTCTTCCAAGTCCCCCTTAAATCTGTAGCACATGCTATGGTATGAAGGGTCTCCCAGAATGGCTGTCACATAATCCACGAGGAAGCTACCTGATTTTTGTTCCCGGGTGGGCAGCTTGATTCTCTTCTCCTTTCCTTCCTCTTCCCAATCCCTGAAATTCCCTTTTTCATTTTTCTGTTTTACGCATCTTCTGGTAAAATAGAAGATGCAGTTATGTCTTAAAATTGTGTTGGGTCGAAGTCAAGAAGCGAAGAAAAAAAAAAAAGTATGATTGTAGCTCTCCTACAACAAAAACTAAAAAGGATGTTCAATATTTGCCACTAGGTTTTAAGGTAAATGTAGTTTTTTTCTTTTTCTTTTTCTTTTTCTTTTTTCTTTACTCAAAAAATCTTGGTGGGAAGGAGCTCTGTTGAAAAACTTGCAGTGCATCATTTTTTTATTGATTCTTTTGTCATGTTTGGAACTTCACTCCCTTTTAGTTTCTTAGATAAAATATTTTAGCTTCCTCTTTGATTCTTTTGTCACTAGGTTTGCCAAGTGATTTTCTGACTCAAAAATTTCCAGGCTTCAAGATTTCGTTCGTCGGACAATCCAAGGACTATATAAGATAAATGCTTCTGTTGTTTGCTTTTCTTTCTTGTCACAAACATTTTCCTGGAAAAATTTCTATAGATTGCTGTAACTTTGTAATCCACCTTCTTTTTTTTTGGTCATTGATTTTCACAACAGTAGTATTTTTTTTTCTTTTTTTGAGCTTATTCTTATATCATAAGAAAATAATACATTTGTGCATTTATTTATTTTTCTATATTTTATATGCCCTCAAATGGTTGAAAAAAAAAAAGCCCAAATAGCTGCTAATTACTAAATGAGGTTCATGCTGGTTTTCAGCCTAATCACATTATTGTAATTGTAACAATCTAGAGTAAAAATAAGATCCACAAGATCCAATGGCCAGCACAAGTCATTGTAGTCAACATCTTCGTCAAAGAATTTTCATATAAGAATTTGTAGGTATATAAAAACATAAGGGTATATATTGGTCCCAAAGTTTTAATGAGAAGTCGTATTTTTTTTTAAAGTATACGAGTATTAAACTTTTTAGAAAACGGTTTTTGTTAGTTAACCATTAGTTAAAATTAACTAATGTATTTACACATTATTAGGATAAAGGACTTCTTGTTAGTGGTGGGCATGAGTTGGTTTGGGTTTGGTTTGACGATACCTAAATCAAATCATTATTTAATCAGATTATTTTTTTTCAACTCAAATCAAGCAAATTAGAAGGTAAAACCAGACCAAATCAAACCAATAAAAATAGGTTTGGTTCGGTTTAGTGGTTTAAGAAAATAATTACATTATTTTTTTATTTTAACAAATATAATAATATCAATATAAGTAGTTAAACTCATTATCAATAAGGTAAACAATAATACTAAATTGTATTGTTTAATGCGTTTTTGTATGAAACAATAAAAAAAAATAGTTACTTACCTTCGATAAATTTGTTTAGTGCCAACAATTTCACATGAGATGAAATAGATTTGAAATAAATAGAGAAGGTTAGAACTTAGAACTAGGAAAGCTATAACCTTGAAAATAAATATAATATAAAATTAGTTTAACTTTAATTTTCTTATTTTTATATTTGATAATTTATATATATATATTTAAGTATGTAATAGTTTAGGTTGGGTTATGTGGGTTGATAAAACACAACCCACAAACCAATCCAAACCAATCAGGTTACTAACAAATAATCTAATCGTTTTTTTTTTTTTTTTTTTTTTTTAAATTTTTATTTTTACTTTAACAAAACTAGACCAACCCTACTTAAATTAGTTTGGTTTGGATGAATTGATCGATTTGGTGGTGTGGTTGCCCATCCCTACTTCTTGTTAGTTAACTGTTAGTTAAAATTAGCTAAAGCACATATTTACACGTTATTGGGAGAAACTACAAAGGACTTTTTTCATCCAACTCTAGTACACGACTATTTAATTTAGACCGGTGTTATTGACATCCTACAGATGTACGTCATTTAATTACATTCAATAATTGTTCATCAAAAAAATTCGAATAAAAGGGGTGCAAAGATAAACTTGGCCCATCGGCATCATGGATTCGTCTGGTCCATGACCTATGGTATGATTGCATGGGCCGGTTTTGGGAGCTCAGACCCAGACTGTATCAAGTCTACAACATCATGAAACATGAAAATATCATGCATTAATATATATATTTACAGTCTTTTTATTGTCAGTTTGTCCTGACAATAAATATATCAGGACGAAGAATATGGACCATAAATTATGGAAAAGTTTTGACAAGTGCATATACACTTTGAGTCAAAGTATGTAAATCTAGTGGTTTACATTCTTCATCCTGATATATTTATTGTTAGGATAAACTGATAATAGAAAATCTGTATATATATACATATACAGTCTTTTTATTGTCAGTTCGTCCTGATATAAAATATATCAGAACGAAGAATGTGGACTATAGATTATGGAGAAGTTTTGACAAGTGCATACACTTTGAGTCAGAATATGTAAATTTAATGGTTCACATTATTCGTTCTGATATATTTTATATCATGATGAACTGACAATAGAAAAATTGTATATATATATATATAATATGTGGCATTATTATACTGAATGAACATTATATATTTACCATATATAGTACGATGATTTGAACATGTGGCATTATTAGACTGAATGAAAGTTATTTACCGACCAAATTATATTGGGTAATGAATAATAATATCATGACTTTTTTACTTTTTTTTTTTTTTTTTGAGTTGCAATTATGCATTAGTAGTTGGAAAATAGAAAATAAAATAAACATACATGAAAACGTTATGCATTAGTAGTTGGTAAGTACCAAAATCAATTAATCTTTTGAGCATGATATTTGTCACATATTAATAACCACCATCATCCCATTGATGTGAACATAGAATATTAATAGTATTATAAGCTAAAGAATTTACATCATCATGTAAACTTTGTATATTATATTTATTTATCGGTACCTATAGAATTTTGTAAGCTTCATGTACAACTAGTAGATTATATTTATAGTTAATATATAATTGAGATTAGTATAAGCAATTGTTGAGATATTAGAGGAAATTAAATTGTTTTCGAGGTAATTATAGCAACACCAATACATATTAATTACGAATAAAGTGATTTATGAAGATTTTTGATTTAATGTGACAGACGTTACATTATACACTAAGATAAGCGGTTGATTTATTTGGGAGTACAACTGAAAAGCCGATCGGTTCAAAAGCAACTAGAAAGATAAGCCGTCCTAGATTTATTTGGGAGTGCAATTGAAACCCAATCAGTTCAAAAATGGACTTTTGACTACCGTTACCACAATCATCTAGAGTTGATACTTGATAGATACACGGATCCTTCGAAACTCATATCCACCCATATCCTCTATAGTAACTAACAAGTACAGACTGTTTTAGAGGGTAATTATAGATAGAAGAGCAAAGAGGACATAGATGAAGCAAATATAAGTAATTAAATGTGGTTTGAGAATTCAATCTAATTTTGATATAAATCATGTTTATGTTTTGTTGAGATAAATTCAAAATTTATCATAAGTGTAAAAAAAAAAAAAAAAAAAAAAAAAATTAGTTAATATAAGTATTCAGTTATTGAAAAAATCAGAATTTTCAATTTTCATACCAATATATATATTTTTTATTATACTATCAAACATCAATATCACATTTCATATTTATTTACTCCTTATAATAATATATATTTATTTTAATACTATTTATTTATTTCTTTTGAAAGATGAATGCCTCATGTGTATATATATATATATATATTTATTTATTTTAATCCTAAGTATTGTTTATCCACCTTAAACGGATGTAATATATTAAATTATTTTTAATGGATACTGATATTGCCACCCTTTAAATTGATTTCTACACTCAAATGATAAGTATATCCATCAATGAATCCTAAAAATATTAAAATTACTATAAGCACCCATTTAAACACCAAAAATAGCCTTATAAAAACAAAATTGTTCATTTACATAAATTTTATTCCCTTACCCATAAAATAATTTTATATACTACCAATTTTATTGTAGCTGAGTTTATATTATCCTAATTTATGAACAAGTTCAATAAAATGATTTTTAAATTTATATGTTTATTTAATATTTATAGCTAAAAACAACTCTCACATGACTAGTGAGGTAATTGAAAAAAATAACCCATATAACTGGTTAAGTAATTAAACGAAAAACCCCATATAACTGGGTGTCAAATGTCAATGGACGACCTGTTAAAATGGTAGCAGCTAGTGAGGTAATGAAAAAAAAAAAAAAAAAAAAAAACAGAATGTTAACATAGCAACTCTAGTTAAGAGAAATTCTAGTTCTTCCCTGGATAGGTCAACGAAAGGTAGACTCGTACGAACTTCTGCCTATTGAGGAGCTCAAGGTTTCGCCCTTCGGATCTAGATATCCTCTCCTCACCAGTGTTCTAGCATTGTCCTTAACTTCATAATCTATTGCCATATGTTTAATATTACAAATCAATGGTCTAGACTATTTCTATTATTTTTATGTCTTTACACTAAAAAAGAAGAAGAATTAATTCAAAACTATTGATTTATGTGAAGATAAAATGAGGTGAGAACCGGATCCAAATCCTTCACAATCGATTGGCAATTTAGTAACCCAAAATATTTTTTTCATTGTTGGCTTCTTTTTTTTTTTTTTACTTCAAATCTTTTTCAGCTGTTGATTAACCGGAAAAATAAATAAACAAGAGAGATGGATACTTATTAGTATATTTACCCTTTTTTTTTTTTTTTTTTGAAATATATTATTATCTTTACTAATAGAGAATTTTTTTAATTAGTTTGTTTTGCCATTATTGATAATTTTATATATGAAAATTTTTGTAATATAAAATTTTAATTAAAAATAGAGGGATTTACTACCGGACCAACCTCATTTCGTCTGCTAACAAGAGTTTGCAATATTTAATTGTATTCGGTTTTTAACCATATCATATAATATACCAAATGATTGACCGTTGTGGGTACCTCTGGCCCGTTACCTTAGAGCTTGATTCGTTGGACCGATTTTGGGAGCTAAGCCCGAAACTGTATCATGTCATGTCTTCTAGATTATTTGCATCACATGACCATGTTATGCCTTAGCAGTTTGCAAATACCAAAATCTATTAATCTTATTAGCATGATATGCAAAATGTTATTTGACACATTTTAATAATTGCACATATTACAAATAAATTACAACTATCAACTCATTAATTTGAACATTGTGTATATATATTTATTGGTAACAGAAGAATTTTTTTTGTGTGTTTAGATGTAAAAGTAGTAGAATACCATTTTTAGTATGATAGTTGAAACAATTTTACTTGTATAAGTAATTTTTGAGATATTTGAGGAAATTAAATTATATTAGAGACGTTGAATTATTATTGATAATATAGATCTCTATCATCAATTATAACTGATATTCTTTTTATGAAAATTAAAATCACCCCTTGCTGGAGACTGGACTTAAGACTTATCTACTTAGAAGATCTTGTACCTCATTCAAAATTTTACCTCCTAGGTATTCTTCGAATATGTTATTTTATTCCTCTCATCTTTATAAAGCATGTCTCGCATTTATAGCACGGAAATAGTTTCAATCTACATACCGGTGGTGGAGGTGGAGGCAGAGGTGAAGGCAGATCCATATGTTGTGACTTACAATAAAAAGAACACAAAATCGAAGTGTTTGCAAAAACAAGAAGAAGAAAAAAAAAACTAAAATCGACAGAAGCAAACAAAATTCCTTGCCAGTTGAGTATAAAATTTTTAGAAATTTCCGAAACTTATCAACTGTATAGAGAATTCTTAAAACTTAATCACTATGCTTCTTAAAATATTTTACAATATTGTAAAGATGCCAATCTCCTTTAATGCATTTGGTTTCTCATTGTTTGAGCATTGAGGAGAAGTATATTCATCTGATTGATTACATAATGTATCTTCACCTACATTTAATTTGCCATTATATCGTCTGTGAATGAAATTGGGATGCTGTTGAAGAAGGCTTCTTCTTCTGTCTCACCAACCGTGAATTTGGAGGCTACATGAGATCTAACTCTTCCAAGTCCCCTTAAATCTGTAGCACATGCTATGGTATGAAGGGTTTCCCAGATTGGCTGTCACATAATCCATGAGGAAGCTACCTGATTTTTGTTCCCGGGTGGGCAGCTTGATTCTCTTCTCCTTTCCTTCCTCTTCCCAATCCCCGAAATTCCCTTTTTCATTTTTCTGTTTTACGCATCTTCTGGTAAAATAGAAGATGCAGTTATGTCTTAAAATTGTGTTAGGTCAAAGTCAAGAAGCAAAGAAAAAAAAAAAAAGGTATGATTGTAGCTCTCCTACAACAAAAACTAAAAAGGATGTTCAATATTTGCCACTAGGTTATAAGGTAAATGTAGTTTTTTTTTTTTTTTTCTTTTTCTTTTTTTCTTTACTCAAAAAATCTTGGTGGGAAGGAGCTCTGTTGAAAAACTTGCAGTGCATCATTTTTTTATTGATTCTTTTGTCATGTTTGGAACTTCACTCCCTTTTAGTTTCTTAGATAAAATATTGTAGCTTCCTCTTTGATTCTTTTGTCACTAGGTTTGCCAAGTGATTTTCTGACTCAAAAATTTCCAGTCTTCGAGATTTCGTTCGTTGGACAATCCAAGGACTATATAAGATAAATGCTTCTGTTGTTTGCTTTTCTTTCTTGTCACAAACATTTTCCTGGAAAATTTTCTATAGATTGCTGTAACTTTGTAATCCACCTTTTTTTTTTTGGTCATTGATTTTCACAACAGTAGTATTTTTTTTTTCTTTTTTTGAGCTTATTCTTATATCATAAGAAAATAATACATTTGTGCATTTATTTATTTTTCTATATTTTATATGCCCTCAAATGGTTGAAAAAATGCCCAAATCCAATTACTAAATGAGGTTCATGCTGGTTTTCAGCCTAATCACATTATTGTAACTGTAACAATCTAGAGTGGAGAAATCATATCCACACGATCAACCAATGAAAATAAGATCCACAAGATCCAATGGCTAGCACAAGTCATTGAAGTCAGCATCCTTATCAAAGAATTTTCATATAAGAATTTGTGGGGTTGTAAAAACATAAGGGTATACATTGGTCCCAAAGTTTTCATGAAAAGTCATTTTTGTTACGTTATGTATACGAGTATTAAAACGGTTTTTGTTAGTTAACCGATAGTTAAAATTAACTAAAGCACGTCTTTACACATTATTGGGACGAAGGATTTTTTTCATCCAACTCTATACGTGATTAAATAATTTAGATTTTAGACCCACCGATGTACGTTATTTAAGAGTGGCGATATTTGCATCCCTTGAAAATCGTATGTGCACCCTAAATCAATATATTTTCTGAAATTCCAACAATACCCTTGATTTATTAAAATGATGAAAATAATTATACAATATCTCAGACATTATATTAATACAAATTTAATATTCTAAACATTTTTACAAACATTATAATTAGTTAAAATGAAAATTATAATATCTTTTGATTATAATATTAATTTTATTAAATAAATTTTAAATAGTGATTATTTAAAATTATAAAAAAAAAATGAAGAAAGATAAAATCATTATATTTAGTTTTTTTTTTTTTAAAAAGAAAAAAAAAATAAAAGATTTTTTTTTTAAAGAAAAATAAAAGGAATAAAGAGATGGAGAAAGCTTCTGGCGAGCTTTTGGAATGCCAAGTAATTATTACACTCTTCCATACTCTTGTTTTTCATTTTTTTTTTTAATCTTATTTATTTTATAATTTATTAAGAAAATAATTCAAAGCTTCAAAATCTGTTCACCGCATGTTTGCATAATTTTAAAACCCATTTTCACTGGTTTCAAACTCCCTGCTAAGAATTAGGGAAAAATTTCCAGATCAAATCTATAGGACATCCATACAAAAAAAGAAAAAGAAAAAGAAAAAAGAAGATGATGATAAGAAAAAAGAAGATGATGATACGGATCTCATGTTAAGTGTAAGGAAGGGCATATTTGTAATACGTGGGGTGTACATACCATTTATGATATTTCAAATCATTTTTTGTAGGATGTACATACAATTTTTAAAGGTTGTAAATATCGTCACTTGTTATTTAATTACATGTTTAATAAAAAAATTTCGAATAAAAGGTGTGCAAAGATAAACTTGGCTCATCGGCATCATGGGTTTGTCTGGCCCATGACCTATGGTATGATTGCATGGGCCGGTTTTGGGAGCTCAGACCCAGACTATATTAAGTCAACATCATGCATTAATTTATATAAATATATATATATACACATAAATATTCAAGTTAGTACGCACTGATATAATTTTATCAATGTGTTGGATGTTGACCATTAGATTGATATACTTTGACTCAAAGTGTGGCTTCTCCCTAATCAGTGGTCCTCATGCATTGGTACTAATTTAGTTTATATCAGTATGTATTGATATGAACGTGACCGTATATATATATATATTTATTTATTTATTTACCACGTACAATATGATGATTATAATATGTGGCATTATTAGACTAAATGAACGACATTTACCAACCAAACTATTTGGTAGTGAATAGTGATACCATGCATTAGTAGTGATATCATGTATTAGTAGTTGCACTTATGCATTAGTAGTTGGAAAATAGCAAAATCAATTAAACATATTGAAAACGTTATGCATTAGTAGTTGATAAATACCAAAATCAATTAATCTTTTGAGCATGATATTTTTGTTACAGGTACTAGTCAAATGACAACCACAGTCCACCATCATCCCATTGATGTGAACATAGAATATTAATAGTATTATAAGCTAAAGAATTTAGCTCATCATGTAAACTTTGTATATTATATTTATTTATCGGTAACTAAAGAATTTTTGTAAGCTTGATGTACAACTAGTAGATTACATTTATAGTTAATATATAATTGAGATTAGTATAAGCAATTGTTGAGATATTAGAGGAAATTAGATTGTTTTCGAGGTAATTATAGCAACACTAATACAAATTAATTATGGATGCCATAAGCCGAATATTTTTAGGAAAACTTATTATGCTTTTGGAACATATAGAGTCAAAGTAATTTACAGGGACTGTTGACTTATTATGACAGACGTTGCATTTATTTGGGAGTGATATTCAGATGAGCCGTCTTGGATTTATTTGGGAGTGCAACTGAAAGCCAATTAATTCAAAAGCAACTTGTGAAAAATTGGTCGTTGCATTAGGTTGCTTTGGCACTTCTTATTCACCCGTTCTCTGATTAGTTGTAAATTTAATTTCAATGATTGGGCACCGTACAAAGATGAAAAAAAAAAAAGAAGAAAAAAAAATGCTATTGACAAGTTTACACTTCATTTTAATTTTTTTTATTAATGATAATTTTAACTTGAATTAAAATTAATAAACAAGACAAAAAAGTTTTAAAGACACTCCAAACTATTTTTTTAGAAAACAAGCTTTTTTCCATCTTTAGTTTTATTTTTTCTATTTTACAAACCCTAAAATATCTTCTTCTTCATTTCAAAATAATTTTTTTCTCACACTATCAAACCCTAAAATATCTTCTTCTTCTTCTTCTCAAAATATATATTTTTTTCTCACACACCATCAAACCCTCCATCAAAATAATTAGTTTTTTTTTTTTTTTCTCAAGTACCACTCACGTTCAATCATCACCATCATTAGAAAATATATATATAAAAAATTATTTATCCAGAAAAATATTTTTAAAAATATTTTTTAGTTGATAGAATTTTTTTTACTCAACTTAAAATTCAAAAGAGAAAAAAAAAACATTGTTTTTCCATTTGCACAGATTGATCTCCAAAACAATTTTCTTATTGTTTTGATCTCCTCACTTTTGTTCAGTATTATTCTCAATTTTATTTTTATTTGATTACTTCACATCTTTTTTCCATTTCCCATATTAAATTTTCTAAATAGAAGTATTCAAAATGGTAATATTAAAATAAAATGGAGTGTCTTTAGAAATTTAGCTTTTTTAAATGGAGTGTCTTTAGAATAAGAGTGTCAAAAGATAAAATGGGTAATTTTTTTTTTAAAGGAAGTTTCTTTAAAAAAAATTTAAAATTTAAATTTTTAGAATGGATTGTCTTTAGAAATAAAACGTAAAAAGAAAAATATTGGATTGTAAAGAGAAACTCGGAAAAAAAAAAAAAAAAGATTTCATAATATTTAATTGTATTCCATTTTTAACCTTATCATATAGTATACCAACTATTAAATGGTTGAACATCGTGGGTACCTCTGGCCCATTACCTTCAGGCTTGATTGGTTGGGCCGATTTTGGGAGCTCAGCCCGAAACTGTATCATGTCAAATCTTCTAGATTATTTGCATCACATGAAAATATCATGCCTTGGTAGTTTGCAAATACCAAAATCTATTAATCTTCTTAGCATGATATGCAAAATGTTATTTGTCACATTTTAATAAGTGCACATACTACAAATAAATGACAACTATCAACCCATTAATTTGAACATTGTGTATGTAACAGAAGATGATTTTTTTTTTTTTGTTTTTTTTTTTGTGCTTAGATGTAAAAGTAGTAGAATACCATTTTAGGTATGATAATTGAAACAATTTTACTAGTATAAGTAATTTCTGAGATATTTGAGGAAATTAAATTATTTTACAGATATTGAATTATTATCGATAATCTAGATCTGAATTATCAATTACGACAGATATTTTTTATGAAAATTAAATTCTGCCCTTCTAGAGATCGGAGGAATCTTCAAATTTTTTTAGAGTATTTCGAACAGTATTGTCATGACTTATGCTCTTATCTACTTCGAAGATCTTATGCCGCATTCAAAATTTTGCCTCTAATGTATCCTTCGACTATTTTCTTTTATTCCAAACATCTTTGCAAAGCATGTCTTGCATTCATAACACTAAAAAGAGTTTCAATCTCCATTCTGACGGTGGAGATGGAGGCAGAGGCAGAGGCATATCCATATGCTGCAACATAAAAAAAACACAAAAACAGAAGAATTTACGGAAGCAACTACCTTGAAAGTTGAATGATCTTGATGGGCAAACTAACCTTTTTGACTCATTTGATTTCGAGAAAAGATTAGAAGAGGATGAGATGGGAATTTTTTTATTTGTTTTATCTTCACTATTTTTCAAGTATTATCAGTTTTTTTCTTTCTTTTTATATATTTGCAATACATGTTAACTATTTTACTTAATTAAAATAACATTATTTTTATTATTTATAATTCTTTAGTTTTACTACCTAAATCTAATTAATAAATCCTTAAATCCCAAATTCAATTTGTTGTATCAAAATTTTCCATCAATAATCTAAATTTGTTGCAAAAAAACTCAATTAATCACAAGTATAAATTATTTTGTAACGTCAAGTAGATACAACTCCTCCCTTGAAAAAAATACTACTTTTAAAATTAAATCGTCAAAAATATATATTGTATGACATCTTTAACTTCGTGTGGCTTGTCTTAGCTTTAAACAAAATTTCTACATCGACAAATAGAAATAGTTTTGACTACATAATCAAATTGAAGATTAATGGATGAATGATATCCGGTTCATTCACGTATGTAAAGAAAACTATTTTCAATAAAATTAATATAGGCTATCATGAAAAGATTATATTTATTGTGGTTCTCTAGTAAGGACGTCCTATAATTATAAGTTAAGGACGCTCAACCACATCCACATATTCACATTGGGTGTAGGCATTTGTTAATGTGGGGTTGTAGACCCAATGTGAATGTGTGGTTGTGGTTGTACGTCCTGAAATTATAATGTCAAGACGTCCTAACTAGAGAACCATTGTATATATATACCTTTTGCAATGAGCGGTGATAAAAGAAAAATATTTTCAAATAGGTGTTAATTTGTTTTGTTTTACATACATTTCTTCAGGTGATAAAATTTAAGGAAAAAAAAAAAAAAACACCTAGTTGTAGTTGAGACTGGAAGTTTTATTTGGTGAAGAATACGGTAGATTTTAGGATTTAGTAAGAAAATTCCATTTTCTTAATGAGTCGGTTTTGGAAAATGAATCATTTGAATTTTCAAGGTAGATTTAAGACATATATTCATTTAATTGAGTTTTGAAAATGAAATTTAGAAAATATTAACTAATTTTGAATATAAAATGAACAATATAACACAGCTCCTTTTGATCATCATCAATTAGCTAGATTAGTCTATATTTAGTACAAGATTGATAAAAATAATAAAACTGGTTTCCACCGCCAGTTTATATTTAAATTTTATATTACAAATAGTAGACACACTAAACATTTTTTTTTTTTTTAGAAAAAAAAAAGGAAGAGAGCATAAATACAAGTATTGCTTCACCTATTGCTATTTTCTTTTATATTTACTATATAATATAATGACTGTTATAATTTAAGGTTTAGAGAGGAACATATGATTTGAACTCACAATCTCGTTACCGTGAGTGTGACTGTGTGAGTGATATACACCAGCAATGATAAATTATCAAAAACTTGAAAACTCGAAGAATGGTAGGGTTGGAGGATTGAAGAGAAAGTTGTTAGGAAAGTACAGAATTTCATTTACTATATTAAACAAAAGTATCTATTCATTTTATAACAAGTAGAAGCCATATATATAGAGAGATTTTGTGTTCTACGTTTTCAGTACACCCGGCCACCGAAAATGAGATACAAAAGGCTAGTGCAGATGTGATGTGAAAACCATATGTTGTGTATCCTCAATGGCCAGATACAACATTCAGAAGTGCACTTTTCTCCGGTAATAGATGTATACCATTGATGAATGAGACAATTGATCATGGTTACATAAATATTGTGAGGGACTGGCTACCATACGTCCATACGCAGTAAAAGCCATTGGTATGATACCACCAATATATTAGACATGTTGCAACCATTGGATGAGGAAAAAAGGAAATCCAACGGTTGAAAAAATAACATACAAATTATTAATTAAAAAACACAAAAAAAAAAAAAAAAAAAAAAAAAAAAGGGGACCCCCTAAATTGGTGAGTGGTTCCCGGGAACACCTCCAACGTTAGTTATAATGTTAAAGTTGTTTCCAATAACGTTGAAGTTGTTCTCAACGAATAGTTGTTTCTGGAAACAACTTTGACGTTGATTGCAACGTTAACGTGATTTCCATAATGTAAAAGTTGTTCCCTTTGTTAAGGTTGAATGGTTCCCGGAAACAACTCTAAAATTGGTTAGAACGTTAAAGTGATTTCCATCAACGTTGAGGTTGTTCCCAACAAATAGTTGTTCCTGGGAACTACTTTGACGTTGATTTCAACGTTAAAGTGGTTTCCATAATGTAAAAGTTGTTCCCTTTGTTATAGTTGAGTGGTTCCCGGAAATAACTACAATGTAGGTTAAAACACTAAAGTGGTTTCCATCAACGTTGAAGTTGTTTCAAACGAGTAGTTGTTTCTGAGAACAACTTTGGCGTTGATTGCAACATTAAAGTGGTTTACATAACATAAAAATTGTTCCCTTTTTTAAAGTTGAGTGGTTCCTGTAAACAACTATAACGTTAATTAGAATGTTGAAGTGGGTTTCCATTAACGTCAAAGTTGTTTCAAACGAGTAATTGTTCCCAGGAACAATTTTGACATTGATTTCAACGTTAAAATGGTTTCCATAATGTAAAAGTTGTTCCTTTTCTTAAACTTGATTGGTTCCCGGAAACAACTACAACGTTGGTTAAAACGGTTTCCATCAACATTGAAGTTGTTTCAAATGAGTAATTGTTTCTAGGAACAATTTTAACGTTAATTGGAACGTTAAAGTGGTTTTCATCAACGTTGAAATTGTTTACAACGAATAGTTGTTTTCAGGACTAACTTTGACATTGACTACAATGTTAAAGTGGTTCCTAAAATATAAAAGTCGTTCTCTTTAGGGGTGTGCGTGTCGGATCCAATGGATTTGCTATGATCCAAGATCCAATATTATAGCGGGATCCGATCTGATCCAATCCGATCCGATTATAAAATACTTCAATCCGATCTGATCCAATCCGATATAATCCGATGGATCGAATTAATATAAAGTCATTCGTAATATATAAAAGTTATAATCTGAAATAAATAAAATCAAATAAATTATTTAAACATTACTAATTAATTCAAATAAAATTAACATTAAAAAATACATGACATAACTTGTAAACTTTATATAATTCAAAAAGTTTATAAACATTATACATCAGCTCTAAATGTAAACTTAATAAGTTGTGATGTTGATGAAGAAGAATAGAAGAAAAGAAGATGGTGGATTGTTGGCTGTAGAGAAATTGAGAAAGAGAACCTAAAATAGTAACATTAACAATTGTATTTTGGTTGGGTATTTACATTAGAAAGCAATGAATAAAATAAATTGTCTAATATAAAAATAAGGCCTAATATTTTAGGCGGATTCGATGGATTTCCAAATGGAAATCCAAGATCCGATCCAATCCAATCCAATCCAATGGATTTTAGAATTTAGGATCCAATCCGATCCGATCCAATCCAATCCAATCCGATTCAATCTTATCTAGATCCGATCTAATCCAATGGATTTGATCAGATCCAATGGATTATATTGGATTGGATTGGATCATGCACACCCCTAGTTCCCTTTATTGACGTTGAGTGGTTCCCGAAAACAATTCCAGCATTGATTAAAACATTAAATTTGTTCCGACCAATGTGGAAGTTGTTCCCATAAACAATTTTTTTATATACTTTTTTTTTATTTTTATTTCTCAATTAAATATCAACAAGTATATATATATATATACACTATAAAGATTATTCATATACTTATATTAATATATACATTTCCAAAATGTTTGCAATTTATTAATATATTACAAATAATTGCTTATTTTCACAATTTTCATTATATTATTTATGATAAATGTAATTTTATTGCATATTAATAACATTTTAATTATATTTTTCAAATTTTCAAATTTCAAATGATATAATATTATTTATTAATATTATTCTACAAACAATTCTACATTTTAATATAATTTTATTATTTATTAACTTTATCATAATATTTTTCAATTTTTCTTTATTTAATATAGTTTTAGTATTCAATTAATATATAATAATAAAATGAAATTTAATATATTAATAATATACAAAATAATTTTCTATTTTTAAAAAGAAAATATAAAATATAAAAATTTGTCATTGGTGTTTTGGGGTGAAACCGGTTTCAACCGGTTGTCCCAGACTCCCAAACGCACTTTAGCTGCCAGTTGGCAGCCAAAATTAATTGCCATGATGCCTCCCACTTTCAGGGTACAGGTAGGTATACAGTATACTAGCCAACTCATAAATCAGAATATTTAAAAATTTTAAAACGACAAGATAATTAGAATTATAAACTCAAAACGAGGTCATTTTGGATTCATGTATCAAACCTGAATTATTGTATTGGTTAGTAGGCGAGTTTAGGCCCATGGTCAAAACTTGAACCCATAAAGTTATCTAGGTTGGACAAAACCCGGCACGTTACCATTCCTAGATATTTTTTTTTTTGGCAGATCTAAGTCTAATGTTATTGTGGCTCTTTTTCACTTATTAATTCATGTAGTGTTATTGAAAAGTAAAAATAGCTATGTGGACTAATTTGTGCAACAAGTTTTATCTAAAAATTGATATTGTCCTTTGAATGATTTTTCTGAAGATGACATACAGTGTTTGGACTCAGTCTATAGTGTAAAGTCATAAGACTTGTAAAGTTCCGGGTCCTAATTTTCAATGACATTAATTAGAAGGATAAGAATACATTGACACGCTAACACGGGCATAACTCAATTGGTAGATATATGAGTTTGGGGTTTGGGTAAATGACTCACAAGTTAGCGATTCGAATCCTACCAATGACTCACAAGTCATCTGATTCCGGCCTCCGAGTCAGTCTGGGCCAAGACAAACTTAAATTTTACGTTGAAACTTCGATATAAATTACCTGCACTTTGCAGAATCAGGCAAAACACATTAACACACATGGTGTTCTTGTCCTCCAATTCAAGAATGTTATTGTGGCTTATATTTTGTGTAATTATTGTAGCGGCATCTGAATTACCAGCCATACAATTGGAAAGAGAAGCTCTTGTTAACACTGGTTGGTGGAACAGCAGTGTTGTTACTTCAGATCATCACTGCAAGTGGGCTGGTATTGCATGCAATATAGCAGGAAGCATCAATGGGATTGACTTGGACAGATATGGCATAACAGGGGATCTCAACAAATTCAACTTCTCCAGCTTTCCCAATCTGGAATTCCTGAAACTTGGGTCGAATTATCTTTCCGGAAGAATTCGATTACAAGTTGGTGATCTTCCGAAACTCTGTTATCTTGACCTTTCATGGAATAAACTTTCAGGTACGTAATTAACAAGCTGCTAGCAATTTCTCTTACTACATATATGTATCATGTCCTCGGATTCTGGAGACATTAATTACAGACGTCACCAAATCTGTTGAGGTCAGCAGATCAGCTCAGCATAGGATCTCAATCCCATGTGGTCAAGCAACACCAAAGATATTCATCTTTTTATTTTTATTTTTTCAAGATCTCGTGCAGGCACTATCCCTCCAGAAATTGGGAGCATGAAGAATCTGGTCTCGCTGCATCTGGGTGGTAATTGGTTTCTTGAACAAATACCTTCAACTCTTGGTCGTTTAACCGAGTTGAAAAATATGGACCTCGGTTCAAATGATCTAATTGGTTCAATCCCTTCAACTCTAGGTAATTTAACCAATTTGAGAATTTTGAACCTGAGTTCTAACTTTCTTTCAGATTCAATCCCTTCAACTCTAGGTAATTTAACTCATTTGAGAATTTTGGACATGCATTCTAATAGCATCGTTGGTCCAATCCCTTCAAGTCATTTAACAAGGTTGAATACGTTAGATCTGTCCACAAACCAAATCAATGGCCCCGTTCCTTATGAATTTGGGAATTTGAAAGATCTTCGTTACATGAACCTGTCCTATAACAAGCTTAATGGTACAATCCCTACAAATGTAGGTAGTTTACCCAATTTGACAAGTCTGATCCTTGATTTTAACCAACTTGAAGGTCCTCTACCGCAAGTGTTTTGGAATCTAAAAAATCTCCGGATTTTGTCTTTGAGTGATAATAGCTTAAATGGACCTATTCCGTCAACTCTTGGTCATTTGTCGAATTTGTACAAATTAAGTCTTCATTCGAACGAACTCAAGGGTTCAATTCACCCGACTAACCCAACTTTATTGGCTCGATCTTTCCTCAAACCTACTTGTTGGCCAATTACCAATTACAATCGGTGGACTCTTCAACCTTGAATCTCTAGACCTTTCTAACAACAGACTTAGCGGTCCTATCCCATCAGCGATCAAGAACCCCATCAGCGATCAAGAACTGTTCAAAGTTGCATGAGTTGACATTGAGAAACAACAGTTTGAGCGGAAGCATTCCACAAGGCATCGGTGATCTTCATAAACTATATTATCTTGATTTGTCACTTAATAATTTAAAGGGTGAAATCCCGAAAGGTTTACAAATCAAATATAGACCGTGGCAATTTGAAGGCAATAAAGGTCTGTACGGTAATGTTAGTGATGGTTTTCCATTGTGCGGTCAAGTTAGTGGTTTATCACATTTTGTCATCCCTTTCCTCATAATATTTCTTCCTGCCATCACATTTTTTGCCTTCATAATTTTAGGATTCTTGTTTCTCTTTAAACGCAAGGTTAAAAAACCTAAACTCATTCCAAGATCAACCAAGAATGGAGATTTGTTTTCAATATGGAATTATGATGGCAATATTGCATTTGAAGACATAATTGAAGCAACAGAAGACTTTGACATCAAATATTGTGTCGGAACCGGAGGTTATGGTAGTGTATATAGAGCGCAACTACCAAGTGGTAAAATAGTTGCTTTGAAGAAACTTCATCGTTCGGAATTTGAGAAGCCAACTGCTATCAAGAGTTTTGAAAATGAGGTTCGTGTGCTTTCAGAAATAAGACATCGAAACATTGTGAAGCTTCATGGTTATTGTCTGTATAAAAAATGTATGTTCTTGATTTATGAGTATATGCAGAGAGGAAGCTTGTTTTATGTTTTACACAACAATGATGAGGCTGTTGAGTTGAGTTGGTTTAAAAGGGTGAATGCTATCAAAGGCATAGCACATGCTTTGTCTTACTTGCATCATTGTTGTACACCAACAATTGTTCATCGTGACATATCTAGCAATAACATTTTACTAAACTCAAAATCTCATGCATTTGTTGGTGACTTCGGATTGGCTAGACTTCTACATCATGATTCATCCAATAGAACTATACTAGCAGGCACTTACGGATACATGGCTCCAGGTGACTCCTCAACTATTTTTCTAGGCTATTTTGTGATCCTTACTTTTGGGAATACCTATCATCAATGACATTCTAAATAACTGGGTGCTAGAAAACCGAAGAACTAAATATTACTCGATAACCATCAAGTATACATAGGCCTATAAATATATATATATATATGGATTTTTTGTTCATCTAATTAAAGGATTTTATTTTTCTTGCAAAATTTGCGTACACCATGGTTGTGAAGGAGAAAGGTGATGTTTATAGCTTTGAGTAGTGGCACTAGAAACATCAATGGGAAGTCATCCGAGACAACTCCTCTCTTCATTGGATCAAAATATAATGCTCATTGACGTATTAGACAGACGTCTCTCACCTCCGGAGGATCAAACAGTTGTGCGAGATATTGTTGTTGCTTCATTCTTAGCATTTGCATGCTTGCGTTTGGAACCAAAATCTCGACCAACAATGAAACGTGTGTCTCAAGAATTTCTCATTCGCAAGATATGTATGTCGAAGCCTTTTCATGAAATTTCCATTGCGGAACTAAAAAGCGAAGAAATGTGTTTCATTGATGAGATTGATGGTTAGTAGCAGACATATGATCCTTGAATATGATAGTTAATGATGAATTTCATAATGTCAAATTAGGTTGATAGTTAGAGCTCATTTGTAATAGCTTTTACTTTTGGCTTTTAACGGTAGAAAAAGAGAAGTAAAAGCCCAATCTTTTCGGTTAGTGTTTGGATATATAATGTATTTCAGAATAGCTTTTATATCCAGAAGAGATTTTGAGAGTGTTTGGTTTGAACATTTTATTATCTCCACTAACCATGATATGACATTTATACTCTTCTATTTTGAATACGTTTGATTGAAATATTTTATAATCTTTTCTAACAATAATAATTCATTTATATCTTAATTTTTTTTTTAGGAAAATTTGTACCTTCATTGGAGTATTTTTTTAAAAAAATTAGTTCATATGGATTAAGGGATAATATGTTTATATATATAATTAGAAATAAAAAATAAAATAAAAAACAAACAAACAAACAATAACAACAACAACAAAGAAAACTGAAAAGAAAATTTTAAGGAAAAAAAAAATGAAAGGACCTCCATCATTCCAAACCAGCTGCCTCCCCCGCCTCAAACATTGCCAACACCACCAAGATCAAACATTAATGGAGTTCATCACGGTGATAGCTTAAAATCTGATTATATATTAACTTCTAATTTAAAATACATTCATTAATTTTTAGTTTATTATCTAGATTTGGAACCATGAAACCTTACGCAATCTTTTTGTCTTTGCAACTTCCTCTGCTTCAATTAGATCTGGTATGACAATCCATAGAAGACCATCATTGCATACTCCTACTACACACCGCAAATCAGTAATGATAGGGTCTCCATCGCTGGGTTTCCTTGACTGGCGATTGAGACCCAACGCTCTTTTCCTAAAACACCCAAACACTCATAAAAGCCACTTCTGGGCTAAGAAAGCTCTTTTAAGCCTTTCATAAATCATGCCAAACAGGCCCTTTATATGTTTCCCCGATGGAGCATTACAGTGATTACGGTTGATACCCTAACAAATTAGGTCACTCCCTCGCTCTTACCCGAGTTTCCTGATTACCAATTGGTGGGTGCCTCATATAATGTACTGACTATTAAATGATGGGCAAAGGTGGGTGACTCTGGCCTATGACTTTTGGGCTTGATTGCTTGGGCCGGTTTTGGGAGCTCAGTCCAAGACTTTATTATGTCAAGTCTTCTAGATTATTTGCATCACATGAAAACATTACGCATTAGTAGTTTGCAAATACCAAAATCCATTAATCTTCTAAGCATGATATGCAAGATGTTATTTGTCACATACTAAAAGAATGACAACGATCAACCAACTAATTTGAACATTGTGCATCTACATTTATTGGTTATAACCCGAAGTTTTTTTTGTTGTTGTTGTCCTCCTTAGATGTAGAAGTAGTAGAATACCATTTTAGGGACGATAGTTGAAACATTTTTAGTAGTATAAGTAACTTCCGAGATATTTGAGGAAATTAAATTATTTTAAAATCGTTGGATTAGGATCAATAATCTAGATCTCTATTACCAAAGGTTACCGATATTTTATATCAAAATTAGAATCTCGCTTTGCTAGAGTAATCTTCAACCATATATTTTTGGAGGATTTCAAACCGCATTGCTATGATCATCTATATCTTACTGTTCAAGTATGACGATTTGAGTTTCAAAACCTTATCGATAGTTATATTTGTGAAAAATTTGGAGGAGAAAAAGGGTATACATAAGGATAAATTGAATCCCTAAGTTTAAAAGAAATTGTTTCCAAAAACAAATTGTTTCTGCGTAACAAATTAAAATGAAACAATTAAATTCTAAGTTATTAACTTCATATAATCATATATAACAGAGTATTCAATTACTGAACTATTCAAAAATTCCAATATTATTATATACATTTTGTTATTATACTATCAAACAAGAATATTACATTTCATATTTATTTACTCCTTAAAATAACACAATTATTTTAATGTCTTTTATTTATTTACTATTAATTTTTAAATTTTAATAATAGTAAACAATTTGACATTTTTATCAGTTCAATGTTAAGAATCCGAGTGGATAAATATATAAACTTACTCACTAGCTACATTATATTTATATCAAACTTCAAGTGTCTCAGTATATTTACCCTTACATTTTAATATGAATATACATATATTTCTGGCATAACACATGATAACAATGACCTTATAGTTTGTTATTTTTTTCAATTATACATAATTGAGTAAACCCTTTGTTTGAACTAAAAAAACATGGGAGTTGAGGATTTTTATTTGAATTATTACAATAATTCAGGATTGGGTGAGAGCGACAAACTCGAACTCACAACCTTATAGAATAGGTATAAGGGGCAAACAACTGAAACAATCTCATCTTATCTAACTAAATATCTAGTCTTTGAAATGACAATCAGATGTATCTGAATTTGAAAGATAATTAAAAAATAATCACTTGAGATCTATTATATAACAACCTTCATAAAATTCATAAGAATTTTTTTTAAAAAAATTAAATTAATATTATTTATGACATCAATAAAAGTTCTGAGGCAAAAACTTTTTCTGACATTAATATTATTTATTAATATTGTCTGTCAATTGTTATATAAAATGAGGGTTGTGTTAACGTTTCACTATTTAAGTTTGTTTTAGAAAAGGTTTGTAACCGAAATTCTATAAATTAATAAATCAAAATCAAGATTATTAATTATTATCGAACACTAATATGTAATCAATTTACTCACTCGTTCAAATTATCATTTCATCATTGAAGATTCTAGTATGTTACAACTTATATTTTAAGTTGATTTCTTCATATTATTATTTTCAAAGATTACATGATCACATCTATCAAAAGAATTCATTAATTAATAGAGATTGGTCAAAAGAAAAATTAAGTAATAAGTGTCAAAAAAAAAAATCTTACCATAGTATGCATTGTTATTAATTACGCATGCATCAAAACTATGTTAATTAAACAAAATTGTATCTAGTCCTTTTATAACAAGTAGATGCCTCTGGATTTTGGGAAATAAGTTTAATATAATTGTTTCGAGGTCTATTATGTGTTATAACATTAATAATATTAAGTTAATGAAAAAGGGAAAATACAATAACATACATCGATCAGATCAATGATCGTGAACTTTGATCTCCTCTCACATCCGTGAAAGGGATTTAAGTTATAATTTTGTTTTATAAAATTAAAAGAAATTAAAAAAAAAAATAAAATGGGATCGTCTTTCACATCCACGGGACCACGACAGCAATTAAAGTTATAGTTTTGTTTTATAAAATAAAAAATTTTGGGTGACCCTTCTGCTACGGTGAGATTTGTTAGATTTCAAAAAACAAAAAGAGTAAATACTAATTAAGCACAACCTAATTATACACAATTATATATTCACATGACAAGTGGCAAGTGAGATTAGAGATATAATATTACTCTGTGGTAATATTATGGTAATATTTAGTGGTAATATTTTGATGACTATGTATATATATATATATATATCATTCTACTAGAGTGACAATCACAATTTTATGGATTGAAATGAATACAATTAAATTTCCATATATTAATAACCTGACAAAAAAAAAATGTTAAAGTTTATAGCATCCAAAGAGTTATAAAGCGGCCTGTATTGAAAGATAAAACCATGGAGTATGTCAATTTATGTGTTAAGATATTGGGGAAAATTAACACTAAAACATTATACAACAATCATCGTCTTTAGCAACATTGTAAGAGTTGTTCAGGCTGCATTCTAGCAACAATGAGAGGATTTGTTTCATGTTATAGTTGAGTAAATTTTAGATATAACTTTAGTGTACAGAAATTTATGTGAAACTTCTTGAAAGGATTTGCTAGGGTGCAAGTTGGAATATATATATATATTTTTTGGAAAGGCAAATTTATTAACTAGAAAAGAAAACGACAACGTATTTGGGCAGTCACCCAACATAACTGGAGCCACAAAAGGTGGAACCTCCTCCATCTAGAATCTATCATTGCTAACAGACAGACCCAATTTAGCAAGGCTATGAGTAGCCATATTTGTTTTTCTATAAAGAAAAAAGAATACTACAACCAGGAGAGGAATGCAAAATATTTACTATTTCATGATTTTAATGATACAATTTGTCTTCCACTAACCTACTAAGCAACTGCTACTAAATAAGGACAGTCTAATGTTAACTTAGATACTTTAGTTTTTGTTATTATACTAACAAACAAGAATATTACATTTAATATTTATTTACTCTTTAAAATAACATAATTATTTTAATGCTTTTCCTTATTTCTTTTGGTAGATGAATGACTCATAGTTTTGTTTTTGTTTTTTTTGTTTATATATATATATATATATTTATTTATTTATTTAATCCCAAGTACTGTTTAATTACCCACCTCAGACGGGTCTAATATTTTAATGGGCAAATTACACTGAACCCCTTGAGGTTTGGACAAGTTACATTTAACTGGAAATTTTTTGTTATTATACACTAACACCCCCAAGACTTAAATTTGACATTAAAAATACCTAAAATGCCCATAGTTATATTATTTTATACTTTTTTTTTTTTTTACCTTTTAACCAAAAACTTTATAAACTTTAATAAAATAAAAAAATTAAATAAAAGATATGATTCATTAAAAAAAATTAAATAGTTTTAAAAAAATTAAATAAATAAATAGTTTTAAAAATTAAATAAATAATTAATTAAAAAATCAAATAAATAAATAAATGAAAAAATTGAAAACATTTTTTTTTAAAAAGATATCCATTAATAGGGACAATAAAAACTCTAAATATTCAAACTTTTACGGTAAGGATGATAGTGATAGAAGGTTCAAGGTTCCCAACACTGAAATAAGTGGTTGAAGAAGGCAAGAAGACTCCCAGTGTTAGGAACCTTGAAGCTTCTCTCACCATCATCACTACCGTAAAAGTTTGGATATTTAGAGCTTTTTTATCCCTATTAATGGATATCCTTAAATAAATTAATGTTTTTAATTTTTTTAAAAGTATTTATTTATTTATTTAAACCCTTTATTTATTTATTTTTTAAAAACTATTTATTTATTTGATTTTTAAAACTATTTATTTAATTAATTTTTTTAAAAGTAATTATTTATTTATTTTAAACTATTTATTTATTTTTTGTAAACCATTAATTTATTTAATGAATCATATCTTTTATTTAATTTTTATTATTATTATTAAGTTTATAAAGTTTTTGGTTAAAAGGTAAAAAAAAAAAAAAAGTATAAAATAATATAACTAGGGGCATTTTTGGTATTTTCAAAGTCAAATTTAAGTCTTGGGGGTGTTAGTGTATAATAACAAAACATTTCTTGCTAAGTGTAACTTGCCCAAACATCAAGGGGTTCAGTGCAATTTGCCCTATTTTAATTCGTACTGAAATAATCGTTAATTTTTTATTCAGAAACTTATCCATGATGTAATACTTCACGAGTTTCCTGATTACAATGTTGTAATATCTAATCATCTATATAATATAGTAAAATGGAACCTCACATTGACATGTGTCGTCGTGTGGAGGCTTTGACATTTAATTTTTATTGATTAGTAGGTGTGAAATTGGAGGAGATTTATTATTGTTGATTAATGTTAATTGATTAGTATTTTTTGTTTTTGAATGCTTTAGCTGCCTTGAGTCAGTTTTTGAATTATTTAGTTGTCCAATTATTGTCATTTGAGTCAGTTTTTTATTTTTTTAGCTGCTCAATTATTGCATGTGAAATAGGAGGAGATTTATTATTGTTGATTAACGTTAATTGATTAGTATTTTTTGTTTTTGAATGCTTTAACTGTCTTGATTCAGTTTATGAATTATTTAGTTGTCCAATTATTATCATTTGAGTCAGTTTTTGATTTTTTTAGCTACTCAATTATTGCATGTGAAATAGGAGGAGATTTATTATTGTTGATTAACATTAATTGATTTTTTTTTTTTTTTGAATGTTTTAGTTGCCTTGAGTCAGTTCATGAATTATTTAGTTGTCCAATTATTGTCATTTGCATCAATTTTTGAATTTTTTATCTGCTCAATTATTGCATTAATTTACATAGTTATTACTTAAGTCAATTTAGGAAATTTTTTGGTATCCAATTCCATAACTCTCTATTTTCATGTTATGGCCAAATACTAATAAGAATTATTGTTCCAAATTTTTAGCTATCCAATTATTACATAATTTACTTTGAGTCGGTTTTAGTTGACTCTCTATTTTCTTATAATCGGGATTCAATTGCTTTTAATTATCTATTTCCACCAAAACTAACTGATTTAATGATTTTAAACTCTCCATTTCCTTAGATGTCAGGTATTTCCACCAAAACTCTTCATTTTTCCCTGTTTTCTAAAGTTATAAATTCCACTAATAATTCTTCAATATCCACCATTTTCTATAAAGAGCCCTCACATGTGTTAATGCTAGAATAAATTGATACATTCTTTTGTGTAATGATACATATTCTTTTGATTTTGTTTTGTTTCCATTCTTTAAGAGTATCTCCAATGGTATAAACAAATTTGGATCCTCAAAAGTTGTCACCTCAACATTGGAAGATTGTTTTCAGAGTTTGCTAAATTTGATGATTGTATAGTCCACAATGATATACTTGTAAATTGTAATGGTACCACAATGATATATTAGTTTTTTTTTTTGCTAAAAAATAAAATAAAAATTATAAAAAACAAGAGAAGGTATATGATATGAGTATTGATCCATTCATAATGAAGAAACGAATTTTACCTAATTGAAATTTTTGGGGTTGAAACAATGATGAAATACATAGATGATCAGAGAAAAAAAGAGGAAAAAAAAAAGTAACATAAGAGAGAGAAAGAATAAAATTACAACAGTTAATTTGGGTTAAGTTTGTATTTGATGATTGAAAGTCAATCTTCAAATTTTATTATTGAAGAGGCAATTTGATTATTAATAACTACTATTTTTAAATTTTAGTGACTCCATTGGACATATTTTTTGGTTAAATAATCAAATTTTGATTACTCTCCTACTTTTGAGGATACCGTTGGAGATGCTCTAATATGTTCATAATTGTATAATTGTTTTTCAATTTTGTGTAGATTGATATCGTTCATACAACCATACATAGAAAGGTACATTATTTTCCCCTTTTTTACCTATATAATTGTTAGAGATTAGTTTTATGTTTTTTTTTTCCCTAAAAAAGAATAATTTAAACAGGAAAAAAAAAAGAGTTAGAGATCGGTTTTAAGGTTTTTTTTTTTTAATTTATTTATTTTAAATACTTACTGATATTTTAGTGTTGATTTGGATTTTATGAACAACATTTGATCTTCTTTTATTATATCTTCTTTTATATAACTGTTTTTAAATTATTTTAAGTATAAACTAATACTATATAGTGTTGCACGCGGCCTTATTATAAATATAGAATAGATTTCTACTTAAAAAATGATATAAATAGAAAATAATTTTTAAAAAAGCTTGACATTGTTTACGATTTAAAAAAACAAAAAAAAGTTATGGATCAGTGTTTGCTATTTTATTTTTTTTAATATTTACTAATATCGTATTATATTTTCTTAGTATTAATTGGATTTGATAAAATATAGAAATTACAAAAGAAACAACTAAAGAAATATATAAAAATTAAAAATTACAAAAAAAATTACAAAAAAATTGTAGATCATTATAACTTTATGGCAAGAAAAATGTCATAAAGATGTTAATACTGTCATTACTGTTATGATAACTTTAGATGTGTCCTGTGTCCTAAGTCCTAATCATGTATAGAGTATTTTAAAAAGTATATTAGCAAAGGCTGGCTTGATTAGATGTTAATTTTTTTAATTATTTTTAAGAAGGTCCAATTAGATTTAGTAAAGATAAAAACTAAAAATACAGAAATCGGGAAAAAAAAATTGTACATAAAAATAAGAAATAAAAATAAAGTTTCAATTGTTGATTTCTACTATAAAATAATAATAATAATAATATAAATATAATTTTTTTTAAAAAAAAATTAGAGATCAATGTCTAAGTTTTTTAAAAAATATTTACTAATATTGTATAACATTATCTTAATATTAATTGGAATCGATAAAACATTAAAATTACAAAAGAAACAACTAAAGAAATCACAAAATAATAATAATAATAATAATGTAGACAAAGATAACAATATTTAACAATTAGCTTAACTTTTATTTCTATTCAAATTTTGTTATTGAATATTCATAGTTTATTGAATATTAATAAGCATTTTGTATATATACCATGAATAGTTTAACTAATGTGTGATGTAGTTTGTTACCCTTAATTAGCTATGGTTTGTTTTTATTTTCCCAACTTTTCTAGAAAACGTGACTTGATAATGTTCTTCTCTTTTATATTTGTTATAGTAATTTTTATTTTTTATATTTTGGTAATATGGATTTTTTTTTTTAATTTAAAAAAAAAAACATCAATTCTACCAAATTTCAAATTTTGTTTTAACATAAAAAAACACAATAGAACCTGAAGGAAAAAAAAAAGAAGGTTAAATTACATATCCTAATATAACATTTCCACATGTAGACATTGTGAAATTTCCAATTAATTAAATGAATTATAATATGATTATCTTTTCTCTATGCATGTGCAGATTAGTCGATATGGAACCTTTTGTGTGTTGATATATGTTATAAAAGCCTACTTAATAATGTGGTGGACAAATTAAAAATAAGAAAATACGGTTACAGATACGAAGTTGAGAGTCCAGAATTGTTTAAAGCATACATTGAGATCGAACTTAATATTGATTCCACATTCAAAACCCGAGTGTTTTGGGGTGTCCCTTCAAAACATAAAATTGAGTCTGAACAAGATGCCGCTAAAGAAACAGTTGATTATCTGCAAATGAAATACAAATTTGAAGTTTGTGATGTCAATTTCTCTAACTTCCAATACTACGAGTGGTGTTATCATAGAATCAATTAAGGATTTGACGAGGCATTTGAAGAGAATAAAGCTTTGAAGGTCAAAATTGAAAAATGCGAAGCAATTTTAAAACAAAAAATCAATGATTTGAAGAGAATAAAGCTTTAAAGGTCATCTTCATTAATTTTTTGTTTTAAAATTGCTTCGTATTTTTCAATTTTGACCTTCAAAGTTTTATTCTCTTCAAGTGCCTCGTCAAATCCTCCATTGATTCTATGATAACACCACTCGTAGTATTGGAATTAGAGAAGTTGACATCACAAACTTCAAATTTGTATTTCATTTGCAGATAATCAACTGTTTCTTTAGCGTCATCTTGCTCAGACTCAATTTTATATTTTGAAGGGACACCCCAAAACACTCGGGTTTTGAATGTGGAGTCAATATTAAGTTTGATCTCGATGTATGCTTTAAACAATTCTGAACCCTCAACTTCGTATCCGTAGCCGTATTTTCTTATTTTTAATTTGTCCACCACATTATTAAGTAGGCTTTTATAACATATATCAACACACAAATGTTTCATATCGACTAATCTGAACATGCATAGAGAAAAGATAATCATATTACAATTCATTTAATTAATTGGAAATTTCACAATGTCTACATGTGGAAAAGTTATATTAGGATATGTAATTTAACTTCTTTTTTTTTTTTTTTCTTCAGGTTCTATTGTGTTTTTTTATGGTCAAACAAAATTTGAAATTTGGTAGAATTGATGTTCTTTTTTAAAAAATTAAAAAAAAATCCATATTACCAAAATATAAAAAATAAAAATTACTATAACAAATATAAAAGAGAAGAACATTATCAAGTCACGTTTTCTAGAAAAGTTGGGAAAATAAAAACAAACCACAGCTAATTAAGGGTAACAAACTACATCACACACTAGTTAAACTATTCGTGGTATATATACAAAATGCTCATTTAATATTCAATAAACTGTGAATATTCAATAACAAAATTTGAATACAAATAAAAGTTAAGTTAATTGTTAAATATTGTTATCTTTGTCTACATTTTTATTATTATTATTATTATTTTGTGATTTCTTTAGTTGTTTCTTTTGTAATTTTAATGTTTTATTGATTCCAATTAATATTAAGATAATGTTATACAATATTAGTAAATATTTTTTTTAAAAAAAACGTAGACATTGATCTCTAATTTTTTTTTTTTTTTAAAAATTTATATTTATATTATTCTTTTTTTATAGTAGAAATCAACAACTGAAACTTTATTTTTATTTCTTATCTTTATTTACAATTTTTTTTTTCGATTTCTGTATTTTTAATTTTTTATCTTTCTTAAATCTAATTGGACCTACCTTCTTAAAAAAATTAAAAAAATTAACATCTAATCAAGCCAGCCTTTGCTAATATACTTTTTAAAATACTATATACATGATTAGGACTTAGGACACATCTAAATTTACCATAACAGTAATGACAGTATTAACATCTTTATAACGTTTCTCTTGCCATAAAGTTATCATGATCTACAATTTTTTTTATTTTATTTCTTTAGTTGTTTCTTTTGTAATTTCTATGTTTTATCAAATCCAATTAATACTAAGAAAATATAATACGATATTAGTAAATATTAAAAAATAAAAAAACAGCAAACACTAATCCATAACTTTTTTTAAAATTTTTTTTATTTATATTATTTATATATATATATATATATATTAAAAAAAAAAATCCATTCTATATATACTTATAATAAGGTTGCATGCAACATTACATAATATTGGTTCATATTCACAAAAAATTTATAAACAATTATATAAAATAAGAATGAAAGAAATAAGTCCATATCTGAATTGATGCATGCACACACACAAATTATATCAAAGAAAAAATTGTGAGCTGTGAAAAAAATTGTAATTGTTGTAATTTATTTCAAAATACAATATCTAATTCTTAAAATTAATTAATTGCTTGACGGATATATCTACATTAAAAATAAATAATAAAAAATCTTCTCAACTAATTTACTTCTCTTTAACCGATAAACTCTCTCTTCCTCATAATCCTCCCCACCAATTTCCTTTGCAACTAACTTAAGTGTATATATATATATATATATATATAGTAGACCTGTGAAATGTAGAATCAAACAATTAGACACACTTGCTAAGTGATATTTTTCTTATTTTTACTAAGGATTGTGTGAAAAGATTTATTTTCTCCAAGTGAAAACATCGGACAGGGACTTAATTTTTTAACATTATATTTATCTTCAATTTCTTTTTTTTCTTTTCTATTTTTAATCTTTATCTACAATTTATGGTTTCAATTCATTTTTTTTTTTTTTTTGAATTACTTTGTATTCTAATCTCAATCTAAATTATAAGATAAGTAGATAAAAATGATAAATTGCAATCTATAAAATCTAAATTATAAGATAAGTAGAAATCAATGGCTTAAAAAAAAAAAAAATTTAATTTTTTATCCTTGTCTATAATTTTTTTTTTTTTTTTTTTTTTTTTTTTTGTGATTTCTTTACTTGTTTCTTTTGTAATTTCTATGTTTTATCTATTTGAATTAATATCAAGAAAATATTGTACAATATCAATAAGTATGTTAAAAAAAAACGTAAACAACGTTCTAAAGCTTTTTTTAAAAATTATTTTCTGTTTATATCATTTTTTAAGTAGAAATCTATTCTATATTTATAATATATATTAAAAAAAACGTAAACAATGTCAAGCTTTTTTAAAAATTATTTTCTATTTATATTATTTTTTAAGTAGAAATCTATTCTATATTTATAATAGGGCCGCATGCAACACTACATAATATACTAAAAATAATTTAAAAACAGTTATATAAAAGAAGATATAATAAAAGAAGATCAAATGTTGTTCATAAAATCCAAATCAACACTACAATATCAGTAGGTAAAAAAAAAAAAAAAAAAAAGTTTTTTTTTTCCTTTCTGTTTAAATTATTCTTTTTTAGGGAAAAAAACGTAAAAGTAATCTCTAAATTATATAGGTAAAAAAAAGGGAAAAGAATGTACCTTTATGTATGGTTGTATGAACGATATCAATCTACACAAAATTGAAAAACAATTATACAATTATGAACATATTAAAGAATGGAAACAAAACAAAATCAAAAGAATATGTACCTTTATACAAAAGAATGTATCAATCTATTCTAACATTAACACGTGTGAGGGCTCTTTATAGAAAATGGTGGATATTGAAGAATTATTAGTGGAATTTATAACTTTAGAAAACAGGGGAAAATGAAGAGTTTTGGTGAAAATACCTGACATCTAAGGAAATGGAAAGTTTAAAATCATTAAATCAATTAGTTTTGGTGGAAATAGATAATTAAAAGCAATTGAATCCCGATAATATGAAAATGGAGAGTCAACTAAAACCGACTCAAAGTAATTAATGTAATAATCGGATAGCTAAAAATTTGGAACAATAATTCTCATTAGTATTTGGCCATAACAACCATGAAAATAGAGAGTTATGGAATTGGATACCAAAAAATTTCCTAAATTGACTCAAGTAATAACTATGTAAATTAATGCAATAATTGAGCAAATAAAAAATTCAAAAACTTATGCAAATGACAATAATTGGACAATTAAATAATTCATAAACCGACTCAAGGCAGCTAAAACATTAAAAAAAAAAAAAAAATTTAAAAATAACTAATCAATTAATGTTAATCAACATCATATCGTAAAATCTGTTGGCAGATTTTGGGAGCATAGCCCAAGAATTTATCATGTCAAATCTTCTAGATTATTTGCATCACATGAAAATATTATGCCTTGGTAGTTGGCAACCAAAATCCATTAATCTTCTGAGCATGATATGTAAAATGTTATTTGTTAACTATCAAGTATCGACCCAGTGATTTGAACATTGTGTATGTACATTTCCACTTTATTGGTAACAGTCGGAAATTATTATTATTTTTATTATTATTATTATTACTTACCTTAGATGTAAAAGTAGTATAATCCATTTTAGGTATGATAGTTGAAACAATTTTACTAATATAAGTAACTTTTGAGATATTTGAGGAAATTAAATTATTTTAGAGATGTTGGATTATTATCAATAATCTAGATCTCTATTATCGATGATTACAATTTACATACATTTTATATGAAAACTAGAATCTCCCATTGGTTGGAGTAATCTTCAACCACTTTTTGAAGGATTTTGAATTGCAATGTTACAATCTCATCCACGTATATGATGGTAAAAACTCAAATGCAGCAGGATGCAGGATGCATCATGCGTCGTTCAAAAGTGGATGATCTCATGCACTGGGCCTATCGTATGTCAGTACTCCCGGGGCCTTGTGGTACAACTTGAACTGCTTTGGGCTCATTTTCAAGCCCAGCCCAAAGGCAGTGATGTGATGATTGTGGCTGGCACCCTAAATGTCTCTGAATTTGAGAGATAATTAAAATGGAGTAATACTAAATTGTGAAATTTTTTGCTCAAATAATGTGGTAAATCAATTTTGGACCACCACGGCATTATCTCATGATCAATATGGTTGTAATAAATTAAAAAAATAAATTAATAAATGAAGATATGTTGAAATTCTCAACATAAACGCAATCCTTCTCAAAGTGAAGGTATAGCATATCATGGTTTTATATAGCATCGTCTTCTAGTCCAATAAAGAGGTTATGCTACATGGTTTTATATAAGAGAAAATATTTTGGTTCATTGTCGATGTGGGACAAAATACAAGTTACACTAACATGAGCTACCTAATTCTTTAATTCCTTATATCGTGAAAATTTACAAAAGCTTAGTCAAAGTAATTTTCATCAAATTTATATCATGATACATAGAAAAAACAAAATTGGAAAAAAAAAAAAAAAAGTTACGAACAAATAGATCTGTATGGCAGTTTCCTTTCAAAGAAATAGCTTATGACCTTATGTAAATAAAGAGAGATGAACTTGCTTAGAAAATGAAAAGGGAGGAGACCTCCTCCTCTTTTTTTTTTTTTTAGAATTTTAAAAAATAAATAAAATAAAAGGTATATTTGATAATGTTTGGGTTGTGCTTACAAAATATAATTTTTAAAAAATTCTTAATGAGGTGTACATGCAAAAAGGGATGCACATACAAATTTTTAGGGGTGCAAATAGAGCTAGTTATTTGTTTTTAATAATTATGAGGAAAATTCATATTGAACCCAATCTTTATATAAAAAGTTGATTTCCACATCCTTTTTCTTATTTGGGACCCAAATTTGATATAGTAATATGAAGTTTGAAAAATAACAATAAATTTTGACCTTTTTTGGGCTCTTTATTTATCAAAGTCCAAACATATGAGTACTAAAAAAAAATTATAAAAAAAAAAAAAAAAAAAGGGCCCTTTTTAGACCCTTTTTTTCTGGGCCCTGGGCAGGTGCCCCCAGTTGACCCACCTCAAGGCCAGCACTGCATGCGCCATAAATTGAATGGAAGATATATAGTACATCGGATGTATTTTAGACTTTCTCTCATAATCCAAATCAAAATGGCAAAGTCTCATCGGTATGTCTATATGACCATTCTATGAATACAAACATACATATTAATGCAAGCAATCCCTAAGAAAATCATTTTGATCCAAGATACCGAAATAACCCTAGAGTTTTTAAATATATATATATATATATATATACCATTTGGAATGGTGGTAACTCAAATCGAGGATATTGTCAAACCGAATGAGCACTCTTATCACTGAGTTACATTAGACAGTGGTAAATAGGGATGACAATTAAACCTGAACCTGCGGGACCCGCCTGAACTCAACCTGAGGGTTTGGTTTGGGATAAGTGTACCCGTGGACGGGTTTGGGTTTGAAAATTGTACTTGTCACGGGTTTGGGTTTGGGTTCGGGTATGGATTTGGAAAAAAATCCATACCTGAAGCCGCGTACCCACGAATAATAAAAATTATATAATATTTTATTTTTTAAAATATTATAAATTTAAACTCCAATATATATATATTTTAATTATATAGAGAATAAAATGTAAACATTTCAATCTATTAAGTGTTTTTATTCTTCAAAATTATAATATTTCATAAATAATTTTCAAAAAAAAAAAAAAATTGGCGGGTTCGCGGGTTCGTGGAAGGGTTTGGGTGTCCCCCAAACTCACTGGTAAAATCTGAACCCAAATCCGTTTATTTTCGCGGGTTCGTGGGCGAGTTTGATTGACACAAAATTTCACGGGTTTAGGTTTAGATTTTACCAAACCCAGGGCCGGCCCATAGGACAAGCAAACCCAGCCATTTGCTGGGGCCCCAAATTAGCACAACCTACTTCTTCTTCTTTTATTTGAAATCAGGGGCCTCAGCACCCAAATACCCAATATATTTAAGTCTAAAAAAGGCCCAATCTTAAACATTTAAGATCTTGTATTTATTTAGTTTCTTCTTCACATCAAGCCCAACTAACTAGTCAATTTAACAAAAATAAACATAAAGGCCCAACTAAATTCTAAATTAACATTTGTCAAGAAAAAAAAAAAAAAAAAAAAAAAAACAAGAATTCTAACATAGCAGATTACCGCACATCGTTGCTAACCTAGTTAAGTTTGACATCTTCTAAGTAAAAATCACTGCCCTCTCTCTTTGTTGACAGGTCGCCTTCGTAAATTTACACTTCGGAAAGCAAAAAGAATATAAATTTAAACAATGTTTTGTTTTTATGTTTTATATACGATAAATCTTTTTTGTTTTAATTTATGTGGATTACATTATATTTGGTAAATGAATAATTATTTATCTATTTTTTTTTATGTTAATGATAATAATTTTTATATGGGCCCCCGATTTTTACTGATATCATTAAATGGATGGGGCCCCAAAATGTCTGGAGACGGCCCTGACCAAACCCACTCCATTGCCATCCCTGGTGATAAATAACCCTAGAGTTCTAGAACATAATTTTAAAAGTAGTTCAACCATCAATTTTAAAATAGTTACAAATTAATTTCAAATGTGGAACCAACAGCATATAATATTCGGGCAACAAAAGACAGTTGTACAAATCGTTAATCAAATAAGATATTGGAGAAAATCAGATAGTACGTATGTCAGTTTGATTTTAGATATCCGAGAAAATCAACAATAAACCATTATAAAAATAAAAAATAAATAAAATAAAATCAAAAAAAGTCAAAATTACACCTTTCTTGGTAAATTTGTTACTAGTGAATCCGCTTTCTCTGTTAAACTTCCACAAAAGAAGGCTAGATATTTTTTCTTTCATTGGTTTATTATTCTCATCTACCTCCAAACTTCACACATTCTTCAAATTTTAGGTAAAACTTTTAATCAAGATATGTTTATTCTCAATCTCACTTTAATTGTTAATTAAAAAAAAATATCAAACTTTAATTATCTGTTTATTCTTATATATTCAATATCTTTTCTTATTGTTGATCAAAAAAAAAAAAATTATTTTGTTTAGTTCATGCATTGTTACAATTTATAAACATTGATTTTATATAATTTGTTTTTAATAAATGTGATTTTTGATTGAAACATGATAACCAGCTGCAAAGAGAAAAAAAAAAGTTACAACTTACAATTTGCATTCTGAAAACATATAGGTAGCTAGGGTTTAATTTTTCGGTTCGGGATCGATTCGATGGCGTCATCCAAGTTGATTCAGGTGCAAGCAAAGGCAGCTCAAGCTTCACAAGTTATGGCAAAAAATGGAGGTTCTTATGTTAAGCAATTGTTGGAGAAGAACAAGGAATATATTCAGGAGCCACCAAGTGTAGAGACTTGTCAATTGCTAGCTAAACAATTGTTCTACACTCGACTTGCCAGGTTAATTATAGATAGATTCTCTTGGTTTCTATTATGATTTTCTTCATTTGATAATATTTCATATGGGTAAATAATCAATTAGGGTTTTCAATTGTATCGTACAAATAATTTCGCTACATCAAACAGTTATTTATATTTATATATATATATAAATCAATTAGATTAGATATTATAAGTTCGTAATCCTAGCTAGTCTAGAAAAGAATCAGTAATGGATTAGAAGGACCAAAATATATCAATTTGTTATAGAGTTCTCCTCTGATCGGGGTTGGTCCCGAAGAACTAAAATTATATAACGTTGTTATGACGAAATATATCATCAGTCCTGAATTTTTTCAAATTTGGATTCTCTACTGATCTAATCTTTTTCCTAACATGTGTCATTGTAATGAATGAGTGGTTAAGATGTGATTGGTTTTCACAATCACTTTATTAAATACTCTTGGAAATAGGAGTCAAAATCAATGGATGATTTTCCCAATTTCATTCCAATCAATCCGAAAAGCTTTTGTCATAAGTCATAACGGGGAATTTATTCATGAATCGACCTTGGTGGATTGGGGTCAAAATTGTTTTAAATACACGGCAAAAAAAAGTCAAATATTTGAAGATATTTTTCTAGCCAATGAATGATCCGGTCAAAAAAAAATACCTGAGATTGAGATTGAGATTGAGTGAAATACTTTAGAAATACAACTGGGTTCCTTACCATCCAAATCAACGTAAAGAGAAATTTCTTTATTTGGAATATATCAAATAGAAAAATTCAAGAGTACTTGTCATTAATAATAGACTCTCTTGGTTTGAACAAATTGGAAGAGAGTAATAGATTTGCGTTTGAATTATTTGTCATGAATACTCAGAGAGAGAGAGAGTTTTTTGTCACCCAGTGTGACTAAATTGTAAAAGTAGGGGTGTACAAAAATCCGTCAAACTGAAGTAAATCGATCAACCCAACCTTGGGTTGGTTGGTTCGATTACAACTATAACATATGGGTGGTTCAGTCTGTCCAAAGGTGGTTCGATTTTGGGTTGAGTGAAATAATTCATTAACCCAAACTAAACTAGTCCAGATTTTATAACTTTTACCGATTGCTTTAAGTTTTTTTTTTTATATATATAATTAATATTTCATGTTATGATTTTTTTTATTTAAATATTTTTATAATATCATACCCAAAAAAAAATAAAAATTGAGTTCAAATCTAAACCAATAAACCTATCCAAACCAACCCGACTTTTTTTTGTTTGGTTTGGTTTGGATTGAAATATAGCCAAACCGATCTATGTTGGTTTGGTTTGACCTTGAGCTTCAATCCAAACCAAATCGAAAATGCACACCCCTAGATAAAAGTTTTCATTTTTTACAATATCACATGTTTAAATCTCTGCACTACAATTGGTATATTAAAAAAAAATAATAAAAATTTATCTCTCTAATTTGGATAAATTTCATTTATTTTCCTTAAATTTGGTTGAATTTTTAATTACTAACTTAAGTACCTCTTATATTAGAAGAGAATCCAAATCCGTGTGAAACAAACACACATTGTGTGTGTGTGTATATATATATATATAATATCATCTATGCTATTAATTAAACATATATGAATAATTATATGATCAATTAATATAAAATATCATCTATGCTATCTAATTAAACATATATGCATAATTATATGATCAATTGATTATCTAACTTGCTGTCCATAATCATCATCTGCAGTATTCCGAAACGATACGAGGCGTTTCAGAAGGAGGTTGAGAGTCTGAAAAACATAGTGAAGAAGAGGGAGGAGTGGAATATGGAGAATGCAGGCATGGCAGCTTTGTTTGGGCTTGAGTGCTTTGTTTGGTTTTGTGGTGGTGAGATTGTTGGAAGAGGGTTCACATTTCCAGGTTACCATGTTTAATTATTTCCAATTAATTGTTTTAGGTCTCTATAATATTTTTTGAAACAATTTTGAAGCTGAAGAGTCAGCAGAAGTAATGTTGCTAGTGCAATATTTACTCTCTTGGTTTTGTCAAAATTTAATTCCTTATTTATGTGTAATTTAATTCTCAAATAATTTTAATAAACATACAAATCGAGAATTAAGTTTCTCTTCCCTTTATAAAGATTCATGATCAGTAAATGCCATTAGGATTCTTTATTAAGAATTCTTTTTTTTTTTTTTTTTTAGAAGAAAAGGTGGTGATGCAACATCAGTCACAATGAATTACAGTATACGGACACAAGTTGAAAAGGTTGAAAAAAAATGCCATGCATTGTTGCAGTGACAAGAATTTAGATTTTAGATGTGAATGCATTGACCTTAGAATTGTTTTATATTCGAAGAATCAAAGCTGCAGCAGAATTTAATTGGTACTTGAAATAACCTCCTGAGAATAATATAAGAAAAAGAAGAAAAAAAAAAGAGGTAGCCAGGCCAAGCCACCACACCACCACTATAAGACCAATATATTGCTATCAATGTCGACAAGAATCCAGCAGTGAAGAATAAGTTCTTTACCTAATTTGATTCATATGGCATCGATTCCACTTCATTTGGGGTCCTCAATATTGAAAAATTTGGTATTCATTTCAAACTGAAAAAAATATAAATATATAAAAATAAAAAATAAAAAAATTCATCAATCTAGTTGTACAATGTTGAAAATGTTGCATCAAATGTTCAAACATGAAAGAAATAGCCAAATTCGAATCTGTAAGTGTTTCAAACTTTCAATGCATGTCAGATCACACATATATAAGATTGATTGTTTTAACCTAAATCAGGGTGATCGAATAGGACATATACTGTAGTAATCATTTTATTAATTTATCTTTTTCTTCACAATTAAGCTTACCTAGCGATAATATTTTCAGGACAAATAGTAATCATCATTGTATTATATAGGCATATACATATATTTTTTTTTTTTTGGTATCCGTGGATGCCCGGGACAACTTGCATGCACCTCGATTAATCCCATGAGGCCCTGAAGTTAACAGCCGGGTATACATAATTAACCAATATGATAATATTATCTAGAATAGTTCTTAAGCAATATCGTATTGTATTTATACATGTACATATTTGAATGCCATTCATTAATCTCCAATAACTCCATAGATGGTCTTCAAAAAGCTATCTTAGATTGATATTGATTTTCATCATGAGTTTACTTAACCTAACCAATACGATAATATTATCATGATAATAATCGGTTTATTGTAATAGTTTATACATAATTTACCAAATGATAATATATTATTAGGAACAATTCGTAATCATTGTATTGTATTTATATATGTATCTGAAAGCAATTCGTTACTTTCTGGTACCAATCAATGGATGATCTTGATAAAGTTTATTATAAATTGGTATAGCTCTTCACGGGTTTACCTAATTGACTAGTATGTAGGATAGTTAATTATCGTCGTATTGTATTAGTTTATAAATAACTTATAATAAAATAATATTATTGGAACGGTTTATATTTATTGTATTGTATTGTATTGTATTGTATTTATAGATGTATATGAATGAAATCCGTTAATTTTATAATATCAATCGATGGATGGTCCTAATAAAGTTATCCTATGTCGGTATTGATCTCTATATAGATATTGATTGATGATCATGATAAAAAGCTATCCTAGGTTTAGTATTGATGGGGTTAAAAGAATAGAAAATGAAAATGGGAGCGGTGAATCCGGGGAGAGATTAGGGGGGGGAGAGGAGGAGCACCGAGCACGCCATCTGAGCCGTGTCACACGGCGGAAGGACATGGAAAAGACAGGACACTTCCACGGGACTGACTCATAAAATGATCATCAATCATCAATCACCATTCACCACTGATTCCACCACCACCACCCTCAGTTCAAAGGGACCCCACACACCAAACAATCAATGGTTGCTATTTTGCTACCCCTTTTGATGGGTCCAATTGCTCCCACTGTTTTTCTCACATATTTCTTTTGGACCCACTACCCATCATTTCCTCTCGTGCTCTTGCCAATCACTCGATCCATCCCTCCCTTTTTTATTTTTAATTATTATTATTGTTTTTTAAAATAATAATAATAATAATAATAATGTTTGATGTGTTATTATGTTCAATAAAATCTAGATTATCATTTTGTCAATATATATATTCGAGAATATCATGGTTTTACTTTTAAAAAAATAAAATTATTGTATATAGCACTTATGACATTATCGTGTAAATTAGTCAATGACTTTATGTTTTGAGTATATTAATTTTTATAAGAACATGGAAATTGGTAATAATGTTGTATTGATTAAAATTATTTTCAACAAATTTGATAAAGGAAAAAGATTACATGAGCCAACGATTGTTATTATTAATTAGTGGTAAAAAAAAAAAAAATCTATAAAATCATTCTCTTTTCAAAATCTTATTCAAATATTAATTTTATAATTTTTTAATGTGAATTTAAAAATGTAAAGTTATTATTATTATTATTATTATTATATGTACTTGTCAGAACTTCTGCATAATCTATGGTCCACGTTCTTCGTCCTGACAGTAAAAATAATATATATATATATAAACTATAGAGTTATTTTTTATATAAATTGTTATAATATAAACTTCGATTGATTTTTATTTCTTTAGTTTTTTTAAATTATATTTTAGTTATTTGGGCATTGGATTTCAATAATTAGTATGGTTAGTTAATAGTCATTATTAATATTTTTAGTGAATTAAATTAAGTAGTGGTAGAATTGTTTCCTTCCATTAAATCTTCAATAAATGTATACAGAAAAAGACAAAATTGTGCATGGATCACCAATCAATAAACGTAGCTCTAAATTCATAAAGAGCTTAGCAACAATAATAAAAACATATGACAGATCATCATTTTATACATGTATATGCAGAAATGTTTAAGTCAGTACGCACTAATATAACTTCATCAATGTGTTGGATGTGGACTATTAAATTTATATATTTTGACTTAAAGTATATACATTTATCAAAATTTCTCCATAATCAGTGGTCTACATGCATTAGTACTTATGTAATTACATCACTACACATTGATGTGAACATGACCGTATGTATATGTATGTATGTATTTATATCTCTCGTATTTCTTGAGATTAAAACATTTACGAATTATTAAAATAATACAAGATTTCCTTTAAAAAAATGCATGATATAATTATTATTATTATTTTCATATGAAAATATCATCATAACAATAATAATGATAAAATAAAATGTGTTTAATAGAGAGTCACACTCATAAAATGTGTTTAAATAATGATATTAATTGGATCTTGTTGAATAACAACATTGTATACCATCTCTCAGTGTGGTTTAATGGTAAAAAAATACTTTTTCATTATTACAATATCTCATATTCAAATCATTGCATATAATATATAAATAAATAAATAACATTGTTGTATGTTGAGGTTTGATAATTTTGATGGAATCTCACTTGTCAAATAATATATAATTAAAATTAAGTCTAACACATTCAAATAACATACATTTATTATGTATAGCTTTTCAAGTATACTTTTGCTCACCCCCATTGAAGAGGGGTGTGAAGAGGGGTGATCATTACCCAACCCCACCTCCCAACACTTGACAAGTGTCAGGAGAGGGGTATAACTGTTTAGACAAAAATACCCTCTCCATGAACACATGTTAAGTGTTAGGAGGGTGAGTAAAAATGGATTAATTTTTCTCTAATGGACACGAAAATATGAGTATATTTATAGCTCAAGTGTCACCTCACCACTTTTATGTGTCCACCAAATAAAATTTAGTATTATGTAGTATGTCTCTTTCTTTTTATTTATTAGACAATTGACACTTCATACACTATTATCCTATTTTGGATTAGCACAATCAACATCTCATTCATGTACGAGACAATACTTATCGTATTACAAAATGAATAAATCTTGTCAAAGAAAAATATATTGGCCAATATTCACATTTAAATCAAATTATTCATAAATTTTTTAGATAATTTAAACTATTTATTTTCTATTTTATTTATTTAATTTTAAAACCTCTAATTTCTATTTCACTTTTATAACCTTCAGCAACAAAAATGTTTCCAAAATTACCAAATCTTCATAGTAAATAAATAAATAAATAAATAAATAAATAAATAATTCAAAATCATATAAATACCAACAAAAACACGTAAGCAAACAAAACAGACCAATAACAAATAGATCAGACATCTCCACGTAAGCAATCGCACTCAGTCTATTAGATTTTCACAATTTCACCTGTAAGTCTAGCAACCCCGCCCAGTCTACCATTGCCTTATACCACTCATGGGGTTCTGCCACGTGTTAACGGAGACAATTGGCTACTTGGTGACGGCACCTTAACGCTAAAATTCCTAAACTAGTTCAGACACTTGGACGGTTCTGAAGGTACACGTTACGAATGGACGGCTCTGATTTGCTCGCGAAAATTCGCATGATGTTCTCGTCAGTGTTATTTTGCTTTATTTGCACGCAAGCTCATGTCGGCTAGATGGCTTCCAGCTCGTTGGTTTTCAGCTTGGCTCCGTTTGGCTTAATTGTTAGTTATTATTGGAAGCTTAATTATTGGCTTTTAAGCTTTGGCTCAAGCTCCAACTGAGGTTTTGCTTTATTATATATTTTTTTAATAGGAAAAAAATTAGTTGGAAAGACAAAAAAATTCTTTATTAGAAGGGACAGGAAATAAATATAGAATAAGACATGTTTTAATCGGTGATAGTTGCTTGTTAACTAATTTAATGTTCTTTATATCAAAAAAAAAAAAAAAAAAAAAAAAAAAACTAATTTAATGTTTTTAAAAAATATATATATATAACTAAATTCCGGAACATTCGTATAATAATTTATTATGATATAAATATATATATATTTTATACTAACGTATATTTTTAGATATAATTTTTTTAATTAGAACATTCTGATTTTAATGAAGTATTGAATATTAAATTATTAACCATCGTATGTAATTAATATATTATAATACAAACAAATTTCATTGGTCTAATCCAATAAAATTATTAAAACTTAACATCTAAAATTGTATTTAATCGTCACCATCAACCAGATAAAACTTATCAATTTCAAATTGACTCTTAATAACTATTGAATTAGACGAAACATATATATAGTGTATGACTCATGACATCATTAAATATATAAAAACTCGTTTATATTAAAATTTAACGGTATTCCAATATGCAAAAAAGGGGGTTTTTATTTGTTTAATAATAATGATAAAGTATTAGTTTGATAAAAACAAAATAATGATAAAAGTATTAGTAGTGTGTTACTTTATACTCAATCATACCACTAATAAATTAATGATTTAGTTAAGGTTAACAAAAACATAGCATCATAGCTGTTGACATTTGTTCTTCTTCCAGAATTATAAAAAAACTAAAAATTTTCAACCCATTTGACCTCCGGGCATGCTTAGAAAAAGAGCCAGAATCAGAATCATTTCATTAGTGTTAATTGTTATTTTAATCAAAAGAGAATTACTTTCTAATTAATTTATATAACTTTATAAAATTAAAATCCCCAATTTATCGTTAGTTGTAGGTGTTCGAATTTCACGATGCGTATTTCTTAAATATTTACTAGAAGTTTTTTATAAAAGTAGATATATACCAGGATGGTAAATTTGTACAAATTATCAATAGGGACGTAGTTCAGTTGGTAAATGGACGAGTTTGGAATTTAGACAAATGACTTCCAAATCAAATATTATCGAATAAATATTCAGACTATACATATATTATTTGATATCGGTAGATCCCGAAAAACATAATAAAGCTCAACTGCTCAAGTGGAAGAGAAGCCTAGCCGACTCAAAAAAAATAAAAATAAAAAACTCCACTTGTTTGTGACTTGTGTTGTGTCTCTCTCTCTTTATTTCAAAGTCTTTGAAAGTCACTCTCACGCGTAAACACAAGCACACAGATTTCAAGACTCCTCTCTTTTATCCATTTCTCTGCAACAACTTTCTCTCTTTCATTCATCTTTTTCCATGAAAGCTGAAATTTTCCCGGAAAGTTGAGTTCTTTACTGGGATTTTCTTCCACTCTTCTTTTTCCTCTTTGGGTTTTTTTTTTTTTTTTTTTTTTTTCTCTCCTTATTCGAGGAACGTGTAACCGTGAAAAAGCTTAAAGCTTTCACTTCCATGGAAACTACTTCTACTTCTGTCTGAAAAAAAAAAAAAATCTGAACTTTACTAAAATTTTCACTTTTTTATCGTCAAATTAATTGAATCCTCAAATTCCCACAAATTATTTTCAAGATTCGACCCGAAATGCAAGACCCGGCAACGTTTCAAGCAGTGAAGCCTCATTTTCCGGAGCTGGAGCAGCTCAAGTGTCCGCGATGTGATTCCACGAACACAAAATTCTGCTACTACAACAACTACAACCTCTCTCAGCCCCGCCACTTCTGCAAGAGCTGCCGTCGGTACTGGACCAAAGGCGGCGCCCTCCGCAACATCCCCGTCGGCGGCGGCACCCGCAAGAACGCAACCGCCAAGAAGCGCCAGAAGCCCGATCCGAACCCGACCCGAAAATCACATGAAGCTCCTCCGCATCCATTGGCGCCGGTTGGGTCGTCGAATTCTACTCTGCAGGAAGCCGTGTCCGGTGGGTCGGATCATGATCCGGGTCGGTTGTACGGGTTGGGTGTGGATCCTGATCACAAGATGTTGGATATCACTGGGAGCTTTAGCTCGCTCCTGGCGACCAATGGCGGCTTTGGAAGTGTTCTTGACGGTTTGAATCCAACTGGATCGGGTTTGAAAATGTCGCAAGTGAGCGGTTTCGATGAGAATTATGGTTCTAATCAGAATTTGGGTCCATTGTCGGGTCGGGGCTCCATGTTAGAGACTCAAAGTGATAATAATGGTGGTGGTGGTGATTCAAGTTGTTGGGGTGGCGGTAGTAATGGGTGGCCTGATCTTTCTATTTACACTCCAAGTTCTCATTTCCAATAAATAGAGAGATTTTTTTTTTTTTTTTTTTTTTTTGGGTGTGTTAATTAAGTATTGTGATTTTGGTAATTAGAAATTAAGTTAGTGAATATAGAGGAGAATGATTTTACATAAAATATCTATATAGGTAATTTTCTCTTGTCTGTTTGGGTGTTTTTTGTGTGGAGTTTGTTTGTATGTGTTTTCTATATCAAAATTATGCTAATTATAAAACAAATTTTTTTTTTTTTTTTGAACTTTTCCTTTTGGTTCATGTAGAATTGCTGATGTGAAATTGTGGATGGTTAAGTTTATCTCTTACAAATGAATATCATTATCAATAGAATGTGTTAATTATGATTATTAGCACATATTGTAGTGCATAAACTTGTATGGGACAGTTTCATTAGCATGGCGATAGGATGGTCCAATGAGAGCGTGTCACGTAGTATTTTAAAAATATATTTTTATACTCACAATGTAAATAACGCACTTTTATTGGACATTTCCATTGTCACGTTAAAAAGACCAACCCATATAAATTTTTCTCGTACTATTAACCTTATTTTAATTGTTTTACTTCAAAAAAATTGTAGTATATGTACGGTTTGATCTATTTATCCTTTCATAATTTGTAATTATTGTAGGGTGTTGTTAACATGTATCTTTAAAACACATGATAAAACACTATAAAAAGAAAGTCACACAGTTCATTTATTATCCTTAATCACAATAAATACAGTCTGACTTTCCTTTTTATAGCGTTATATCTTAGACACACATTAACATTATCCAAAATTATAGTACTTCAAAAAAGTTGTAATTTTTAATTGGATTTACTTCAAATTTTATTATGAGATAATTTGTTTAAATTTGTGTTGGTTCATATAAGTATGGGATGCATGAGGGTGGTGGAGGATTTGATATTTGATTTGGTTGATTGTGGAAAAAAAAGGACAAGTTGATGGAATGGGAGAAGATATGGGGAAATCTAAAGTGCATAGTTGAAGTTAAAATTGTTCAAAATTTGTCTTGCAAGGACCAGACAATGGACCAACTTCATCTACCACTTGGAACTTGGATATTATTAATTATTCCAATATGTTTGTTTTTTTTTTGCTACTGTCCATTTTGCAATTTGTCATGAATCAATTTGTTTTCAATCTTCTATTTGACCATATGTTGCACAACATATATTTCATATTGTAAGATAAATTAATAATTTAAGGGAAGTATCAACATCTTTATGTTTCTCTTAGTTTTCTACCCTTAAATCAAAAAGCTTTCAAAGATTGAAATTGAATAATATATGTATACTTTTCAAATTGTATTGGTTGTGTATTAAATCTTATATTTTTCCATGGTATTGTGAGAGTAGCTAGGTAGGCAGAGGTGGAGGCAATGTGGGGCTGGAAGAGGCCCTAGCCCCCCAAACAAAAAAAAACAAAAAAAAAAAAATCAAAATTTTTTAAAATAAAGATATATATTTAATAGGGGTAATTTCACTAGTGTTCGTACTTTTTCACCGAATTATCACATTTTTAAACGTTTTTATCATATTAGTAAATTTAGTCCCTAATTTTCTTAAAATACTGTACATTACTTTAGTCCTTCCATAAGTCAAATGTTAGTCAAACTTAATGGAACTGGGGTTATTTGGTCTTTTGAGTAATTAAACATGACAACTAAATTAAAAAAAATTAAAAGTGTCAATAAACGGTGGAGATCCAATTAAACCTTGCCACATCGGCCTCAAAACTTAAAAATACTTTTATTAATTACATATAATATCACTTAGTTTTTTAAAAATATATATATTTAAAAACCGTTCATCTTCTCTACCCAAAAACCAAAACAAACAACCAAACTCATCTTTTCCTTGATCTCACCATCGTCTTCTTCTTTCCAGAAATCAAATTCCTCATGGTTGATTGCCAAACAATTGAAAGGATAAATTTAAATCATCATATGAGAGACCCACAAGTCAAAAATATGATTCACATCACTCGATCAAACAAAAACAAACTCATCAAAACACGAACAAGAACAATTTTCTGTAAGCACAAAACTTTTAAAAAATTATCTGGATCTCCATCGTTTCAGTTTTAACAATGGTGAAACGATTCCATATCTCCATTTATCCATTGACTTAATTTCTATTAAACATTTTTCTATGTTTAATTATTTTATCAGTTTTTTTTTTATTATTTTTTTTATTTTTTTTTTATTTTTTTTTAAAGAACTTTGTGTTTCTTTTTTTAAAAGGAAATGTGTGTGTGCGCTTTTTTTTTTTTAAAGGAACTGTTTTTTTTCCTTTTAGGAAAAGGAACTTTGTTTTTTAAAGAACAGTTTATTTTAAAAGAACTGTTTATTTATTTATTTATTTATTTTTGAAGTATTTTAACTGTTTTTATAATCTTTTGATCAATATTTTACATGATTTTCTGTTTTTCAAATATATATATTTCTTTTTTTAGAAATAATATTTTGTTGTAAATTTAATTGTTATAAATAATTTTAATATTAAATCTTGAAAGTATTTTGAAAAAAATCCTAAAAAGTAAATGTGTAATAACAAAAAAAAAAAAAAAATAAGGGCAAAATTGACTTTTAAGCTTGTATTATATATATTTTATGAAAAGGAGTTTGTATTATATATTAAAAAGGGCATATATATATATATATAAATAAATTTTCAAGTCAGTTTATTATGATATAACTTCATGAGGATATTGAATGTGAGCCACTAGTTTTACATACTTTGATTCAAGTGTGTATGCACTTGTCAAAACTAGTGATCCACATTCAATATCTTGATAAAGTTATATCAAGATGCACTGACCAGATCAGGACTATATATATATAGTCACAGTTGACAGTTAGGTTTTTGGTCAAATGGACTAAAGTGATATATTTTGGAAAAACTAAGGACTAAAGTTGCTATCATGGTAAAGACGTTTAAAAATGTAACATTTTGTAAAACAATAGGGATTGAAATTACCCCTATTTAATATTAAATTTTATAAAATTTTAATTTGGCACCCCAAAATATTGTATTTTTTCTTACCTCAAATAAAAGTTTTTTTGACTCTATCTCTCAGAATGCATATTTGGACGGCGCATATAGTGCTTAATCTTGTTAAGTACTTTTGAATTTTTTTTTTTAAAAGGTAACAAATGAAATCGACACTTTTAAAAAGTAGAAATTGAAATTGAAAACAAGTTCATAAAACTTTACCAAATGGACTCAAAAAATAACCTTAGCATTGAAGTTTCAAATTCAAGAGGCCTTGTCTAAACAGTGGAAATCTTAATTTGGCTTGCAAGGATTGTTTAAAATCAATCAAAACCTGTCAGCTTCTCTTAATGAATCTATTTGTGTTAAATTGATGTGATGATTTCAACCAAGTTGAGTTGAATCAATCAAATGCTATGTTTTTTATTTTTATTTTTCTGATAGGCGGCCACCACCACCACCACCCTCCTCCTATGATGGGCTCAAATTGGACCACTCTATAATGCGTTACCAATTCTATTTACAGCCAACCACATGTGGGCCTGGTTTGATAATTTGGGGAAATTTCAGAATCTAGACCCCACTTAAGACTGACGTGGACCCACAATAGAAAGATCAACGGTTGAAAACTATAAAAGTTCCATCAAATGTAGGTGAAGCTTCATTACCATTTTGAACACATGATTTAAAAAAAAAAAAAAAAAAAAATTAAAATAGTAATAAGTAATAGGGTTCAAAAATTAAATAGCACTTTTTGGGGGAGGGTTTGTGCAAATAGCACCACATTAATAAGTCATGTTTTAATAGCACCAAAATAGGTGATGAGACCAAAATACCCCCATTTACTCTTTTCCTTTGCTTTTTTTTTTCTCGAAAATTCGAGACTTATTGTGACATTTTCGAGACTTATTGATGCGTTTCGAGACTTAATCTCAGTTTATTCGAGATTTATTCTGTTCGACCTCCATCAATGGTGACAGTGCCGACGACGGCGTCGGTTGACTCCGGAGATAGTCGGATCTGGAAGATTGGACAACGTCGAGTTCATTGGTGCCATCGGTTTCTTCAGATTCGTGACGAATAGTCTCAGATCTGATGATGAAGGTTCGAAAACTATTAGGGTTTGGCTTCGTTTCTCTCTCCATACAACTCGAAATTGAAAATGGATACTTCCGTTACAATCGGTGGCGCACGACGGACGTTTTGTCGGTGGTTTTGTCCATCAACTCGCCGGTTGACGGTGACACCTCCATTGAAGCTCCATCAATTGAGGTTTGGGGAAAAAGAAGAAGAAAGAAGATGAAGGACAGAAAAGAGAAAAGAAAAGAAGCTGAGGGGTATTTTTGTCCAAATTCCATTTTTGATGCTATTAAAACATGAGTTATTAAAGTGGTTGTAGTTACACAAATCTATTTTGAAAAAGTGCTATATACCCCTATTTCCTCTAAGTAATAACTACAGAGCTTGAAAAAATATGATAAATTTGGGATGTCAAAGGATGTGAGAGCTTATTTGTAACTAATATATAATCCATTATGCTTTTTTTAGATCCCAATATTGGAATTTAAATTTAGAAAATTCAGTAGAAAGTTCTCTATATATTCATTTTTTTTTTTTTTTTATTTTAAAAAAGAGTAATGCTACTTTACCTAAATCTGGTGTCCAAATAATATGGTAACACTCTAATCCATACATTTAAATTATGAAAATCTAATACAATTTAAATGAATGGATTAGAGTGTTGCCACATCATTTGAACACCAAATTTGGACAACGTAACATTATTATTTAAAAAAAAAAAAAAATCTCGTTTATTGATAAAATTTTACTTCTAAAACGTATTAATATGGAGCAACTCAAACTGTTTGGAAATGATGATATTTGTTTAAGCATTCTAAAATACATTCTCATGTACAAAACCAATGTTCTTGCCATGTAGTCTCAAACACATTTAAATCCAGAAATAAACACAAGTTCAATTACGTGGAAGGATTCAAACTCAAAACCCCATGGTATAACAAGACTCTAATACTATGTTAATAATCGACATACATAAAAACTTAAATTATTATTTAATTTAAAAAAATAAAAACAAACCGACAAACTTGACCACATGTAGTTTTTCCCTTGTAAGACAAGAATGTAGTTATGTTTGTTACTGGTCCTCACTGTTAGGGGGACCTCAATGTCAACTTGGTAGTGAAGTTTTAGGGCATCCATATTCAAAGCAAAATTGCTCTGTGAATCTTTGACTAATGCCAATTGTGTTATTTTTGCCTACCCAAATTCCCAATTGGAAGAGAAGGGAAGCAAATAGACTTTGCTTTCTTCCCCCACAATTAATGCAAGTCCACATCAACCATGATGACAATTTCTAGGGTAATCTAGTGAGGGGCATTGACCATCATGATGTTGTGGTCATGCTCTATGTAGATTCTATAAACTTTGCATGCTATTTACCTAATCATAGTTTTGAAAATTTAAGAAAACTAAACCAACCATTAGTGGTGGATGTGCATGTGTTTTGACAATAATAGGAACTTCATTATATTTATTAGGGTAAAGTTTACACACTTTTTTTTTTTTCTTCTGATGTTTAGTTTTATTGTAGGTGGACTTGAGAAAAAAAAAATTGACATAATCTACTTTCTAGAGAATTTTAAGAGAGACTTTATAAGAGCCTGGTAGGTATATTCAGAAACAAATAATGTTATATTGTCCAAATGATGACTTGTCGTATCATTTCAGTAATAAATATGAGCAAAGTTTTCAACAGTATAATAAAATTATTCTATTCAAAATGTGTTGATTTAAAGTCAATGTGGCCGGTCATAGTCATTTTATATAGGCAAATCCAAAAGGCAACACAGCTCTTCTTTCCAATTATTTATTCAAATTTATTGTATATATATTGTTTTAAATACGTCTTTCAGGATATATCGAGAACAAACAATACTACATAGCAGACCGAATATCTATTTTCATAATTAGAAGAAAATCAACCCCTAACACCAGAAAAAAGGTCTTTTCACACTTAGCAGTTTCATATGAAGATCAATATAGAGTATCATCAATCTGTGATACAACCGTACAACCAACAGAATACTTGTGATTTTTACACTCAGAAAATAAATGAATCCGTAAATTTTAAATTAATTTATTTTCTAAAATTATTAAAACCAACATTAATATGATATGGGCCGGATATACCTCGATTTTAAAGTCTAATCGGACTTGAGGCCGGGTACGGGCTGAAGCTTATTATTATTATTTTTATTATTTTTTGTGAGGTGTGCCCTACCTATTAGCTTTGTAAAAAATGGGCTTGACTTATTTTATAATTTTATATGTGATATTCTTTAAGCCCAGCCACCCGGACACATTGACTTCAATTGTCGAACCCAATCCACCTAACCATAGAGCTTTGGACATGGACCTGACCCTCAATTTGAAGGGCGGGCATGGGCTGATGGCCCATTATTACATGAAGAGCAAATATTTCATAGTACATTGTGTGGTAAATATCCATTACAAGCTCAATGCCTAACATCAGGTTATCAGGTTATGCACTTATGCATGCCTTTAGCCTATTTTTTATTTTATTTTAATTTTTAATTTTTTAAAATTTTTAAAATTTTAATTTTTTTTAGTATTACACTGTTATATAAATTCGACACTATATATTTGGATAGTTTTGTCAAAAGATTCATAAAATTATCCAAATATATATAGTCTTGAATTTCTCAGCTTTTCTCATGAAAGTAGCATCAATTACAGAGGCATGCATTCGCTATTGTTATCAACAAAAGAAAGGTGAGTACTTCACAATAAATTAAAATAAATATCATAATAATAACACTATGATCTGAATAGATCATAACAAAAGTTATATATGTTGTGTTTGATGCAGATGATCATGAGGAAAGGCATGACGATACCGAAACATATCGAAGTCTTTCAAGACTCCTGGAATCACCGTATGGTGATAACATTAAGGTTCTGAGAGCACTGATTTACGATAAGGATGATCAGCTGCCACACGTTTAGGATTCTACACAGACAAGGGTTTGCTAATTTCTCTCTCAAATTCATTAACCCATTTTCGAACAATTTGGTTTTCCACCCTTCAATGCTTGATTCAGCAGTGATCAAACAAGAGTGGCAATTCAACCATCAGCTTATTGGTGTGGTCTTAGACCCGCAAGGGAAAGTCGTGAACATGCACGTAGCGAATACTCTACACATAATTTCGATATGGGGATCTATAGCTTTCCCTTTCACTAGCACCAGAGACGAAACTCTCTGGAAAGAAGAGTGCTGGAGAATTGAATTGCTTATAGATGATTTGTATCCAGTACTTATACGGGATTGGGTAATTAATATTTTCGGGTTTCTTTTGTTACTTGTTTGCCAAGTTACAATACACAGAACTTTGTTTAATGAACAATATATATATGCCCATTTCAGATAAGAGAAGGAAAGAACGTATGCTTGTACGGTGGAGAAGACATACGGTGGATCTGTAAATTCACAATGGCCGCGAAGACAGTGGCACAAGCCGAAGGGATTTTGTTGGAGATGCTTTACGTAGGGAAGAGCAACCTGAAAGAAAATGTTGGCAGAAACATCTGCACCATCACTTTGGATGGACTTAGCCACACAATGCAAGAAATGGAATTCATTTGGCTCTTTTGGGTGCGGCTGGAGAGCATGTGGCACTCCAAGATGAAGTACTGCAAGAGCATTGATAACGAACGGATAGTTCAGGAAATTGATGCAATCCGTAGCTTCAACAGGAGTGATGATCAGGGCTGGGCTATGATTTTTCCTCAATCAAACTTCAATAACTATCTGTAGCAATCTACGATTTCGTACGAGAATTCATGCGCTTGAAATTTTTTGTAAGAGCAACTTGTGGTCACCTTTAATTGGCTTGCAAAATAATATATTTGTTTATTTTAACTGGATTGCAAATGCCTTGTCATTCCATTCCAGGATAGAAAAATGATTTGTTGTTACTCTTAGATAGTCAACGATTCTCATGTCCGGGGTTCTCTACGTTAGAGAAGTGGTTCTCTAATGTAGAGAATCGGGATTCGGGACCCTGCACATAACTTTAGAGAACCAGGATCCATGACTGTTACATACGTGCCTATTTTACGAAAAGCAAGAGATGAAGTGAATTAGTGGATTTCAAATAGTTTCCTATAATTTCTATAATTTTTTTATTAAGTACGTTTAGATTGATAGTGTTTGTATAAATTTTATTAGTTGCAGAAGACAATCAATGGGGGAAGATGATTGTAATTGTAGTTCTTTATTAAATTAATTAAAGAATTCTATCCGGAGAGTGATTCTAGCGAATCAACCAATCATATAAATCTATATTTCTAAAATTTGTTATCCTATCATTTATAATTTTTTACTTCCATTTGTTAAAGTTTTTGACTGTCGTGACCAACCTTTTAAGACCTGTCAAAGGCTAAAACAAAGGGATTTGGATCCTCTACTGATCTGATCTTTTTAAAGCATGTGATTAGTTGTTGATAAAGTGGTTGATGAAACCAATCACATATTAATCTCACATTCATTGCAATGCTTATATGTAATGAGATTATGTAAAGTTAGGGAAAAGATTAGATCAGTAAAGGATCTAAATTCAAAACAAAGACAATCAAGACGGAACTAATTTTAACACAAAATTAGAACGTTCCCGATAGGATAATTTCTAATTAATTCTTTACATTTGGTACTATTCTTGATCTTTCTTTATCTCTCTAGCTTATTCTTTTCTTTTTTGAGAAGTGAGTTTTTGACTGAAGCAAGCAAGGAGGAAAAGAATATACAACTTTTGCTGTGTGGAAACATATATATTAAATTGTTAGATGACATACCATATGTATAATTACACATTTATTGTCTACTTCTAAGGAAATTTGCATCAACTTCAAAGGCATGCCTTCCAAATTGCATCAACAAAAATTAGGTGAACATTAGTTCTTCCTATGTACGAGAAATAGATTCAAGATTTCAAAAAATGAAGCACTATGGAATAAATTTGTTTTTGATGGATGGTATTCTATCTGATTTTAATTTATCTTAGAAGTTAATAACAATGTGCTGTTGTGTTTGATGCAGATGAGGAAAGAGTCATGGAAGCATATCGAAATCTTATCAGACTCATGGAATCACCACATGATGATAACATGAATACTCTGAGGGCATTGATTTATGCTAAGAACAATAAGCGAGTACTCGTCGCGGGTTCTACCAGGAAACGGGTTTGTTAATTTAATTTCTCTCCTTTTCTTTCTCTGAATTGCTATAATAATAATATCAAAATATGATCTGGTTTTTCAATAGGTAAAGCTTGATGTATTGAGGAGGAAGATTGTGCTGCTACTTATTTCAGACCTTGAAGTGTCAGAGGAAGAGCTATTCGGTCTAAAGAAAATTTATCAGGAATCCCATCAGAACCCGATAAGGACGGAGTCTCAGTACGAGGTGGTGTGGATGCTCGTAGTAGATGTCAGGACCACGCCGTGGACAGAAGATAAACAACAGCAGTTTGAGGCTCTCCAGGGGATGATGCCATGGTACTTTGTTTATAAGCCTTCAGTGCTTGCTCCACAAGTCATCAGGTACATCAAAGAAGTGTGGCGTTTCAATAAAAAGGCTGTAGTTGTGGCCTTAGACCAACAAGGGAAATCGGTGAACAACAATGCTCTCCACATGATATTGATTTGGGGAAGTCTTGCTTTCCCTTTCACTCGCGACAGGGAAGAAGCTCTCTGGAGGGAAGAGTCTTGGAGAATCGAGTTGGTTGCTGACACTCTGCATCCAGCTATCCCCACTTGGGTACAGTACTATCCTTTAGAGTGTTTTATATCATTGGGTGTTTTATATCACTTAATATTTTGGGACTAGCCGTTACTATCATGATATCAGAACTTGGTTTGGCCTAGAAGTCCCTGTTCGAATCCTGTACATGCATCTGTTTATATATTTATTCTTTATTTGTATTTGAGTTTTGTATTTACTATTTGGGCCAGTCCGTCCTTACCTGACACATGATACCAGAGTTTGGTTTGGTCCAAGAATCCTGGGTTCGAATCTCCCTCATACATCTGTTTCTGTATTTATTTTGCATTTGTATTTTAGTTTATGTATTTATTCCGTATATGTATTTGGGTTACGTCCATCCTTACCTGACAGATTAAGTTTATGGATTAGTGGTTACTGACAAGTGACAATAGAATGGTCATGAAACGTGTTGTTATGGCTATGTACATGTATTATATTCGGTCCCAAAATTTTGTATCATGACCAAATTATGAAACCTTTTATTTTGTCATGCATTTCAGATAGAAGAAAAAAAGCACATATGTTTGTACGGCGGAGGCGACATAGAATGGATCAGGAAGTTCACATTGACTGCAAAGGCAGTGGCAGAAGATGCAGGCATTCCTTTGGAGATGCTGTACGTAGGGAAAAGCGGTCCACGGAAAATTCTCAGAAACATTGCTTTGGAGAAGCTCGGGAGCTACGCATTGCAAGACTTGAATCACATTAACTTCTTTTGGATGCGGCTGGAAAGCATGTGGCACTCGAAGGTGGGACTCAACAGCACCATAGAAAACGATGAGATAATGCAGCAGGTTTTGACAATACTTAGCTTCGACGGTGGTGAGCAGGGCTGGGCAGAGATCAGTAATGGATCAGAGATAGTGGCCAGGGCAAGGGGTGAAACCATTTTGAGAGTCTTAGGTGATTATGATATGTGGAAGGAGTATGTCAACCAAGAGGGTTTTACAACTGCACTCAATGATCGTCTCAAATATCATCTCTATGAACACCCAAACTTGAACTCAATGATCATCTATCGACCGATCTTTTATCCGACCAACCGTGAGAAGGTAGTATGTGCTGAATGTGGCCTCGAGATGGAGGCACATTAACTGAGACGAACCCAATTTCATCAAATTTGGACGGTCTAGAGGGCCATGAAAGAAAAGTTAAAAAAAAAATGTAAATATCAAAAGATTTGGGTAACAAATAGAAAATTCAATCATGTAACAAAAAGAAAATGAGTCAACTAAAACGAGGCAGGCAGAGGAAAGCAGTGACTAAAACAAGCGCGCAAGAACAAATAAATGTCTTCGATGTTTCATGTTTTATTTTTTATTTTTTATTTTTTATTTTTATGGCATCCATATATCCATCTATCAACTTATCTAGACCAGACATTTTTTTGAAGTTTTTACCATTGATAAGATTCGAACCCCGGACTTGGGAGTTATTTGTCTGAGCCCAAACTCGTCCATCTACCAAGGGCGCTTCAATGTTTCATGTTATTATTTATTGCCTATGTGTTTACATAATTTTGAGGAGACTTATTTGTAAATAAATAAGTATATGTGTAAAGCCTTTAAACTTTAAAAATCGGGCTAACACAAGTGAAATAGGCAATTTTCCAATTATCAGAACAGAGGAAAACAGGGGATTTTGCAAACCAAACTGATCCTGTTTGTAACACTTCTATTTTTATAATTTCCAATTTTATTTGTTTGAATTGAAATATCATATGATTGTTAGAGTGTTTCATATCATTGTTTGAGCCCTTATATATTTTTTGGGTTTCTTTGTAGTTATTGACATGATATAAGAGTTTTCATCTGCTCCCCTTTTTTCCATTTTTTTTTTTTTTTTTTGGTTTCTAAATTTTAGAAAAATATGTGAGGTGATTGATGATGAATTCCAGAAGAAAAAAAAAATGTAGATTATTTTTTTTACTATTTTATTAAATAAATAAAATAATTAAAAATAATCAAACAAATAATAAAATATAAAATAGGGGTATTTTAGACTTTTTATATAGACAAGAGAGTCGACGGTTAATTTTAACCATTGACCACTAACGGCATGGGTGTTCGTACAATTATGAGCAGTATAGTTACACATGCGTACAATTAGCCCTAATGTCCACAATTTTCCCTCCATTATATGAAAACTAGTTTGAATTTCAAGTTATTCTTTGAATAAGTGTTCTCAATCAAACTTATGTTTTGCCTTGCAATTTAGTTTTGGTGTTATTTATGCTTTACTTCTTCAATTGTTTGAACTTTGATTCAGATTCTAGCTTTGAGTAGATGATCTGCAATCAAATTCTTTCTTCTTAGATGTATTTTATGTACATGGCAACAAGTTATTGGAAATATTAAAAGGAATTAAAAAAAAGGGTTATTGGCACATTTTCCCCTAGATTATACTCGAGTTTGCATTTTCCCCCATAAACTTTTTTTTTAGGTGTTAAACCCCCTGAACTCTCATTTTCTTTGCCCTCTGTTCAAAACCCTAACACCATCTATTTTTTTGTCATGACAAATTGCACTAAGTTCCCCTGATTATATGTATAATTGCATTAAACCGAAAACAATATAATAATATAACTCAAATACCCGTCCAATGAAATTTTAAAAATAAAAATTTAAAATTGAAATAATGGTTAAATAATAATAACATTCTGAATTTTTTGATAAATAAAATTAAATAAATAGAGAAATGAAAAAATTAAATTGATTTAACAATTATTTAAATTATCTTTTTTATTTAAATATCCCTAAATATCACTTTTTCATTTACAATAACAAGGGTATTAATAATGTAAAAAAAAAATAAAAAAAATAAAAAAATAATAATATAATGATAATGATAATAAAAATCATAATATAATAATAATAATAATAGTAACATAAAAAATAATAATAATTTTTTTATAAAAAAACATAGGTAGATATTTAGATTGATCTCCACCATCTATCTTAAATATTCATGGTGGTGATCAAATTACAAAATAATAATAATAATAATAATAATAATAATAATAATAATAATAATAATAATAATAATAATAAGAAATAGTAATTACAAGAAAATTGAAAAAACAAATGTTTTAATTTAATATTATTTTTTATTACTATTATTATTATTTATATTATTACTATTATTATCATCATCATCATTATTATCATTATTATTATTATTTATTATTATTATTATCATTATTATCATTATTATTATTATTATCATTATTATCATTTTTTGTTATTATTATATTATTATCATTATTGTCATTATTATTATTTATTACTATTTTATTTATTTATTTATTTATTTATTATTATTATTATTTAATATTTTTATTTTTTCCTGACATTATTAATACCCTTGTTATTATCATTATCATTATCATTATCATTATCATTATCATTATCATTTTCTTTTATTATTTAATTTTTTTTTGACATTATTAATACCCTTCTTATTGTAAATGAGCAAGTGATATTTAGGGATATTTGAGTAATAATAATAATGGTTATTATTATTTAACCATTATTTCAATTTTAAATTTTAAATTTTTATTTTTATAATTTGATTTTTAAAATTTGGTCAGAGTGGAATTTGGGTTATATTATTATATTATTTTCAGTTTGATATAATTATGCATATAATCCAGGGGCCTTAGTGCAATTTGCAATAACGGATAAATGGATGACGTTAGGGTTTTGAATAAAGGGCAAAGAAAAGGAGAGTTCAGAGGGTTTAACGCTTAAAAAAAAAAAAGTATAGGGGGAAAATGCAAACTCGCGTATAATATAGGCGACAAATGTGCCAATAACCCTAAAAAAAAAAAAAAAAAAAAAAAAAACAAATGCAGAAAAGAAAGGAAAGAATATGTGATTTGCTTGCAGAGCACTATATACTGTAATTGGCATCAAAGCAAGTGAAGGATTCCTTGGTTTATTTCATGCACTATAAATACTGAATGGAAGATAATATTATGATCACACCATAACTACACCAAATATCTCATTTTCTCATATTTTCTTTGATCAAATACCTTCTTCGATTATGTCTGAAGTGATCGTTTCAACAATCTCGGAGCAACTGGCTTCAATCCTACATCAACAGGTAGGAGATGAAGTCAGGCTTGTTGTGGGAGTTGATGAAGAAGTCCGGAAGCTCACCAGTAATTTCCAGGCCATTCAATCCGTGCTTGATGATGCCGAGAGCAAACAAGTGAAGGACGGTGCTGTGCGAGATTGGCTAGATAAGCTCAAAGACGCGAGTTACGACATAGATGATGTGCTGGATGAGTGGAACACAGCGATTCAAAAGTTTCATATCACCGAAGCTGAAAACTCTCGCAAGCCTACAAGAAATGTAAGTTCCTTTACTCTTTGCCTTCATTGTAGGCGATTTGTTATACGTCGTGATATTGCTCTTAAGATAAAAAGTTTGAATAAAACATTGGATGATATTGTTGTAGCAAAAGATAGGTTCAACTTTAGCTCTAAAAAGGGTATAGGAGAACTAGAACGACAAGTCACTACATCTTCTGTAAATATAGCAGAGATTCATGGTAGAAATCATGAAAAGAATGAAATAATAAATTTGTTGTTGAGTGAGAATAGTAATGGACCTGCATCCCTCCCTATCATTTCCATTGTAGGGATGGGAGGGATCGGAAAAACTACTCTTGCTCGATTAGTTTTTAACGATGTCCAAGTGAATGCCCATTTTGACAAGAAAATATGGGTATGCGTGTCTAATCCTTTTGAAGAGATTAGGATTGCGAAAGCAATTTTGGAATCTCTCAAAGGAATTGCGTCAAATCTGAGTGAATATGAAAAAGTGTTGGAAGAGGTCCGTCATTCCATTAAGGGGAAGAAATTTCTTCTTGTCCTTGATGACGTATGGACAGAAGATTATAGGCAGTGGGAACAACTGAAAAACTCTCTTCAGTGTGGCTCTCAAGAAAGTAGAATCTTGGTGACCACACGTAATGGGAATGTTGCGGGGGTGTTGAGAACCACTCACATGCACCAACTAGGGACATTGTCTTATGAAAATTGTTGGTCATTGTTTAATCATGTTGCGTTATTTGGAAGGAGTGGTGACGAACGTGAAAAACTAAAAGATGTTGGTAGAAAAATTGTAGGCAAGTGCAAGGGCTTGCCTCTTGCCGTCAAGACTCTAGGGAGTCTTTTGCATTTTAAAAGAACATTCGAAGAGTGGCAAAGTGTCCTAGATAGTGAGATGTGGGAAATAGAAGGAGTAGAAAAAGGGCTTTTCCCACCTCTATTATTAAGTTATTATGATTTGCCCTCTACTTTGAAAAAATGCTTCTCATATTGCGCCATCTTTCCCAAGGACTATGTTATAGACAAAGATAAATTGATCCAGTTATGGATGGCTCAAGATTATCTCAAGTCTAAACAAAGGGAAGATGTGGAGTTAGTTGGTGAAAAATGCTTTGAAAGCTTAGCGATGCGCTCTTTCTTTCAAGATTTTGAAAGAAGTGGATATGATGGAAGCATAATAAGGTGCAAAATGCATGATATAGTGCATGATTTTGCACAATTTCTATCTAAAAATGAATGTTTTAATGCAGAAGTTGACAATGAAGAGTCTCGATTGGAGTACTCTTCAAAGGTTAGACATTCAATGATACAATTTAAGAGTTGTGTCTCATTTCCTAGAGCTTTTGGTGATAAATTGCGCAGCTTGCTAATTGATATTAGGCCTTATAATAAGATTGATGGTATTCATGTGTCCAAATTATTTGATGAGTTAACATGTCTAAGGGCATTAGATGTGAGTAAGTTTTCACTGAGAGGATTTCCGAGAGGCATAGAGAAATTGATACATTTGAGGTACCTCAATCTGTCTAGAACAAGTCTAAAGGAGTTACCCGAGGCATTGTGTGATCTATACAATTTACAAACGTTAGATCTTACTAGTTGTGAGGAACTTCGAATACTACCCCAAGGAATAGCAAAGTTATTAAAGTTGAGGCATTTAATAAACAATTATACGTATTTGATGCTTCTGCCAAAAGGCATTGAGAGATTAACTTGTTTACGGACATTAAACAAAGTGGTGTTAGGCGGGGATGACGGAGCCTGTACCTTTGAATGTCTAAGAAACTTGAACCACCTTCGAGGGTCTCTCGACATAGATTGCTTGGGGAATACAGCTGATGTGGGAAAAGTTTACAAAGCTGAACTTCACAATAAGAAGAACCTTATTGGTTTGAATTTAGTGTTCTATGAAAACCACAATGAAGAAGCTCTTGATTCCTTCCAACCACCTCCAAATCTAGAGAAATTCAGGATAGAAAACTACGTCGGCATGAGCATTCCGCCCAATTGGATTGCGATGGTGTCATTAACTAAGCTAAGGGAACTAAGGCTCAACTGTTGGATGAATTGCGAGCATTTGCCTCCTCTCGGAAAACTGTTATTTCTTGAAACTCTTATCATTGAGAGTTTGAGGAGTGTGAAAATTGTGAGTAATGAATTTTTGGGAATAGAGAGCGAGGACGCAACATCATCTTCATCATCATCAATCGTTGTCTTCCCCAAATTGCAAACACTCGAATTTCAGTTCATGGATAATTGGGAAGAGTGGAGTTATTCGACTCCAACGAGGGGATCAGAACATGTTGATATTATAATCATGCCATGTCTTCGTTCACTAAAAATCTGGTTTTGCCGCAATTTAAGGATACTACCAAGCTACATTGAACATGCGAAAATGTTGGAGACATTTGACTTTGGCGGATGCCCATTTATAGAAAAAATGTTAATACTTACGTATTAACAACCAAGAACTGGCTCAACAATATTCTCAAAATCAACCTGGTGATTACAAGAGCTCTTCTTTCCACAGGTAATTTTCTACAGTCTTGAGTGATAATTCTCACAAACCTTTTTTTTTTTTTTTTTTTTTTAATTTTTTTTTAATTTTTTTTTTTTTTTTACAATAAAGTTTTACTCAGTATTTTCTTGTCTTATGTTGACATTTGTTTGAAATAATGTTATTTGGTACAGAGTTGAACTGGCTTCATTTACAACAGCTGGTGAAGATCAGGAGAGAATTTGAGTTCTGGTTTCATTTTCTGTTTTCAAAATGCAGGTTAGAAATTTTATCTCTCAATTATTTTTTTATGTTGCATTTTTTTGAAACAAGAACACTTGTCTGATCTTTGTTTTTCAAATTGATTTTTAATGTATAATAAGCTATTAGCGGCATCTCAAGGGATTTCAGTATTTTTGCCTTATGTTTTATTTGTGAATAAAAGCTATTTTTTAGTTTTTTTTTTTTTTTTTTTTTCTTAAAGTATTACATGAACTATTACAACATGACACAATACATGTGTGGTCCGGATATCTACTCCCATAACCTAAAAAGAAAACTCTCCACACATGCTTGTGAAATGCACTTTGTTGGATTTAAACCGCTCACCACTTATGTGGAAGGGAAATGTACTACCGGTTCTATAAAGAGGTGATGTGCTATGCTTTATTAGTTTTTCTCAAATCAAGTTTGTCTATTTTTTGGAATTCCCACAAAATTAAATATATTTAGATATTAGTGCATATACAAATAATTTATGGCTTTTTTTTAATGAGTAAATATATATACAACTGGTGTCACGGCCTGTATTGTAAAAAAGAAAAAAAAAACATGCAGACCCTATGTATTTATTACACGGGTCCCACATATTTTTTCAATTTTTACACTACGGGACCGCGGCACCGCGACCCCGATTGTATGTAGCAAAACCTTTTTTTTTATATATACAACTTCGCGACAATTCAAACTGAAATATTATGGAGATAAATAATTTATGGTTTGTGAATTGTGATAATAAAAACAATCTAAGGCACATGATTTCATTATATTTATAAAACAATTGGTAATTTATTGCTTAACATGCCTCGGCGAGTCCGTGGTAAAAAAATAAAATTGATAATTTGAAAAAGGAAATTATAAAAAATATTTTGGTAACACGTTATCGAAGAAAACCGAAAATATTCGGTTCCGATTCGGTTTTGAATTTCGAAACCCGAATCAGAACCAAGACCCGGATTATATATATCTTTTATCCAACACAAATCCTAAACCGCCTGCCGCCGGCCGCCGCTCTATCTCTCTCTCTCTTCCTTTCAGTCAGATCCCTTCGTCTGTTCCTCCATCATCGCAGGCGTCACTCGGTTCCTCACTTCCTCTCGCCGTCCAGTCCGCCGCCGTCGCTCTATCTTTCCGCCTCCGGTAAGTTTGCTTCATTTATTGAACTGGGTTTTTAGGTTCGCTTCATTTATTGACTTCTTTTCTGAATTGTGTTGTGTTGTGTTCAAATTTGCATCTTTTTTGAGGATTCCATTTAGTTTAATTTGCAATTAAATTAAAAGGTAATACGATTTAACCCTCTATTGAATAGAATGCTTTGATTATTCAATCATTGGAATCTATGTCGTGTTCGTGGTGATATTGTTACTTGTAGATGCATACATTTTCCACCAAAACATCAATTGAGAAGACTGGGTTAATGTCTTAGGTGCATTGTGGGATCATTGCGCTTTTGCACGCGTTTTTGCTTGCAAATTGCTGGTAAGAGCATATTAGTGTAAAAGTATGGTCATGTGTGATATTGCAAAGTAAAGTTACTTGGCAACAATGTTGTTTTACGTACATAAATTGATGAGTTTGTGAATTTCTTTTAGCTGAAAAACAGTTTCTATATGATCGTTTCAGCTTTCGTTTGTTTGTATTTGTTGGTACAAAGCTGCCTCAATCGAATCTTTCACTAAAGGAGTGTTCCATGGCGTATTCTCAAAGACGTGATTTCTTATTCTGCAACTACTGTGGGACAATGCTAAATATGGAATCAAAGTTCGTCATGTGTCCTTTGTGCAAGTTTAAGAGAAATGCCAAAGGTATAGCTGTTGAGCCTTTCGTTGTTGCTATTTGTCATTTTATGTTCCTAAACAATGTAAATCACCTAGAGCAGATTTCATTTCAGTTAGAATTTAAAATTAGATGGAGCTCTGTTGTCGGTTTTATGGAAGCTTAGAATTCTAAAATCTGGAGATTTTTATGAACACTTTGATTTATTAGGCATATTCAGTTAATTAACATGCTATATATGTCCACTCTTTGCTGTCAATCTCAATAAATACCGGTTCTTGTCTTCTAGATAACACTAAAAGATTTCTTTTATCTTCTTTACTTTCTTCTTATTATTGGAATTTGGAAGTTATACTAATGCAAAGTTTATCGTCCATGTAATTATCTAATTCTTTTATTGAGCAATATTTAAAATCATTTAATCTGTTCTTGAGTGCTCTCTATGTTGGGTGTGTATTTTCATTTGCTCCATAAATTAGTGTTCATTTTCTTTTTCTTTTTAAACGATTTATGTGCATTGCTAAACCACATACTACTCTATGCAGAGGTTGCTGGCAAAGAAATAAGTTACACGGTAACTGCTGAGGTATGCCTTTAACTGATTCTAATACTTATCTACTATTGACGGATTATTGTTATTTCCGATGGGGATGCTTAGTGTATGGTAGGAAGTCTGCAGGACATATACATGATGTATGTCAATTTGCATAAGTTTTACTTAAATTTTCATCGTTATTTTGGGTGAGAGAGAGAGAGAGAGAGAGCTCTACAAGATTTTTTACAGCATTGGTATACGGAGTCATTCATATGGTTGATCTTTCTATAGTGAATGTTTATGAGTGATTAAAAGAGAATTTGTTTAAACATTCAGGATTGCAAATGAATAGAACGTTGAGGGAATTAAAATGCGGAGAAAATAGTATTGGTTTTTTCAAATGGAACAGGACTACAATTTCTACCTAGAGTTTTAAAGGATGCGCCGAGTAATTTTCTTCTAATTCATACCGCTAGCAGCAAAAAGTTATTTCTATTGACCGAAAGAAAAACTTGATAACTATTTGATGTGATGAGTTGAAATGTATATTATATTATAAAGCATTGTTAATTTCTATGTTGTGAACTTACTATGAATAATAAATATGTGAATTTACTATGAGTTGGTTTGTTGCACGATTAGAAAGTTTACGTCTCTGGAGTCTGGATTTGATAATCTATCTCATTTAAGATTGTGAAGTCATTTTCCAATATTGTGCACTGCCCTGGAGTTGCAGGATATTAGAAGAGAGTTGGGGTTATCTCTATTTGATGCTGGGGAAGACAACAACAAAGTGCAATGGTCCAAGGTAATTATTTACAGGTGGTATTGATATATCTGAGTCTGCTGTTTTTTGTTCTAGTATTAACGACGCTTTAACAGGTAAAAAAGGCTTGCGAGAAATGCCAGAATCCAGAGATGCACTATACAACTAGACAAGTAATTCCATCAATCTCTCTCTCTCTCTCTCTCCAAAAGCATATATTTTGAATCCGTAATATTTTAACAAGGTCTTATGAATGGTCCTTTTTAATCTATAACTCTTTATATATGTGCAGACCAGATCAGCCGATGAAGGGCAAACTACTCATTATCTTTGCCCCCGTTGTGGTTACCAATGTCAAGAGAGTTGAGCCTAAGCCTTATATGTAACGGTGGGAGGAGCAGCTTCTCGATGCGGAAAAAAAGTTCTTACTTCTTACAACATTATTCTTCAGAAGCAATTGTGTATGTATTTGCAATGGTTTGTTAGATCAAGGCAAACCGAAAAGGATACCCGTATTTTTGATTGTAAGCACTAAGCAGCATTTAGTTAGCTGTAGCTACTGTTGACAATTCACAGAAATTTTGTGCGGATAAAAAATTATGATATTCAATACCGTTTTTGATAATTTCTGGTAATTCGAATTATGCAAAAGAAATGGATAAATTATATTATTGTAAAAGATAGTATTAAGAAAAGGTACAAAGAGCATCCTCCGGTGGTAGAGATCTTGATTCAGGAGAACATGGCATGCATCCTAACCACTAATGTCATGCCGCATGGCATTGAAACCAATGAGATTAATTTTCCATGCCATGTGGTACCATATCGGTGGTCGGATGCACTATGCATTGCATGCACAGAAGATTCTTTTTTCAGGAGATTACATGCTTACATGTATCTATATATTTTTGGGAAATTGCTTTTCTTCAAAGTCTCCCTAAAATTTCCAAAATGGCCAAAATCCCCATACAATTCACTTTTTTCTCCAAAATCCCCCTTGCCTTCAAAAAAGTTATAATTTGCTATAATTTTGGCCACTTTTGAAATACTCTGCTTTAAAGATTCAATTTTGGCTGTGACCCTGTGGGTATTAGCTTTGCTTTTTCTTACATTTTGCATGAATATTCAAGTGCTGTTAAAATTTTGTCCATAAGGACCATAACATTTGACTGACCGAGGAAGGAAAAAAATGAGAGGGCCAGAGATTAAAAAGAAAGCGCAGAGGAATTGAGTTTGCACAATTGCTAGATTTCCTACAACACCAAATCTTCAAACATAACTACTCAAATCCAGAGATTTTTTCTAATTCCAAATAAAGGTAATGACTAGTCCAACAACCGTGATTACAAGCTTTGAGATACAGAAAGACAGCAAACGACACTGGACCCGAGTGTTCAGTTGTGGTTGCCACAGATAGGGAATCATCATTACATGGGTAAAAAAAAGGTGGGGATTTCCATCGAACGAGGAGGATGCGTTGAAAGCAAGAAACTGGACTTCAACCGGAACTGTGCTAACGAAATTGTTGTAAGAGATACCGAGAGTTACAAGGCTCTTCAGATAACCAATTTAACATTGAAGCCATTTGCTCTTGCTCTCATTGTCATGAGTATCCACTTTTAAAGATCTTCTAGCATGCTTTTAACATTATGTTTCCACTTGCATAGAGGCTACAACTAGCTAGAACTGTCTGGTGTAAAATTTAGCACACCTGAGATTGAGAAATGAAGATTAATTAATTTACAAAAATGTAAAAGCTTAGAGATAATCGATTTATATAAGATATCAAGAACCTCCTAATTGCTTCTCTTACCATTTTTTTTTTCTGGAAAAGAAGTCTCTTGCCCGCTAGCCTAATTTGTCTAATTGTGGTTGTTGCATGTTTATCTTCACATCCTGCAGATGCAAAATACTTTGTTGAGAAAATAAATTTATTTTAATTTTGTGACAACATAAATATAAATATATAACATTTTGACTGCCTAATTACCTTGTCATAACTGAAGTATAATATTGCAATTCATGTGTGAGAACCTGATGAAGTCTTTGTAGCATTGTAGGATTAAAATCTGAGGCTACAGATCAGGTGAAAAATCTATCAAAAACAGTCCATAAGAGCTTTAATGTTTTATAGTTTTATTAAAATGAAAGTACCTGCTTCCATTAGATTTGAGTAGTGAGAATGGAGGAACTACAATATCCCTTAGTTGCACCAGAATAGATATTCATCCTACATAAAACTTGAGCCATAAAGAATATAAAGCCAGATCAAATCTTTTAACGGTTTTAATTTCCAAGCAAGCAAGCAATTTGAGGGAAGCTTACCAAGCAATTTGACGCACCCTTTCCAAGTTTGTGTGAAAGACATCTTGCTCTGTTAGACCGTTACAGAATAAATTCTTTGCAAAATTTGGCAAATACATAGTAATCATTTGAGCTATGAGTATTTACATGGTCCTGGAAAACACCACCCTGATTCAGCTAATCATTTGAGCAGCTCTCACCTTGTTCTTTCAACTAATTACCTGTGATGGGTGGAACTTTCAGTTGACACATCATGAATGGACAACAAACTGGTGAAGAGGAGCTCTCTAAATCATCCCAAAAACTGGGATTTTGATAAATTCCGACTCATGAACAACAGAGTTTTTGACCCGGTTCCCTGCTGTCTTCACTTGTAGAATTCAAAATTCCTTCCAAGTTTTTGATCGCACAAGGTAGTCTTGCAATGTCTTTAAAAGGAACAAAGACATGCCATGATTGTGTTTTCTTGATCCTCTTCCCCAGCTAGTCACATTTGCTATTCTTCACTAAATCCACTGCACCAAGAAATTTATGTGCCTCGATCTAATCAAATTAATATGTACATTAAATGAAGAAAAACTAATTATACCAATTTGTTAAAAAGTTTTCTGCTTTAAATGATTTATAAGTAACATTTAAAGCAGAATAGCAAATATAATGGTTGAAACAATTGAGAAAACTTGATGTATGTAGTAGTGACTTATGTCTAACATTTCACCAAACATAATTTTGAATAAGGCGTTCTGAAATAATATTAATAAACCGAATCTCTGGATTCATATTACAATAGCAATTAGCAAGTACAACTGAAATATCAAATCTAAAAAAGGAGATGAAAATTTTACCCTGATCTTGGAGAAGGAAGATGAAACCACAACTAAGAGTCTAAGACATGCAAGTAACAACTAGAAAATGATTATATGTGAACTTTTCTCATCTTCTCCAGCTTGTCACTGTTTTTGAATCTTGCAAAGCAATAAGGCACTGCAACAAGAAATTTAAGTGCCTCTAAATCAAACATATACCCTATAACATTATTGACTTCTTGAGTAATATTTTATAGTAAAATGATTTGTATTATAATGCAAAAATTAAACAAGAATAGTCAAACAAACAGATATGTAAATTTTTTTATCTTACCTGGTCCTGAGCCACCTTGGAGCTGCCTGCCATGCATCTTGCACCTCTTCATCACCCTGCTTATTAATGGATTAATAACAGTGATTATGTCAATCAAAAGTAAAATACTGAAAATTAATCCTTGAAATCACGCATTACCTGTGAATGGGTGGAAGTTTCAGTTGCTTGAGAACTCATCCTTTACATCATCGTGAATCAGCAAGAGGAGCTCTCCAAATCGTCACAGAATCTGGAATACAATGTTATTTTAAAATTAATGTATAACTGAAAATTTGATAAACAAGTAATTACAAATCGACAAAGAAGGATACCTATGAATCGCTGACGTTAGCAATTTCAGTTTGAGTTTTTGATAACTGATTCTCCACAGTCCACATCGTCATGTAAGGAGATAACTAATGGAGAAGAGCTCTCCAAATCATCACAAGAACTGGGATTTTCTTAATTACCTGTAAATGAGTTGAAGTTTAAATTGTATGAGAACTCAACCTTGACATCCTCATGAATGTCATTTTCAGTTGCATGAGAACTTATCCTTGACACCTCATGAATCAACAAAAAACTGATGAAGAGGAGCTCTCTGAATCATCCCAAAAGCCGAGATTTTGATAAGTTCTGACTCAGGAATGCCAGAGTTTTTGACCCGGTAATTCTCTGCTGTCTTCACTGGGTAATGTCTTTGATTTAGGACAGCCCTCTGATTTCAAATGAACAAAGATATGGCATGATTAAATAAGACTTAGTGAAGAAAAACTAATTATATACCAATTCGTTAAACCATCAATATCCAATTATATATACAATTCTTTTCACCATACGAAACTAGAAAACTAGAAAAGTATATAAAAAATAAAAAAAATCTTGTTTCATTTGAAGTGAAAAATAATAGTAGTCATCCTTGAAATGATGAAGAAGGAAGTAATTACCTGTGAATGGATGGAAGAAATAAGACTAGTCTGAGAAGTCATTGGCAACAACCGATGAAGGGGAATTCTCCAAATTGTCACGAAAACTGGAATATATTATTAAAAAAAAAAAACACATACAATGTTAATTTAAAATGTATAACTGAAAACAAGTAATTACAAATTATAAACATATATACCTATGAATCGCTGTCATCATCACGAGTGGGATTTTCATAAATTCTGATCTTAGGAATGCCACAGTCCTTGACCCAGTTCTCTGCTTTCTCCACCTTGTAACGTCTTTCTAAAATAGGACAGAAATCAATATCCAATTCCTCCAAAGTAGTCGATTGCAAAAGGTAGCCTGGCAATGTCTTTAATTTAGGACACCAACTAATTCTTAAAGAACGAAGACATGGCATAATTTTGATTTGTTCTTCCCCTCTTCCAGAAGCCCCACAATCCCACTCTTCCCAATCTTCCATCCTCCAAAATTGAAGAGATTGCAATTTGGGAAAGGCAATAACTAATGATGACAATGAGAATGACGAAATATTATCACTTTCCATTCCCACAAATTCATCACCCACACTTTTCACACTCTTCATTACAACAATTTCGAGAGATTCAAGACATGGCAGTTTCGCCAGAGACAAACGCTCAAAACCAGACCAACGATTGAGATATAACTTCCTTAGTTTTGTTAAGGACATCATCCAATTGAGGGATAAACGACTGGCACCACTGTAGCCTATTAGACCTAATTCCTCTAAATTTGGAGGAGGTTGGAAGTCTTCAAGAGCTTCTTCATTAGTATTACTGACGCCTTCTTCTGATGACAATTCTATCCACAAACGAAGGAGTTTTGTCTTTTTCTTAAATTCTGCTTTATTAATCTCACCCACATCCACCCCTCCTCTGCATATCATCTTATGTTTCTCTCCAAGGTGATTCAAGTTTCTTAGACATTCAAACTTACATGCTTTCTTATCTCCACTCACAACTATTTGGCCTAATGTCCTCAAACAAGTTAATCTCTCAATTCCTTTCGGCATATACTCAAGATTAGAATACCCGGGCACCGTTTGGTGCGCGGGATTGGATTGAACTATTTCATGGGATTGGATTGGATTGAGATGGGACTGGGATTAGATGGGATTGGACTAGACTGGATTGGACTAAATGAATACTATACTGTGTTTGGGTAAACATGGGACTGAACTGAATTAATACTATGCGTTGTTTGGTGAAACGTGGGATTGGACTAAATATATTAATATTTTTAATTTGATAATATTTTAAAATTGAATAATAAATTATCAAGAAAAAATAATTTTAATTTGGGAAATAATCAAGAATTTTTTTTTTTTTTTATAACATTTTAATTTGTGGGCAGATCTGGATAGATCTGGGTTTAGAACTCAAATATTTATCATCAACTTTAATTTTTCTTAAAAAAGAAGTGGGTAAATTGAGAGTCTCTCCCGACCGTCTCTCAACCCTCAAACCCCAAACGAGGATTTTGACATATATAAATAATTATAAGATTTTTGTTATGGGAAGTGAATTACACATTATTATTGTTCAATTGTTCCAAGGATGATGACGATGACGACTTACATAAAGAATGGAATCATTTTGTTATAGTGAATTTGGTAACTGAGTAGAAGAATATATAATATAGAATATCACCGCCTCTGTGTCTGTTGCTTCTTTTTGAAATTTTATAACCCTTGTTTTGTTTGAATTATTTGATCTTATTAGGCTACAAATTCATGGTTGATAGTTGACAAATGGGTAGAGACGGAGTTGTGGTTCCAGTGGTGGATCATGATCAGTCTTGTTTAAAGAAAAAGACTGCAATTTCTAGGAGCTGGATTCTACTGGACCAGTAGATTCGCTAACTTGATGGGGAGCAGTAGATTTACAAAAATTTTTAAAAAAAAATCTGGAAAGATAGAAGGATGATGAAAGAGAGAGAAGAGAAGATTTCGATGGATTATGAAATGGTGGACAGCAGATCTACAAAAAAATTTATAAAAAAAAAATATGGAGAAGATTGAAGGATGATGAAAGATAGAGAAGATAAGATTTTTGGTTGAAGAGAGAGGAGAAGATTTTAATTCGATGGTGAAAGATAATGAAATGAAAAGATAGAAAAACTAAAATAAAAAATAAATGGCTTTAGTCCCAGGACTAATAAACCCACCAGTATAGGTGGGTTTATTTAGTCCCATGTTGATGGGATTATTTGTTACTGTTGGGATATGAAGTCCCAGTCCAATATAGTTGCCAAACATGGGTTTGGGATTAATATAATCCAATCCAATCCTAGTCCAAGGCAACAAACAGGGCCATAGTTTATTAAATGCCTCAAGTTGACTAATTTCCTTATCTCTTCGGGTAGCTTAGTGAGATTATTACAATGATAGATATTTAAAGTTTGTAAATTATATAATTCACAAACCACTTCCGGTAATTCCTTGATATCATTATTTCGAGATATGTCGAGATATCTTAAATGTATCAATTTATTTATACCAATTGGAACATCTTTGATTGAGTTGTTACCAAAATGTAATGCCCTAAGACGTGTGAGATGATCAAATAATTTGGATGTATCAATGTACATATGTTTATGATCCGAATGGTTACAATCAAATACTAAGCTACGCAATCTATTCTCATAAAAATTAGAGATAGAAAATGAGGCCTTTCCTTCTAGCACTATCATTGAATGACAAACTTTTTCATAATCAGAATTTAACCGGAACTCTCCATCAACCTCAACATTAAAACATTCCTTCTTTATAAGATATTGAGCCAAGTCATGCACCATATCATGCATCTTGCATCCTATTATGCTACCGTCATCTTGATTTCTTTCAAAATCTTGAAAGAAATAGCGCATTGCTAACTTTTCAAAATACTCTTCCCCAACTAACTCCATTTCTTTATTTTGTACTTTTAGCCTAAGATAATCTTGAGCCATCCATAACTGGATCAATTGTTTTTTGCTTATATTATAATCCTTGGGGAAGATGGCACAATATAAGAAACATCTTTTTAGTTTAGAGGGCAAATAAAAATAGCTTAGTAATAACGGTGCCAAAATCTTGTTTTCTGCCTCTTCTAATTCCCACATCTCACTATCTAACTGATCTAAGACACTTTGCCACTCAATTGTTTTTTTAAAACATAGGAGACCCGCTAAAGTCTTGACAGCGAGAGGCAAGCCCTTACACTTCTCAACAATTCTCCTACCAACATCTTCTAACTTTTGACACTCTTCGCTGCTCCTTCCACGAAATGAAATTTGACTAAACAAGGACCAACATTTGTCATCAGACAACATCTTAACTTCAATAAAGTTGGTGCTTCCCATCACCTCAGCCACCTTCATGTTACGTGTGGTCACCAAAACTCTACTTTCTTTGGAACCATACTTAAGACAGTTTTTTAATTGTTCCCATTTACTAGAATCTTCCGTCCACACGTCATCGAGGACAAGAAGAAATTTCTTGTCCTTAATAGATTCATGTATATTTTTTAACACTGTCTGAAATTCATTTAAATTTGGAGCATCATTTCTAATAGATTCAAGAATTGCTTTACCAATCCTAATCTTGTCGAAAGGATCAGAGACACACACCCATATTTTCATGTCGAAATGGACAGTCACCTCATGATCGTTAAAAACCTGTTGAGCAAGAGTAGTCTTTCCAATTCCTCCCAACCCTACAATGGAAATGATAGGAAGGGATGTTGGTCCATTACTACTCTCACTCAACAAGAAGTTTTTTATTACCTCTTTGTCATCATCTCTACTTTGAATATCCGATTCATCTACAAAGGAGGTAGTTATTTCCCATTCTACTTCTCTTGTGCTATTGATTGAGCTTAAGTGAAAGCTATTTTTTTCCATAGCAATAACATCTAGTGCTCGATTTAAATCTTTTATCTTCTTAGCGATGTCATGACGTATAAAAACTCGCCTACTGCAAAGGCGAAAGCAAGACATGAGGGAACATACCTTTGTCACAAACATGGAAGCGTTGGAAGCATTTTCAGCTTCCATGATTCGTAGTTTCTGAATAGCAGTGTTCCACTCGTCCAACAAGTCCTCTATGTCGTAGGACACGTCTTTGAGCTTGTCTAACCAATCTCCCACGGCTTTCTCCTTGACTTGTTTGCACTCTGCATCTTCAAGCACAGATTCAATGGCCTGGAAATTGCTGGTGAGCTTTTTCACTTCCTCATCGACGCCGAGAAATAGTCTTACTTCTCCACCGACCTGTTCACGAAGTAGTAAAGCCAATTGCTCCAGGATTGTTGAAACAACAGCTTCAGCCATAATCAGACAAGGTATTTTTGATTGCAGAAAGAAAGATGAGGAACTGAAATATGATGTGATAATGCTACCTTCTGGATCTCCGATATTTAATTGTGAGTGGGATCAATTATAATAAATTTTTATTTATTGACTATATATTTTAAGACTTTTTAATTGCAATTAGGTGCCCTGACATTTGACAATAACACACGAATAATCAATTTTTGCCAAAAATATAGAGAAGTACATTTGACCGCGATGACTGCCGTTAGAACTAACGGTGCTCTTAACGCCTAAAGGGTAAGAATGTCTTTTTGACAAAAAAATAAAGTTTATTTTTTAAAAAATAATAAAAGTTTTTAAAATATATAAAAATCAAATGAGTAATACTAGGCATTGTATTATTAAAATCTCCCCTCCATTGTCAGATCTCCATTGCTCAACAATGGAGGAGAATCGAGATACTCCTGTGCCCATCTCTCTCCGTCCATTGCTTCATCCGCAGCCGCATCACCCGACCGTCTTTCTCCCTCCTTTATTCTTCCTTTGTCGCATCACCCAGATAACTCTTCCTCCTCCTCAATCCGCCGCCTCCAATCTCACCCACTGCTGTCAATCTCCACCATTGGAGTTGGGCCTTGAGTGAGAATCTGGTTGTGGAAAGAGTGATTTGGCTTTTAGGGAGATTTTGATTTTCAAACAGTGTGATATTTAGTTGCTTTTTAATTTTTAATTTTTTTGGATTTTGTGTTGAGCTTTACGGTGAATAAAAAATTAGACGAGTGGCCAATTTTCATTAAAAAAATAAATTACAAGTTTTTCCTCTTTCCTCCCTCCCACTAACTTCTTTTTATATATTTTTTTAGGGGGGAATTGCACAAACATCCCCTGAGGTTTGGAAAAATGACACAAATATGGCAGTTTTAGCCATATAAACACTAACTTCCCTTGACCTTTTAAAAATGTTGCACATACATCCCCTGCCGTTTAATCTCCCGTTAGTTATTCCGTTAAAAAAGTGATTCTCATGTTAAAAGACAATTTTGTCCTCAATTCAGAATTATTAAAAAAACTAATGAAATTATTTTTTTAATAAAATTAAATTGAAAAATAAAAAAAAAATGGATCACCATCGTTCATCACATAGATGGATGGTGAAGATGATGATGATAATAATAATAATAATTAAAAAAAAAAAAAAACATCTCCAGATTCAATATGCACCGCCCATCTTAGAGGTGGATGGTAGAAAATTATTGTGATCAGAAAAACAATTTCTTCACATTGAAACCAAAAATCATCAGTGAACACCAAACCACCATTATCATCACCAACCCACTATCATCAAATTTCAATCATCAACACCAAACCATTACCATCATCAAACCACTAAAGCCTAATCGAAAACATCCAATTGAAATCAACCACAGCCATCATCCCCAATCCAAAAGCAGAAACCAAAACCAAAATCCCAAACCCAGAAAGAGAGAAAGAAATCAAACCTAGAAATCAAAACCCCAAACCCAGACTTTTTACACAAAATCAACAATTTTTACCCAAAGTGAAATCGGGTCTCGGGTCAAAAACGGGTCGACAGTGGGTCATGGCTTTTCTTCCCAATTTGCCGCTGAATCTGCTTCTACGGTGTGCCAGCGTCGTTCTCCGGTGTCCTCGCGACCCTCGCCGACCTGTTTGCGATCTTCTCCGGCCCCGATCGTTTCTCTTCCTCTCTTCCTCTCTTCCTTTTTCTCTTCTATTTCTTCCACTGCTTCGTTCCAGTCCGTCGCACCTTAAACCATCGTCGACCCTCGCACCGTCGCCGGACATCGGAACCAGTTGCTGTCGGTCCCGCTGAACTCCCCCACCGATCTACCCTTCCCTCCCCTTTCTCTTTTTTCTCTCTTTCTTCTCTATTGTGAAAACATAGAGAAGGTTTTTATTTTATTTTAGTTTTTATTTTAAATTTTTTTTATTATATATATAATTCTTAATTTCTTAATATTTTTATTTTTATTTTAATAATAGGTTAAATAATTTTAAATTTTACTTTCTTATCAAGTTACCATTTTACCCTTGTCAGTTAGAAGTTAACGGAAGAGATCTAACGGCAGGGGATGTATGTGCAACATTTTTAAAAAGTCAAGGGAAGTTAGTGTTTATATGGCTAAAACTGCCATATTCGTGTCATTTTTCCAAACCTGAGGGGATGTTTGTGCAATTCCCCCTTTTTTTAACTTATAAATCTGTCATTTGTTACATTTTAATTTTTAAATAGCATGGTGTACCAATTGGTATTTGACTGAAGTTTTCTTCGAAAGAGGGAAAATCTAGGGTTGGTTGGCAATCGATTTGGCCTTTATTTAAAAGTTGATCTAAAGGCTCGGATTTATTAAGTGAATTATAATTATATAATAATTCACTTGTCACACTTTGACTTTTTTCAGGTTAGGTATGTTTATTATTCATATTTTGAAAGAAATCGGTCAAAATACTTAAAAAATTGTCATTTACTACATTTAAATGGCCTGGTGCACCAACCGGCTTTGGACTGAAGTTTTCCTTGGAAAGTGAGTGATAGTGGGAAAATCTAGGGTTGTTGGCAATTGATTTGGGCCGTTGAATTGAAAATTGATCTAAAGGTTTGGGGTGATTGAGTGATTGATAATTATTGGGGTATTATTACTAAAGTCCTTACTTTTTTCATGAATTGCCACCTTTTTAAACGTTTTTGCCATATTAGTCACTTTAGTCCCTTGGTTTTTTCAAAATACATCATTTTAGTCTATTTAACCAAAAAACTAATGGTCAACTATAACATAATGTGTAAAAATACAATTTTACCCTTTATGGTTATTTTTTAAATTTTTTTAGTCCTTTTAGTTTTAATAATAGCCGGTTAAACCTTGAAAAAAAATTAAAATGCCTACAACAGGAATCGAACTTTCAACCTTAAGGTTAAAAACTACAAGCTTTAACTGGCTGAGCTACTCTATCTCATCGTTGAAGGTTTGTTAATTTAAATGTATATATAGTTATATAATTTAAAATAAACTCATATTTGATTTTCTAGATTTTCTAGGTTTCATTTTGTTTTGTTATTTTCTTTTTCATTTTCATAAATATGTTTTTATATATTATTATTAAATATGAGTTTTTTTTTAAATTATATAAATATGAGTTTATTTATTTTTTATTTTTTTGTTGATTTTTTCCCTTTTCAATTTATGGGATTTGATTTTCTGGGTTTTTTTTTATCATATTGAATTAATATATTTTTTGGAAAGGAAAAAAATCCAAAAAAAGAAAGAAAAAAAAAATTAAGGGCTTTGATTTTCTGGATTTTATAGGTTTCATTTTGTTTTGTTATTTTCTTTTTCATAGATTTAAATTAGTTTAAACAAATTATATACCTATATATACATTTAAATCAACAAATCTTCAACAATGATTGAGAGTAGCTCAGTTGGTTAAAGCTTATAGTTTTTAACCTTAAGGTTGAAGGTTCAATTCTTGTTGGAGACGTTTTAATTTTTTAAGATATTTTAAAAAAACAAGGGACTAAAGTTGCCAATATAGTAAAGACATTTAAAAAGGTGACAGTTCATGAAAAAGTAGGGACTTTAGTTATAATACCCCATAATTATATACAAATCACTTGTGATGCTTAGACTAATTTTTTTTGATTAGGTAGGATTATTATATAATCAACAACTTTATTATATAATAAATCAGTTGTGATGCTTAGACTAATCAGCAACTTGATGGTATTTTCGATATTTTTATATTTTAAAGATATCAATAGTATTTTAACTAAATATTCGAAAAATTCGGACCCAGATATCTATTTCTGGATTATTATATACAGGCGGCATTGCAATAAACTAACAAACATCTTGGCTGGCTTCCTCTCTAAACATCTTGGCTGGATTATTTTAATGAACATGATGAAGAATTACATTTGCTCTAGCTTGCTCTCTTTGTCACGAGTCTCCACTTTTAAAGATGTTCGATTGCCAGTTTTTAATACTGGGTTTCCACTTGCATACTTTTCTTGGACAATTCAATATTTCACGACTACTTTCTTTGCCATACATGGCTAATTAACTAGAGCCGTATGGTATATATATAGTTAAGCACACCTGAGATTGAGAAAAGAAGATCGATAAATCAGGAACACTTTTGTATAATATTGCATGCTATCAAGAGAATATATACTAAAGAGAAGAATAAAAGAAGTCATTTCTTACCTTGGCAAGCGATTAATGCACCATGGCCTAATCAAGGAGAAGCCTTTTCCAACTCTGATTTCAAACCCTACTATACATAAACCAACATGTCATGCATCTTGCACCTTATTATACTATCATCAATTTTACTCTTTTCAAAATCTTGAAATAATTAGCACAAGCATCACTAGCTTTTCAAATTAAAGTACTCTTTGAAACAACTTCATCAATTTATTGTTAGGGAAGATGGCATAATATGAGAAACAGTTTTTCGATTAAAATGACAAATCAAAATAACTTAATAATAATATTGGTGGGAAAATCCCATTTTCTACTTGTTATATATAGTTCCCAGATCTCCTTGTCTAAAACTTGTTGACACTCATCAGTTGTTCTTTTAAAGACTCCCAAAAGTCTTGAGACAGCAAGAGTCAATCACTTACATTTGCCTACAATTCTCCTAATTTTTGACAATCTTCAATGTTTCTTTCAAAAAATGCAATTTGATTAAACAATGAAGTTGGTGATTCCCATAACCTTTGCAGCGCTCATCTTACGTGTCACCAAAATTCTTCTTCTTTTAGAATCTTCTGTCCACACATCATCTAGGACTAGAAGAAATTTCTTGTCTTTAATGGAGTCCTTTATACTTTTGAACACAGTTGCATATCCATTGAGATATTTCGTGCAACATTTTCAACAGATTAATGAATTGCTTTGGCTATCCTAATCTCCTCCAAAGGATGAGAAACACGCACCCATATTTTTTTGTAAAAATAGGCATTAACCTCATCTTCAATAAAAATTAATCGAGCAAGAGTAATCTTACCAATTTCCCAGGTCTACAATGGAAATGATAGGAAGGGACATTGGCTCCATCACTACTCTCACTCAACAACAAGTTTGTTTAAAAAAAAAATAATAATAATAAAAATAATAAGTTTGTCAATTTCTTCTTATTTCTTCTTATTATTCAAAAGGCCAGAAAAGGCCAAAAACGAAACAACAAACAAAACCAAATACCAGCCCAATGGAGGCCCGAAAGCCAAAACAAACAAAGCCTACCACTACCAAGCCCAACCACAACAGACCCAACAAACCAAAGCAAACAACAGCAATCCAACAAAACAACAGACGCTAAACAATAGCAACCGGAAAAACGCAAAAGCACTGGAGTTAATCTCTACCATGAATCTCTGTTATATCTACAACAGAGGTAATTGTTTGTCGTTCTAGTTCTATTTAAATCTTTTGTCTTCAAGGCAATGTCATGGCGTATAACAACTCATTTCATTGGTTTGACAAGCTTGGAAGTATTTTCAACTTTCTTAATGTTAATAATTCATAATTTCTTAATTTTAAATATATATTTCAGAAAAATTAAAGGAAGTATTTCCACGATTATCAATATATTATAAACTACTAAAAATATTTAGCATTGATGTTTTGCTGGTGAAATTTCAATTGTTTAACTCTGCAATCGCCATTTTAAATTAGTTTTTAAGATGGTTTTTCAACCTCAACCAAACAAAACTTGGCTTTTTAACAGAAGATAGTTTCTCCATTCAAAAAGGACAAAAAAAAAAAAAAAAAAAAAGAAGGAAAAGAGAAGATAGTTTCGTTTTATAAAGAGGTAGACTAAATACTACAAAATCCTCTGTTTTAACTCTGTTCTGTTTGCATGAAATCTATATATATTTCCACAAAAGCATTGAAGGTAGGATTTACATGCGTCTGACAAATTCAATTTAAATGCCTTTCAAAAGCATTACATATGTATTTACAGAAAAATATTCTCGTATGATATAAACATGCATGAACATGATGAAGCCATTTGCTGTTGCTCCATGAGTCTCTACTTTTAAAGATGTTCCTTCCATGGCATGCTTTTAACATTATGTTTCCACTTGCATACTTTTTTGGGACAATACAATATTTCATGACTGCTTTCCTGAGACTGAGAAATTAAGATAGATAAGTTAAATCGATTTACATAAGATTTTAGATACACTCACGTATAGATATAGATAGATTATTATACATACATAAATGCACACACATATGGAAGGGAAGGAATTTGATCCTGCTTCTCTTACTATTTTTCTGGAAAAGAAAACCCTTGCTCCCTAGCTCAATTTATATCTAGTTGTGGATGATGCATCTCTCTCTCTTCACAACATCCCATAGAAGCGAAATACTTCACAGCATCACTGAAACAAGAAATTTATTTTAGTTTTTGTAAGAAACTGTAAAACGAAATGCATACAAGTGGTAAAAAGATAAAAGTACTTGAATATTGTACAATGTTTTAACTGTATGTCTGTCTAGTTACCTTGTCATAACTGAAGGGTACTATTGCAATTCATGTGAGAACCTGATGAAGTCTTTGTTGGATTAGAACCTGAGGCTACAGATAAAGTGGAAAATCCATAAAAGACCATCCATAACCATAAGAGCTTTAATGCTTCGTAGTTTAATTAGAATGAAAATATGTATAGCACCTGCTTCAATTAGCTTGAGTTGTAAGAAAGGAGCAACTACAATATCTCTTGTAGAAGCACCATAATAGATTCATCCTGCATGACTTGAGCCATGATGAACTATGCATTTCTAGACAAAACAAGGTTGATCGGCAAAAAGATCAGAACTTTAAAATGTTTTAAATTTCAAGCAAGCAAGCAATTTGAGGGAAGCTCACCAAGCAATTTGAGGCACCCTTTCCAAGCTTACCAAGCAATTTGAGCCATGATGAACTACGCATTTCTAGACAAAACAAGGTTGATTGGCAAACAAGATCAAAACTTTAAAATGTTTTAAATTCCAAGCAAGCAAGCAATTTGAGGGAAGCTTACCAAGCAATTTGAGGCACCCTTTCCAAGTTTGTGTGGAAGACATCAAACTCTATTCCAGAAATTATACATTCGTAATTAGCAAAATTTGGTAAATACATAGTAAATGGGTTCTAAAACACGAAAACTCAAACATAAATGATAGTTTTGGGCTATGAGTATTTACATGGCCCTAGAGAACACCACCCTAAGCCTACCTGATTCAACTAATCATTTGAGCAGCACTTGTGTATCATTACTTCAGCAGAACATCAATGAACCATAATCATTATGTTAATCAAAAGAACATGTAAACTAATCCAAAAAATAAGAATTTTTTTTTAAACAAACAACAGAATTACAAGAATATCTCTGTTGGCCAGCAAAACCAGCCAATCTGGAAATGAAATGCTCCAAACAATAGAGCTATCCAAGCAACAAAGAAACAAACCTAGCAATATGTACAACTGAAACTTCCTTAAACCTATGCAACAAAGAAACAATATCATGCACAATGTTATCTACATCACTGTTAAAAAAAAAATATTATTGCACTGATTGACAACCCCAATAGCATCAGACTTTATACACAAAAAATAAGAATTGATTTTAATTTTCAATGGTAACATAACGAGGAATTTCATTCTAGATGTGTTTCTCTACTAAAATCTTTACCTGGCTGCATCTTGATTCCTGAAGGTAGAAAATCAAACCACAAGTAGGCCGAGTAATTACAATGAAAATTTGTCTTCTTTTACTGCTCGCATTCTGTTATCCTTGCTTCTTTGTGTGCCTCAACAAGAAAACATTTTTATTCTTCCCACTTGATTGACACATGAAAAAAATTAGACACATACTATATAAGCTACTCTCAACGATATAAAACAACAAGAGCCTTCTTACAATGGCAGTACTGCATTTATGCATGGGTCATTAGATACAAGTGTTTAACCAAGGTTGAGCATACCTCCTCTTGACAGTTTAGCGATACCATCCTCCTGTTGTGGAATAAAATTGTTGTCACCATATCAATCCATTTCTCAGCAATAATAATAACAGGTGAATTCATAATATAAGTTTAAACAGAATAATACTAAATACTTTCCTGAGAACTGACCATCTTTTTGTTAGTGTCATATGTAACATCTGACTACCTGAGGCTGAGTAAGAGCACTGAAAGTCTGAAACAGAGAAAAAATGGTCAAAATATAAGAAACTAAAAAAAAAAAAAATAGTGTTAATGAGTTCATGTGTTCATATATAATTCAATCATCCTATCACCTCAGCATTCATTATTTTGACATTGTTATCTTTTGTACTAGAGCTCTTCTCCCCAGCCTCTAAACCAAGCTTTTTACCCTCCTCATCGATTATAATAATAACATTAATGAATTAAGATTGAAATAGAAACTCTTCATCAAGCAAAAGACAAACAGTTACCTGATAGGGGATTTCAATTCTTTTGCAAATATAGTCTAAACATGGATTGTAAACATCCAACCTCAGCTCATAATCCACTTTCTTGGGATTCCCAAACACATTTCAAATAATTTCACTAAACAAATATTTGATACAAAGATGAAAATTTAGCAATCTTTTAACAAAAATGTATTGACCATGGTAAATTTTTGGCTTACAGTTGCATGATCAAGAAGAACGCCACCCTTGAATCCACCAATTAAGTTAAATCTTTCAAGTAGCTCCTCTGCATAACCTAGCTTATCTTTTCTTGTGTAGTAGATAATCAAAGAATTAACCACAATCATTAGGTTAATCAAAAGTAAAATACTGAAAATTCATAATGAAGAAGGAACTAATTACCTTGACATCCTCAAAATGAAAAACCTCCAACGGCTAGTTCTTGTAGAGGTGTGTGTGAACCCATTTTGACAACGCACGCTCTCTCTTTAACGGTCATATTACCGTTTAAACACTCTCCGTTTTTTCAATTTGTCTTCTCATATTTATACCCCTCTCAATCTTCTCTCACAATCATTTCTAAATTTCTGCTTTTGTCTCTGCCTTCTCAATTACTTTGATTTTTTTGGATTTGCTTCTCTGTACTCATATTTCTCTTTTTACGCTTGTTTCAATGGAGACCCCATCATCATCTACTTGAAGAGTCACCGCTTCTCTAAACAACAACAACAACAACAACAACAATATTCCCATCTCAAGGAATTTTGAGGATTCTGATAAGGGTCTTTCGAAATCAAGAAAGAGGACCTCCACTACCACAAAACAGCAAGATCGGTCTGTTGCTCTGATCGACATAACAAATGATTCGCCGATCGTGGGGCTTGCGATGGGGAGCTTGGAGACACTGTCGTCAGGCGTAGTGAAACAGAGGAGTTTTAGAGGCACACCTGGGTCCGGAGAGAATTTACTGAGGGGTCAAGTCAAGACTCTGCTTCAAAGAGTGGAGGGGGAGGCTGAGCTCTCGAAGCTTTCGCTGGAGAGACGTCTGTTTTTTCATTATCTTCAAGGCCCTGTCAACACACTGCTGCAATTACTTGCTCCGACTCCGGCCAATACCCCGCTAATCTTGAATATTTCTGGGGATGATGTAACCGACAACAATGGATTGGCTTCAATGAACCCTTCTCCTGTTACTTATCAACAATTGATTTCTCAGGTGGTGATATCTTTGATGTGAAGTAACAAGAAAGTATTGAATATGAAAAGAATCTAACAAGGTCTCTGCTGCTGGATTTCTCTGAGAAGTTGGAGTTTTCTAATTCATCATCACCATCATCAGAATGCTCTTCTGTGGTGACTGACCAATCATCCAAAGAGAAATCATCATCATCATCATCTGTGGTCCATTCAGGGGAATGCTAGTAGTACTACACATGGAGAAGATGTAGATGAAGTCATTGAAGCAGACGCAGAAGAAGAAGATGGGTTGCTGCTTGATGAGCTCTGCGAAGGCGTAAGCCAGATTAGTGAGAATACTACTACTACTGCTACTAGTACTATTGCCAAGTTTGCTGGGAAGCACACAAGATTCATGTACAAGTACAACAGCGATGGGGAGGAGATTGTTGAAGAGAGTGATGACTGCAAACACCTAAAGGAAAGCACCTTCGTTTTCCCACTGAGGAAGAAGGAAGTGATGATAGATGATGATGATGACTGAGAGAGGTGTTTATTTGTTGGGGCTGTGGGATTGTTTTTTGTGTTGTCTATCTTGACACCATCATTGGGACATTTTTTGTTTTCTGCTACTTTTCTTCATTTGTTGGTTGGATTTGCAAGTGATTGTGATTCTTGAGAGGGTGGAGCTTTAACTAGAAGCTGATGATTTTGTACTTCAATAATACATTTTGATTGAATGATGAAAAAAATTATCATCAAAAAAAAAAAAAAACAGTTACCTTCACATACTTGAAACGTCATGAATAGACTGGGATTTTGATAAATTGTGACTCAGGAATGCTAGAGTTTTTGATCCGGTTCTCTTTTGTCTTCACTCGTAGAATCCAAAATTCCTCCAAAGCTTTTGATAGAATAAGGTAGTCTTGCAATGTCATTAAATGGAACAAAAGACTGCATGACTGGTTTTCTTGCTCCTCTTCTCCAGCTATTCTTTCTCTGCTATGCCACCAAGCAGTAAATCCACTTCACCAAGAAATTTATGTGCCTCTAATCAAATTTATATTTACCGTAACATTATTCTAAACATAAACATTAAACAAGTCTTTAGCAAAGAAAAACTAATTATACCAATTTGATAAAAAAAAAAAATCTGCTTTATATGATTTTTTAAGTAAAAGTGTGGTTGAAACAATTGGAAAAACATAACGTTTGTAGGAGTGACTTATGTATAACATTTCACCAAACATAATTTCAGAATAAGACGTTCTAAAATTATATAAAATTCGTGTTGGACAATTATAAATTCATCAGTGAGATAACAAAAAACAATCAAATCATAAATTCATCTGTACATTTATAATTCAATCACCGGTAAATATTCATTTTTGGCATCCTTAATTATCTTTTGAACTAGACCTCTTCTCATCCGTCTTGAAACCAAACTTTTTGTATAACTTAAATTTTGAAATACTTGTATTAACTCAAGATAATGGCACTGCATAGTTTAATAGTTATTGATAAAACGAATCTCAGGGATTCATATGAAAATAGCAAGCACAACTGAAATATCAAATCTAAAAATGGGAGATGAAAATTTTACCCTGATCTTGGAGGAGGAAGATGAAACCACAACTAGACAGGTAACAACTAGAAAAAATGATACGTGAACTTTTCTCATCTTCTCCAGCTTGTCAATGTTTTTGAATCCAGCAAAGCAATTTATCACTGCAACAAGAAATATAAGTGCCTCTACATCAAACATACACCTTATAACATTATTGACTTGTTGAGTAATATTTTCACAAGTAAAATATTGAAAATTTGTCCTTAAAATCATGAAGAAGCAAATTAATTACCTTTGAATGGGTGGAAGTTTCAGTTGCTTGAGAACTCATCATTTCATATTAAATCCGGTGTGGATATATTAACCGATGTTGAAATCCATCCTTGTGTAGTAGAACATCAAAGAATTAGGCACAATATTATGTTAATAAAAAGTATGATATTGAAAACTTATACTTGAAATCATGACGAAAGAACTAATTACCTGTAAATTAATGGAATTTTCAGTTGTTTGAGAAATTATCCTTTACATGTCATGAATTGAATCATCCCAAAAACTGGGAGTTAGATAAATTCTGACTCAGAAATGACACAGTTTTTGACTCTCTGCTGCCTTCACTCATAGAATCCAAAATCACCAGCTGGTCACATTTGTTATTCTTGCTCTGCTACGCCACCAAGCACTATAACAAGAAATTCTCTAAATCAAATTAACACACATACAATGTTAATTTAAAATGTATATTTGAAAAACAAGTAATTAATTACAAATTATAAACAAGGATAAATCATATATACCTATGAATTGCTGTCATCATCACGAGGAGGCAACTGGAGTGGAGCTCTCCAAATCATCACAAAAAGTGGGATTTTCATAAATTCTGATCTTAGGAATGCCACGGTCCTTGACCCAATTCTCTGCTGTCTCCACCTTGTAACGTCTTTCTAAAATAGGACTATCATAAAAATCCAATTCCTCCAAAGTTGTCGATTGCAGAAGGTAGTCTGGCAATGTCTTTAATTTAGGACAATACCAAATTTCCAAAGAACGAAGACATGGCATAATTTTGATTTGTTCTTCCCCTCTTCCAGAAGCCCCACAATCCCACTCTTCCCAATCATTCATCCTGAGAAATTCAAGAGATTGCAATTTGGGAAAGGCAATAACTAATGATGATGATGAGAATGACGAAATATTATCACTTTCCATTCCCACAAATTCATCACCCACACTTTTCACACTCTTCATTCCATTAATCGAAAGAGATTCAAGACATGTCAGTTTCGCCAGAGACAAACTCTCAAAACCAGACCAACTGCTGAGAGATAACTTCCTTAGTTTTGTTAAGGACATCATCCAATTGAGTGATAAACGACTGGCACCCTTGTAGCCTATTAGAGTTAATTGCTCTAAATTTGGAGGAGGTTGGAAGTCTTCAAGAGCTTCTTCATTACTGATGCCTTCTGATGACAATTCTATCGTCAAACTAAGGAGTTTTGTCTTATTCTTAAATTCTGACTTGTTAATCTCACCCACATCCACCCCTCCTTTGCATGTCATCCAAAGTTCCCCTCGAAGGTGATTCAAGTTTCTTAAACATTCAAACTTACATGCTTTCTTATCCCCACTCGCAACTACTTTGCTTAATGTCCTCAAACAAGTTAATCTCTCAATTCCTTTTGACATATACTCAAGATCGAAACACAAAGAGTTTATTAAATGCCTCAAGTTGACTAATTTTCCTATCCCTTCTGGTAGCTTTTTGAGATTTCTACAACCATTGATATTTAAAGTTTGTAAATTATATAATTCACAAACCACTTCCGGTAATTCCTTGATATCATCATTTCTAGATATGCCGAGATATCTTAAATGTATCAATTTATTTACACCAATTTGAACATCTTTAATTGAGTTGTAACCAAAATGCAATGCCCTAAGACATGTCAAACAATCAAATAATTTGGATGTATCAATGTTCATATGTTCATATGAATAGTTACAATCAAATACTAAGCTACGCAATCTATTTCCATAAAAATTAGAGATAGAAAATGAGGCTTTTCCTTTGAACACTATCATTGAATGACAAGCTTTTTCATAATCAGAATTTAACCGGAACTCTCCGTCAACCTCAACATTAAAACATTCATTCTTTATAAGATATTGAGCCAAGTAATGCACCATATCATGCATCTTGCATGTTATTATGCTACCGTTATCTTGATCTCTAACAAAATCTTGAAAGAAAGAACGTATTGCTAACTTTTCAAAATACTCTTCCCCAACTAACTCCATGTCTTTATTTTGTTTGGGCTTAAGATAATCCTGTGCCATCCATAACTTGATCAATTGATCTTTGTATATCTTATAATCCTTGGGGAAGATGGCACAGTATGAGAAGCATCTCTTTAATTCAGAAGGCAAATCAATATAGCTTAATAATAATGGTGCAAAAATCCCATTTTCTGCCTCTTCTAGTTCCCACATCTCACTATCTAAGACACCTTGCCACTCCAGAACTGTATTTTTAGAACGTAAGAGACCTCCTATAGTCTTGACAGCAAGAGGCAAACCACCACACTTCTTTACAATTCTCCTACCAACTTCTTCAAACTTATGACACTCTTCATCGGTCCTTCCAGAAAAAGCAAACTGCCTAAACAATGACCAACTTACTTGGTCGGACAATATCTCTAATTGAATTTTGTGGGTGCTTTCCAACACCTCAGCAACATTCATGTTACGTGTGGTCACCAAAACTCTACTTTCTTTAGAGCCATGCTTAAGAGTGTTTTTCAATTGTTCCCATTTATTAGGATCTTGTGTCCACACATCATTAAGGACGAGAAGAAACTTCTTGTCCTTAATAATTCCCTGTATATTACTTAACACCTGATGAAATTCATTTACATTTGGCGCAACCTTTTCAAGAGATTCAAGGATTGCTTTGCCAATCCTAACCTCATCGAAAGGATCAGAGACACACACCCATATTTTTTCGTCAAAATTGTTTTTCACCTCATCATCATTAAAAACTAGTCTAGCAAGAGTAGTCTTTCCTAATCCCCCCATCCCGACAATGGAAATGACAGTAAGGGATGTCGGTGCATTACTACTCTCACTCAACAACAAGCTTTTTATATTCCCCTTGACACCATCTCTCCCCTGAATCTCTAATTCATCTACAGAAGAGGTAGTTATTGGTCGTTCTACTTCTCCTGTGCCCTCAATTGACCTTAATTGATACCTATCCCTTCCCGACGCAATATCATCTAGTTTTTTATTTAATCTCTTTATCTTCCCAGCAATGTGATGACGCATGAAAACTGGCCTACAAAAAGGATAGCAGGACACGAGAGAACATACCTTTGTCACAAGCTTGGAAGCATTTTTAGCATCCATGATTTTTAGTTTCTGAAAGGCAGTGTTCCACTCGTCCAACACGTCCTCTATGTCGTAGGATACGTCTTTGAGCTTGTCTAACCAATCTCTCACGCTTTCATCCTTGAATTGCTTGCACTCTGCATCTCTAAGAAAAGATTTAATGGCCCTGAAATTGCTGTCCAGCTTTTCCACTTCTTCATCGACACCGACAACTAGTCTTACTTCTTCTCCTACGCGTTCACGAGCTAGCGAAACCAATTGATCCAGGATTGTTGAAACAACAGCTTCAGCCATATTCAGAGAAGGTATTTGGTTACAGAAAGATATTTGGTTTGAAATATCTGCAGATAAAGTTATGTTGTGATAATGATTCCTGCATGCCAATCAACTATTATTTATAGTGAATGGAAGGAATCGTTGGCTTTGTAATGAATTCAAGCAAAGTTTTATAAATTGCTTTGATTCCAGTTTAAGTATATATTCTACCAAAGTTATCTTCTCCAAGCAATTCCCATATTCTTTTCTTCTCATTTATTCCTTTTTAAACAATTTGATTTCATGTCTCCTATGCTTAATATTTTTTATTTTTACTCTCCTAATGAAAAGAAAATATTTGTTAAATGGTGGAGAATTGGTTCAATCATATAATCCATTGAATTATATATTTTTGACATTTAAATTGTCGTAACTTTCTGTTTAGAGTAAAAATATTACCATTAAAAAAAATTCCCCTAATATTGCAACATGTATTTTACATGTAATTTATAAAAGTACAACTAAGATAGATCAAAAAAAAAAAAAAAAAAAAAAAGTTTAAGGTTTCTCATTTGCACTTACTTCTACTACCGATCATTTATTAATTGCTTTCTTTTTCAAAACATTATTTTAGAAAATGATACAAAATATTTTTTCGAATTTTGAAAACTATAAATCGAAAACTTCATTAATTTCCATTTTTCCAAATGATTTTAGAATTCATTTTTTTTAAAAAAAAAAAAAATATTACAATAAATTTTGATAGTAAATAGATCTGAGGTCTACCGGAACCTATTGAACAAATAGTACACGTGCACCCATTATATCTAGTACTCCATATGAAAAGGGAAGTGCATTACCATATATGGTAAGAGGTGATGTGATACACCAAAATTAATCCAATCCAACTTTAAGCAGTACATTTTTGTAGGGGACTAACCGAAGGAAGAATCTGATGCAAAGTGAAAGAAAGTAAACAGAACTAAATTTCTTAGATAAAGTAAATGTCAAGAGGATATGTTCCATTGAAAACATTTACTCAAAAGTATATTTATGCTTAATTTATTTCATTTTAATTTTCTTTGTACATTTACTTGGATATGGATGATGGATCCTCAGCTGAACTTCTTTCAATTCAATCAGCGAAGAAGTCGTCAAAAACAATTGGATTACCCAAAATCAAAAGGAAAAAAAAAATAAAAGGACTTTGATTTTGGGCTCGTTCTCTGTATTCATTTCCCTCTACAAAATTTTGAACTCTGTCTTTTGGATTTGCTTTTATTTTCGATAATTATATCTATTCGATTAATGAGTTCATAATTATTTCTATTCATGATTTTTTGTTTGTCATGTATTTGGGACCTTATTGAGAGATAAAACCGGGACTGCATTTGTGTTGTCATTGTAGAGTGCATTTTTGCTCACCCACACTAACTATGATGAACCATTACCACCCATTTCAGGTGTTGACACGTGTCCCAAATTCAATTCAAAGTCCAAAGTTAACCCAAAGTTTGGGAAAAACACAACTATATTCTAATTCTCACAACAACACCATTTAAACATTGGTATGTGAACAAAAATAAAAATAACAAAGCAAATGAAAGAAAATCCTGACCATACATTTTTGTAAAGCACCGCCCACGTCGACTCAGAAGCTTGAAAGTTTAGTAGAGTTCCACAATATAAATGTTCAATAGAGGATCCTAATTCCATTTGCTTGTACCATACTACCATATCTTGAAATGTAAATTAATTTTATTGTATGTTTTCAATTTCACCTAAACAAAACCTGGCATGGGTTGTAAATAAATGCAATTGAAAAAGAAAAAAAAAAAAAGAAGGTAATTTTGAGTTAAAATAAAAATATCAAACATAATTTCGTAATAGTCAAACAAGAATATCTATATGTAACGGGAAGATTAGCTTCTGGACATGATTTACAACATTATTCTTCAAAAGTCTGGGAGGATAAAAAATTATGAAATTCAACTCCGTTTGTGAAAATGTCTGTTTATTCGAATTATGGAAAATAAATGGTAAATGGTAATTATATTATTGTAGAAGTAGTAATAAGAAAAGGTTAAACACTAGATTGTCGTGATATTTTAACTGATCTATTATATAAAACTGTTATAATGCTAGGTTTTCTAAAAAAAATTCCAAAATACTTCTTAAACGATGTGACATATAAGTTGTCAACATTACATCACTCACTTTATAATCTCATGATTTACGTGATATTGACAACTCATATATCACATCATTTAGAAAAAAATAAATAAAATTGAGAAACCTATTATTATTCATAGAGAGGTAGACTAAACTCTATAAAATCCTCTATTTTTAACTATGTTATATTTCCACAAAACATGGTTTATGCAATGAGAGCCATTTCACAATAACCGGTAAATCAATCTTATCAAGAAACGATATATTCGATTCACACGGTCCTTTCAAAAGCAAATCACTCTTCTTCTTCTTTTTGTAAAATCTATGTCTAATCTAAACAAAATTGAAAACAGTTTTTTAATAGTTCCCAACTAAAAAAATATAAATTTTAATAGCTTTTTTTTAAAAACCTTAATTAAAAAAGATTGATAATAAATATTCATACTAATTTAAATGACAAACATACGTAAAGCAAATATATTCATGTGTTATAATTCCATTGTACCATTAATATATTTAAATCGCAATTATTTATATACATGTAATTTAATTTTATAATATTTATATACCATTCAATATGGCTCAGTGGTAAGGAAGTTCATTTAATTTAACAATATCTTAAGTTCGAGTCATCAACCACAGTAAGTATATTTCCCTGAACAGGTGATGCGCTCCAACTGCCAAAACCATGTTTGACATGGTGGATAGTTGGTTTCTGGCCTGAGCTTAGAGATTCGGATACACTTTTGACCGATACAAAGAGGGCAAATGCATCAACGTTTGATTTTTTATTTTTTTTTTTCTTTTTACAAATCAAATAAGCCATTAATACAATTTGGTTTAAATAACCTTACCTCTCTTTTCTTCTATACTCTTCAATTTTAATTTTGTTTATTTACCTTTAGTCGATATTAATAAAATTACATATTTCAAAAATCATATATAATTTGATAATTCGTTTCAATATTTATGACAAATTTAATAGGATTATTGGAATAAGTTTCAAATGAAACAATACATACATAATACATGCATACATTGTATGCACTTGATAATGAAAAAGAAGAAGAATAAGCGACGTTGAGCTGGTGAGAGGAGATAGGTGTCAAAGAGAGAAAATAAATGTAGTTTTAATTGAATTCAATGCATGCCAGTACGGCACATCACCTCCTAGTAGAGATGGTTGTGCACCTCCCTTCCACACCTAGTGGTTAGGGGTTCAAGTTCCACCATGCGCATTTTACAAGCATGTGTGGGGAGTTTTCTCCCGGTTTGTGGGAGCAGCCCTCTCTCCGGTTGTGAGAGTTGTAGTCCTTATGTAACCTCTCCCCGATAGTGGGAGCAGTATTCCGGGCCGTGCTTGTAGAATTTAATTAATCTCACCGGGTCCAGGCAGTAGTTGTATTTCAAAAAAAAAAAAAAGCATGCCAGTACTTCAGGAAAAACTGACCACTTTCTCAGTTTCTCACTTTCTCTCTGATCTTGTTGAAAAATGAGACCACTTTCTCTCTTTCTCTCAGGTTGAAAGAAACTGACAATAGCAGGTACATAAATGCATTTTAATATGTTTTTCTCATTGATTAATGCTTACATATTATTTCCTACATGGAAAAAATAAAAATAAAATAGATGTATAAATACAGAGTATCCACAATTGGCAAGACCCAAACACAAGAACTATAGTGTGCCACATCATCATTTATGGGTCTTGTTTTCAAAAAAATAGGTCTTCTCATTCGGATCCTCTTTAAATAGGTATCTTTTCCCCACAAATCCACTATGCAACTGAGATAAATTGGATCCATTTTTTTTTACTTTTCTTTAAAATATTATATGTATATATATATTAATAAATAAATTATATAATATATTTTAAACATCAACACTATCAATAATTATCTAATAAATTATAAAACAATTTATTAATTTAAAATTATCACAACCGAATTATATCAATAATAAAAATAAATATTTAAAATAAAATATTGCCTACGATATTTAGAGAGCATGGTTAAAGATACTCTTAGAGAGTCCCTTGGAGTGTTCTAAAACTATTCCCACTAGCTATTTTAGTTGAGGAGTGGGTTTAGGAAACCCCCTTAAAGATGCTCTAAAATAAGAGAAAAACTTGTGTGGGAGTGAGACCGTACAAAGATTTGTAAATTTTGATCATCTTTAAAATTTTGTATCACTCACTAATCACTCCTATTCTTGGTCTGCAACAAGTTATTTGAGGTGATATAGATACTAATTAAAAAAACTGAGAGTGTTTAAGTATTGGGATAGAATCTTTATAAGAGCATCTCCCACCATACTCTAATTTAGAATATAAACTCTAAAATAGATTATTTGAATGCTCTCATGCACATACTCTAAATTCCTATTTTTAAGAAGAAAAAAAAAATTAAAGTTCGAATGATTGAAACTCTAAATTTAGAATACCAAATATGAAACTTTAAATTTACTTTTAACATTTGTATTCCATTTTTACTCTTGTGATCTTAGTTATAAATAAATATTTTATATTTATATTTTTTTTACTTTTTTCAATTGAATTCAATTATTATATTATAAGTTTTAATTTATAAATTTTATGGAGTTTTCTCTTCTCTTCATCAGAATAATATGGTTTATTCTAAACTAACTAACTCTTTGACTTGATTATCTTGTAACCAGTACTACAGCCCGTGGATATTCCAATTGTTTGCTCCGATCTCTGATTCCTTATTTATATATATATCTATATATATATATAAATATACTGTGTTGGGCAAATTTCAAACTTTTTTTTTGTTTTTGTCGGTCAATGAAATAGAGAGAACAAATACACAAATCAAGCAAGTTTCTTGTATTACCAACAAAACTAGTTATATTTTAAGAAAATCAAAATTTCGATTTCTATTTAATTTTGGTGATTTAATAAAAAAAAAAAAAAAACAGGAAAACATTTGGGCCGATTGAAAATAATGAACTGTTAAAAAAAACAAACAAACAAAGCAATTACATGAAAATCGAGAAATCAAACCTAATAAAACCTATAAAAAAACAAGTTAAGTTGTTAAACCAACCTTGCATGTTTGGACAGAAAAATTCTGTTTTAGAGGGATTCTAAATCTGTTCATTCTATAATTTTTTTCAACTTCTAATTTTTTTTTTTTTTAAATCTATTTTAATCGATTTTATTCAAATAAAACAAATTAGAGGTATTAGTGTATTTTTACAAATTCATTAAAAGTCAAAATCTTAGTTAAAATCAAATGTTATATTAAGTGAGTGTTTGGTATGGCTTTTGTAAAGACCAAAAGAACTTTTTTAATGCTACAAGCTCTATATGAAAAATCATATCAAACACACCTAAATCTTTTATAATTTTATCCCTTTAATTATACTTGCACACTCTCAGTACTTTACAGATAATATGGTCAAAATTTAATATTCTTTTGGACCGTTCCACCTCTCACACAAGTTTTTCTCCTATTTTAGAGTACAATTTGAATGACAACACAACATCACTTTATGTTGATCTTCTGTTGAAAAAATCACTAAAAAAAGCAGTTGCATATCTTCATATTTGATCTTCCATATTCATCTTCATGTGCATGACTGATCAGTTGATTCATTACCTGCAATTGCACTGCATTCATGAATTCTAGTCAAATCCCTCCTCAGTAAAGTTGATTATTATTATTTTTTTTACTGATATTAACACCCATAAAACTTTGCAATCAATAATAATATGGTAAATAATACAAGTAAAATAAAGATAACAAATAAAGATAAGAAAGAGTTAAATTTATATGCAAGCTATAACTCTAAGAATCTGCACATTCCTATTTATTGGTAACCATCTCAAATAGTAGACCCAAGCATGCAATTTACTTTAACATAGAATTAAACTCCAATGCTACCTCGGGCGAGCCTCCAGTTTTATGCACCCTCAGTCTTTAAGCAATTTACTTTAACATATTTTTATTTTTTATTCATCGATCTAAAACAACGGCAAGGTACAAAAACAAAAAGCAACACCCAGGTCCAACACAACAAAGAGACCTGAAAAAGCCACAGCCAACACAAACCTAGACCACACACCAAAACAAGAAAAACAGAGAGGATGGGGAAACATAGCAAAGACTACCAACGAGAAGACAGAGGAAACAAAAACCTCAACACAAAACACCAAATAACACACAAGCTCAACACAACGAGATAGGCAGAGCATGCCCCAGCTACACCTACCCATACCCAAACCACACGCCAAAACAGGAAAACCGAGAAGAATGGGAAAACTGAGCAAAACCAGCGAGAAAACAGAGGAAACAGAAAACCCTTCACAAGTCTCCACATTCGAATACATCCCCTTCCATGTTAGACCCTCATGGTTTCTACTCGATTTTGCTATTCAAAGTTTCAAACCAAACTCCAATCAAATCAAAAGAAAAAAATAAAACAAAGATGGGATATTGATTAAAAGGCTTATATAATCAGCTAGCTTTTGATTTACACTTAGAAAAGAAATGGAGCTATAGCAGACTAATTTTTTATGTATTGTTCCTTCCTTTAATTTTTACAAACAATTGCTTCTCTTTAATTATTTGATAGGTACGAGCAGGGCCGGCCCATAGGGCAAGCAAACCCAGCCATTTGCTGGGGCCCCAAGTTAGCCCAACCTACTTCTTCTTCTTTTATTTGAAATCAGGGGCCTCAGCACCCAAATACCCAATATATTTAAGTCTAAAAAAGGCTCAATCTTAAACATTTAAGATCTTGTATTTATTTAGTTTCTTCTTCACATCAGGCCCAACTAAGTAGTCAATTTAACAAAAATAAACATAAAGGCCCAACTAAATTCTAAATTAACATTTGTCAAGAAAAAAAAAAAAAAACAAGAATTCTAACATAGCAGATTACCAGACATCGTTGCTAACCTAGTTAAGTTTGACATCGTCTAAGTAAAAATCACCGCCCTCTCTCTTTGTTGACAGGTCGCCTTCGTAAATTTACACTTCGGAAAGCAAAAAGAATATAAATTTAAACAATGTTTTGTTTTTATGTTATTATATACGATAAATCTTTTTTGTTTTAATTTATGTGGATTACATTATATTTGGTAAATGAATAATTATTTATCTATTTTTTTTATGTTAATGATAATAATTTTTATATGGGCCCCCGATTTTTACTGATATCATTAAATGGATGGGGCTCTAAAATGTCTGGAGACGGCCCTAGGTACGAGATTGGAAGAATCTCAACCAAATTAAAAGTATCATTTCTATTACCTTTTTTTTTTCCAACACCTCCCATTCCAAAAAATATATATATTTCTGCTGTTGATTTTCCTAAAAAACAAACACACAAAAATTATCAGACTAAGCACAATTTAAAAGACAATAACTAAAAAAGAAATTGCAACAATCTTCAAAAACCTTTTTTTTTTTTTCTCTTTTTCTTTGTGCTCATTGAGAGATAGAAGAAGTGAGTTATTGGAGGAAAAACGTATGTGGAGGAAAATGTGTGAGACTTTGAACTGGAGCTGGAGAACAACCGATGTTCGAAAAAAGGGTCTTGTGATTTGGAAGAGATTTGGTGATGGTTTTTTTAGAGAGAAGTCAGAGGATTTATGAGAGAGAAGGGGAGATTTCGAGAGAAGATACTCATTTTAAATCTCAAAATCATTCCAGTAGAGAGTAAAAAGTGAGATATAATTAAATGCGAGTGAGAGTTATATGGTGGGTGGTGGGACTCATGGAAAACGTGGTGGGACCTATGTGTTGGGTGAATTTAATAATGATATATATATACATATATATATATTATGTTGGGATCCATGTCATTATTAAGAAAATAAAAGATTAATGTGTAATCCGATTAGATTTATTAACCATTGGAGATGGATGGATCAAATTTGTTGACCGTTATAGATGAATGGATCATATTTGATGATTGTTGGAGATGGACGGTCTACAAATTTTCAGACATTAAAATTTGAAATAAATATATTTTTTATCTAAAAAAAATTAGAAAAATCAACAAAAAATCCAATAATAATAATAATAATAAATTATAGAAAAATACAAAAATGCTTTCCAATGGTTAGTTTTCCCAAATTGTCTATATATATTCAATTCCCACATAATTTTACATCATATTCATCCAAGTTTGGGTTCCTAAATTTTCTATAATATCAAACTTGGTAATAATTTATAAATATTTAAATATATTAAATATTAGTATAATTTTAAAGATCTCATTGAAAAATTCACAATTGTATTATTTTTTTATGAACATTAAAGTTTATAAATTACAATTTATTGGCCACTTATTATGAATTAGGCATATTTAAATTTATTACAAAAATACAACTCTCAGCACCACTGGAGCAAAAGTACATATAAACATTACTCTTAGCACTATTTGAGACTCAAATATAACTATAACTCTCACTATCTACTGGAGATGACCTCAAGGTTGCTGTCTGAAAAACAAGTGCTTTTATAGTCAAGAAATCAAACTCAAAACAGCATGCGTTTTGTGTTTAACGTAGGTTTATTTAGTTATTTACTTATTGATTTCCCACAGTAATTTTTTTTTTTTTTTTTTGAGAAAGAACAGAGGAGTCCAAACGGACAAGCCTCTCGATATCATAAGGCAAATCAGCACACCACACTGTGGATCCCTCCAACGACAGCGCAAGGCGAGCAAGACTGTGAGCCACCGAGTTAGCACCTCTAAGAACCGCCACCACTGACACGAGCCCAACAAGAGAAGAAAACGCAAGGCAATCTTTCACCACTGCACCCATCTCAGTACGAGGCACAATATGGTCGAAAGCAACTTAACAACACCAGCAGCATCAGACTCCAACACCCCTCCAGAAATCCCAAAATCAGCGGCCAACTGGAGACCTTCCAAACAAGCTTGAGCTTCTAAAAACTCCACAGACGAACAGCCAACGACAGGGGAAGCTTTAGCAGCCACAACAAGACCCTTATGATCCCGTATAATGACGCCCACACCCGCTTTCCCAGACCGCAACTGAAACGAAGCATCACAATTAATCTTGAAACCACCTGACAGAGGAGGCTACCAAGCAGGTTGCTGAGAAAGCACTTCCTTGTGCGTCACCTCATTAGCAGAACGGAATTCGCTAACAAAATCCCCAGTCCAAGAAACGATATCAGCAACGTCCCAACCAAAGGACTTATGAACAATGTTGTTCCTATTAAACCATAAGCGCCAGCAGCCAACAACAAATAACTCGAAGGAATCTTTATCAATCAAGGAAAATAATTGAAGCACAACTGCTGGAAAATCAGCAGCCTTAATAGACCGTAACACCTCCCCCCCAAGAAGTTGCAACCAAACCAATTTAGCCACCTTACACAACCAGAAAATATGAAGAACAGACTCATTCACCCCATGGCACACGCGACAGTGATCAGCAACATCCATACGACGGCGAACCAAAGCATCAGAAGTTGGGAGCCAACCATGGAAAGCACGCCAGAAAAAAATCTTACACTTGTTGGGAATTTTACAACTCCAAAGAAAACGCCACCAAGAGGAAATCTGCTGAGAAGACGATCGGGGCATCTCAACCGAATTAATAGCTACTCTATACCCACTCCGCACACTATAAAAACCTCTCTTGTCGAAATGCCAACATAACCAGTCAGCTTGGTTAGGGGAAAGACGAGGCAAACTCAGAATAAGATTAGCATCCTCCGGCAGAAAGGAGGACCGAATGAGGTCAGAATTCCAAGCCCCCGACGGAAGGCAAAGGTCAGAAACACAAGCAGTATCCGGAAGCACCTGAGGCGAAAAAGGCTTGAAAGTGCTCGGTCTAGGTAACCACCGATCGTGATAGACACTAATGGACAAACCCGAACCAACACACCAACGAGAACCCCTGTGAATAATCTCCCTCCCCCAAATGAGGCTTCTCCAAATGAGAGAGGGGTGGCGACCCAAGCCTGCCTGAAGAAAAGAAGAATCAGCAAAATACCTGTGTCGCAAAACTTTGGCAGCGAGGGAGTCCGGATTAACGATAAGGCGCCAGCATTGCTTCGCAAGCATAGCCTGATTAAAAGCTCTAAAGTCCCTGAAACCCAAACCACCTTCCTCCTTCGGCAAACATAACTTCTCCCACGTTGACCAGTGAATTTTCATATTGTTATCCGTCGATCCCCACCAAAACCTGTTACACAGCCGTGACAATTCCTTACACAAAGAAATCGGCAGCCTAAAACAGTTCATCGTGTAGGTAGGGATGGCCTGAACAACGGCTTTCAATAAGACCTCTTTTCCTCCAGTAGATAACAATCTCTCTTTCCAGCCTTGTAACTTGCTCCAGACTCTGTCACGAATGGACTCAAAGGCCACCTGCTTGTTACGCCCAATGTAAATAGGGAGGCCTAAATACTTTTCATGGCAATCAACGATCCGAACTCCTAAAATAGAGGCCAGCCGGGTTTGAATATTGGTAGCCAAAGCCGGATTAAAAGCAATGCAAGACTTCTCAAGATTAATAAGTTGCCCTGAAGCCTTTTCGTAGATACTCAGGCAATTCTTCAAAGCACGGTAATTCTGAACTGTACTATTAGCAAAAAATAAACTATCGTCCGCAAAAAATAAATGAGAAATAGAAGGGCAGTGATTACCGAAATCAAAGCCAGTCAGATTCCCAATCCGTTCCTCCTTGGCTATAAGAGAAGATAACCCCTCTGCACACAGCAGGAAGAGATAGGGCGACAACGGATCCCCCTGACGGAGGCCCCTCGAAGGAGTAATAGCTTCCGTGGTCTCCCCATTTACCAAAATACGATACTGAACTGAAGTAACACACTGCATAATTTTTGAAACCCATTCAACATGGAATCCCAAACGAATCATAATAGCTTCCAAGAAGTCCCATTCAACTCTATCATAGGCCTTGGACATATCCAGTTTCAAAGCAAAACCCCCTTTCTTTTTATTTTTCAGACGCCGCAACCGATGCACACATTCAAAACCAACAATTGCATTGTCAGTGATCAACCGACCAGGGATGAACGCGCTCTGGAAAGGAGAAATCACGTCATCCAGAATAAGGCGCAACCTATTCGTCAAAGCCTTCCAAATAATTTTGTATAAAACATTACACAAGCTTATAGGCCGAAAGTCAGAAACACGCTCCGGATTTTTAGATTTAGGAATCAAAGCAATCAAAGTATCATTCACAGATCCCAAACTAACCCTGTTATTAAGGACCTGAAGGCAAACTTTCGACACATCAGGACCAACAATCTTCCAATACTTCTGATAGAATAAAGCTGACATCCCATCACTGCCAGGAGACTTCAACGGAGCCATCCCATCCAAAGCAGCCTTCACGTCGGAACTGGTGAACGGGGCCATCAACAAATTGTTCATCCCAACTGAAACCTTAGGCTCAACGCACTCTAACACAGGCTGGAACACACCATAATCGGGATTAGAAGATTTAAAGATGTCCGAAAAATAGTTATGAATATGACCTCTAATATGCCCAGCATCCTCCCCCCAAACACCACTCGGATCCCGAATACCGCGAATCTTATTTCTAGCTTGACGTTGAGAAGCTTTCCTATGAAAGAATTTCGAATTTTTGTCTCCGTTTTGAAGCCACATCACTCTCGAACGCTGCCGCCAATACAACTCCTCCCCCTCAAGAAGCTCATTTAGCTCATTCTCAATATTCTGGACTACCACCTTATCAGGAGACGAGTTGCCTTGAAGGTGATTCTCCAACTCCTTATTTAACCGCTCAATCCGCCTCCGAGTACCATTAAATTTAAGACGACTCCAAGACGAGAGAGAAGCAGCACAAGAATTAATTTTCTGCTGAACCACGCCCAAAGAACAACTTCCACCCACGCCACTCCACGAAGACGTAATGATATCCTCACAATCTGAGTACTTTATCCACCTTTCCTCCATATGAAAACGACGAGGCCGAGAAACTCCCCTATCCTGCCTACTCCCCCCTCCCAACTTAATCAACAGTGGTCTGTGATCAGACCCCCAGTAAGGAAGGTGACACACTGTCGTGACCGAGAAGGCACTGCTCCAAGTCGAAGAAACCAGACCACGGTCCAACCTCTCGAAGACGGCATCGTCCCCACTCCTTCTATTCCACCAAGTAAAGGGAGACCCCTGAAACCCAAGGTCCCGCAAATCACAATAGTCCAGCATATCCCGAAAAGCCACCAACTGAGAATATGGTTTACTGATACCACCCTTCTTTTCAGCAACCTTGGAAATTTCATTAAAATCCCCACAGCATAACCAAGGTAGAGAGAACAGACCGGACAGACGACGCATAAGCGTCCAAGAATGATGGCGCTCCCCAATCTCAGGGGACCCGTAGAAACCAGTGAAACGCCAAAGTTTACCCCCACAACCCTCAACCAATGAATCAATATGAGAAGGAGAAAATGATTTTACCTGGACATTAATCCCATCTTTCCAGAACAGAGCTAAACCACCCTTCAAACCATCTCGAGCCACACAAAAACCACCAGCAAAACCCAACTTACACCGAACAGAACCAATTTGACAAGCAGACATTTTCGTTTCCATCAAGAAGACCAAATCCAGGCTATGTTGCTGCACGTAACGGTGCAGCACTTCGAACGTCCTCGGGTTGCCCAATCCCCGGACGTTCCAGCTGAGGCAATTCATGACTCCCGGCAGGCCTGCTCAACAGGTCCTGCCGATATACCCCCTTAGTTGAAAGCCGGAAGAGGAGCCGACTTAAGTTCTCCATTGATTTCCATACACTCAGAAACACCTGCCGTTCCAAGGCTTGACCCCTCTGCACTTGCATTTCCAGACTTGTCCCCCCAGTCTTCCACAACCACGTCAAACAACTTATTATTCTCCAGGTCCAATCCTTGCCCCACACAAATATCTTTAATTGCTGGCCCATTCCCAGAAATACGAGACTTGGTCTTGGACCCCTTCTTATATGGGCTAGGATGCAACACCCCCAACTTGGAACGGTCCTTCCGATTCACCTTAGGCCCACGACCATGAAGGCCCACTACCCGGCTGGCCATTGACCCGGAACTTTGCGCGCCACATTCAGATTAGAATTGATCATGATTTGAGGAATCAATTCCAACCGCAAATACATCCTCAATCTCTATATTAGGCCGATTCAACTCAAGATCTGTCACTTCCTTAAGAGGAGCCACAAAATCAGTGTTAACTTTCCCATCCTGTGACCTATTACCTTCCAAATTAGGCACTCCATTATCGTAGCATATCTCTGAAATTGAGGACTTTCCATGCTCAGAAATGATCTCAGCAGAAACCTTAGCTTTCCCTTTTTGTTTCACCGAAGGCCGGTGTACCATATCGGCCTCCAACGCCGGCGATTTGCTCCTATTAGTCACCTTCGTAGGGGACGCCGGTTTTGGCATCTATCGAGCAACTGGTTTTGGTTCAGGCATAGCTTGCCTAACCCCACCCCCAAAATGATCACCATCACCACGTAGCCGTTTTCCTCTCGGTTCCTCACCAATGGCAGAACCCGCTCTAATCCAGGAACCATACTTGAGTGGACGCCCTACATCCTCCAGATGCTTCCGCAATGCACATTCACGTAGGGGATGACCCAACACTCCACAGTGAAAGGACAGGTCCGGCAGTCGCTCATACCGAACTAAGATGGTGGCCATCTCGTCCGAGTCCTCCACCCCCACTTTGAGAGCTCGTTTAAGCGGCTTGGAGATGTCTATATTAACACGAACACGAAGAAACTTATCAAGGCAGTCCCCTGAACAACCCAAATCAATCTCTTCCACCCTCCCTAACATTCGTCCTAGAACCATCCCAACTTCCTGGTTCATACACAACAGAGGGAGATTATGGAGTTGCACCCAAAAAGAAACCCTGCAAAATTCTAATTCCTGAAACTTCCCCAGTCCCTTTGGTTCCTCCAACACTATGATGCTATCATTAAAACACCACGGCCCTCCTGATAACACCCGCCGTTTATCCTCGACAGACTTAAACCGGAAGACAAAGACGTTACGTCCCATTGCATTAATTTCAAAAGGATCTCCTGTCTTCCAAAGCTTCGGAATCCAAGAGATGAAGGCCTCCCTGTTGATCGGCTTCGTCGTTAACACCTTCCCTACCAAAGAATGCGCTACTTTCCGATCGCTAACCCGTTTAACTTCCCCTTTAATCTTAGTCTCTGGAATATCATCATCGGAGAGAGACAAAGTCTCACACAGTTTGGAAAGATCACTAAACTCCATCAAATCCGATTACCACCAAAGATACACCGTCCACTCCTCCTAGTTGAGAGAAAAACCTAGAAGGAGACTAATTCCCAACAACACTATTACTATACGTGTTTGTGGCTGCACTCCCACAGTAATTAGTGTGGGTCTAAATGTAGTGAATCAAGCCTGCTAGTCTATGGTAATCAGTGTGTATCGTTGTGTAGGGAATCATTTCCCTGGTGTTTTAATTCTATTTTGTCGTTTCTGCTTCGGTCAGCTACGTAACAAATTTTTAAACCGATTTTGATTTCGATTACGAGGTTTTTTTTTTCTTTTCTTTTTTTTGGGGGGATTTTTAAAGATAGGATGAGAGAGTGGGTTCATTTTATATTTTTATTTTTTATGGTAAACGAATTAGCTGTATTTTTTATAAAATAAAATAAAAATCTATATAATGATCAAAGAGTTTTTTTTGGCTTTTTTATTTTTTGGAGGGAAAATTAATATGTATATAATTATATATTATAAAATAATAAGTATGAATTATATATATATATTCCGGTTGCCTAGACGCCGTCTAGACGCTAGGCGCTTATCTACCGTCTGATTAGCGTCTAGCATTTACTTGGACACAGGTTAAAAGAGTGTGTATTTGTTTTTCTATTTTTTTTTTTTTTTTTTTTGAGAGAATGCTGAGATGGCAAAAATAAAAAAGCAAAATAACATCTGACATATATGTAAAAAAAATTAAGAGAATCTCCTAAAAATCTTTGACTACCAGTTTTGTTTAGTTTTTAAATTCGTTGAGAACACCTAATTTTATTTGTAGCCATATAATAAACTTTTTATGGCTTGAAAATCTAAATTATGTTTTCAAAATAAATTATATGTGCGAAGTAGAACCATTTTTTTTTCATTTGTATATTTTTAAAATTTCAAAATTTATAAATTAGGAATTTCAAGAGCACTTTGATAATTTTGACAATTAAATTTGGTTAATGATTATGTTTGACTAACGACAGGAAATATCATCTATAGTTAAAGAAAAAATTATTTCCAATTATAAATGAGTAAACTTTAGGGTGATTGATCGTAATTCATTTGCTCGTATCTTTATACATATGACTATATGAGTTTCCAAAATTGCAATTTTTCAAAGCTTTCTTATTGATAATAAATTATTTTAAAACTTCAATTTCTTTATATATATATATATATAAACATTATTTTCCCATTAAAAAGAGAGATTGCATCTTTTAAGAAATCTTTACTTTATATAATTTAAACATGAAATAAAAAGTTGGTAGTTCCTGGGATTTGGAAGAGTTTCTATGCATAATTAATTATTTCGAAAAGAAGAAAGAACCTTTTGGCTGTCTTTTTTTTTTTTTTTTTTTTTTTTTTTACAATATCTATTAATCCGGGATCAAGTTTTTTTATTTTTTATTTTTTATTTTTTGAAAGTTTTCGTCATTGGTAGGATTCTGTCCGTTGACCTGTGAGTCATTTACCCAAATCCTAAGCTCATTCATCAATCAGTTGAGTTACACCCCTGTTGGTGGAACCTTTTAGCTGTTGGTTCAATAAAGTCATTTCTTTCTCAAGTAAATCTTTTGATTCTCTGTGCAAGGATTTTCTGATTAAAGGTTATGTTTGGTAAAAAAATTAATCGGACACTGGTGTGTATAATGTAATTCGACAATATGATATTTTCAGTTTTGGAATAGATTTTATTACGTTTGAGTCATTAACGGGTCAATATGTTAAACCCATATTTAAATAAACGATCTATGTTTTGACCGAAAATTTAATGGGTTATGTTTAAGTTTCAACTGACACGATAAACTTAACAAATTGTATTAAAATATTTAATATAATTTTATTTTTCTTTTATTTGAATTGATTTAAAATGATTGTATTTATTTTAAAATGAATTTGATATTACGCTAACATCTCACAAAAAACAATCATTTTCAATTATTTTTTATCCAATCTCATATCATACCAAATAAAAGACAATAGTATTTTAATCATTAAACATATCACGATACTAATTTAATCCAATTATATTAAATGTTATAAAATAGTCAAATTCTATCGATCCAACAAGTGTACCAAACCAGACAATTCATAAGAAGGTGTTGCAAAACGACAATGAAAATTTTTGTTGTACGGTAAATTTCAGAAAATCTTTTGATCAGATTCCAATTATATTTCTTTGAGACCTAATCCGTAAAACTTTTTTTGTTTTTTTCAACAAGAGAAAAACTTAAGTGGGACCGTCCAATCAGAGCACGTCACATATACATTGGAAGAATATGTGACACACTTATGACGTGTATGTGGCGTGCTCTGATTGGACGGTCCAATATCCATGTCAGTGGGACCGTCCCACTGAAGTTTTTCTCCTTCAACAAAGCCAAACCAGAGTACCAGACTCAGAGAGATATTTGCGTGTAAGAGAGAAAAGGTGACATCTCAGAAAGAAAAAAAAAACATTGTACTTAGGTGGAGACCATTTTTAATGATCCAACGGCTATAAGGGGTGTGAATTGACCACCAATCTATTTAATCTCATAAACATCAGTAACCCAACTCACCCATCTAATTAAAAAAAAAAAAAAAACATTAATTAAAAAGACAAACAAGTCCTCAGACTTCATTTCATATGAAACAGGAAATTGAGTAAATAATAAAACCTTTCATTCTAAAAATAAAAATATAAAGCAATAAAAATAGTGGTATTAATTTTTCAAAAATCTCCATTTTAATAGCCTAAAATAGAATAACCAGTAAAAAAAGAGTTTATTTGACAATTGTAGCCGGTAAATTCCAATCTAGTTGAAATGTACTTTAACTCGATCTTATAATAGATTGAATCGAATCGAATAAGTATCGAATGGTAAATCGGTCGAGTCAAATTTCACTCAACCCAAACCCACCCATTAACTTATTGAGTGTGAAAATGTAAACTCATACCTATTCACTAATTTAATGGGTGACCCGAAACCGATCCATTTATTCCATTATAAATTTTTTTAGTAATTAATAATTTAAATTGTAAAAATAAGAAAGTACTTCAGAAAAACTGACCACTTTCTCTCTGGTCTTGTTGAAAATAAGATCACTTCTCTCTCACATGTTGAAAAAACTGTGAAAAAAGGTCAAAAAAACTGACAACATCAGTTTTTCATTTTTCTTTTTTTCGTCTTCATTTGGATTTATAATTTGACATTGTGGTTTGTTGTCTTCAACATAAATGCATTTTAAGGAAATATCTCTCTAATAGCTTTTTCACATTAGTTAGTGATTATCCGGTTAATCTTTCTACTGTCTCAAAATGTCTATAAAGATTAAATTATTTGATTGAGCTTTTGAGATTGTCTAATTTAAATTTAGTAGATGTTAATAAAGTTTAAATCTCTATTACATAAAAGCTCATTGGAAGGTGCTTCTCCAATTTTTTTTTTTTTTTAAAGTCTACCAACTAAATAATTATAATTTTTTTTAAAAAAAAAAAAAAAAACTCTATTTCTAATAAATCTGTTACAAATACATATTTTACCAATAGAGGTTTTTCTAAAGCCCAACCAAACATGCCCTTAATACTTAATATATTGCAAATTTGCACGTTATTTCCTACATGAAATATATATATATATATATATATTGAATGCATAAAAGAAACAACAACACCTTTTATTAAAAATCAAGAGGGTGGGTGACAAATGAATTAGAAAATTAAAAACTATGTATTAAAATTGTTTTCAATACAAGATTGCAAAATGTTCCTTTAGTTCTTTAAATTGCTTAAGAAATTTGGGGATGATTTTTTAAAACCCAAGTGATGTTGGTTCTGGATTTGCTGCTGGGATTTAATAATCTTATTAATAATTTAATATATATCCTGAGTTTGCTTTGAAAAAAAAATGTTTTGCTTTGTTAAAATAACTTTCTTGTTTACATTTAAAAAATTATATATTATAATAATTCGGGATTTGGGTAGGTGATAGTACTTAAACCCACGACCTTCTAATGTAAGTACCACTGGACAAACCTCGTATTGTTAACTTGTTTACATTATTTAATAAAATTCTGTCTTAATTTCAAAAAATTCTATTTAAGAGGGATTCTGTTATGGATCCTTTCATTCTATAATTTTTGCAACTTCTTTTTTTTTTTTTTTTTTTTAAAATGGATTTTAATCAATTTTTTTTTTAAAATTTATTACTTTAAATAAGACAAATCATAAATATTAATGTATTTTCATAAATTTATTAAAAGTCATAAATTTTGTTATAGTGGAACGTTATATTAAATCTTTTATAATTTTATTTATTACAATACAGTAAAGCATGAGCAAGTTTTTTTTTTTTTTTTTTTGGTCAAAATAAGAAGAGAAAAGAAAAGGCATGAGCAATTGAGCATGGACCAAATACAATATAAGTTTTGACTGAATATTTTGAATGCTAGCTATATGTGTTATATGCAAGGGATTTTCTTAAAGTGTTTACATATGTTTTCCAAAACAATAAGATATTGAAAATCACATGGTTTTTTCGTAATAGAGCCAATAAAGTTTCTTTTTTTTTTTTTTTTTTTTTTTTGGTAAAATCCAATAAAGTTTCCAAAATAAGGGATTGTGTGATTGATGAAAGCATTTCGAAATTCGAAGTGGTCCAATTTTTTCAAGATAAGAAATTTGATCATACATTTTGTCTATATATATATTTTGAAACACCATACATTGTCTATATCGATGGACCAATCTCTCTCAACCAAATGCCATGATAATTATTAATTGTTTTTCTGATTATTGTTTACTATCTGAATTTCTAAGAAAATTTAAAAGGAAGAGAGTCATGTTGAGACTTGAAAATGTCAAAATGAGTCAAAAAGAAATATTATTAAACAAAAGAAAATATTTCATACAATTACAAAGGGAAATATTAAAACACTTTCTTAGTCAAATAATTAATTATAAGAATTTTATAGAAATCTAATCCTTTAAAGATTCTATGATTACGTATATTATTTTACATATCAGTACATCTCCATTATCTGGCTTTAAAACAAAAATTATATTGTATTCACATTTTAAAAAATATATATATATATATATACAGATTTTCTATTATCAGTTCGTCCTACCAATAAATATATCAGGACGAAGGATGTGGACCACTAGATTTACATACTTTAACTCAAAGTGTATGTACTTGTCAAAACTTTTTCATAATCTACGCACTTATATAAATACATGAGTGTATTAAATCAAATGATTCATATTCAATACACTCATATAAAATACATGAATACGCACTCATGTGAAAATTTCTAAATATATATATGGTTAGTCTTTTGATTTAACTCGGTTAAAAACTTAAAATTGATTACAATACCAAAATTTACTGACCACAGTATACTCATTTGTCACTTTCTCAAAACACTAAGGGCTCGTTTGGTGCGCCGCACTGTATTGTATTAGGAGTTTAAAATGTATTAGAATAATACAATACAATGTTTGGTTTATTTTGCACTGTTTACTGTATTGTATTAGCTAATACATTTTAATTGGTTTAATACGGTGGATATCGTATTATCTAATACAGAATATAAGGTTGTATTAGTTAATACAACATAATACAATCTAATACAAAATATCACTAAACACATGATTGTATAAGAATAATACAGTCCAATACAATCCAATCCAATTCAATACAGTCCAATACAATCCAATCAAATACAATACAATACAGCGTACCAAACGAGCCCTAAACTCACTCACATGGAGTACAGTCAACAATAAAATAACATAAATTTTATGATATTATACTATCTTGGATGGGACAGTACCATCTTTGTACTCTCTGAACAGCCAACCACCTCACCTACCCACTCGAGTCATGAGTCATGACTGATGAGATTTCTTTTTGTAAAATCACCGAATTTTCTCTCCTTTCTTTTTTTCTTTTAAGGTCAAAAGGCTGTAAACTGTTGCAACAAATTCAACTTTTCAGAAAAAGCTGAAACAAATTACAAATATCAAGTTTTTTTGACTTTGAATTTCAAACTCTCAGATTCAAAAACCTTTATGGTATGAATTATAAGGCTGCAAACTTGCAACGCTATCTGGTGTGTGAGATTTGCTGAAAGCATTGTCACATCTATAATGAATAATCCAAACACGAGTGGTTTAATTAATGGAGAACCAATTAACTCCTAAATTTTAGTAATTGTTCCTAATTTGAACCAATCTTTACTTTAGACCACCCTGCTTTTGATTTATCTCACTCAAACTTGGGGAAAAAATTCGGGATTTACATTACTAGAACCTACGACTTAGATAGTTAAGCATCTCCCACCCAACTCTATATTCATGTTTTCAAGACATTTTAGAATATGGATTGCTCCCACCCAACTCTAAATTTATGTCTCTAAGAGTTTTTTTTTAGAGATTCTAAGTTTGATCCCCTATATTTTTTGAGTATCAAATCTCATCATCTAAATTCACTTCTTAACATTTTTTATTCCATTTATATCTTCTTACATTTTTCATTAAATTCAATTAATGTATAATAAATTTCAATTTGTACATTTTATTAACATAAAAATTATACCATTAGAAATGTTTCATTTAGATCTTTAAAATGAGTCTAATATTGAATATTAATTAATAATTTTTTATTTACCATACTTTATCATTTGTTATTCATTTTATTATTTTGTTATAATTTTCTCTAAAAAAAATTATTTTATGTTATTAAAAAAAATCTCTTATTACATATTTATAATTATAAGTTAGTAATAAAATAAAAACCGAAACATAATATTAAAAAAAATATTAAAATAAGGATAGGAAAAAAAAAACTTAAATAATAACAACATAACATATGATAATGTCCAGATACATTAATATTTTGGAAGGTCATCCAAATGACTTTCATATCCACCCAAAAATGATCCATCTTGTATTTGAGAATTGTGAGTGTTTTTTTCTAAAATTTCCATCTTATTCCTTCAAAAAAATTCATGTTCATTGGGATTTTTAACATGAATTTTTAATGGAATCCAAATTTATCATTATAATTTTATTTTCTTCATGTTCATGTCAAATTGCCTCATTTTGATGAGTGGTGTATTTAATTGGTTGAGAAAGTTTGATACGGCAACAAATAAAATACATAGGTTGAATTAAAGAAATTAGATTAAAAAGAGTTGATTGAAAAAGTTAGAAAAGAAATAAATAGGTTGAGAAAATTAGTTGGTAAATGTTAGGAAAAAAATAAGTAGAAAATTAGTTGAAAAATATTTTATAAACTAAAAATTAGTTATTATAAATTCATGCACTAATAAAACATTATATTTTAAAAAAAAGTTTTAAAAAAATTACAAATGTTATTTTAAATAATATCAGTTAAAATTTAGTTGAACAATAATTTATTAAAGAAAGTAAAAAATAATGAAAATATAAGTTATTTAAAGATATAAATATAAATAGAGATAAAGATAAAGAGTGTGATAGGAGTGAAAAAATTTTAGAGATGAAATCTGGAAATAATATTTCTTTTAGATCTCTATTTTAGAGATAGAGATAGAGATAGAGTTGGGTATGAGAATATGAGATGCTATAAATGGTGTATGTGTAAGAGATATACAACTTAATAAACTTTTGAATTGTTTTCAAAATAATGGCTAATTCTTAATTGTTCAACTTTTGTTTTATTTTGTTTTATAAAAAAAGAATAGACTAGAAAAAGAATAAACTAGACATAAATTGATATTTTAAAATAAGTATAAGAAATAAGGGTCCAAAAATAATGAATCAAAAATAAAGTTGTAGACAATATGAGTAAGGAAAAGAATAAAAAAGAAATGATGCAAACAAATTGTTAGCTAGGATTCCCATGACATGTACATTTTCAATAATCCAATGCTACCAATAGGGATTATTATATTTGTAGAATTAAATTGTAGCAGACTTGTTGCCATTGTGTATAAACTCCAATACCAACATGGATTACTATTTTGTAGATTTAAACTTAATAAACTTTAGCAGACTTGCTGCCATTGCGTGAACTACATATAAACTCAAAAGCTACCTCACACGCCCCTCCAGTTTTATGCACCCTAAGTCTTCTAGCCCTCCAATTTCTCAAAGTATTCTTTGAAACTCTGTCATTAAAAATTACTTTAAAAGTTGCTGCCTCAAAATCAATATACTTATCCAATATTCGACCGGTAGCAACCTCATCCTTACTTTGCTTGTACAAGTTAATAGCTAGAAAATACATCTAAACTCAATAATAAAGAATATGAGTGTTATTCACATATACATGGTTTCATTCATTTTCATTTTCTCAAAAGTTACTGAAGTATTCTTTGAAACTCTCCTTTTCGACAAGTGCTTTAAAAGTTGCTTCCTCAGATTCGATATACGTATTTAATAATCCACTGACAACGGCTTCAAGTAAGTAAGAACAAAGTCTTTTTTGAACAACTCGACTGTTCTGTTTTTAGCTCTCGATCTAGATTCTAACAATTCATGAAATTTGATGAGGTCAAGATTCATATTCACACTTGCTCACTACAATGTCGCCCATTTTCTCTTTCATCTTTCTTGACTCTTTGAAATGCAACTCTTTAGCCTCATCTGGTCGTTTTGTGCTCTTCAAGAGCTAGCCTAAGTTGGGATGTCTCCTATGACCTTCCAACAGTCTTTGAGGAAGGTTTTCGTGTGGCCTGTCCCATCATGAGGAGGCCAGTTTAGGAGGGTGGTTTATCTCGGGCTAAATGAGCTACAATAAATCCTTCGGTTTGTAATCAAACTGAAGGATACATCTGCAAATGTAAACACGTATTTAAAATTAAAATCAGACTTCAAAACAAGCACATTTAAACAACGAAACCATGTACATTGTAAATCAATAGCAAAAGCAAACTTTCTATCAAAAAAAAAACCAGAAATTTGATAGAATTTCATATAACACAACACAGATTCTTCTGAGATTCAAATTTGTTAGAATTGAAAGCATAAAAGGTATAAAATAAAATAAAAGAAAATAGTACCAGGTGAATAAACTCTTAGGTGCTAAAGGCCAAGTGATTATCAAATACATTAATATTATTATTTACAACACATAAGCACGTAAAACTCTCATTAAGAAAGGATTAGGTGTACGTGGTTTCATTTCCAGGTCAGTCTGAGTTGTTGCACATAAACAAACTTTTAAAGAACGAGTTGAAATTGAAATCTCAGGGTTTGGCCTAAGAAAGAATAAATTATGTTGAAGCCAATATTCTGACTTATTTTCATTCAAGTCACTTTAAAGAGTTAATATATGCAAGCTTATAACTCTTAAGATTCTGCACATTCCTATTTATTGGTAAGCATCTCAAATAGTAAGCCCAAGCATTCAATTTACTTTCATTTTCTTTAAGTATTCTTTAAAAACCGAGAAATCAAACCAACAAACCTTTTTATGTTTGGACAGACCAATCATGGTCAGCAGTGTAGTTGGCAGGTGATTTCTCTTCTGTTACCTCAAAAAAAAAAAAAAAAAAAGATGAAATTAAGATAAAATCACAGAAGATCTTTGCAATCAATAATAATATGGAAAATAATACAAGTAAAGTAAAGATAGCAAATAAAAGAAAAAAGAAATATTAAAAATAAAAACACAACAAATTAAACAATGGCATCTACATTAATACAATAGAAAACGGAAATGATCTGCCAAACAGCCAAAGAGACCAACCGGAGTCGAGAAGCCAGTCGATGAATCGAAACGCCTCCTCGCCGATACTGTACGGGCCAGGAAACGACGTCGGGTGGAGCAAAACGCCAGCTCTCCTGCTGTCCTTGGCGAACCACTCGCCGTAGTAAGCCGTAAAGTTGTCGCCGGACACGAAAGCAGGACTGGAAACGGCGACAGCCATAGAACTTATACAGAAAGAGTGGGGGAAATCTGCTGTTGATTTTTCTACAAAAACAAACAAACATACACAAATATTAAGCACAAAAGACAAAAAATCTAAAGAGGGTTGTTGGGTATTAATAAAGTGGTTTCATGAATTAATAAATGTGTTTGCTTGAAAGAATTTGATTTCTGATAAAATATCTAGAACACACGGGGACCAAGATATGAAAGGATTCAACTTGCTTTGGTCAATTACTAAGAAAAAACCAGAAATAATTTGGGATTATTAAAAACAATAATGAATGGTAAAAAAAAAAAAAAAGAGGCAATTTAAAGTAAATAAACAAACAAACCTTTGTATGAATGGAGAAACTCCTCATCGCCGATACCGGAAACGGCGACGTTGGTTGACAGAGGAGAGGAGAACCGGAGAGAGTTTGGGAGAGAGAGAGACCGAGAGAGAGACCGAGAGAGGAGAAGAAGTGATTTTTTCAGTTGAACATGTGAGTGAAGATGGGGAATTGGGGATGTATAAATAGAATGGGAGGAGAGAGAGAATGGGATTCAACTTTGCAGTAAAAGCTGAAATTTTACTTTGAATTTCAAACTCTCAAATACTTTAATACTTTATAGTATAATATTTGGGTATTGATCATGTGGCTTATTCATTAAGGATGTAAAGGAGATAAATGTAAAAAGTTAAGGAAAAAAGACACGTGACAACACTCTATTGTGAGGCAATTTCCTACTTTATGGCCATCTGAGTAGAGAATCAAAAACAAATCACCCAAAAAGCTGTTTATAGTACTTGTGTGTTGACTGTTCATCATACTTATGGACATGTTCCTTTTTGGCCAATCACATTGCACTACGCCCAACACTAGTCTTTTTGATTGTTTGACCATTTTATTTTTCGAAGAGAAAAGAGTTGGGGAGAGAGACAGATCAAGAGAAGAATCAGAGAGTTTTGGAACAAATCATACAATTTACAACAATTATAGTAAAATTAATTTATTAATTAGAAACAATAATACTAAACATCTCATCTAAAATCTCACTTTTTTTATCCCACTACATGTGACATATGAGATGTCAAATTATGAGTGGATATACATTAATAATGATTTATCTCTCCTACCCCATGTATTCATTCACAATTTGACACTTCACATGCCACATGTGGTGGGATGAAAAATGTGAGATTTTAGATGGGATGTGTAGTATTACCGAATTAGAAATAAGTCAGTAAACACTCTCTGATTTCTGTTCTTGTAATTAACAATCTTTGTTTACTGAAAATAACTCTTTTTATTTGATAATACTCAATAATCTGAAAATTGTATTATTATTGTATGAAATGAAACCAAACAGAGAATACAGAAAATCACATGGCTTCTATCATAATATAAATAGAGCCAATAAATAAGGTTTCCAAAATAAGGAATTTTGTGATTGATAAAAGCACTTTCATGTGGTCCAATCTTTCTAAAATAAGAAATTTGACTTGTATATTGTCCGGTCCAATCTCTCTCTCAAGTCTCAACCAAAGGTCATGTTTATATTTTATTTAATTTTGTTACTGCCTTTTTTTTTTTTTTTATAACAATTTTGTTACTGCCATATTGGTCAATTGGTAATTAATTGCAACAACCATATTTAATATTTGTACTTTACTCTATTTAATGGATCTTCAAACTATGGAATTTTATTAACTTTATTATACCATATTTATTGATGTTTCCAAAAATAAACCTAAACAAGTGTCGACAAAATTTGTAAATATATATACATAATATAAATAAAAAATTATAAAATTTATTAATATTACTCTCCCTATATATATGGTTCTCTTATAAGGTATTTCTTATTTTAATTTCTGTAAAAAAGAATTTTGATATAGATTTTTTTATCGATGATAAGTTCAACGAAATTTATAAATAAAAAAAATTTAAGAATTTTTCAAGCACTACAACTATTTATCCTGATTTTATTAAATATGAAGGTATCAGAAAATGAGTAAAATATAGGAAAATTCAAGAAAAATAGTTGTAATGCTTGAAAAATTCTCAAATTTTATTCAGAAATAGATTTTATTGAACATATCATAAAAAAATAAAATAAATAAATAATCAGATCAAAATTCATGAAAATGGATGTTATTTCATGAAAGTTCTTAACGAAATTAAAATAAGAGATCCCGTATAGGAAAATCACAATAAATAAATAATATATATATATATATCCCCACACACAACTAACCTTGCCTTTTAAGTGCTTAAGAAATTTGAGGATGATTTTTTAAAATTCAAGTGATGATGATTCTGGATTTGCTGCAGGGATTTAATATCTTATTAACGTATATATCTTGAGTTTGCTTTGAACAAAAAAAAAAAAATGCTTTGCCTTGTTAAAATAACTCTCTTGTTTAATTTTTTTTAATTCCATTTTAATGGTATTATGTTATGAATCCGATTTACTCTATAACCTTTTCAACTTTTAATTATTATTATTTTTTAAATTAGAAGTTGAAAAAGTTTTTTAAATTAGAAGTGGTCCAACATTTCCACAATAAGAAATTTGACTGGACCAGTCTCTTTCTCTCTCTCTCTCAACTCTACCAAATTTTATGATAATTATTAATTGTTTTATAATTATTGTTAATCTATATTTTTCTAAAGAAAATTAATAAGGTGAAAAAATTATATATATATATATATATATGACAACATAGATTCTGACAATATCATTGACCAAGAATTTCACAAATGAGCCATATTTGAGTTTATTTTATTTAATTGTTTAATTTCTCACAAATTTGTTTGCAATTTTGTTTAAACAACACACCTCTTTCTAGGCTCTTCAATTTTAGTTTTGTTTATTTACTTTGTTCTTATATTTTAAAAAATCATTTATAGTTTGATAATTAGTTTCGACATTGTGACAAATTTAATAGGATTTTCAGAATAAGTTTCAAATTAAATGAAACCATATATATATAGAACATTGGTGTATACTCGTATTTTGGTATATATATATAAATAAATAAATAAATACATATTTTGGTTTATTTTCAATGTTTTTGGTTCATTTGTAATTTTGTTATTTTTAGGGATAAAAATTGTCTACAAAATAACTTCTTCTTTGTAAGTTAACATTCTCACATTTTGTATCTTTTTATTAATTTATTTAGTGAAAGTGTGAAAGTATAATAGTCAATTTATACAATTGAAGCTTAAATATGGACGTTTTAAACTTTTTAATAGTCAAACTCAGTCAACATAACAAACGGAATACTGATAGTGTTAATTGATAGGGGAGGTTCTTAAAATAAAAATATTTATAATTATATATTCAATAATAGTTCAAATGTGAGGTGAGGCTTTTAATCGCCGGTAACTTATTGTGGGTAGCTTTTTTGACCAACAAAAAAAGGAATAAGAGTTGTGTGTTTTGCAGGTTTGGTTTGAAATTAGGAGTAGTTGGTGTCAGCCCATCAGACTGACAGACTCACATGAAAGAAATGAAATAAAATGATAATTTTTAAATTTAAAATAGAAATTTTTTTAATTCGTATATAATTTTGATTCTCGTCCAATTATGATTTTCTCTACATCATCAATATCTCTATCCGTATGATTTTTCAAAGTTTCAATCTTTCTTCTTGACTCATTTTCAAATGCAAGAATATATTTTTTTTAAACTTATTTATTGACGAAAAATTATTGTTTTTTATTTGAAAGATTACAATATAGCGAGACACGTCAAGACGAGACAACACATGTGCAATCTAAATATAATTATTGTTAGTACCTTAGTTTCATTACCTTCAATAAAAAATAATAATACAATTTTAAAAATATATGACAAAGGATAAACTTGAACTCAACAAATAAAAAACTTTAGAAACAGTCATATTATTTTAAAATAAAAGGTAAATTACACTCACACCCTTAGGGCCCGTTTGGTGCACGGGATAGGATAGGATTGAATTGGATTAATTATAGTGATTCCCGTGTTTGGTGCAACATGGGATTGGACTAATAATAATGCTATACTGTGTTTTGTATGTCATGGGATTTGAGAAAATTAATGTAAAAATAAATTTTAAAAATAAAAAGTTGTTTTGAATAAATAAATTAAAAAAACAATCGAGTATCAATGTCTCTCTCCTGCATCTCTATCTTCTTTTCCATTTCATCACTTTATTGAAAAGAAAAACGATCTCTCTCCTCCTCTCATCTCCTTCTCTCACCAAAAATAATCATCAGATTTATTCACACCAAAAAATCTGTTGAATCAAGCTCATCTATCAATCTTTCATCCAAATTCAACAAAAATCACCAAACCAAACAAAAAAAACCCACGATCAAACCCAGACCCAAATCAAAACAAAATCAAAACCAAACACCCACTTTAGATCTCCTCATATCGGCGCTCGATCTCGTCGCCGAATGTTTTAACAGAGAGAGAGAGAGAGAGAAATTCCAAATCTGGCTTTATGGTTTTTGTTCATCTGGTTTTGTTCTTTTTTCTTTATCTATTGTTAAAAAATTTTGCTATGGTGAGAACTGAGAAACAAATGTTCATATGAGATAAAAAAAATCGATTTTTTTTTGGAAAAGATTGAAGATCGATGAATTTGTGTGTGGATCTTGATTTTTTTTTATGGGGTTTTTAATTGATTGAAGAAGTTTTTTCCAAGTTTTTTTTTTAATTGATTGAAAAATTGGATGGGATTCAAATGAATCCCACCATTTTGGTTGGGACTAATTTATCCCATACCAGTGGGATAAAATTTTCAGATGGGACTAATTTATCCCATCCCACCGATCAGCCAAACATGGGAATGGGATTAAAAACAAGTCGATTCCCATCCCATCCCATGTGCCAAACGGAGCCGTAAGGTTTGAGACAAAAACACTAAGATTGAAATGTTTAGTTATTATACATTCACACTCTTGTTTGATCATGGTAAGGTCTAAAATGCCTTTGGATGTCAGTGTAAAAATACTTTTATTTTTTATTTTATACAAGGGCATTTTGGACCTTACCATGGTCAAACAAGTGTGTTAGTGTAGAATAACTAAACCTTTTTCATCTTACTGTCTTTGCCTCAAACCTTAAGGGTGTGAGTGTAATTTACCCTTTAATTCAAATCTGTTGATTCTTGAATACCAAAAATTAAATCCGTTAATTCCTAAATACCAGAATCGAAATCTTCTATTATTCTATTGATTCGTGCATAAATACTATAATGATAGGTATCAAAAATCGTTAATTCTCGAAAGAATACCAATATTTGGGATAAACAAGAAAATTAGAAGAATTAGAAAAATAATAAAATTATCAATTTTCCTAAAAAGGAAAGAACTGAGATAACAATGGTAATTTAAAATAATAGAATCCTAAAACATCATAAATCTATAAGAAAATTAGATTTGATTTAATAAAATCAAATAATAAATAATTAACTAATTAATTAAATATATAATAAATTGAAACAAACATAATAATATGTATTAATTACAACAATATTTTTAAAACTCAAAATCTCCAATAATATTTCCTACATCATTCTCTCCAGAGAAAATTCAACCTTGAATTTCAGCATCTTTAATTCGACGAATATGTAAAATAAAACAACTTCCCTTATTTTTGTTTTTAGGATCTTCCCTCTTTTTTTTTTTTTTCTTTTTTATTAGAGGAAAAAATAAAATTAAAGCACTAAGTTCTAGCTTTATGCTTCTTTTGGAAGAGTTCGAAAATTTAAAAGCTCTTTTCCTTTGTCAATCAAACACCTTTAAAAGTGGCTATAAGAGAATACGATTAAAAAGCCAAAAAGATAGCTTACAAAAGTCAAGCCAAACAAGGCATAATATTGTATTAAATAGCCTTATTATACTAGGGAATTATATATGGGTCTGAATCCTCTCAAGTAATTATATTTGAATTTGTTTTTTATTTTTATTTTATCAGTATTACATTATAAATTCGGGGTTTTTTGGGTTGAAAAAGGACTCGAACTCGTAATCTCGTGGTGAATGTGTGAGGAGTTTACCATCTGACCAACATCATCTCGTCTAAATTTGTTATTTGTTATTTGAATTTATTATACATTTAGGCTCCAGCTGTGTGACAAGCCCGTGGTCATGCAAGTGAGGATGTGTGTTAAAGTGTTTAATTACTGTTTATTGAACCCTATGCCATTTTCTTTATTATTTAAAGAGTAATGTTATACAACTTAAAAAATTAGTCATAAAATGAAGTCAGATGATATGGTAATTGGTAAGTAATTTGTCCTTACCATATAAATAATGTGATACTTTGGTGAAAGGCATAGTTAGAAGTTAAAACAAATCACTTGCTACATTTTTTGAGTTAACTTTTGGGTAAATTTCTAGAGTTATGTAGTACTTCAATTATTTTTTGATGTAATTGTTGAGCAATTCTGTTGTTGTAATCATTACTTTAAATTCATGTTAGGTCTGTTGATTGAGTGGTAACAGATCTAGGTTTCTGGGCTCCTTTTTGAGGGTGTTCTGTGTTTGGTTTCTGGATAGATCAAGGTTCTTAAGGATATTACTATAGTAAGAGAGTCTCACGAGGATTTTTCCGAAACACACTAAATTTCTGTGTTCTTTCCTTTACTTTCTTGCTCTCTAACAATCATTCTCACATGTGTTAGTTTTAGATCTATATCTCTTGTTGGTATTATTGCTTTCTTTTCTTGTTTGTAAGTGAATCTTACAGGTGTTTGAGTCAATAAAAGGCTCGTTAGGGTTTTATGTGTAAGTCAAAACCCCTAACAAGGCTCCAATCGTGAGACAAGCCCGTGGTCATGCAAGTGATGGCGTGTGTTAAAGTGTTTAATTACTATTTGTTGAACCCTATGCCATTTTCTTTATTATTTAAAGAGTAATGTTATACAACTTAAAAAATTAGTCCAAAAATGAAGTCAGATGATATGGTAATCGGTGAGTAATTTGACCTTATCATATAAATCATGTGATACTTTGGTGAAAGGCATAGTTAAAAGTTAAAACAAATCACTTGGTACATTTTTTGAGTTAACTTTTGGGTAAATTTCTAGAGTTATCTAGTACTTCAATTATTTAACTTTTGGGTAACTTTTGGATAGGACAAGAAAGAAGTTGAGGTAACACAACAATAAAACACTTAAAATCTATATCAATGAGATCATGGGTTGAAAAAAAAAAGCTACATATTTCAAACATTGATACAAGATTAATTTTATTCAATCATTTTTTTTTTTTTTTTTGGTAAATACAATCAATTGGAAGTTGGAATAAATTGAACTAGAAGTACAAAACACAACAAATATAAAAATTACACACTTCTGGTCACACTCGTGGCCGGTAAGCAAATTTAAGTGGAAGACTTCAATGTGTTTCCAATATCGATGACAAAACGATATCTAACATCTGCTCTGGAAAGGCGTTCCATAGCAATGTTGACATAATCGATTGGTATGACCTCAATGTCTGCTGTTATGTTGTGTTTGGCTGCAAAATTAATCATCTCTTGAGTTTCCTTCAATCCTCCTACGGCACTACCTGCCACTATCTTTCTCCCTACATATTCCACTACAGTTGTTAGCTACAATTCAAAAAATTAAATAAACATTACCCTCACAAACATTTCAAGTTAAAAGCATGATAGGCTCACCCAGCAGCAGAGGAAAAACTGGTAGCTCGGGTGGCGTATCTGGCAAACCAACAAGAACAAGCTTCCCATTAGTTTTCAGTAGTCCGATCAGAGGTAAGAGTGGATGAGAAGCAGATACTGTATCAATGATTCCATCCAATGTACCCATTGCAGCCTGTACAAACAACATTGAAAACATAAGGACAAGTAAATAGACACAAAATCTGTAACATACCGGAAAAGAATCATTACCTGCAGCTCATCTTGGTTACGGCTGACCAAAAAAGAGTGAGCACCAAGATGTTCAATAGCTTCTTTCTTCTTGTTAGGTGAGGTACTAATAACGGTGACCTTAACCCCCATAGCTTTTGCAAACTTAACAGCTATATGGCCTAGTCCACCCAACCCAACCACACCCACATGCATGCCAGGTTTGTCAAGTCCAAAGTATCTCAAGGGACTGTAAACAGTGATACCAGCACAAAGAAGAGGGGCACCACCATCCAGAGGAAGGTTGTCAGGAATACTGACCACAAAGTGTTCGTCGGTAACCATGATGTCTGAGTATCCTCCATATGTGGTGGTTCCATCATAGTATATTGATCCATATGTAAACATCATTTTGGGGCAGTAACTCTCAAGATTGTTTGCACAGTTTTCACAAGAGTGACATGATCCAATGAAGCAGCCTACACCCACTTTGTCTCCAACTTTGAATTTTTCTACTTTGCTTCCAACCTCTGTCACTACACCCACAATCTCATGCCCTGGAACAGCAGGGTAAGAACAGGCAAAATCCTTTTCCCATTCGTTTTTAATGTAGTGAAGATCTGAATGGCATATCCCACAGTACAACACTTTGAATCTCACATCCTTCTCTCCCGTTGCCCTGCATTTTATTTCATATATGTATCAAAATCCACCAAATTTATTGTAATATTAATGAAATAAACATAATTAACAAGAAAAAAAGAAAACCTTCTGGAGAAAGTGAAGGGAGAGAGAACGCCAGAGGAGTCCCTGGCAGCCCATCCAAAGGCATTCTTTGGCTGCATTTGTTCCGTTGATTCCGCCATTAATTTTTCGATTTTCCTTTTTTACTAAACTGAGACACAAATCAAATGGTAGCTTAATATCTATGGAGTTGACGAGTGAATGAATGATTTGTAATTGTGTGTATTTATAGGAGGAAATGGATGCGGAGTGGTGACATACATGGTGAGCCAAGCAGTGATTGACTCAAATCGAAGGTTGAACTTTCTTCGTACCATACCTACCAATAGTGGATCAAGAAGCTTCGCATTGCCAGTCGACTCATCCCCATTTCGGACCTCTCCCGCATCAAGCCCCCTCCCTAAGTTTGACCTCTAATTAATTAATTTCCGATTGTTTAAACAATGCCACCATAGGTTGAGTGCTTGACACTCAACACTGCTATAGGCGGACCTATATAGTATGTGTCATACTGTCATTGGTTATCATGGGCCCAGTATGGGTGCCATGCTGGCACTATTATAAGATGTTATAACTTGTTGAATCATGTGTTTCGTGTTGCAACTTGTTGGGAGATTGAAGGGATGATTCACTTTCGAAAGCTAAACATAAACATATTGATGTAACAAAAAAATCTACGCAAACAAGAATCAATAAAACAGGACTATGATAAATGATTTGAATCTGTTGATTTTTGAATATCGAAAATTAAATCCGTTGAATCTTGAATGCTGAAAGTGAAACCTTCTATTAATTTTAATATTTCAGTTGTAAATAATTGAAATATTTCTTTAAAATAGATTTGACTATTTGAGTGTAGAAATATCCGGTGAAGTTGTGATGTGGAAAACCGATTCTGAAAATAGAGTGAACTAGACACTATCCTTAATAGAATAATAGTTAATGCTTATACGATAACATAATTAGCTGGTTTTGTTTTTAAATTAAAAAATTAATAAAATTGTAAATAAAGACTAAAGAGAAGTTTCAAAGCAAACGACACATGGTTGATGTAGAGCATGCAAGTGTCAAAACGTCAGCCGTAGAACAGCTCAAATACATATATTTTCATTAAAATTAGACAAGTGGCTAAGTTTCATTAAAAAAGAAATTACAAGTTTTTTCTCTTTCCTCTCACTAACTTCTTTTTATATTTTTTTAACACAAAAATCTGTCATTTGTTACATTTTAAATGGTCTGTGCACCAATTGGCATTGGATTGAAGTTTTCCTTGAAAATGAGTGAATCTGGGGTTGGTTGGCAATTGATTTGGCCCGCTAATTTGAAAGTTGATCTAAAGGCCTGGGGTGATTGAGTGAATGATAATTATATAATAAATCACTTATCACATTTGGACTTTTTTTTTTTTTGGTTAGGTAGGATTATTATTCCATGTATTTTTAATATTTTTCATATTTTAAATATATCAGTGGTATTTTAACTGAAATACTCAAAAATCCGTCATTTGCCACATTTTTAATGGCCTGGTACTCCAATCGGCATTGGACTGAAGTTTTCCTCGAAAGTGAGTGATAGAGGGAAAAAATCTGGGGTTGTTGGCAATTGATTTGGGCTGTTGAATTGAAAGTTGATCTAAAGGTTTGAAGTGATCAAGTGAATGATAATTATATAATAAATCACTTGTAACGCTTGGACTATTTCTTTTTTGGTTATGTAGGATTATTATTCCCGTTTATTTTTGATAATTTTTCGTATTTTAAAGATAGCAAATAGTATTTTTAACCAAATGTTCGAAAAATTCGGACCCAGATATATATTTCTGGATTATTAGAGCATCTCCAATGCAAATATGTATTTTTAAGTTTCTAAATAGTGACACATCAGCATTTCTATTCATTACGGACCCACTTTTGAAAAAAAATTAGAGAAATGCATATTCACATCTCCAATGCAATTATTAAAAGTCAAATATGCATACTCATTTTTTTAATACAAAAATCTGTCATTTGTTACATTTTAAATGGTCTGTGCACCAATTGGCATTGGATTGAAGTTTTCCTTGAAAATGAGTGAATCTGGGGTTGGTTAGCAATTGATTTGGGCCGCCTAATTTGAAAGTTGATCTAAAGGCTTGGGGTGATTGAGTGAATGATAATTATATAATAAATCACTTGTCACATTTGGATTTTTATTTTTTTGGTTAGGTAGGATTATTATTCCGTGTATTTTTAATATTTTTCATATTTTAAATATATCAGTGGTATTTTAACTGAAATACTCAAAAATCCGTCATTTGCTACATTTTTAATGGCCTGGTACTCCAATCGGCATTGGACTGAAGTTTTCCTCGAAAGTGAGTGATAGAGGGAAAAAATCTGGGGTTGTTGGCAATTGATTTGGGCCGTTGAATTGAAAGTTGATCTAAAGGTTTGAAGTGATCAAGTGAATGATAATTATATAATAAATCACTTGTAACGCTTGGACTATTTCTTTTTTGGTTATGTAGGATTATTATTCCCGTTTATTTTTGATAATTTTTCGTATTTTAAAGATAGCAAATAGTATTTTTAACCAAATGTTCGAAAAATTCGGACCCAGATATATATTTCTGGATTATTAGAGCATCTTCAATGCAAATATGTATTTTTAAGTTTCTAAATAGTGACACATCAACATTTCTATTCATTACGGACCCACTTTTGAAAAAAATTAGAGAAATGCATATTCACATCTCCAATGCAATTATTAAAAGTCAAATATGCATCCATTTTATAACCAATCATAATAAAACAATTATTCCACTCTCTCTCCTATTTTATTTTACAATTAAATGAACTTTAATATTATTGGTGGAAAAAGTTATAAATCCTAGTCAGCATTTATAGGAGAGTTTCTAGAGTACGTGAACTATTATTCTTTCTAAATCTTAATTCTTAATCTATTTCTGGATTCTGGAAATCTACACATTTCTTAAAAAAAAAAAAAAAAAAGCATATATCATCTGAAAATATGTTTTCTAAATAAATGAATAAATCATTTATTTCTAATAATTTTCTAAATAATTAAAGCTAACACATTATTCTGAAATAATTAACTTAATTAAAAATAAATAAAACTATCCACTCACAGAACTCCTGTGTTAAAATTTGGTCTGGGACTGGATTCCCTTCCAGATTGGTCACTTTCTAGATCTATCCTGAACATATCTCCAGCTGGCAGCTGCACAATATTTCTTTTCTCTATCTTACTCTATCTCTTTCTTCTCTCTCACGCCCAGTTCTTCTTTCTTTTCTTTCTATTTTTTTTTCGATCTTCCTCTTTTCCGTTTTTTTTTTCTCACGCCTCCTCATCTATTTCTTATACATATATATATATATATATATATATACAGTCTTTCTATTGTTAGTTCGTTCTGACAATAAATATATCAGGACGAAGAATGTGAACCATAGATTATGGAGAAGTTTTGACAAGTGCATACACTTTGAGTCAAAGTATGTAAATCTAATAGTCAACATTCTTCATTCTGATATATTTATTGTCAGGACGAATTGATAATAGGAAATCTGTATATATATGTACCTTTTTTTTTTTTTTTTTTTTTTTAATATTTAAACTAATCTGATAGCAAGGTAAATCTAACTTGGGTTGGGTTTTGGGTCATGTGTTTGAGCTTGAATTCTGGATTTGGGAAAATTTCTGGAACTAGAACTGGACCTTACACTTTCATTGTTTAGAGGTCTTATATCCTCATATCCAATGGTCTTTTTTTTTTTTTTTTTAAATTAATTTAATTTTTGGCCAAGATGCATGATGAAGAATTAAAGCTTATAAATCTTTTTTTTTTCTTAATAAATACGAAGGTTGAAAGAACAAAAATATCATTATCTTTGTTAAGTTTTACTAACTTTAATTAGTAATATGAGAGGTTATTGTCAATTAAACATAAAGTTTTTGATTGTGAAAAGTCAATCCTTAGAGAGGTTGGGTGCAATTTGCTCAAATTAAAACTTCCTCTATCACAAATATAAAAAACAACTCTCATAATACAAAAGAGAGATATCGTCCTTTATAACTTTTTGAACAAAATTAAGATTTGAATCTTTACCACTTACAATTATGAAAAAAAAAAAAAAAAAAAAAAGCTTCGAAATATTAATTAGACTACAGAGAAATCATCAGCAAATTTGAATCAAGGCCATTTAATGATGCCACGTAAGATACTAAGACAAATCAAATCCAATCAAATCTTTAATTTGCATTTTTGGTAAGAAAAATCAAGCGGGAAGTTTCCTAGAGGCATGCAAATTACGCGTCGTTGATTGATTGGACACGCGTTATGGCAATTACGACAAATGCCAACATTTTCGTGTGTTAATTAACAGAGCATATAATTAAGGAGTGCATTTTTGCTCACCCACACTAACTAGGGTGAACCATTACCACCCACCTTAGGTGTTGACACACGCCCAAACTTAACCCAAAATCTAAAGTTAATCCAAAGTTAACTCAAAGTTTGAGACACGTGTTAACACCTGGAGTGGGTGGTAATGGTTCACCCTAGTTAGTGTGGGTGAGCAAAAATGCACTCTATAATTTACTCACCTAATTTATTTCAACGATAAATTTAGTAAACAAATCACCCAGTTTTTAACACCGCAATTGAAAACCTGTCAACAACTCAGTGACGGTCCACCGAGTTCAATCAGACTCAGTCCGATCCAAACGAAAAGTCTCCATCCCCAACGCCAGACTGTATTCTATGCAGCAAGATGTACGATTCAACCCAATTGCAATCGTACCACGTCGTAAAATTTAAAATTTAATAAAATCACAGGAAAATGTATATTACATAATAATCAGTACATCAACATAAGACTGCCAACGGAAGATGCACGGTGTATCACAACAAAAGAGAAAAACTTACATTGAACAGTCTTATCGATATGACAATGAAACTGTCTAATAAAAGTGTATTGTATAACCCTTTAAGAACATATTTTTATGTTTCCAAATTATATAAGTCTGAGCCTTGTATGTAGCGGGATATGTCTTATTTTTTACAACATTATCCTTCAGAAGCAATTAGATGCAGCTACTGTTGACAATTCATAGAAATTTTGTGAGATTAAAAATTATGAAATTCAACTCTGTTTGTGAAAATGTCAGTTTATTCGAATTATACAAAACAAATGGTAAATGGTAATTATATTATTGTAGAAGATAGTAATAAGAAGATCTATTATATAAAACTGTTATAAAGCTAGGCTTTCTAAAAACAATTTCCAAAATATTTCCCGAATTATATAGTACATGAGTTGTCAACATCATATCACTAACCACATAATCTCATGATTTACGAGATGTTGACAACTTATAACATTTGAAAAATATTTTTTCGGTGGTCAAATAGCTTTTTATCTTTATTATTCAAAGAAAAAAGGCTGTTAAAAAAAGAATAAAGAAAAAATAAAAACATTTCCATGATTTAGCAGCTTTAACAAAAAAAAAAAAAAAAAAAAATGTACATTTATTAGAGCTTTTGTTGACTGTATTATATTTGAGTAGGTTTGTTGTGCCATTCTACAAATAGAAAGTTTTGGAGAGAGAAATATAAAAAGAGATTTTAAAACTTTAATATGATACAATTACATTGGATAGTCTCAATTTGTACTTAAATTTCTTAATATGACATGGTGATAAAAGCACTCATTATTAATTATATTGGATAGTCTCAATTTATACTTAAAAATTCGTTTGGACAATTATATATCAATGTTACGTAATCTCAACAAGCCAATAGTATTAATTAATATGAGACTCGAATGTACATAAATCATCAATATCCAATTATACAATTCTTTTCATCATATGTGGGAAAGAAAAATAGTAAAAAAGCAAACTAGAAAAGTATATAGGCCGGTTAACCATATGATTTGGTGTGAAAAACTGATGTTTTCCGATTAGATAGGGACTAAATTGTAAAAATCCCCTATTTTATATATACAACTTGGCGATAACTTGAACCAAATTATTTACGAAATGAATGAACGCTTTTATCATTAAGCAGTGATAATTAATTTATGGTTTGTGATAATAAAAAAAATTCTAAGGCACAGGATTTCATTACACTTATATTTATAAAATAATTGGTAATTTATGCTTAACATGCCTTGGTGGTCAGCATATGTGGAGGAATTTTGGTAACACGTTTGATTTCGATCAGTTGAAGAAAACCCAAAATATTATGGTTTCGATTCGGTTTTGGATTTCAAGACCCGAATCCGAACCGAGACCCGGACTATATATATCTTTTATTCTATCCCACCCAAATAAAATGGATGAAATTTTACAATGACATGACTACCCTTTATCAAACGCACTTTTTCTATGAAAATCTAAAAAAATATCAAAGTTATAAAAGCCTTTCACTTCGGCAACAAATTCAATCGGGGCTATAATTCCAAATCTAAGCCACTATACAAGAAAGAGAAATGGGATTTTTATTAGAGAATTTGTTCAAGAATTTATGTAAAAACATATTCAATTTTTTTCCAATTTGAAAGTAATGATAACGAATTTATTATTATTCGAGTTTTGAGAAAAAAGTTTGTGTTTTTCTTTTAATTTTAATATTTCAATTGTAAATAATTGAAATATTTCTTTAAAGTAGATTTGATCATTTGAGTATAAAAATATCCGGTAAAGTTGTGATGTGATAATGTCATCGCCTTTCATGCGAATTCAAGAGTGAGAAATCAAATCAAATCAGTATGAAAACCGATTCTGAAAATGGAGTGAATAATAGTTAATGCTTTATAATGAAAAAGCTGATACGATAACATAATTAGCTGGTTTTGTTTTTAAATTAAAAAATCGATAAAATCATATATATATATATATAATAACAGAGTTTCATAGCGCCACATGTCGCCGTGAGAGAGTTTTGGCTTTAAATTCTTCTATAATTCTCATTTCTCAATTTATATCATTCACCTATTTAATTGAAGAAAATGAAAGATCATTTTATATCTATATATACATTGAATTTATATAATAACAATTCAACTAGCCTTATTAATTAATTATTGAAAGTCATGATCCAAATCATGTCATGAATGCATAGAGAATGGGGAAAGACAATAATTCAACTATTTAAACTCTTGATATCACACATACATGGATCACTCAACATAATAACCTGCCCAGGTATTCTTCCCTTTCTTTTCTTCTTCTACATTTGATTTTTGCTTATTGAGTGTTCGATTATTGAACTGAGGTTAATCTGTTCTGTTTTATTTTTTCTTTGCATGATATTTTAAATATTTTAGTTTCTCATTATATTAAATCTTTACTTAGAATGTCCTGTTAAAATATTAATGTCTTGAAGATTCACACTATTTCTTTTTCTACAATAGAAGTTGGTAAAGTTGCTTTCTTCATGTCTGTTGTTGAAATTACAATTTTTTGAGAACAGATTTTTGTAAATTAATATTTTTTTTTTCTATTTTCTTATTCTCAATAATCTTTTATAATTGTATGTTGTTTAATTTGTTATATTATAAAATTTTGTTACATTCCATTGATTCTACTGTAAACATATGAGTTCTCAACTAATAAGATCATAATACATGCATATAAATGGTTCAATATTAAGAATTTTAATAAGAATAATTAAATTGTTAATATCTTATATATATATATATATAACCTCATTTGAATTTACTATATATATTATATATAATTAATTAACTAAGTTCAAACGACATTATTTAATTAAATATTAAATATTACTTATTCTTAATTATTTCATATTATCAAATTAACTAATATATATATATATATAATATAATCTATTCAAATGGTTAATTTCATTCCTACAAACTTTCTCAAACACTTCATCGAAACCTTATATATATATGGTTTTGTGTTTTTAGATATTATTTTATCTGTTTAATTATATATATTTTTAATTTGTTGAACTTTTTTTGATATGTATACATATGTATCATTACATTATTATTTTGTTAAAAGAGTATCATTACATTATTAAGTTAATCAAAAGGGAATTAATTAGTTAATTTGTTTTTTATTTGTTATTTGGTAAATTGAATACCCATTAATCAATCAGTGGTTGTTGTACAACTTAAGTTACTTTTCCCCTTTCTACGCCATTTCATTAAATTATATATATATATATATATAACAAAGCAATATGAATATGATTGGCCTTATATTCTTATTAATTAGTTATTAATATATATATATATATATTCTATAGAAATAGAGTCGTTACTCCTATTATTATTCCAAGCCAAGAGCCAAGCAGATTTTCATAAATTTAGTTTTAATAAATTCATGCATTTATTAGTTTTTGCAAGGTATGAAAAGTTAAAACCTTTTGAGTTTATTTTATTACATTTATTATTGCAAACCCAAAGCAAGATGAGTTTTAATAAATTCATCTACTTACAACTTACAAGGCACATGACACTCAATTTTATTTATTTATTTATTTATTTTTGGTGTTTGTGTTCGTGTGAGTTTTTTTATATATAAATATTTATAACACGGGGTCATCAATAATAATCTCACAAATATACTAAAATCCAGAACATGCTTCAACAAAAGAACAAGAGTTTTATTATTTAGATTACCGATCAAACATACCCAAATAGCGATTTTTTTTTATATTAATAATACTAAATATATTTATTGATCATATATTAAATAGATTGAGTAAGAGGAATGTCTAAAAAAAATTAAACGATAAAAGAAAATGAATAGATTAAATAGGAGGAATGCCAAAATAATATGAAAAAAATTAATTTAATAAACTTAAATATTTATTAATAATATTAAATGTATCTATATATTAATCTACAAGGAATGTCAAAAGAATATGAAAAGTACATATTTATTAATAATATTAATTAATATTAAATTTTTAATATATCATTGTATTATTTTAATCATTATATTTATAAAAAAAAAAACTCATAAATCAATTTATATTTTACAATACCCGCACATCATGTGTGCTGCGTTGATAATTTGGAAGGTAATACGTTTTTATATTTATATATTTTTTCAATATATGGAGATTTGATTTTGATTTTTTCGTTTACTTTTTTTATTTTTGAGTATTGTTTGTTTGATGATATATGATTGTTTTTATTTTAGCATAGTATAAGGTTGTGTGGTTATGGAAATAATTGTCATTTCAATAAAATCATACTTATGCATTATAAGTAATTAAGATTTCTTACTTTGAAATAAGTTCCTTTTTTTACATGATTTTATCTGATTTAATATTTTACATGAGTGAATTTGATTTAATATTTTATCATAACAGGAAAAAAGTTTATTTTATTTAGTTTTTTTGTTAAAATTTTATTATTCAATGAATTTTTAAATAATTTTTTTTAACAAAACCCGTGCATCGCTGGGTTAGCACACTAGTTGTAAATAAAGACTAAAGAGGAGTTTCAAAGTAAACGACACATGGCCTATGTAGAGCAGACAAGTGTGGCTAAGTTTCATTAAAAAAGAAATTACAAAGTTTTTTCTCTTTCTTCTCACTAACTTCTTTTTATATTTTTTTAACACAAAAATGTGTCATTTGTTACATTTTAAATGGTCTGTGCACCAATTGGCATTGGATTGAAGTTTTCCTTGAAAATGAGTGAATCTGGGGTTGGTTGGCAATTGATTTGGGTCACTGATTTGAAAGTTGATCTAAAGGCTTGGGGTGATTGAGTGAATGATAATTATATAATAAATCACTTGTCACACTTGGACTTTTTTTTTTTTGTGGTTAGATAGGATTATTATTCCCGTGTATTTTTAATATTTTTCATATTTTAAAGATATCAGTGGTATTTTAACTGAAATACTCAAAAATCCGTCATTTGCTACATTTTTAATGGCCTGGTGCTCCAATCGGCATTGGACTGAAGTTTTCCTCGAAAGTGAGTGATAGAGGGAAAAAATCTGGGGTTGTTGGCAATTGATTTGGGCCGTTGAATTGAAAGTTGATCTAAAGGCTTGAAGTGATCAAGTGAATGATAATTATATAATAAATCACTTGTAACGCTTGGACTATTTTTTTTGGTTATGTAGGATTATTATTCCCGTTTATTTTTGATATTTTACGTATTTTAAAGATAGCAAATAGTATTTTTAACTGAATGTTCGAAAAATTAGGACCTAGATATCTGTTTCTGGATTATTAGAGCATCTCCATTGCAAATATGCATTTTTAAGTTTCTAAATAGTGACACATCAGCATTTCTATTCATTATGGACCCACTTTTGTAAAAAAATTAGAGAAATGCATATTCACATCTCCAATGCAATTATTAAAAGTCAAATATGCATCCATTTTATAACCAATCATAATAAAACAATTATTCCACTCTCTCTCATCTTTTATTTTACAATTAAATGAACTTTAATATTATTGGTGGAAAAAGTTAGAAATTCTAGTCAGCATTACTAAGAGAGTTTCTAGCGTATGTGAACTATTTTTCTTTCTAAATCTTAATTCTTAATCTATTTTATGGATTCTAGAAATCTACACATTTCTTTAAAAAAAAAAAGCATATATCATCTGAAAATCTATTTTCTAAATAAATGAATAAATCATTTATTTCTAATAATTCCCTAAATAATTAAAGCTAACACATTATTCTGAAATAATTAACTTAATTAAAAATAAATAAAACTATCCAGTCACATAACTCCTGTGTTAAATTCTGGTCCGGGACTAGATTCCCTTCTAGATTCGTCACTTTCTAGATCCATCTTGAACATATCTCCAGCTGGTAGCTACACAATATTTCTTTTCTCTATCTCACTCTTATCTCTTTCTTCTCTCTCACGCCCAGTTCTTCTTTCTTTTCTTTCTATTTTTTTTTCGATCTTCCTCTGTTATGTTTTTTTTTTTCTCACGCCTCCTCCTCTATTTCTTATATATATATAATCTTTCTGTTAGGGTTCAGTACCTGTCAAGAACCTCTAACACATTGCTGTTATCACTCAAACAAACAAGTAAGATTCACTTACTTAATGTAATAGCAGAAATATACAGATATTTACCAACAGCAAAAGAGATGAAGGATACGCAGAAAAATAACTGCCACTACAGGGCAGGATCTGAAGCAATAAACCTCTCCACTTAAATCTCTAATAACACAGTGTAGCAAACAAGACAAATCTAAATCAGCAAACACAAGTAAATCAGAGAAGAGAAGTGAAAGAATTAAAGACACAAGAATTTATCGTGGTTCAGCTCAAAGAGAGCCTACATCCACGTTGAGCCTTTCCAAGAAAGGCTCTCTTCACTATATGTAAGGATTACAAGCAAGAAGATCACCAACCGAAACCTTTAGACAACCCAGAAATCACACTCAGACACCTAATCAACTATTACAATAGTAGATCAGCCTCACAGAACCCTCGATCTACAATCTCTCAAGTCACAGATCACACAAACACTTACAACTCAGAATAACAGCACTAGAAACACTCTAATGCACAGTAATCTCACAAGAATCACACAAGAATCACTTGGATTCACCAAGTTACAGAGATTTTACACAAAGAGAAACCAGAGAGCTTTTCTTATGAGAAGAAAAAAAAAGAGCAAAAAACAGAAACCCTATAGAATGAAATCTGATAAGTTCTCTCTCCTCATCTTCTTCTTTTTATATCCCTTATCATCTGACTCAGCATCGATATCTCACTTGTCCAATTAGAGCTTGCCACGACTGATCCCTTCACGTGATCAGGTAAGAGCAATAGTAAGTGCACCGTTTGAAACAAAGTCACCAGCTGTCAACTTATCAGTTTGTTACAACAACTGAGAAGGTTCTGGAATGGGCTTCCGGGTCAAGCTTCGATTGGGCTTCTTGATTGGGCCTAATTTGTAATGAGATGGGCTAACCCAAAACACTACACTTTCTATTGTCAGTTCGTTCTGACAATAAATATATTAAGACAAAGAATGTGGACCACAGATTATGGAGAAGTTTTGACAAGTGCATACACTTTGAGTCAAAGTATATAAATCTAGTAGTCCATATTCATCGTCCTGATATATTTATTATATATATATATATATAAATTTGCCTCATTGGGTCTTGAGTCGTGTTTGGGTTTGAATTCTAGGTTTGGGAAAATTTCTGGAACTGGACCTTACACTTTCATTGTTTAATGGAGGTCTGATATCCTCATATCCAATGGTTTTTTTTTTTTTTATTTATTTATTTTTTTTTATTTTTAAATTAATTTAATTTTTGGCCAAGATGAATGGTGAAGATTTAAAGCTTATAAATCTTTTTTTTTTTAATAAATAAAAAGGTTGAAAGAACAAAAATATCTTCATCTTTGTTAAGTTTGACTAACTTTAATTAATAATAGAGGAGGTCATTGTCAATTAAGCATAAAGTTTTTGGTTGTGAAAAGTCAATCCTTAGAGAGGTTGGGTGCAATTTGCTCAAATTAAAACTTCCTCTATCACAAATATAAAAAACAACTCTCATAATACTAAAGAGAGAAGCTAACCCAAAGTTAACCCAAAGTTGACACGTGTTCCAAACTTAACCCAAAGTTTATGACACGTGTCAACACTTGAAGTTGGTGATAATATTTTACTCTAGTTAGTGTGGGTAAGCAAAAATGCACTCTATAATTTACTTACCTAATTTATTTCAATGACAAATTTAGTAAACAAATTACCCAGTTTTAACACCGCAAGATAAGACCACAAGGGATTGAAAACCTGTCAACAACTCAGTGACGGTCCACCGAGTTTAATCAGACTCAGTCCAATCCAAACGGAAAGTCTCCATCCCCAACGCCAGACTGTATTCTATGCAGCAAGATGTACGATTCAACCCAATTGCAATCGTACCATGTCGTAAAATTTAAAATTTAATAAAATCACAACGGAAAATGTATATTACATAATAATCAGTACATCAACATAAGACTGCCAACGGAAGATGCACGGTGTATCACAACGAAGGAGAAAAACTTACATTGAACGGTCTTATTGACGTGACAACGAAACCGTCTAATAAAAGTGTGTTGTATAACCCTTTAAGAATATATTTTTATGTTTCCAAATTATACAAGTCTGAGCCTTGTATGTAACGGGATATGCCTTATTTTTTACAACATTATTCTTCAGAAGCAATTATATGTATGTGTGCAATGTTCTCCTAGCATGTAGTTAGATGTAGCTACTGTTGACCCATTCATAGAAATTTTGTGAGGATTAAAAATTATGAAATTCAACTCTGTTTGTGAAAATGTCAGTTTATTCGAATTATGCAAAACAAATGGTAAATGGTAATTATATTATTGTAGAAGATAGTAATAACTAATAAGAAGATCTATTACATAAAACTGTTATAATGCTAGGCTTTCCAAAAACAATTTCCAAAATATTTCCCGAATTATATAGTATATGAGTTGTCAACATCATATTACTCACCACATAATCTCATAATTAACGGGATGTTGACAACTCATATGCCACAACATTTGAAAAAGATTTTTTCGGTGGTCAAATAGCTTTTTATCTTTATTATTCAAAGAAAAAAGGCTGTTAAAAAAAGAATAAAGAAAAAATAAAAACATTTCCATGATTTAGCTGCTTTAACAAAAAAACCAGAGAGAAATAGAGCTTTTGTTGACTGCATTATATATATATATATATTTTTTCGAAGGAAAAGACTATTATATTTGAGTAGGTTTGTTGTGCCATTCAACACATAGAAAGTTTTGGAGAGAGAAATATAAAAAGAGATTTTAAAACTTTAATATTATACAATTACAGTGAATAGTCTCAATTTGTACTTAAATTTCTTGATATGACGTAGTGATAAAAGCACTCGTTATTAATTATATTGGATAGTCTCAATTTATACTTAAAAATTCATTTGCACAATTATATATCAATGTTAAGTAATCTCAGCAAGCCAATAGTATTAATTAATATGAGACTTGAATGTACATAAATCATCAATATCCAATTATACAATTCTTTTCATCATATGTGGGAAAGAAAAATAGTAAAAAAGCAAACTATAAAAGTATATAGGCTGGTTAACTGTATGATTTGGTGTGAAAAACTGATGTTTTCCGATTAAATAGGGACTAAATTGTAAAAAACCCCTATTTTATATATACAACTCGGTGATAACTCGAACCAAAATATTCACGAAATGAATAAACGCTCTTATCATTAAACGGTGATAATTAATTTATGGTTTGTGATAATAAAAAAAAATCTAAGGCACAGGATTTCATTAAACTTATATTTATAAAATAATTGGTAATTTATGCTTAACATGCCTAGGTGGTAAAAAATATATATATTTTTAAAAATTGATAATTTGAAAAGGAAAATTATAAATAAGTTTTTTTTTCATAAAAAGTATTTTTAGGTCAGCAGATGTGGAGGAATTTTGGTAACACGTTTGATTTCGATCAGTTGAAGGAAACCCAAAAATATTCTGGTTTCGATTCGGTTTTGGATTTCGAGACCCGAATCCGAACCGAGACCCGGAATATATATATCTTTTATTCTATCCCACCCAAATCCTAAACCCAGCAAGCAGCCACCACCATCTCTCACTCCCAAATCCACCGCCGGCCGCCGCTCTTTCTCTTTCTCTTCCTTTCACTCAGTTCCCTTCGTCTCTTCCTCCATCATCGCAGCCATATCACTCGGTTCCTCACTTCCTCTCGCCGTCCATTCCGCCGTCGCCGCTCTATCTTTCCGTCTCTGGTAAGTTCGCCGTCCATATCTTGATTTCTTTTTCTGAATTGTGTTGCATTGTGTTCTCCTTTACTGAATTGTATCAAATTTGCATCTTTTTTCTTTTTTGGGGCTTCCATTTAGTTTAATTTGCAATTAAATTAAAAAGGTCATATGAGTTTTAGTATACTTTCAGTATTTTGAGTTCGGTTAGAGAACCCTCTATTGAAATTGAATGCGTTGATTATTCACGGATCATTGGAATCTATGTCGTTGTGGTGGCAATATTGTTACTTGTACTTCCATACATTGTTCATCGCAACATCACGTGTGTTTGTCTTGGGTGCATTGTGGGAGCATTGAGCTTTTGAATACAAGTATGGTAATGTGTGATATTGCAAAGTGCATTTACTCACTTGGCAACGATGTTCTTTTAGCAGAAAACAGTTTCGATATGATCATTTCAGCTTCAGTTTGTTTGTATTTGTACAAAGCTACCTCAATCGAACCTTTCACTAAAGGAGTGTTCCATGGTGTATTCTCAAGGACGTGATTTCTCATTCTGCAACTACTGTGGGACAATGCTAAATATGGAATCAAAGTTTGTCATGTGTCCTTTGTGCAAGTTTAAGAGAAACCCCAAAGGTATAGCTGTTGAGCTTTTTGTTGTTGCTATTTGCCCTTTTATGCTTGTCCTAGACAACGTAAATCACCTAGAGCAGATTTCATTTCAGTTAGAAATTAAAATTAGATGGAGCTCTGTTGTTGGTTTTATGGAAGCTTAGAATTCTAAAGTCTGGAGATTCTTATGAACACTATGATTTATTATGCGTATTCAGTTAATTAACATGCTATATATGTCCACTGTTTGCTGTTAATTAACATGCTAAATATGTCCACTCTTTGCTGTCAATCTCAATAAATACCGGTTCTTGTCTTCTAGATAACAATAAAAAGATTTCTATTATCTTCATTACTTTTTTCTTATTAAAGGAAGTCATGCCAACACAAAGTTTATTGTTCAAGATTGTATTTTCTCCATGTAATTATCTAATTCTTTTCTTGAGCAATATTTTAAATCATTTCCTCTGTTCTCGAATGCTCACAAATCACTATGTTGGGTGTGTATTTTCATGTGTTCCTCTCATTTTGATGTCAATGCTTGTTAAAATTGTAGCTTTTGGATTTATGATGTTTTTATTTTTTCATGTTGAAAACTCTATTAGTGTTTACTTTCTTTTCCTTTTTAAAACGATTATGTGTATTGCTAAACCACATACCACTCCATGCAGAGGTTGCTAACAAAGAAATAAGTTACACAGTAACACTGCTGAGGTATGCCTTTTAACTAATTCTAATACTTATCTACTATTGACGAATTATTGTTATTTTTGATGGGGCTGCTTAGTGTATGTTAGGAAGTTTGCAGGACATATACATGATCTATGTGAATTTACATATACATGAAGTACAGGCAGTACAGCATTGGTATACAGAGTCATTCATCTAGTTAATCTTCTATTTATAGTGGCTGTTAATGAGTGATTAAAACAGAACTTGTTTAAACAGCTAGGATTGCAAATGAATAGAACGTTAGGGAATTAAAATGTAGGGAAAACAATGTTGGTTGGTACTATAAATGTTGATAGTCTTGTGGTTTTTACAAATGGAATAATAATTAAGACTTATACTTAGGGTTTTAAAGAATGCAGAGTAATTTTCTTCTAATTCTTATTGCTTGCAGCAACAAGTTATTTCTATTGACAGAAAGAAAGGCTTAATAACCACAATTAATCAATGTGAAAAGTTGAAATGTATATTTTATTATAAAGCTTAGTTAATGTGAACTTTGTGGTTAGTCATGTTGAGTTGGTTTGTTGCACGTACTAAAAAATTTGTCTAGCTGTGGATAATGTTATGCTTCAATCAATTTGTGGGATCTGCTTGTTGTTGACTTGCTTATGGATTTCGAATATTTCTACTGTATATCTATTTCATTTCTGATATGCATTTTTAAATAGAAAGAAAAGAATAAGCTTCCTATGCGATAATTTGTAATCGAAAAATGGTTACTTTACATAATATATTCCAAGTCTTCTTTGGTTTCATTTTAGATTGTGATTTGTGAAGTCATTTTCCAATTTGTGCACTGCCTTCAGGAGTTGCAGGATATTAGAAGAGAGTTAGGGTTATCTCTATTTGATGCTGGGGAAGACAACAACAAAGTGCAATGGTCCAAGGTAATTAATTGCATTACTGATTTACAGGTGGTGGTGATATATCTGTGAATCTGCTCTTTGTTGCTCTAGTATATTAATGTTGTTTTAACAAGTAAAAAAGGTTTGTGAGAAATACCAGAACCCAGAGGTGCACTATATAACCAGACAAGTTCTTATGAATGCTCCTTTTTAATTTGTAATTCTATATATATGCAGACAAGATCAGTCGACGAAGGACAGAGTACTCATTATCTTTGCCTCCGTTGTGGTTACCAATGTCAAGAGAGTTGAGCCTAAGTCTTATATGTAACGGTGGGAAGCATAGCTTCTCGACATGGAAAAAAGTTCCTATGTTTTACAACATTGTTCTTCGGAGCAATTATATATGTGCAATGTTCTCATTTGGATCAGGGAAAACCGAAACAATTCACAGAAATTTTGTGAGGATAAAAAATTATGTATTCTAATTATGCAATAGAAATGGTAAATGGTAATTGTATTATGGTAAAAGATGGTAATAAGAAAAGGTACAAGTGTACAACGAGCATCTTCACGCAGAGATCTTCAATAAAAGATTACATGACTATATTTTTGGGAAATTATTAAAATCCCTCTATAATTTTTGCTATTCTCCAAAATCCTTTCTTCAGTTTCAAAATAATTTCATTTCAGTCCATAATAAGAAATTACCGAAATGACCTTCAATTCATTATGCCTTCCACATTTTCTCTAATCACCTTTTTATAACAAAGATTAAAACTACATGGACAGATTTCATCAACAAGAATCAAAGGGTGTTGTTTCTGATTTTTGAAATGCCATCAACGAGGGGTTATTTCTGATTTTTTTTTCCCATAAGAAATCTATCTTTAGGATGAGATTTCACAAAAGCAACTTAATGGGTGCCAGTGACATTACTAACTACACTTCTTTTTATTATTAAATGTCATTGAAGGTGTTCCTTGAGACCTTGACCTTGATTCAAATTGAACAATTATATTTAGATGGTTAGTTATCAGTAGATTCTCTTTTGTATATAGTAATGGTTCTTCATCACATATAATTTGTCTACTCACTCGAATTGCTAGATTTTCGTACAACAGTTTCTCATAGGTATTGCCATGTCAACACTAAATCTTCAGCTTTCAAATATAACTACTCAAATCCAGAGATTTTCCTAGCCTTTAAATCTCTGATTACAAGCTTTGAGATACAAAAAGACGAACTTATGACGCTGACCCGAGTGTTCAGTTGTGGTTGCCAGAGACGGGCAATCAGAATTACACAGGAAAAAAGAAGAAGTGGCGATTTCCATTGAGAGAGAAGAACGCGTTGAAAGCAAGAAACTGATCACCATCAACCGGACTTGTGCCAACGAAATTGTTGTAAGAGATAACGAGAGTTACAAGGAGTATCCACTTTTAAAGATCTTCCATGTCTGATTTGCATACTTTTCTTTGACAATACAATATTTCATGACTGCTGAGACAGAGAAATGAGTATCAATAAATTAAAAATATTCATTTGCAAAAATGTATAAGTTAAGAGAACCGATTTATGTAATTTCTCTTACCATTTTTCTGGAAAAGAAGGCTTGTTCGCTAGCTTAATTTGCCTAGTTGCGGTTATTGTTGCATATCTCTGTTGACATCTTGTAGAAACGAAATACTTCATTGAGAAAAGACATTTGTTTTAATTCTGTAACAACATAAATATAAAAATATAAAACACTTTGACTACTTAGTTACCTTGTCATAACTGAAATGTAATAATGCAATTCATGTGAGAACCTGATGGAGTCTTTGTTGGATTAAAACTTGAGGCTACGATGAGGTGAAAAATTCATCAAAGATGATCCATAAGAGCTTTAATGATTTATAGTTTAGTTAGAATGAAAATATGTACCTGCTTCAATTAGCTTGAGTTGTGAGTTTGGAGCAACTATAATATCCCTTATAATTGCACCAGAATATATAGATTCATCCCACATAACTTGAGACATAAAGAACTTTGCATTTCTAGACAAAACAAGGTTGATCGACAAACAAGATCAAAACTTTAAACCGTTTTAATTTTCAAGCAAGCAATTTGAGGGATGCTTACCAAGCAATTTGAGGCACCCCTTCCAAGTTTTTGTGAAAGACACCTTACTCTGTTACAAAAATTATAAATTCTTAGCAATATTTGGTAAATACATAGTAAATAAATTCTAAAACATGAAAACTCAAAAATAGTCGATAATTTTGGGTTATGAGTATTTACATGGTCATGGAGAGCACCACGTCACCACCCTAGGTCTACCCGATTCAGCTAATAATTTGAGCAGCACTTGTGCATAACCTTGTTCATCGTTACTTGCGTAGAACATCAAAGAACCACAATCATTATGTTAATCAAAAGAACAATGTAAACTCATCCAAAAAATAAGAATTGATTCTAATTTTCAATGGTAACACAATGAGGAATTTCATTCTATATGTGTTTTCTCTACTAAAATCTTTAACTAGCAGCATCTTGATTCCTCAAGGTAGAAAATCAAATCACAAGTAGGCCAAGTAATTACATTGAAAATTTGTCTTCTTTTACTACTCGCACTCTGCTATCCTTGCTCCTTTGTGCCTCAACAAGAAACCAGTTTTATTCTTCCCACTTGATTGACACATGCAAAAAATTAGACACAAACCATATAAACTACTCTCAACCATATAAAACACAAGAATCTTCTTATAATCGCAGTATCACATTTACACATGGGTCATTGGATACAAGTGTTTAACCAAGGTTGAGCGTACCTCCTCCAGACAGTTTAGTGATACCATCCTCCTATTGTGGAATAGATTTGTCATCACCATATCAATCTATTTCCTTGTAAAGAATAACAAAAGGTGAATTCATAATATAAATTTAAACTAATAATACAATACAGATGCACTAAACACATTCTTGAGAACCGACCATTATCTTGCTTAAACAAGCTATATAATGTCTTGAATGAGCAGTCCTGCCATTATGGGTCACCACAGCAATCAAATCATAAATTTGAGTTTAAAAAAAAAGAGGTTAAAATATAAGAAACTTACAAAAATAGTGTTCATGTGTTCACCTCAGCATCCATTATTTTGAGATTATTATCTTTTTTGTACTAGAGCTCTTAATTCTCACAAGCCTCTAAACAAGCTTTTTACCTTTCCTCATCCATTAGTTTATGAAAGTATAGAAATAACATTAATAAATAAGATTATTGAAATAGAAACTCCTCAAGCAAAAGACAAACAGTTATCTGATGAGGGGCTCTCAATATTTTACAAAGATTGCTAAATGCTGGATAGTAAACATCAAAAGGCAGGGAGTAAGGGAAGCATTATATTTTAAAATCTTCACCAAGCATTATATTGCAAGTACAACTAAAATATTAAATCTAAAAATGGAAGATGAAACTTTTACCCTGATCTTGGAGGAGGAAGCTGAGACAGCTAACAAAGCAAAAAATGATACTTGCGATTTTTTCTCCTATTCTCCAGCTCGTCACTGTTGTTGAATCCCCAAAAGAAATAAAGCACTGCAATGCAACAAGAAATTTATGTGCCTCTAAATCAAGTATATACCCGGTAACATTATTTCAAACATCAGCACCAAACATAATTTCTGAATAAGACTTTCAAAGATCATATTAAATCGGTTATGGAAATATTTTAATGGATATAGAAATTGATTCTTAAGTAATATTGTTTTTTTTTAACATCAAAAGAGTAGTATAAAAAACAGCCCAGAAAACAGGCAGCACACAAAACAGAGGACCAAGCAGCGCGACAACAAAAACAGCCAAAGGCCCTGAAGCCCCCACCCAGAACCACCCAAAACAAAAGAAGACAAAACAAACAGCACCTGGGAAAGAAACGCCTAACCAAAACAGAGGAAAAAGAAAACAAAGCAAGGCAAAGACATTACAACATCATATAAAGATTACACATCCCCCCAAACAAAAATATCATTCCCCCTTTTAGAGCCATTCTTAGCAAGCATGTCTGCGAAGGAATTAGAGGCTCTCGGATTATACGTAACTGTCGTATTCCCCAGAATTTTCAGGTTGCAGCGAATATCATAGATCGTTTCGACATGGTAACTATATTTGTAGTAATATTTGTAGTAAAATTATTTATATTCTAATTTAAGAATAAATAAAGAAGAGTAATGCTACATTGCCCAAATTTGGTGCCCAAATGATGTGGCAACACTTTGAGCTATTCATTTAAATAATGCAAATCTAATACAATTTAAATGAATGGTTAAAAAGTGTTGCCACATCATTTGGGCACCAGATTTGGGCACCAAATTTGGGCAATGTAGCATTACTCAATTAAGAATAGTCAAGCAAACTGAGATGTAACTATATTTGTACTCTACATTACCCTGCTCATCCATCCTTGTGTAGTAGAACATCAAAGAACAATGTTAATCTAAAGTATGATATTGAAAACTGATTCTTGAAATCATGAATAAGGAACTGATTACCGGTGAATGAATGGCATTTTCAGTTGTTTGAGAACTCATCCTTGACACGCCATGAATAGACAACAAACTGATGAAAGGAGTTCCCTTAATCATTGCAAAAACTGAGTTTTGATAAATTCTGACTCAGGAATACCAGAGATTTTGACCAGGTTCTCTGCTGTCTTCACTCATAGAACAAAATTCCTCCAAAGTTTTTGACCCGGTTCTCTGCAATGTCTTTAGAAGTAACAAATACATGGCATGATTGTGTTTTCCTGCTCCTCTTCCCCAGCTGGTCACATTTGTTGCTATTCTTGCTCTGCTATGCAAAAAAACACTATACACTGCAACAAGAAATTTGATCATATGTGGGAAAGAAAAATAGTAAAAAGTGTGATAAAAGCAAACTAGAAAAGTATATAGGCAGGTTAACCATATGATTTGGTGTGAAAAAAGAAAAAAATCTTGTTTCATTTGAAGTGAAAAATAATTGTAACCATTACGTTAATCAAAAGTAAAATACTGAGAGCCCATCCTTGAAATCATGAAGAAGGAACTAATTACCATCCTTGAAATCATGAAGAAGGAACTAATTATCAAAAGTAAAATACTGAGAGCCAATTTAGTTGTCTGCAAACTCGTTGGCAAAACGAATGAAGAGGATCTCTCCAAATAGTCACAAAAACTGGAATATATACTAAAAAAAAATACACAAAAAGTTATTTTAACATGTGTATGTGAAAAATTGACAAACAAGTTATTACAAATAATAAATAAGGGCATATATATACCTATAAATCATTGACATAATCGGTTTCAATTTTAATTTCTGAAAGGGGACAACTTGTAGAGTGGAGCTCCCCAAATCATCTAAAAAACTGGGATTTTCTCCACAAAAAAAACAAACAAACACACAATGTTATTTTAAAATATATAACTGAAAAATTGATAAACAAGTAATTACAAATTATAAATAAGGATATATACCAATATATCGCTGACATCGTATAACTCATTCTCGACATGATCATGATCAATGGAGACAACTGATGGAATGGAGACTATGGGAGAGGGAATAAATTTAGTGTCGAGAGGTGTTAATTATAAGTGAAGTTTCAGCTAATTATAAAGAAGGGACTAATTACATGTGAATGGCTTACATGTCATGAATTGAATCATCCCAAAAACTGGGGGTTAGATAAATTCCGACTCAGAAATTATCCTTTACGTGTTTTCTCTGCTGTCTTCACTCATGGAATCCAAAATCCCCCCAAAGTTCTTGCAATGTCTTTAGAAAGCACATAGACATGGCATGACCATGTTTTCTTGCTCCTCTTCACCAGCTGGTCACATTTGTTATTCTTGCTCTGCTACGCCACCAAGCACTAAACCAACTATAACAAGAAATTCATGTGCCACTAAATCAAATTATATTAAATTCATTTAATTTGGACAATTTATATAAAAATGTTACATAACATTGTTCATCCTTCCTTACCACCATTACTTGCCAATGCTGAGACTTATGGGAGTGGGAATACATTTAGTGTGAATGGGTGAAAGTTTCAATTGTCATAAACAAGTGATGAAGATGAGCTCTCTAAATCGTCACCAAAACTGGAATATATTATCCAACAAATAAACACATAATGTTAATTTAAAGTGTATAACTGAAAAAATAGATAAACAAGTTTATCCAACAAATTATAAACAATGATATATACCTATGAATCGCTGAAATATGTGCAGTTTGTGTTTGAGTTTCTGGTAACTCATCCTCGACATCGTCATGAAAGGAGACAACCGATGGAGAGGAGCTCTCCAAATTATCAGAAGACATGGGTTCTTCATAAATTCTGATCTTAGGAATGCCACAATCTTGCACCTTGCACCTCTTCTGCATCACCCTGCTTATTAATGAATTAATAACAGTGATTATGTTGATCAAAAGTAAAATACTGAAAATTAATCCTTGAAATCATGAAGTACCTGTGAATGGGTGGAAGTTTTAGTTGCTTGAGAACTCATCCTTTACATCGTGGTGAATTAGCAAGAGGAGCTCTCCAAATCGTCACAAAAACTGGAATACAATGTTATTTTTAAATTAATGCATAACTGAAAAATTGATAAACAAGTAATTACAAATTGACAAAGAAGGATACCTGTGAATAGCTGAAATCGGCAATTTCAGTTTGAGTTTTTGAACCATTGAGGAGAGAACTGATGGAATGCCTGAGTACCTGACCGAGTTCTCTGCTTTCTCAACTCGGTAACGTATTTCTAAATTAGGGCAGTTTCTAATATACAATTCCTCCAAAGTTGTCGATTGCAGAAGGTAGTTTGGCAATGTCTTTAATTTAGGACAATCATAAATTGTCAAAGAACGAAGACATGGCATAATTTTGATTCGTTCTTCCCCTCTTCCAGAAGCCCCACAAACCCACTCTTCCCAATCCAACATCCAGTAAAATTCAAGAGATTGCAATTTGGGAAAGGCAATAACTAATGATAATGATGAGAATGACGAAATATTATCACTTTCCATTCCCACAAATTCATCACCCAATCTTTTCACGGTCTCCATTCTCCGAATTGAAAGAGATTCAAGACATGGCAGTTTCCCCAGAGACAATCGCTCAAAACCAGACCAAGAAAAATCGAGAGATAACCTCCTTAGTTTTGTTAAGGACATCATCCAATTGAGGGATAAACGACTGGCACCCCTGTAGCCCCATAGATCTAATTGCTCTAAATTTGGAGGAGGTTGGAAGTCTTCAAGAGCTTCTTCATTAGTATTACTATTCTTCAATTGTATCCTCAAAATAAGGAGTTTTGTCCTATTCTTCAATTCTGCCTTATTAATCTCACCCACATCCACCCCTCTGCATGTAATCCTAAGTTCCCCTCGAAGATGATTCAAGTTTCTTAGACATTCAAACTTACATGCCTTCTTATCCCCACTCACAACTATTTTGCCTAATGTCCTCAAACAAGTTAATCTCTCTATTCCTTTCGACATATACTCAAGATCACTCTCATTGTTTATTAAATGCCTCAAATTGACTAATTTTCTTATCTCTTTTGGTAGCTTTTTGATTTCATGACAAAAATTGATATTTAAAGTCTGTAAATTATATAATTCACAAATCACTTCTGGTAATTCCTTGATAAAATAATTTCTAGATATGTCAAGATATCTTAAGTGTATCAAGTTATTTATACCAATTGGAACATCTTTAATTGAGTTGTAACGAAAACGCAATGCCCTAAGACATGTCAGATGATCAAATGATTTGCATGTATCAATGTACGCATGATTATCCAAATGGAAACAATCAAATAATAAGCTACGCAATCTATTTTCATAAAAAATAGAGATAGGAAATGAGGCTTTTCCTTTGAGCACTATCATTGAATGACGAGCTATTTCATAATTTGAATTTAACTGGAACTCTCCGATATCGTCAACCTCAACATTAAAACATTCCTTCTTTATAAGATATTGAGCCAAGTCATGCACCATATCATGCATCTTGCATGTTATGCTACCGTCATATTGGTCTCTTTTAAAATCTTGAAAGAAGGAGCGCATTGTTAACTTTTCAAAATACTCTTCCCCAACTAACTCCATATCTTTATTTTGTACTTTTGGTCTAAGATAATCTTGAGCCATCCATAACTTGATCAATTGTTCTTTAGATATAACATAATCCTTGGGGAAGATGGCACAATATAAGAAGCATCTTTTTAATTCAGAGGGCAAATAAAAATAGCTTATTAACAACGGTGCGAAAATCTTGTTTTCTGCCTCTTCTAATTCCCACATCTCACTTTCTAAGACACTTTGCCACTCCTCAATTGTTTTTTTAAAATATAGGAGACCCGCTAAAGTCTTGACAGCGAGAGGCAAGCCCTTACACTTCTTTACAATTCTCCTACCAACATCTTCTAACTTTCGGCACTCTTCACTGCTTCTTCCACGAAATGAAATTTGACTAAACAAGGACCAACATTTGTCATCAGACAACATCTTAACTTCAATAAAGTTGGTGCTTCCCATCACCTCAGCCACCTTCCTGTTACGTGTGGTCACCAAAACTCTACTTTCTTTGGAACCACACTTAAGACAGTTTTTTAATTGTTCCCATTTACTAGAATCTTCCGTCCACACGTCATCGAGGACAAGAAGAAATTTCTTGTCCTTAATAGATTCATGTATAATTTCTAACACGGTTTGAAATTCATTACAAGTTGGAGCATCTTTTTTAATAGATTCAAGAATTGCTTTGCCAATCCTGATCTTGTCGAAGGGATCGGAGACACACACCCATATTTTCATGTCGAAATGGTCAGTCACCTTACGATCGTTAAAAACCTGTTGAGCAAGAGTAGTCTTTCCAATTCCTCCCAACCCTACAATGGAAATGATAGGAAGGGATGTTGGTCCATTACTACTCTCACTCAACAACAAGTTTTTTATTACCATTTTGTCATCATCTCTACCATGAATCTCCGATTCATCTACAAAAGAGGTAGTTATTTCCCATTCTACTTCTCTTGTGCCATTGATTGAGCTTAAGTGAAAGCTATTTTTTTCCATAGCAATAACATCTAGTGCTCGATTTAAATCTTTTATCTTCTTAGCAATGTCATGATGTATAATAACTCGCCTACTGGAAAGGCGAAAGCAGGACATGAGGGAACATACCTTTGTCACAAGCATGGAAGCATTGGAAGCATTTTCAGCTTCCATGATTCGTAGTTTCTGAATGGCAGTGTTCCACTCATCCAACACGTCCTCTATGTCGTAGGACACATCTTTGAGCTTGTCTAACCAATCTCCCACGGCTTTCTCCTTGACTTGTTTGCACTCTGCATCTTCAAGCACAGATTTAATGGCCTGGAAATTGCTGGTGAGCTTTTTCACTTCCTCATCGACGCCGAGAAATAGTCTTACTTCTCCTCCGACCTGTTCACGAAGTAGTAAAGCCAATTGCTCCAGGATTGTTGAAACTACAGCTTCAGCCATATTCAGACAAGGTATTTTTGATTGCAGAAAGATGAGGAACTGAAATATCTGGTAAAGTTATGCTGTGATAATGCTACTGCATGGAAGGAATCATATATATTAAGTGTATTAACAAAAGTTACTTTTTAAAACAACTTCATTTCAAAATTTTTTTTTTTTTTTTTTTTTTTAATTGAAACTAACTTTGCTAGCTGATATTTGATTAGGGGAAAGTGGGATCTATTATTATTAAAATATATTTTAAGACCTTTTTTTTTTACAGATATTTTAAGGCTTTTTATATATTCTTCCATACTAATTTTATTTTATTATATTATAATATTAATTTTTTTATATTTTTTTAAGAGTGGTGCTATTGGCACACCCCCTACTGGTTTATTTATACCCACTTTTCTAAATTTTTTATTTAATTAAATAAAGTTAAATGGTTTTATTAATTTATTTTATTTATTTCCTAAACTACCCTTTTTACTTATTTTATTAATATATATTCCATCTTTAATCTCTCTATCTATCTCAGATCTATTTATCTCTGGTCTCGTCTTTCTCTCACCACCCATGAACGAATTTATTTTTTCTTCTTATTTCATTTTTTTAGATTTTTTTTTTCTTGGAGTAATTATTAAACAGAATATATTTTCAGTTGCTCTTGAATAAACAAGTTCAGATGATTGAAAATCTGTTTTCAACAAGATTGCAAGCAACAGTCTAACGTATACCAACAAAATTACTCTACATCATCCATCAACAATGCCAGGAAAGTTCTATTGAGAAAGAAAAACATGTAAAATTCCAGATCACTTCTTGTGCCTATGTACGAATTTAAAATTCTTCGTGTCCTCCTTGGTTAACCCGAGTGAGATTTTAGTGATGATGGCACCGGTAATGGGGAAGCCGACTAGGAATGGCCAGTTCCGATTCCATTCTCTCTTGAAGAAGACAGGCCATAGATCGAATTTTCTCATCCTTTGGTTCTTCTTCTTTGTTTTCTTGGATCGAATTAAGAAAAAAATATATTTCAAGAAATAGATTGAAAGAACGTTTTTTTTTTTTGAAAAGGAATGTGAGGTTTTATTATATTTATTTTATAGATTTTTTTTTTCGTAAATTGTATGTCTATTTTAGTAATACTAAAAGTGGGGTATAAATAGATTAGTAGGGGGTGAGCCAATAGCACCACTCTTTTTTAAAGCGTTTATCAATATTATTATTAGACTCGTTTTAAAATTTTAAAACTATATAAAAAAAAAAAATTTCACGTTTTCAAACATAAAATGAAAAAAAAAAAAAAAAATACTCTTTATTTTTTTTGATAGTATTACCCTTTGTGTTTTTAAAAACAATGTTTAAGAAAGAGAAATGGGATTTTTATTAGACAATATGTTCAAGAATTTATGTAAAAACAGAGTCGATATTTTTCCAATTTGAAAGAAATTAAATAGTAGACTAGTAGTATTATAATTTTTAGAAATAAGATATATTTTGTGATGGTTTTTAATATATATATTTTATTTTAATATTTAAGTTTTGCCATTGTGTGTGTGTTTTTTAATTTTCAATTTTAAAGACATTTTGTAAATAATTGAAATATTTCTTTAAAGTACTTTTGATTACAGAAATATCTAATAAAATTGTGATGTGATAATGTCACCTTCCATGCAAATTCAATAGTGGAGAAAACTGATTCGGTCACGAAAATTTAAAATAGAGAAATAATTGAGTGTGGACCTTGGAGTGGACATGACACTTTCTTTATGGTGAAAAAGCTGATACGACTATATTGGTTGGCTTTGTTTTCAAATTAAAAAATCCGATCGATAAATTAATTGTGAATAAAGACTAAAGAAAAGTTTGAAAGCAAACGACAAAGTATGGGCATATGGCCCCATGTAGAGCACGCGAGTGTCCAAAGGGCAGCTCAAATAATTCATTAAAGTAATTTTTTTTTTTTTTTTTTTTTGAATATACAACAACGGTTGAGACCTGGTGAGATTGGACTCTACTAGCGCAGCCCGGATTACAGCTCCCACAAGCGGGGAGAGAGCACCCACAATTGGTGGGACACCAAACCACCCTTGGGAGTAAAGGCCAAGGGGACAAATAATTAAATATATACACGCACACATTGGGCGTTGAACCTTGGTGGTGGAGGCTCCCAGGGAAGAGTCCGACCACATTGGCAAGAGGTCCAAGTGTAATTCATTAAAGTAATTTGATTTCTACCTTTATCTCCACTATGTGAAAGTGAGTGAAACGTACAATGAAACCGAATCTTAAAAAAAACAAAGAAAAAAACCAACAACCAAAAAAAAAGGGTATGGTGTCAGTGTGTCACCGTGATATCGTCGGAGTCTTACATATGCCATCAAATTCGTCGAATTCTTTGCCGTCATCCGGAGCCATCCCACACAGTTATGCTTTCTCTCTCTCTCTCTCTCTCAATGTTCTGTTTGTGAACAGATAATTAAATATATATATATAAATAAAAATAAAAACACAATTTTCATGGGCTGCCTAATTGCAGGGTATTTTTTTCCATATAATTTTTGGTGCTATTTAAACATAAATTATTAACATGGTGTCAATCTCACAAAGCACCTTCCTAAAGGTGCTATTACTTTTTGGATTTGGATCCTCTTCTCATTTCACTTTGTCCCCAATCTAAATCAACGATCTTAATTAATACTATCTTTCGGTGGAATAAATACATAAAAATTAATATAAATAATCTAATCATTAATTGATTTATTATATTAAATACATGATAATAAATTATGTAGACGAGGACAAGGTAAAGACAATTAATAAATTTTTGAACCCTTTATTCGTATTAGAATTTTGAGAAATAAGATATATTTTGTGCTTGTTTTTATTATATATATTTTATTTTAATATTTAAGTTTGGGTTTAAAAAGTTTGTGTTTTTTTTTTTTTTTTTTTTTTCAAATCTTCAATCGTAAAGACATTTTTTTAAAAAATAATTGAAATATTTCTTTAAACTTTAAACTATGTTTGGTTTGATGGAAAGGAAAGGAAATGAAATGAAATGATAGTGAGGAAAGGAAATGACAGTGGTTTTGATGATTGTTGTTTGGATGATTATGGGTGGAAAGGAAAGGAAAGGAAATGATAGTGGTTTTATTTTATTTACGAAAATATCATTATTTTAACAATATGAATACAAACAATATATAGGGTTATTTTTGGGATTTAAAAAAAAAATTATTAATGGTGGAATTGCTTTCATTTCCTTTCCCTCCATTTCCTCTCCCTCCATTTCCTCATAAATTTGGATATAAAGACTCATTTCCTTTTCTTTCCTTCCATTTCCTTTCCTTTCCTTTCCCTCTCATTTAACCATCCAAACAACAAATTAGAAATCCTTCCAAATCATTTCTTTTCCTTTCCCTCCAACTCCTTCAAACCAGACAACGTGTAAAGTACATTTGAATATTTGATTACAGAAATATATAGTAAAGTTGTGATGTGATAATGTCACCTTCCATGCAATTTCAAGAGAGAGAAATGCAATCAGTGTGAAAACTGATCTTTGGTCATGATTCACGAAAATGGAGTAATAATGGACAATAGACTTTCTTTATCGTGAAAAGTATTAAAGAATCGATTAAATTGTGAATAAAGATTAAAGACTAAAGAGAAATTTGAAAGCAAACGACACATATGGTCCCATGTAAAAAGCAATCGAGTGTCCAAAGCACAGCTCAAATAATTCATTAAAGTGAAAATCAACGATAAAAGAAAAGAAAATTCTGTTAGAAGTTTTTGTCTCAATAATAATTGAGTTTTTGGTTTCCTAAAATTAGTTGAACCGTAACTTATCTGAATTGTCTGAAGGTTCAATATATTAAGTTAGAGTAATGTTAGACTTCTTAATTTTTTTTTCCAAATTTCTTCTCAAATGGTGTTGACACGTGAGGTTAACATTGTATAAATTATAAGATTATGTAGTGAGTGATGTGATGTTTACACTTCACGTGCCAATATAATTTGAGAAGGAATTTGGAAAAATTTGAGAAGTTTAACATTACTCGTTAAGTTAATATTTAGGTTTTGCTTCCTTTATTTATTTATTATTTTTAGCTGTATAGACATTTTTTAAATTATTAAAATATTTGTTTAAAGTGCATTTGATTACAGAAATGTCCAGTACAGTTGTGATGTGATAATGTCACTGTCCATACAAATTCAAGAGTGATAAATGAAATCAGTGTGAAAATTGATTCAGTCACGAAAATGGAGTAGTAATCGAGTGTCTCGAGACACTTTCTTTATGGTGAAAAAGCTGATGCGACAACATCAGTTGATTTTGTTTTAAAATTAAAAATCCCGGTCAATAAAATTGTTAATGAAGACTAAAAAGTAAAGTTTGAAAGCAAACGACAAATATATGGCCCCATGCAGAGCACACGACTGTCCAAACGATAGCTCAAATAATTCATTAAAGTAATTTGATTTCTACCTTTATCTCCACTATGTGAAACCATGAAACCGAATCTTAAAAAAACCCAAAAAAAAAAAAAAAAAAAAAAAAAAATCCTAAAACCGACATGGTATCACCGTGATGTTGCCAGAGTCTTGCGAATGCCGTCAAAGTCATCAAATTATTTGCCGTCATTCGAAGCCTTCCCACGTCGTTCTGCTTTCTCTCTCTCAATGTTCTGTTTTTGAATAGATAAATAAATAAACAAAGGACTTGATGGGTTGTCCTGATTGGAGGGTATTTTTGTCCAATACCATTTTTTGTGCTATTTAAACATGAATTATTAATGTGGTGTCAATCCACAAAGCACCCTTCAAAAGATGATATTTACTTTTTGGATTGACCTAAATCACCGGTCTTGATTAATTCTATCTTTTAGTGGAGTAAATATATAAAAATTAATGGAAATAATATAGGTCATTGATTTGTTATATTAGACATGTGACAATAGAATTTTGAGAAATAAGATATATTTTGTGATTGTTTTTAATATATATATTTATTTATTTTAATATTTAAGTTTGGGGTAAAAAATATTTGTGTTTTTTTTTAAAAAAAAAATTAATTTTCAATTATAAAGACTTTTTTTTTTAAAAAAATAATTGAAATATTTCTCTAAACTTTAAATTACTTTTGATTACAGAAATATCTAGTAAAATTGTGATGTGATAATGTCACATTCCATGCAATTTCAAGAGAGAGAAATGCAATTAGTGTGAAAACTGATCTTTAGTCATGAAAATGGAATAATAATGGAGTCTGAGTGCACAATACACTTTCTTTATTGTGAAAAAGACTAAAGAGAAGTTTGAAATTAAACGACATATGGTCCCAAAGCACAGCTCAAATAATTAATTAAAGTAATTTGATCTCTACCTTTATCTCCATTATGTGAAAAACTGAAATTAAATCTGAAAACTGATTCAAACATGCATGCTACGTACAGATCAAAGGGAAAAAGAGAGCGCAGTAATTAAGAAAAATAAAATAAAAATTGTACTAGTTTTCAAATTTTCCATGATTTTCAGATTGAAAATCTCAATCTAAAAGAAAAAAAATTGAACAGGAAATGGAATGTTTAGAGTTTCATTAATTTAATCATACATATTACAGAGGATAAGATACTAACTTCAGCTGAGTGTGATAGAATCACTGTTGACTTGGACTGATATACAGAACAAAATGAACAAAATTTGATATCACCATATATTCACCAACTCAACATTTCAATTTCTAAAGAAAAAACAAAATTTTACATTTGAAAAAATATAGAAGTATTTTTTTCTGCAAATTTCCTGTTTTCTGGTCTGTTCTGATGGAGTGGAAAAATTGCTATGTCAGTAGTGAAATTTTAGGACTTACAAAAATTGTAACAACCAACAAGTAGATATTATTTGCTTTGGACTCACGTGCATGTCATTCATCAATGGTACAAAACTTGTTTACTTAGAATAACTTAGTTAATACTTGATAGATATCAAAGCTTATATAATACTGATTAGTCAGTCTATCGATGTGAGGTTGTGACATATTTACATAAAATTCACTTTAAGATGATGTATACACACTAGCACAGACATTATAAATAATAAAATTGAAGCCAGTTTCTCTTGCTTTACATGTTTTGATCATCAAGCACCCTGAAATTTAGAATTAAAGACTGTTATAACGGCAAAAAGGATATAAAATCAATAACCTTGATTGAAAAACAATGATAATTTCTTCATATCAAGAAACTTCTTTTCAATAATAACTAGAAAAATATAGAATTTAGACATGCAAAGAAATCCCACCAACAAAAAAAATGTCAGACAGTAGCTACTCTAGTCTGTGATCAAATTGTTTCAAAAGTAATCTCTAAATCTCACATAGTCTACTGCCATAGTCTACTACCGGCCTATCCTATAACATATCTAAACCTAGTCTAAGATAACATCGTTTTTAAGCTTTGTTGCTTCGCGATAAAACTTCTAACTACATGATCAAGAACTTGAAATACTGAGGTAGGACCAATTACTAAGAAGCCCGAGAGGTGGAAAACCTGCAAGAGTTAGAACTGACATGTCAAAATCTGCAGCTTTTAACACACAACTATGCCCTGAATTGCAATGACACCCGATATAACCCTTTGTTATTAGCTCATCAATCACGTTATCTACATGAGTCAAAGCAAAATCTAACACAAATAAAAAAGCAACATGAGCAGTTACAAGGTAACAAGAGCAAAATCAAAATTGGTGAACTAAAATTGAAACTGTCGTGTCTATGACCAATACTCACTCTCCTCTTCACCACCAGTCATGTCTTCCTCCAAGTGTTTTCTTCAGCCAACAAGTGAGCATTATACTTGTGTTGCTGATTTGCTAGGGGGATTTGGAATTATAGATGAGGCAATGAGATTTTTTAGATCAAATAAGAACATATGGAGCTGAAGTTCCTCCAAGTGTTTGGGGAGCTTTACTGAATCCACAAAAACATCAAGGTGTGTTGGTGAGAGGATTTTGGAAGTAGGACCTCCTAATTCTGGTGTTTATTTAATTTTGGCAGAAATGTATCTCGGCAGTGGAAGAAAGGAGGATGCAGAGAAGATTTGGGATCTAATAAAGGGGAATGGAATCAAGAAGCAACCTGGTTGTATTTGGATTGAAATAAACAACAGTGGGCATGTATTTCTTTCAGGAGATAGATCACATACTATTTATGTGAATCTATTTATTTTATTTTTTAATACCAAGAAATTACCCAACTTGTCTTCATTTACCAAATACTAAACGAAGGACTTATGCTGAATCTTACAATCTTATTAGTCAAGAAACTCATCCAAGATCACAAGGTATGAACTAGTTGACTACAAATCCACTTAAATACCCAACTCCACCTCAATTAGAATACTTACCTTGATTTTGTGTAACATGTATGGACAATGCAGTAACAGCAGCTGCTTCAACAGATGAAGAAGCAGAAGCTTTAGCCATCCAACCTGCTAAAGAACCGACATCAGCTATAATTAATCAACCTGTTAAATTTTTATATTCAAAAGAGATCTTCTATCATAGCCATAACTACTACTCTTTAGCTTTCAACTGTAATCAATCAATCAATTCACCCGCAAAAAGTTGAAGAAAAAAGCTTAGTAAAAAGCCTCCTTTAATTCAAGAAGTTAACAGAAATGAAGGTTTTAAAAATCATCATATAACAAGTGAAAAGGTCAAAAAAAAAAAAAAAAAAAAAAAAAAAAAAAAAAGAACCATAGAAAGAAGAACATGATTTGCAACTTCATTCTGCAAATCAAGTTCTCGGAGACTTCTGATGGCCAAATTGTTCCACAGACCCGACATCATCATCATCTGCTCAAACGGTGACACACCTACACCACTGCCTTCAGTGTAAGAGATATAACATCAATAGCTTCAAGAAATAAGAAACTAAATCAATAGCTCCAAGGAAAAAAATTCAAGTATCAATAATAGAAGCATATTCAACATAATTCACTCACCATTAAAATGATCAAGGAAAATCATAATCATAATAAGATGACATTCAAAAAGGCTATGACTATCACTTATTTATTATGCTAAGAAAATAGCTTCTGACTAGTGACCAAATGACTATCCTATTCACGGATTTATCAGAAGCAGTTAAATCGTACCACAGATTGACACGAGCATCACTGCCACCAGTTGCAAACATTTATGTCTTCTTCCTGACAGCCGAGACCTGTGGAAATATCATTTGGACACAAGATAAACAGGTCAGTAAATGGGAAAAAGAGATCTAATTAACAAAATTGAATGGTTGACACACCGAGACATAAACCATCAAATTCGATTATGCACGTTCATCAAACCTCTGCTAGAATTAAATTCAAATTACCTATACTCTGCTAGAAGAGTCATTCAGGCAATCACCAGCAAAATACAGAATTATAGATAAATATTCTATGGCAATTGGTAAGCACAAGTGTTAAGAAGCAATAGATAAACAATTATAACAAGAAAATTGAAAGATGCGAAGAACATAATAGAACTCAAGTACTACGACAAACACCATGACATGACGGTGGGACTAATTAAAATAACCTTAAAGGTTATATAAACTATACCACAGACATTACTCATACACCAATTGCTGAACATGTAATCCAAACCCACGAAATACCTGACAGTGAGAAAATAAGATTTGCGAAGAGGCAGTGAGAAGATCGCAACAATGGCGGGAGTAACCACGACGAAGACAGAGACAGTGACAGAGACGGATACGGTGATGGAGATGGCCATAGCTGGCAGCGACGACGATGAAGACGGCCATAGATGGCAGAGATGGAGACAGCCACAGCCGGTGGCGACGGCGACGGCATGAAGAGACGACGACAGCCTGAATCAAAGATCAAAATGCGTTCGACACCGGTGTGTTGAAGCTCACAAAGAGCCAAGCTTTTGGGTAAAAAAAAAAAAAAAAAAAAAAAGCAAGCAAAAGCCAAAACCTCCCATGTTCGTGAATCGCAAATCCATGGAGATCCCTTTTTAAAAGAAATATATATTTTCTGTTTTTTTTTTCAATTAATTTGCATATTTTAACATTTTTATTTAATTTCTAATACTTTTTTTAAAAGGTTTAAAAGGTCAAAAATAACCTTATTTGTGACGGTCAAACTTTGTTAATAATTAAGTTTGACTAACAATAGGGGTGTAAGTGTTAATTATTGACGGTTGTTTCCAAACGTAAGAGAACAAACCTCAGGAAGGCTAGAAATATACAATTTCCCTTAGTTCCACAAGAATATATTTATCCTGTATATCTTGAAAAACAGAAAGAAAAAATAAAATTAAATAAAATGTGTTGTGCTTCCTAGCTAATTGAGTACTTATCAAGTGTACTTTAAAGAAGATTAAAAACGGCTTCAGAGTTCTACTAACCAATTTGATATTGCTTCTTTGATAACGGTTTTTTGGGAAAGAAGACTCTCCCTTGCTCAATCTGTCTATCTCCTCACAAAATTGCATATGAAGCAACGTAATTCACCAATAAGAATTTCTTGTCATTTTTCGGTAGAAACTGACTGAAAGCAATTAATTTGCTACCTTGCATGTATAGAGATTGTCAAACATCAAAACCATGCAAGATAAATATTACCTGTCAATCGATGGCAATATCAGTTGTCCGGACAACATCACGATGAAGTGAATCTCTTCGAATCATCACTGATTTATCGATAATTTTGAATTTAGGATTGGCAGATTGCTCCACCTTCTCCACTTGGTAACGTTCTTGTAGAGCAGTGCTTTTATAGAAACTGCATGCCTCCAAAGTCATCAATTGCAGAAGGTAGTGTGGCAATGTCTTCAAATCACTACACAATTCAATTTTTAAGGAAGGAAGACAATCAGACATGGCATGATTGTGATAGCTTCTTCGTCTCTTGTAGTAGTTACATAATCCCACTCTTTGCAGTTAGAAATCATCAAGAATTCAAAACATTGCAACCTAGGAAACACAGTACGAAGACAACGTGTCATCACTTTCTATTCCCAAAAGTTCATTCACCACCCTTACAACGTACACCCCACCAACATCCAATTCAAGGACTTGGGGTTGCCATCAATCCATCATAGTATACTACTTTTAATTGATTATGACTTTTGTTTTGTTGTTTCATCAATAATGGAGATTTGTCTCTCAAATATTTACTCTTAACATCTGCAATTTTTTTTTCTTTAATTGATGATGATGCTTGAAGAAGAAGTTAGGATTGATGGTGTTGCCGATTGAAGACGAAGGTGTTGAAATCCAAAGTATGTTTTTTCTTTAATTTTCTCTTTTGTTTTAAAAATATGTGAATGAAAAAAATTTCATATTCATGGATCTGGGAACGTTCCCAGACTTACCTTTTAAAAAAAAAAATCATTGATTTTCCTCATTTTTAAAATATGTTAGAAAATTTTGTGAACCAAAAATTATTTTTCCATAAACAAAATATATCAGTTTCAAAAAAATAATAAACAAAATGTATTAAGGAGTAAATGACAATATTACACTTCTATCAATCTAACATCGGTCAACTCAAACGGTCAAAGGGTTAGTCAAAGGGTATTTCTTTGTAATTTTGGGCAAAATACAGTCTTGTTGCACTTTCACCAAATGTCAAGATAATTTATTGCAATTTTCCCTTTAAATTTTTGTTCCAGTGTGGTAGTGCTCTGTTTGTACTTAATAATTTTATAAAAAATTTCCCCCAATTTTACCCTAAATTGCTAAATTAAAAAATAGGTCTGTTTGGTTTCTCTTTCGGACTCAAATTTTCTATCGACCTCTAATACTTCAATTTCTATCCCTCTATAATTCCTCTCAATTTCTGATTACTCTAGTCTGATTCTTCAATTTTCATATAGTTTTTACTCTAATCTTGCTGTGGTCGATCGTCTCAGCTCTTTACGGCGGTGCCGTTGCCGCCAAGTGAATCAGTCACCATTGTTTCCGTCCATGTTCAACCGTGCCGTCCATCCGTAGTGTCCAGCTCAGAAGATCCCGCAACGGCGAGCTCTGCACCACCGTGACTGCGGTGTGTACCGACTTCTCTCTGCTTTTCATCTTCGTGTTTGTAAAACCTGCTTGTTCATTGTGCAAAGACAGCTATAGAATGTGTTTGTTTTACGATTTTAACATGATTATTTTTGTGCAGTTTAGTTGTGAATTTGATTGTTTGTTGTGATAAACGTTTAGGTGATTCATATTCCTAAGGTAGTCAATTTAATTTGTATTAGAACAACTGATTTCTTATATGGAAAATGTAATGTTAGATTCAACTTTCTGGTTTTTGCTTCTATGGATTTTGCATTTTTAAGCTCTGAGTCTGAGTGTGCATTTTACAGGGTCAAAATGGAAGTCACTTTGAACCAAAGCCAGTTATACCCCCTCTGCCAAACAAGTGTGACTGGAAACTCAGCAATTATTGGGAAGGTGTGGTTTGATTTTTTATTTTACTTGAGGTTGAAAATATGCGGAATGTAGCTAGCTATTGCAAACTTTTTTAAGAAGTTGCGTTATTGGAAATTTGCTTGTTTGAAATCCCATCAATTTTTTATTGAAATTTTGATATATTACTGATAGGGACTACGATTCCGTCTCTATTATTTTTCTGCAGCCATAAAAATTACTTAAGGTTATTCATGATTTCTAAGATTGCCTCCTGTTAAGATAAAGTATGCAGATTTCCTTTACCATTCCTTGTTTAAGTCACTTATTCTATATAATCCTTGCAAGGCACAGAATTTTTTTTGTTAAATTGTAACTTAGGAAGTTAGGATCCACTCTTTTTTCTTATGTCAACACCAAATCTTCAGCTTTCAAACACAGGTACTCAAATCCAGAGATTTTCCCTGGTTCTTTCATCTCTGAAATCTGTTTTTTATTCCAATTCCATACAAAGGTAGTGACTAGTGCAACAACTGTGATTACAAGCTTTTAGATACGAAAACACGGCTTGAGTGTTCTGTTGTGGTTACCACAGATAGGCAATCAGCATTTCGCGGTAAAAAGGGTGGGAATTTCCATCGAACGAGGAGGATGCGTTGAAAGCTAGAAACTGATCACTGTCAACCGGAATTGTGCCAATGAAATTGTTGTAGGAGATTTCTAGAGTTACAAGGCTCGTCAGAAGACCAATTTAACATTGAAGCCATTTGCTCTTGCAGTCTTGCTCTCATTGTTATGATTATCCACTCTTTTAACATTATGTTTCCACTCTATACTTTTCTTGGATAATATAATATTTCATGACTGATTTCTGGCCAGACAGGTTGCTAGAGCTGTTTGGTATACAGTTAAGCACACCTGAGACAAAAAAGAAGATCAATAAATTAAACAGATTCATTTGCAAAAATGTATAAGTTTAGAGAAAACCGATTTATGTAACTTATCTTACCATTTTTCTAGAAAAGAAGGCTCTTGTTCGCTAGCTTAATTTGCCTATTTGTGGTTATTGTTGCATATCTCTGTTGAGAAAAGACATTTGTTTTAATTATGTGACAACATTATTATAAAAATATACAACATTTTGACTGCCTAATTACCTTGTCATAACTGAAATGTAATATTGCTATTCATATGAGAACTTGATGGAGTATTTGTTGGATTAAAACCTGAGGCTACATATAAGGTGAAAAATCCATCAAAGATAATCCATAAGAGCTTTAATGCTTTATAGTTTATTTAGAATGAAAATATGTACCTGCTTCAATTAGCTTGAGTTGTGAGTTTGGACATAAAGAATATATACATAAAGAATATCCCTTATAGCTACACTAGAATATATAGATTCATCTTGCATAACTTGAGACATAAAGAATTTTGCATTTTTAGACAAAACAAGGCTGATCAATAAACAAGATCAATACTTTAAACTGCTTTAATTTTCAAGCAAGCAATTTGAGGGAAGCTTACCAAGCAATTTGAGGCACCCTTTCGAAGTTTTTGTGAAAGACACCTTACTCTGTTACAAAAATTATAAATTTTTAGCAATATTTGGGAAATGAATAATAAATAAATTCTAAAACACGAAAACTCAAAAATAATCGATAGTTTCGGGTTATGACTATTTACATGGTCATGGAGAGCACCACGTCACCACCCTAGGCTTACCCGGTTCAGCTAATCATTTGAGCAACACTTGTACATAACCTTGTTCATCATTACTTGCGTAGAACATCAAAGAACCACAATCATTATGTTAATCAAAAGAACAATGTAAACTCATCCAAAAAATAAGAATTGATTCTCATTTTCTATGGTAACACAATGAGGAATTTCATTTTATGTGTTTTCTCTACTAAAATCTTTTAAGTTTTTAACCAGCAGCATCTTGATTCCTTAAGGTAGAAAATCAAATCACAAGTAGGCTGAGTAATTACATTGAAAATTTGTCTTCTTTTACTGCTTGCACTCTGCTATCCTTGCTTCTTTGTGCCTCAACAAGAAAACATTTTTATTCTTCACACTTGATTGACACATGCAAAAAATTAGACACAAACCATGTAAACTACTCTCAAGAATATAAAACCACTAGAATCTTTTTATAATGGCAGTATCACATTTACACATGGGTCATTAGATACAAGTGTTTAACCAAGGTTGAGCTTACCTCCTCTATACAGTTTAGTGATACCATCCTCCTATTGTGGAATAGATTTGTCATCACCATATCAATCTATTTCCCTATAAAGAATAACAAAAGGTGAATTCATAATATAAATTTAAACTAATAATACAATACAGATGCACTAAACACATTCTTGAGAACCGACCATTATCTTGCTTAAACAGGCTATATAATGTCTTGTGACCCACAGCAATCAAATCATAAATTTGAGTTTAATGTGTTAGCTTGTTAGTGTCATATGTAACACCTGAGGCATAGAGTAAGCACTGAAAAAAAAAAAAAAAAAAAAAAAAAAGGTCAAAATATAAGAAACTTACAAAAATAGTGTTAAGGAGTTCATGTATTCATATATTACTTGATCATCACCTCAGCATCCATTATTTTGAGATTGTTATCTTTTGTACTAGAGCTCTTAATTCTCACAAGCCTCTAAACAAGCTTTTACCTTTCCTCATCCATTAGTTTCTGAAAGTATAAAAATAACATTAATGAATTGAGATTGAAATAGAAACTCCTCAAGCAAAAGACAAACAGTTACCTGATGAGGGGCTCTCAATATTTTGCAAAGATTGCTAAATGCAGATAGTAAACATCAAAAGGCAGGGAGTAAGGAAAGCATTATATTTTAAAATCTTCACCAAGCATTATATTGCAAGTACAACTAAAATATTAAATCTAAAAATGGAAGATGAAACTTTTACCCTGATCTTGGAGGAGGAAGCTGAGACAACTAACAGAGCAAAAAATTATACTTGCGAATATTTTTCCTATTCTCCAGCTCGTCACTGTTGTTGAATCCCAAAAAGAAATAAAGCACTGCAATGCAACAAGAAATTTATGTGCCTCTAAATCAAATATATACCCCGTAACATTATTTCGAACATCAGCATCAAACATAATTTCTGAATAAGACCTTCAAAGATCATATTAAATCGGTTATGGATATATTTTAACAGATGTTGAAATAGATTCTCGAGTAATATTTGTAGTAAAATTATTTGTATTCTAATTTAAGAATAAAACAAGAATAGTCAAACAAACTGAGATGTAAACTATGTGTACATTACCCTGCGCATCCATCCTTGTGTAGTAGAACATCAAAGAACTATGTTAATCTAAAGTATGATATTGAAAACTGATCCTTGAAATCATGAATAAGGAACTGATTACCGGTGAATGAATGGCATTTTCAGTTGTTTGATAACTCATCCTTGACACGCCATGAATAGACAACAAACTGATGAAAGGAGTTCTCTTTTTTTCTTTTTTCTTTTTTGAAACAGCGAAATTTATTGAATAAAAGCCCCGAGAGGCAAAGGCCAAACAGCCAGAACAAGCTACAAAGGGAAGAAACAACAAAACCCCCAAAACAAGGCCACAAGTACCAAGAGGAAAGAACAAAGGGGCCGTTTGGTATGGGGTAATCAAAATAATGTGATTCCTGGGAATATGAAACCCGGGAATGTGATTCCTAGGAAAGTTATATACATGTGTTTGGTTGTGTATGGGAATATTATGTTGGATTCCTGGGAATGTTAGATAATTGTGTTTGGTTTGTATGGGAATGTTTTTGTCTTTATATATAAAAATATATTAAAATTAATTTTAAAATAAAAAATATAACATCACACTAGATCAGGAAACCAGATCAAGAAAACCAAACCACATCACACTTGATCATCATCATCTTCATTTCAAAACAAAACCAAATCAAGAAAAAACTGGATCGCCATCGTCATCTTCATCTTCTCGGGATCGCCGTCGTCATCTTCATCTTCTCGTTGCCGTCTTCATCTTCTCGTTGCCGTCTTCATCTTCTTCTTCTTCACATCGCCATCTTCATCTTCTCGTCGCCGTAGTCATCTTCATCTTCTCGTCGCCGTCGCCTCCACGTCGTCGTCGTCGTCGCCTCCAACCGATTTCTTGATCTTCTTCGTCCTTGCCTCCCTTTCTTCCAAACGGCTGGAGAAGATTTTTTAGAGAAATTGATCGGTTTGGGGTTTTTGATGTTCATTTTGAAAAATTGGGGGTTTGGAAGATTTTTGGTGTTAATTTTGATCTAGGTATTATAATCAATGAAATGAAATTGGGATTCTTGATGTCAAAGCATCAGTGAAGAACGAAATCAGATGGAGAAGATGAAGTCACCAGATGAAGAAGAAAAAAAAAATTAAAGAGGTGGGACCCGCAGTGGGAATCAGATGCCCGGGAATCAGAAACTCACCTGTTGGGGTGGGAATCAGATTACAACCTTGGAGGGTAATGTGATTCTCATGGGATTCACATTCCAGGAATCTGAAATTGCAAAACTTATAACAAATGTGGGAATCCTCTCAGAATCCCATTCCCATGCTAAGATGCCGGTATACCAAACAGCCCCAAACAGACAACCAAACCAGAGCAGAGGAAACCAATACACTGAGAGACCACGACAGCAGAGAAAGAAGACTCCCAGCTAACATAAGAGAAGAAAAACACGCACCACGCAAGGAGTTCTCTTAATCATTGCAAAAACTGAGATTTTGATAAATTATGACTCAGGAACGCCAGAGTTTTTGACCCGATTCTCTGCAATGTCTTTAGAAGGAGCAAATACATGGCATGATTGTGTTTTCTTGCTCCTCCTCCCCAGCTGGTCACATTTGTTGCTATTCTTGCTCTGCTATGCAACAAAACACTATACACTGCAACAAGAAATTTGATCATATGTGGGAAAGAAAAATAGTAAAAGTGTGATAAAAGCAAACTAGAAAAGTATAAAGGCAGGTTAACCATATGATTTGGTGTGAAAAATAATAGTAACCATTACGTTAATCAAAAGTAAAATACTGAGAGCCCATCCTTGAAATCATGAAGAAGGAACTAATTACCTTCAGTTGTCTGCAAACTCATTGGCAACAACGGATGAAGAAGATCTCTCCAAATAGACACAAAAACTGGGATATTTTCTCAACAAAAAAAAAAATACACAAGTAATTAAAATGTGTATGTGAAAAATTGATAAACAAGTAATTACAAATAATAAATAAGGGCATATATATACCTATAAATCATTGACATAGTCGGTTTCAATTTTAATTTCTGATAACTCATCTTGGAAATCATCACGATAGGAGACAAATTGTAGAGTGGAGCTCTCCAAATCATATCAAAAACTGGGATTTTCCCAACCAAAAAAAAAAAAAAAAAAACACACAATGTTATTTTAAAATTGATTACTGAAAAATTGATAAACAAGTAATTACAAATTATAAGCAAGGATATATACCAATCCATCAGTGACATTGTATAACTCATTCTCGACATGATCATGATCAATGGAGACAACCGATGGAGTGGAGCTCTCAGAATCATCACAAATGTTGGGATTTTCACTATGGGAGAGGGAATAAATTTAGTGTCCAGAGGTGTTAATTATAAGTGAAGTTTCAGCTAATTATAAAGAAGGGACTAATTACCTGTGAATGGGTGAAAGTTTCAAATGTCAACAAGTGATGATGAAGATGAGTTCTCCAAATCGTCACCAAAACTGGAATATATTATCCAAAATAATGTTAATTTCAAATGTATAACTGAAAAAAATAGATAAAGAAGTTTATCCAAAATATATACCTATGAATTGCAGAAATACGTGCAGTTTCAGTTTGAGTTTCTGGTAACTCATCCTCGACATCGTCATGAAAGGAGACAACTGATGGAGAGGAGCTCTCCAAATCATCAAAAGACATGGGATTTTCATAAATTCTAATCTTAGGAAAGCCACATTCCTTGACCCAGTTCTCTGCTTTCTCCACCTTGTAACGTCTTTCTAAAATGGGACTCAATCTAATATCCAATTCCTCCAAAGTTGTCGATTGCAGAAGGTAGTCTGGCAATGTCTTTAATTTAGGACACCATTTGATTGTCAAAGAACGAAGACATGGCATAATTTTGATTTGTTCTTCCCCTCTTCCAAAAGCCCCACAATCCCACTCTTCCCAATCTTGCATGGAGAAAAAATGGAGAGATTGCAATTTGGGAAAGGCAATAACTAATGATGATGATGAGAATGACGAAAAATTATCACTTTCCATTCCCACAAATTCATCACCCACACTTTTCACACTCTTCATTCCAATAATCGAAAGAGATTCAAGACATGGCAGTTTCGCTAGAGACAAACGCTCAAAACCAATATGAGACCAACTGTTGAGATTTAACTTCCTTAGTTTTGTTAAGGACATCATCCAACTGAGGGATGAACGACTGGCACCACTACAGCCACGTAGTAATAATTGCTCTAAATTTGGAGGAGGTTGGAAGTCTTCAAGAGCTTCTTCATTAGTATTACTGACATCTTCTTCTGATGACAATTCTATCCCCCAAGCAAGGAGTTTTGTCTTATTCTTAAATTCTGCCTTATTAATCTCACCCACATCCACCCCTCCATTGCATGTCATCCAAAGTTCCCCTCCAAGGTGATTCAAGTTTCTTAGACATTCAAACTTACATGCTTTCTTATCCCCACTCACAACTACTCTGCTTAATGTCCTCAAACAAGTTAATCTCTCAATTCCTTTTGACATATACTCAATATTACTCCAACCGTTTATTAAATGCCTCAAGTTGACTAATTTTCCTATCCCTTCTGGAAGCTTTTTGAGATTAATACAACCTTCGATATTTAAAGTTTGTAAATTATATAATTCACAAACCACTTCCGGTAATTCCTTGATATCATCATTTCTAGATATGTCGAGATATCTTAAATGTATCAATTTATTTACACCAAATGGAACAGCTCTAATTGACTCTTCACAAAATTGCAATGCCCTAAGACATGACATATGATCAAATAATTTAGATGTATCAATGTACATATGTTCACCCCAACCGTTACAGTCAAATATTAAGCTACGCAATCTATTTTCATCAAAAATAGAGATAGGAAACGAGGCTTCTCTTTTGAGCACTATCATTAAATGATGAGCATTTTTATAGCAAGCATTTAACTGGAACCCTCTAGTACTGTCAACCTCAACACTAAAACATTCATTCTTTGTAAGATATTGAGCCATGTCATGCACCATATCATGCATCTTACATCCTATTATGCTACCATTATAATTTCTATTAAAATCTTGAAAGAAAGAGCGCATTGCTAACTTTTCGAAATACTCTTCACCAACTAACTCCATATCTTTATTTTGTTTGAGTTTAAGATAATCTTGTGCCATCCACAACTTAATCAATCCATCTTTAGATATATCAAAATCTTTGGGGAAGATGGCACAATATAAGAAACATCTTTTTAATTCAGATGGCAACTCAAAATAGCTTAATAATAACGGTGGGAAAATCCCATTTTCTGCCTGTTCTAATTCCCACATCTCACTATCTAAGACCCTTTGCCACTCCTCAATTGTTCTTTTAAAGCGTAATAGACTCCCTAAAGTTTTGACTGCAAGAGGCAAGCCCTTACACTTCTTTACAATTCTCCTACCAACTTCTTCAAACTTTTGACACTCTTCATTGGTTTTTCCAGAAAAAGCAACTTGACTAAACAATGACCAACTTCCATGGTCAGACAATATCTCTATTGGAATGATGTGGGTGCTTTCCATCAATTCTGCAACATTCTGCTTGCGTGTGGTCACTAAAATTCTACTTTTGCTAGAACCATGCTTAAGAGTGTCTACCAATTGCTCCCATTTGTTAGATTCTCCTGTCCACACATCGTCGAGGACGAGAACAAACTTCTTTTCTTTAATTAACCCCTTTATATTTTCCAACACAGTTTCATATTCATTTACAGCTAGCGTGTCTTTTGTGTCTTTTGTAAGAGATTCAAGAATTGCTTTTGCAATCCTAATCTCCTCAAAAGGCTCAGAGACACACACCCATATTTTGTTGTCAAAATAGGCCTTAACCTCATCATCATTAAAAACTAGTCAAGCGAGAGTAGTCTTTCCTATTCCCCCCATCCCTACAATGGAAATTATAGGAAGGGAAGTCGGTCCATTACTATTCTCACTCAACAAGTAGTTTATTATTTCCCTTTTTTGATGATCTCTACCGTGAATCTTTGTTATATCTACGACAGAGGTAGTTATTTGGCGTTCTACTTCTCCCATCCCCTTAATTGAGCTTAAGTGAAACCTAAATCTTTCCAAAGCAATAGCATCTAGTGTTTTATTTACTTCTTTTATCTTCACAGCAATGTCATGACGTATAACAACTCGCCTATTGCAAAAGCGAAAGCAGGACATGAGGGAACATACCTTTGTCGCAAGCTTGGAAGCATTTTCAGCTTCCATGATTTTTAATTTCTGAATGGCAGTGTTCCACTCGTCCAACACATCCTCTATGTCGTAGGACACGTCTTTGAGCTTGTCTAACCAATCTCCCACGGCTTTCTCCTTGACTTGTTTGCACTCTGCATCTTCAAGCACAGATTCAATGGCCTGAAAATTGCTGGTGAGCTTTTTCACTTCTTCATCGACACCCACGACTAGTCTTACTTCTTCTTCAACCAGTTGACTGAGGATCTCCATGATTGTTGAAACAGCAGCTTCCGCCATATTCAGAGAAGGTATTTGATTACAGAAAGATATTTGGTTTGAAATATCTGCAGGTAAAGTTATGTTGTGATAACAATACCTGCATGCCAATCAACTATTATTGATAGTGAATGGAAGGAATCGTTGGCTTTGTAATGAACCCAAGCAAAGTTTTATAATTTGCTTTGATTCCAGTTTAAGTATATATTCTAGCAAAGTTATGTTCTCCAAGCTATTCCCATATTCTTTTCTTCTCATGTCTTTCCTTTTAAACAATTTGAATTCATTTCTCCTAAGCTTAATGACAAGAAAATATTGGTTAAATGGTGGAGAATTGGTTCAATCATATAATCCATTGAATTATATATTTTTGACATTTTAAATTTAAAACTTTCTGTTTAAAGTAAAAATATTACCATTAAAAAAAAAAAAAAAAAAAAAACTCCCCTAATATTGCAACATGCATTTTACATGTAATTTATAAATGTACAACTAAAGATAGTTTTAAAAAAATAAAGAAAAGAAAAGAGAGTATAAGGTATCTCATTTGCACTTACTTCTACTACTGATCATTTATCAATTGCTTTCTTTTTCAGAACATTATTTTAGAAAATGATACAAAATATTTTTTCGAATTTTGAAAACTATAAATCGAAAACTTCATTAATTTCCATTTTTCCAAATGATTTTAGAATTTAATTTAATTTAATTTTTTTTTTTTTGAAACATTACAATAAATTTTGATAGTAAATAGATCTGAGGTCTACCGGAACCTATTGAGCAAGTAATATATGTGCACCCATTATATCTAGTACTCCATATGGAAAGGGAAGTGCATTACCATATATGGTAAGAGGTGATGTGATACACCAAAAATTAATCCAATCCAACTTTAAGCAGTACATTTTTGCAAGGGAGGACTAACCAAAGGAAGAATCTGATGTAAATTGAAAGAAAGTAACAGAACTAAATTTCTTAGATAAAGTAAATATCAAGAGGATATGTTCCATTGAAAACATTTACTCAAAGTATATTTAATTATTTATGCTTAATTTATTTCATTTTAATTTTCTTTGTACATTTACTTGGATATGGATGATGGATCCTCAGCTAACTTCTTGCAATTCAATCAGCGAAGAAAAGGACTTTGATTTTGGGCTCGTTTTCTGTATTCATTTCCCTCTACAAAATTTTGAACACTGTCTTCTGGATTTGCTTTTATTTTCGATAATTATATCTATTCGATATTTCAATTAATGAGTTTGTAATTGTTTCTATTCATGATTTTTGTTTGTCATATGGGACTGCATTTGTGTTGTCATTGTAGTTGAAGAGAGTAAAACAGAGCCAAGTGCAAGAAAAACACGAGTATATTTTAATTCTCACAAAGACACCATTTTAACATTGGTATATGAACAAAAATAAAAATAAAAAAGCAAATGAAAGAAAATCCTGACCATACATTTTTGTAAAGCCAAGGCCCACTTGGACTCAGAAGCTTGTAAAAGTTTAGTAGAGTTCCACAATATAAAAGTTCAATAGAGAATCTTAATTCCATTTGCTTGTACCATACTACCATATCTTGAAATACAAATTAATTTTATTGTATGTTGTAAATAAATGCAATTGAAAAAAAATAAAAATAAATAAATAAATAAATAAATAAGGCAATTTTGAGTTAAAGTAAAAATATCAAACATAATTTTGTAATAAGACCTTCAAAATTTATATTAAATGCATTCCGCACAATACAACAAATAGAGATGTAAAAAATTTAGCTTACAGTTTACAAGGAGAATAGTCAAACAAGAATATCTATGTGTAACGGGAAGAGCAGTTTCTGGACAAATTAAAAAGCTCTTATTTTTTTTCAACATTGTTCTTCATAAGCAATTTTATGCATGTGTGCAATGTTCTCTTAGCATGTAGTTAGATGTAGCTAGCTACTGTTTACAATTCATAGAAATTTTGTGAGGACAAAAAATTATGAAATTCAACTCTGTTTGTGAAAATGTCTGTTTATTCGAATTATGGAAAAAAAAAATGATAAATGGTAATTAAATTATTGTAGAAGCCTAGAAGGTAGTAATAAGAAAAGGTTAAACACTAGATTGTTGTGATATTTTCACTGATCTATTATATAAAACTGTTACTGTATAATGCTAGGTTTAAAATTTTTTAAAAATACTTCTCAAATGATGTGGCGTATAAGTTGTCAACATCATATCACTCACCATATAATCTCATGATTTACAAGATGTTGATAACTCATGTACTATGTTAGGTTTTGACTTGTATTCCTAAGTGAACTAAATGTGAACCAAACAAGACTCAACTGATGTGGAGCTTCCTGGAGACGTGGGATACGTTTGGAAGTTGAATGGTGGTGTTTTAGGGAGATTGAAGATTGATGAAGAACGGAAGAAACGAAGAATAGCCTAAACCGCTGCCACGCCGCTGTGGCTTTGGCAGCGGTAGGGCAGCGGTAATCAACCGCTGCCAATTTCGACAGCGCAATGGCAGCGGTTCCTTGTCCAGTGAAGAACGTTGTGGGTTTCGGCAACGGTAGGACAACGGCCAGATTTGTTTCAGCGTATGGATCGCGGTTTTCTGAGTGATATAATTTAAGGTGACTTGTAACTGCTTAGGAAGCGGGTGTACAACCGTGACCCGAATCGTAGTCAATCATAAGCATACGTGAAACGGGAAATCTTCAGCGGAAAAGGAAGTAGTTTGTTTCTGGAAGTTCTTGTGCTTGAAGGAAAAGGATTTACTCCCTACAAGAAGACTTGTCATAAAAGGAAATAGTATTTATGTGGAACAAGTAAGTCTTGTACGTTTAGGAGTAGGATTTCCTTTTATCTTAAACTCTCTGTAACTAGTATAAATAATCCTAATATTTATGTTTAAGTTTGTGAGTGAAACACCATGTAAACATCAGAGAGTGTGAGTGAGATCCGGGGAGACCCAAGGGAATATCCGAGGAGGGATCCAAGGGAATATCGGTGGATCTAGCTAGTTAGAGATCCGTGGGTGATATTTATGGGAGACCTAGAGGATATTGTGGGGTTCTTGGTGAGGATCTTGTGAGTGGAGTTTGGGTTAGGTGTGAGAGAGAATCCTGGAGTATATGGTTGTAACAATTTATCATATAGTGGAACTTTCTTTGTCGTCCTAACGGCCCGTGGTTTTTTACCCGTTTTGGGTTTTCCACGTATATCTTGTGTTGTGATTGTTTTATTCTCGCTCATCTATTTTTCTGCTTATTGATGTTATTATTTGCTATGAGTTATGGGCGTATATTAGGCACGGCGTTCCGCATTCATCGGTATATAGGGATTATCCCCAACAATTGGTATCAGAGCCATATGGTTTGGTTTGGCGATGTCAATTTCAAGTCTTTATGGGAGATCGTATGAGGACTTGGTGGCATTGGGATAATGATGATCATGGTTGCCTAGTATGGTTTAGCAAAGGAGATGCGCCTTGAAGGCGGTTTCGAACTCGGTAGGGTTTGATGAAAGGAAGAATCTGATGGAGGAGAAGTTTGGCTTGTGGTGACAGGTACAAGTCATGGAGATTCAATCTGGGTTACACAAGGAGCTGATTGACTATCAAAAAAAAAAAAAAACTCCTGACTACCAAAAAAAAAAAAAAAAAAAAAAAAAATCTCTCTATGGTATGGTGTGGGGCTTATCCGGCAAAGCACTCCCAGTAGCAGTCTTTCACCAGGTATGTGATGCAAGGACAGAAGGTCTTTCACAGGGTTGGGTGATGTAAGGACATATTTATCCTTTTGGGCAGTTTTCCCCACTGGCCATGGAAGAGGATATGTTGCTGCTAGTGGTCCATAATTGTGCACAAGGCATTGGTCAGAAAGTGATGCAAGGTGTATGGTGGACAAAGATGTCGATGGCTGACGAACTCCCTGGATATCTGACATGAGGAGTTGCACCACAATTTCAGCAGGTTATTTCGACATGGTGCCGGAACAACGAACACAAAAAAAAAAAAAAAAAAAAATGTGTTGAAGGAAAATCTTAGGATGGTTCATTCCTAAGTGGTTGTACCTTGTGGTGGAGTATGGTGATTCTCGGTGATGAGAATTGTGGCTATGGACAAAGATCTTGAGAATTCAAGTCAAATGGGAGAATTGTTAGGTTTTGACTTGTATTCCTAAGTGAACTAAATGTGAACCAAACAAGACTCAACTGATGTGGAGCTTCCTGGAGACGTGGGATACGTTTGGAAGTTGAATGGTGGTGTTTTAGGGAGATTGAAGATTGATGAAGAACGGAAGAAACGAAGAATAGCCTAAACCGCTGCCACGCCGCTGTGGCTTTGGCAGCGGTAGGGCAGCGGTAATCAACCGCTGCCAATTTCGACAGCGCAATGGCAGCGGTTCCTTGTCCAGTGAAGAACGTTGTGGGTTTCGGCAACGGTAGGACAACGGCCAGATTTGTTTCAGCGTATGGATCGCGGTTTTCTGAGTGATATAATTTAAGGTGACTTGTAACTGTTTAGGAAGCGGGTGTACAACCGTGACCCGAATCGTAGTCAATCATAAGCATACGTGAAACGGGAAATCTTCAGCGGAAAAGGAAGTAGTTTGTTTCTGGAAGTTCTTGTGCTTGAAGGAAAAGGATTTACTCCCTACAAGAAGACTTGTCATAAAAGGAAATAGTATTTATGTGGAACAAGTAAGTCTTGTACGTTTAGGAGTAGGATTTCCTTTTATCTTAAACTCTCTGTAACTAGTATAAATAATCCTAATATTTATGTTTAAGTTTGTGAGTGAAACACCATGTAAACATCAGAGAGTGTGAGTGAGATCCGGGGAGACCCAAGGGAATATCCGAGGAGGGATCCAAGGGAATATCGGTGGATCTAGCTAGTTAGAGATCCGTGGGTGATATTTATGGGAGACCTAGAGGATATTGTGGGGTTCTTGGTGAGGATCTTGTGAGTGGAGTTTGGGTTAGGTGTGAGAGAGAATCCTGGAGTATATGGTTGTAACAATTTATCATATAGTGGAACTTTCTTTGTCGTCCTAACGGCCCGTGGTTTTTTACCCGTTTTGGGTTTTCCACGTATATCTTGTGTTGTGATTGTTTTATTCTCGCTCATCTATTTTTCTGCTTATTGATGTTATTATTTGCTATGAGTTATGGGCGTATATTAGGCACGGCGTTCCGCATTCATCGGTATATAGGGATTATCCCCAACATACTATATCATTTAGAAAGAAAAAAAAAATGAGAAACCTATTATTATTCATAGAGAGGTAGACTAAACTTTGTAAAATCCTCTGTTTTTAACTCTCTTATATTTCCACGAAACATGGTTTATACAATGAGAGCCATTTCACAATAACCAATAAATCAATCTTATTAAGAAACGATATATTCGATTCACATAGTCCTTTCAAAAGCAAATCAATCTTCTTCTTCTTTTTGTAAAACCTATGTCTAATCTAAACAAAATTGAAAACAGTTTTTTAATAGTTCCCAACTAAAAAAAATATATAAATTTCAATAGCTTTTTAGAAAACCTTAATTAAAAAAGATTGATAATAAATATTCATACTAATTTAACTGACAAGCAGACGTAAAGCAAATATATTCATATATGTTATAATTCCATTGTACCATTAATATATTTAAATTGCAACTATTTATATATGTATAATCTAATTTTATAATATTCATGTACCATCTAATATGGCTCAGTGGTAAGAAAGCTTATTCAATCTAATAATATTTCAAGTTTGAGTCGTCAACCATTGTAGGTATATTTCCTAGGAACGGGTGATGCTCCATCAGCCAAAACCAAGTCAATCAAGTATTATTACAATAATGAGAGAGAAGAAAAATTTATGTGCGAGAAATTGTCCATTGTAATTATGTCACCTAACAGTACATCGCCTGTTTAAATTTGTAAGGCATAATAAATTTCTATGGAATTTAAATTTAAATTTAGTAGATTCAAAAGTATACATATAAATTGAATACACACATAGCCGGAGCTAGGCAGGGTGCAATTCCGTGCCATTCTACGCTTGAAGGAGGTCAACCCATTCATAAGTTGGATTAGTCCATATTATATTCAGTTGAAAGATTTCAACAAAATATTTCTAATGGTATTATTTTTATAGTGATTATAATTATGAATAAAAAGTTATATTAAATTGATTGAGTTTAGTTAAAAATAGGAAAAGTAGATATTAGAGATAAAATAATATTATTTAATGTAAATAGTGAAATAGAGATCGAGATTTGGATCTCTAAATTTGGATATCCAAATCAGATCTCTAAAATGAAATCTTCATTTTGAAGAACCATTATAGCCAAACCAGTCTCCATTGTTAAGAAATTGAGACCAGTTGGTTGGAGATGGTCTTAACCTCATCCCATGATTTGTATGGTAAGTACGAACTCGTTTACTATATCATTTATGTTTAATTTGATTTAGCTAAACAAGAATAAATATAAATGCATGGTAAAAAAGAAAATTAATATATATTAGACATTGTCCAAATGAATTAACGTCTTTACCATCAAGTTACTTTGGATAGTGACATATTTCTTCTGCTCATATTTAGAGATATTATATATATCCGGTCAAGTATTCTAGATTAGTCACTTCAATTTTTGATTAGAATATTGCTAGAGGACATTCATTTTTATAAGTAATTAAACACTGAATGCATACATTATTATGAAATATGATCTTATTAATTTGAAGAAGAAAAAAAACAATACAAATTCATGGAAGAAGACTTTTTATTTTTGTTAAAATTTTTGTTAAAAATACATTTCGAGCTGTTTTTGCCGTTTAATAAATGCTTCGTGTTGTTTATGACCAAATTCAGCTGACTCTTTCAAAGTATCCCTGCAAAAACACAATACACAACATAAGATAGATTTCCTAAGGAATTAAAATTTTCTGTTTCGTTGGCGTTCATTTACGTGCTCTGAATGAATGCTCAAGACTGAAATTCTATCAAAGATTGAAGCCCTTCAAGAGCTTTGGATTGCCCATCTATAAGTTGTTTCTGCTTATTCAACGAAACACATGCAATGTCCTCAATTTCGTTAGCCTTGCTCTTTTCACACAAAAAATAAAAAATTATTAAACGAAAAATATATATCGGCAATGAAATAGCTAGAGAGAATAAATACAAAAATCAAGCTTCTTGTGTTACCCTAGTTATATTTTAAGAAATTCAAAATTTTCGGTTTCTATTTTATTTGGTTATTTTATAAGAAAAACCGGAAATAATTTGGGATGATTAAAATTGATGAATGGTAAAAAAAAATATACATGAAAACCGAGAAATCAAATCTAATAAAACCAAAAAAGCAATTTAAGTAAGTAATTAAACAAACCTTTATATATTTGGACAGAAAAATCAGGGTCAAATAGTACCGGTGTTCTTCATCAGTCTGGCAGGTGATTTCTCTTCTGTTACCTCAAAAAAATAAGATGAAATTTGTTAAACCCCGTCACAACTCACAAAACAACACAGGAAAAAAAAAAGCATTTGTTCAAACAAAAAGAAAATTGAAAAGAAAAAATAAACACATAAGTAAGTCTATAGAACAGAAAACAATAGCTGAAAAGCTGTAGAGACATTTTCTCTTAATTAAACTGAATTTCTTCTAACAGGGAAAGAAAAACACTTAATCAACTCATCAATAGTGACACATGACATATTAGTGACTAAAATTTGAAACCTAAAATTAAGGTAAGATAATTTGTGCAGAAAAAGAATAAAAAGAAAATCTTTGCAATCAATAGTAATATGGAAGATAATACAAGTAAAATAAAGATAACAAATAAAAGAAAAAAGAAATATTAAAAAAAAAAAAAAAAAACATACACGCAACAAATTAAACAATGGCATTTACATTAACAGAATTGAAAATGCAACTGACCTGCCAAACAGCCAAAGAGACCAACCAGAGTCAAGAAGCCAGTCGGTGAAGCAAGGGAGGAGGAGCGAGAAAGAGTTGACCGCCATAGAAGTTTTACATGAACGGGAGAGAGAGAGAGAGAGAGAGAGAGAGAGAGAGAAATGTTGATGATGAAGAAAAAGAAGAAAGATGTTTCAGTTGAACATGTGATTGTGAAGTAACGTAAAGATGGGGATGTATAAATAGAGTGAAAGGAGAGAAAGAGAGAGGTGTAAAGAATCAAGAGAGAGATAATAAAAAAGAGTTAGTGAGAGAGACTGATAAAGAAAAGAATCATAGAATTTTTACATGAACAGAAGAGAGAGAGATGTTTCAATTGAACATGTGATTGGGATTGTGGTTGTAAAGATGGGGATTTACAAGAGAGAGAGAAAGAGATTGAGTCATAGAGAGTTGTCTACTCGTCTTGGACACCTTCTCGAGAGGGAGACACAAGTCAGAGAACAATAATATTGGAGTATGGAGTGGACAGTTGGTTTCTGGCTTAAGCACAGGGATTCTGTCCGTACTTTTGACCGAGACATAGCTAGAGAGCAAATGTATCAAAATAATTCTTTTCTTTTTTTTTTTCAAAAAACTTTCCAAATCATGTTAACATATAAATGGTAAGTCTCTTGTAAATTATAAGTTTATATGGTGAGAGTTGTGATGTTAACGACTTATATGTCAACATGATTTGGAAAGTTTTTTAGAAAAAAATTTGGAAAGCTTAATATTACTATACACACACATGATAGTTCTTTGATTAGGACGTTTTAACTTTATAATTTTAAGACATTCAATCACAGCCACTCATTCACATTGAATCCATAGCCTATATTAACAAATACTCAAACTCAATATAAATATGTAGCTGTGGTTTGACATTCTTAACTTATAATTTCAAGACGTCTTTACTATAGAACCACCTTATATATATAGTAGCAGATTTTCTATTATCAATTTATCCTGACAATAAATATATCAGGACGAAGAATGTGGACCACTAGATTTACATACTTTGACTCAAAGTGTATGCATTTATCACAACTTCTCCATAATCTATGGTCCACATTCTTCGTCTTGATATATTTATTGTTAGGACGAACTGACAATAGAAAGACTGTATATAGTAGTTATCGAGTAATGTATACCTTATTTTAATTTCGATAAAGACCTTAATGAAATCACATTTATTTTTATGAATTTTGATCTAAATTTTTTTATGGATGATAAGTTCATTGAAATCCATGTATGAATAAAATTTAAGAATTTTTCAAGAACTATAATTATTTTTTTGAATTTTCCTATATTTAACTATTTTTTCAATGCCTTTATATTTAACAAAATCGTGATAAATAGTTCTGGTGCTTAAAAAATTCTTAAATTTTGTTAATAGTTAGATGTCATTAAAATTATCATCCAAAAAAAAAAAAAAAAAAAAATCAGATCAAAATTCATACAAATATATATGATTTCATCAATGTTGTTACCGAAATTAAAATAAGGTATATATCACTAGATTAATACTCTATATATATATATATTGCCATTGTACACTTTTGATTTGTGGGTAGCTTTTTGACCCAAAAAACTGAAAAAGTGACAAGATCTATCAGTTTATGGCTTGGTGTGTTATACACGTAAATGAATTCCTGAGTTGATGCAGCGTTGAGAAAAGAAAATTACAATTTTTAAATTCAAAATATAATTTATTTATTTTGTTTGTAAAAGATTTTGATTCTCTCATCATGATTTTCTCTGCGTCATCAATCAATATTGAGTTTACAAAGGTGAAACTTTTCTAAGCTTTCTTTTTGACTTATTTTCAAATGCAACAAAAAACTTTTTAACTTATTTTATTGATGAAAAAGTACTGTTAGCATCTTTGTTTTATTCCATTCAATAATAATAATACAAGTTTTAAAATATATAAATAGATGTTTTAAAATACACCTAGACAACCCAAAAACTAACACAAATAATGTGACATGTGGTTTTTTTATTAATCTCATCCCATGATTTATATGGTAAGTACGAACTCACTTGTCACACCATTTGGATTAAATTTGATTTGATTAAATAAGAATAAATTTAAATGTGCGGTAAAATAAAGAAAATAAAGAATATATATACCAGACATTATCAACGTCATTAATTACCATAAAGTTACTTTGGATAGTGACATATTTCTACACATATTTAGAGATATTATATATCTGGTCAAGTAATTATTAACTTGACTAATAATATCAATTTTCATTATTCTAGATTAATCATATCAATTTTTGACTTGAATATTGTTAGAGAGTAGAGCCTAGAGGATATTCATTTTTATAAGTAATTAAACGCTACGTACGGAATGCATACATTATTATGATCTTATTAACTTAAAGAAAAAAAAAATACCAATTCCTGGGAGAGGACTTTTTATTTTTGTTAGCAAGTTTGTCAGGAAAAAAAAATGAAAATAGTCAATAGCCTCTTGCAATGGTGGTTGGAGTCTTCCAAGGGAAGTTCCACCACCAAGGTTCAAGCCTTGACATGTACATATTTGTCACACCTTTGGCTTTTAAATCCCAAAGTGTAGGGATTAGGGAGCATTCTCTCCAGTTGTGAGAGTTGTAATCTATTTGTAGTGGAAGTAGTATTTCGGACCGTACTTGTAGAATCTAATCTCGCCGAGTCCTGTCAATTGTAATTGTAATTTTTTCTTTTAAATGAAAATAAAGAATTAGATTGCTATTGCAGGTACTCAATCTTGCAAACTATATATTCATGGAGACATGGAAGATCAAATACAGAGATATGCAAACAGCTTTTTTATTGATATTCAACAGAAAATCAAGAGAAACTGATATCGTCCATTGTCTTTCAAACTGCACTCTAAAATAAGAGAAAAACTTGTGTAGGGTCAGACCGTACAAAGATTTCTAAATTTTGAAATTTAGAAATTTTGTATCACTCACTAGTCACTCCTATAGTCCTATATAAGTTCTTGGTCTGCAACAAGTTATTTAGGTCTAGTTTGACACACTGTATTGGATTATATTAGTAGGGATGGCAATGGGGCGTGTTCGGGGCGGGGTGGCCTTCCCCGTACCCCACTCCATTTATTTTTTGAAAACTCATCCCCTCATAAAACCCCACCAAAGATGGGGCGTGGCGAGGTACAACGGGGAGTGCTTTCCCCATCCCCACCTATTTACCCCATTTATATTTTTTTTTATTTAAATAATAAATATATAACCATTGCATATGATGTAATATATAAAGTAGTAAATAATTCCAAGAAACTATTAAAAAAATCTCATAAACATAATTCTCACAAGTAATTCAATCATTTTCAAACATAAACATAAAGTATGAAATCAAAATTTTCTTTGAAACTATGTAATTTAACTAAGTATTATTTTAGGCGGGGCGGGGCGGGGAGTATAAAACCCATCCCTACCCCATACCCATTGCGGGTTATACTATCTATCCCCATCCCCGCCCCATCCCCACCCCAAAAGTGCGGGTCCCACAGGGCCCCATCCCCACGGGGAATTTTGCCATCCCTAACATTGAAATACAGTTATGGAAAAAAATTTAAAAAATCCAGGTGTAAGAACTAATTTTTTCCAATTTTTTTGAAGATAAAACATTTAAAATTAGAAAAACATAAGAAAAAAAATAGATCTCAAATCCAAAGAATTTCCAAATTTTTACCAAATGTGTATTTTAATTTTCTTATAATGCATATAAAAAATCTCATCTAAAAACATTTGATTATATACAATTTCATCAAAAGTATTTAAAGTATACATTGTAAAATTCCTCATTGAAAAATTAATATATATTAATATATAACATTAATTTCCAATAAACAAAAGAGATTGCATCTTTTAAGAATTCTTTAGGACTTTAAAATGTTGGTAGTTGCTGGAACATGGAAAAGTTTATATTCGTAATTTTTAATGATTTTGAAAAGAAGAAAGAAGCTTTTGGTTGTTGAGTGCTAGTTCAATTTAGTTTAGGGTTGAAAAGTGTAAAAGAAATGGAAAAGGCAGTTGTTTTTAACTTGGTTCTTGGGTCTATAAAGTCGTTTCTCTCCCAACTTTCAATTCAAATTCAAAGTAAATCTTTTGATTCTCTTAGAGCATCCACATTGGTGCATCTAAAAAACAAGACCCACTTTGTGCCACATCATCAAAAATGGATCTTCTTTTCAAAGAATGGGTCTTCCCATTTGGGTCTCTTTTATTTGGATCCATTTTCCCCACAATGGGGCAAAATTAAAAAAAAAAAAATGGATCCACTTTTTTTACTTTTTTCCAAACAATCATTACTCTTCTTTAAAATATTATACATATATATATATATATTAATAAAGAAATTATATAATATATTTTAAATATCAACACTATCAACAATTATTTAACAAATTATAATTCATTTAAAAAAAAAATTATTAATTTAAAATTATTACAACCGAATTACATCAATAATAAAAATAAATATTTAAAACAAAATATTGTATACGATTAGACATGGCGTCGGTTTCGGTTTGAATCCGGCTTCGGTTTTGAACCTTCAAAATTGGCTCCGATTCCGGTTTTAAAGGTTCGATTTCGGTTTTAAAGGTCCGATTCCGGTTTCGGTTTCGGGTCCGATTCCGGTTTCGGTTTCGGTTCCGGTTCCGGTTCCGGTTCCTCGGTTCCGGTCCGGTCCGGTCCGGTCTGGTCCAGTTTTAGCGGTTCCGTCGGTTCGGGTCTGGTGTTCCAACGGTTTAGGTTTGGCGGTTCCGACGGTTCGGTTTCAGTTCTGATCCGGTTTTCGACGGTTCCGACGGTTCAGTTCCGCTTCCGATTTCGGTTTCGTCGGTTCCAACGGTTCGGTTTCATTACTTTTTTAAATAAAATGTTATTTTATTATGTGACAAGTCTAGTATTCATAAATCAAGTCTAGTAAAATTAATTAAAAAAGTAATGTTTTCATTCAAATTATTTAAATTTCATTGAAATAAAATTTTATAATTGATATTAAAATTATTTATATTTTTTTCAATATATATTATTATTGAAATAAATAATAATATATTTAAATTATAATAATTTAAATATATATTTATTAAATTTAGGGGTGGGCAAAAAACCAGTGAACCAAACCGAACCGGTCCAATCGGTTTTTCTTCGGTTTTTCACTATTTACCGGTTCAATTCGGTTCATTTTAAAAAAAAAATGGATATTCCGGTTCGGTTTCCAGTTCATGGGTTCAAACCGGTGAACCGAACCGAGAACCGGTCTATATATATATATCAAAATTCCGAAATTGTTCCGTTGTTGATTTAATTAAATTTATTTATATTTTGTCATTATGTATATAATTATTGAAATTAATAATAATATATTTAAATTTAAATAATTGAAATATAAATATTAAATATATATATATTTTTTCATTATATATATATTTTTTGAAATTAATAATTATATATTTAAATTTAAATTTAAATTATATATATAAATTTAAAAAAAAAAAAAAAAAAAAAGGTCCAACCCAATGATTGGAGAGGGTTGGGAACCCAACCCCAATCATTGGGCAAGACCCAAATTGGGTTCCAAATGTGGAACTCCATTTGGGTCTACTCTTGTGGACCCCACTTTTGGGTCTTATTTTTTGGGTCTCTTTTGCAACCAATGTGGCCAATTTGATTGGGTTCCAAAATGGGTCTTACAAAATGGGTCTTATTTTTGCACCAATGTGGATGCTCTTACAAGGATTTTCTTATTAAAGTGTACGATCATGATATCATATTGACTAAAGGATTTTCTGATGAGTTTCAATTCAAAGCTTTGGACCTCAACGTGTTTTCAATAAAGCAAGGACAGACAAGATGGCTTTTGCCTTCTGTTAAAAAATAAAAATAAAAAATTAATGGGAGACCGTGCATAATTTAATCCTAGAATATGATATTTGCAATGTTGTATTAGATATTATTATGTTTTGAGTTAGATCAATATGTTAAACACTTAAACCCATTAAATAAATAAGTTGTGTTTTGATTGAGTCTTTTTTGACCTATTAATCCATTTTTATTTTTATTAATATTATAGGGTTAGAGAAGGGGAGAGATTTAAACCTACAACCTCATATGTAGGTTTGAGGGATATACCAATAAACCAACCTCATTTTGTCAATAACAACTTTAAATGGTAATAATTAATATATAATTTATAATTATATATTCATAATAATTATAATATATTAAAAAAATTCAAAGTTTTCTTATTTTGTATAAATTCATTCATGTATTCTAATTCTTAAAGAAATTTTTTTTTTTTTTTTTTTTTTTGATATATGTCTGCATATAAAAGTTGCTAGTAAGGAGAGTTAGGAGAGTTAGTATAGATAATAAATTATTTTGAAACATCAATTTCTTTATATTAAAAAAAAAAAAAAAAAACCATTAATTTCCAATAATAAGAGAGACTGCATCTTTTAAGGAGAGTTTGGATTTTATATAATTTAAACATGAGTTAAAAACTTGTAGTTGCCTGAACTTGGAAGAGGAGTTTCTATGCATAATTAATTATTATGAAAAGAGGAAAGAAGCTTTTGGCATAATCAATTATTCTAACTTTCTAAGCTTCAAAAAAAATTTCAGTTATTCTGAATTAAAAAAAAAAAAAAAAAAAATTTAGCTACTGTGGTGATTAATTATTCTGAAAAAAATAATTATTCTAAGCTTTTGACATAATTAATTATTCTTAAATTAAGTTATAAACAGATTTTTTTTCAAAGTAAAGCAATCTCAAACATAGCCTAAGACTCTAACCAAGTATGAGTGATACAAAAACATATTTATGGGAGTCAAATGGGAACTCTATCAAATAACAAATATATAATTGTAGCAAAGCACAGACTGTGATCACTGCACAAGAAGCTGAAGATTCTTCCACCTTAAATTTCTTCTTTATAGCTATAAAGAATAAATTTAATCTAGAACGTATCAACATCACCAGCCATTGAGTTTAAATATCAATTTTCTAACATCAACAAAAAGACTTGAACAGAACTAAATCATGTTAAACTCATTTGGGCAATAAAACAAGAGTAATGCTACATTGCCCAAATTTGGTGCCCAAATCTGGTGTCCAAATGATGTGGCAACAATATAGACCATTAAATTAAATCATGCACATTTAATACAATTTAAATGAATGGTCAACATTGTTGCCACATCATTTGGGCACCAGATTTGGGCATCAAATTTGGGCAATGTAGCATTACTCATAAAACAAACACGTAGCGGGCAAGTTTAAAGAGTGCAAAAACAACAAGAAACCATTAATGTGAGATACCTTTGAAGTTTCTAACAGTTAAACAGAAACCCAGAACACAAACCCAAGTAACCATTTGTTCGAAACAGAGAGCTTTGCAGTGTCTTCTTGCCCTAGTGTTGCTAAACAAAATACACTGAAACTGCGAAACTCACTGCCCCATACTAACTAATTAATACCATGGCCAATTTGCCACTTGCGAGCCATAAGCCATCAATTGATAATTGAAACTCACACCTTATTGCTTGGTGTGCGTGGTTGGTTCACCACAAAGCACAAGTTTGAATCAATCTTTTTTTCCTTTTTAGTAATTGTTCCTAATTTGAACCAATCTTTACTTTAGACCACTTTGCCTTTGATTTATCTCACTAAAACTTGGGGAAAAAAATCGAGATTTACATTACTAGAACCTACAACTTAGATAGTTAAGCACCTCCCACCCAACTCTATATTCATGTTTCCAAGACATTTTAGAGTATGGGTTGCTCCCACCCAACTCTAAATTTATGTCTCCAAGAGTTTTTTCTAGAGATTCTAAGTTTGATACCCTAACACTATGATTTCCTTTCCTTTCCTTTCCCCCCCTTTCCTCCCAATTTTGGATGGAAACCAAATGTTTAAAATATAAAGAAATCATTTCCCTCCATTTCCTTTCCTTTCCCTCTCATTTTAACCATCCAAACAACAAATTATAAATCCTCCCAAATCCTTTCCTTTCCTTTCTCTCCAAATCCTTCAAACCAAACATAGTGTAAATTTTTAGAGTATCAAATCTCATCATCTAAATTCACTTAACATTTTTTATTCCATTTATATCTTCTTACATTTTTTCATTAAATTCAATTAATGTATAATAAATTTCAATTTGTACATTTTATTAACATTAAAATTATACTATTAGAAATGTTTCATTTAGATCTTTAAAATGAGTCTAATATTGAATATTAATTAATAATTTTTTATTTACCATACTTTATCATTTGTTATTTATTTTATTATTTTGTTATAATTTTCTCTAAAAAAATTTATTTTATGTTATTAAAAAATCTCTTATTACATATTTATAATTATAAGTTAGTAATAAAATAAAAACCGAAACATAGTATTAAAAAAATATATTAAAATAAGGATAGAAAAAAAAAAAAAAAAACTTAAATAATAACAACATAATATATGATAATGTCCAGATACATTAATATTTTGGAAGGCCATCCAAATGACTTTCATATCCACCCAAAAATGATCCACCTTGTATTTGAGAATTGTGAGTGTTTTTTTTTTTCTAAAATTTCCATCTTATTCCTTCAAAAAAAATTCATGTTCATTGGGATTTTTAACATGAATTTTTAATGGAATCCAAATTTATCATTATAATTTTATTTTCTTAATGTTCATGTCAAATCGCTTCACATTTATGTAAAATCTCTAATTTTTTTGCCTCATTTTGATGAGTGGTGTATTTAATTGGTTGAGAAAGTTTGATAAGGCAACAAATAAAATACATAGGTTGAATTAAAAAAATTAGATTAAAAAAAGTTGATTGAAAAAGTTAGAAAAAAAAAATAGGTTGAGAAAATTAGTTGATAAATGTTAGAAAAAAAATAAGTAGGTTGAGAAAATTAGTTGAAAAATGTTTTAGAAACTAAAAATTAGTTATTATAAATTCATGCACTAATAAAACATTATATTTTAAAAAAAAGTTAAAAAAAAAAATTACAAATGTTATTATAAATAATATTTGTTAAAATTTAGTTGAACAATAATTTATTAAAGAAAGTAAAAAATAATAATAAAAATATAAGCTATTTGAAGATATAAATAGAAATAAGGATAGAGATAGAGATAAGTGAAAAAAATTTAAAGATGAAAACTGGGAGGAATATTCCCTTTTGGATCTCTATTTTAGAGATAGAGATAGAGTTGGTTATGAGATGCTCTAGATGGTGTATGTGTAAGAGATATACAACTTAATCAACTTTTGTATCGTTTTCAAAATAATGGCTAATTCTTAATTGTTCAACTTTTATTTTATTTTGTTTTATAAAAAAAAAAAAGAATAGACTAGAAAAAGAATAAACTAGACATAAATTGATATTTTAAAATAAGAATAAGAAATAAGGGTCAAAAAATAATGAATCAAAAATAAAGCTGTAGACAATATGAGTAAGGAAAAGAATAAAAAAGAAATGATGCAAACAAATTGTTAGCTAGGATTCCCATGACATGTACATTTTCAATAATCCAGTGCTACCAATAGGGATTACTATATTTGTAGAATTAAATTGTAGCAGACTTGTTGCCATTGTGTATAAACTCCAATACCAACAGGGATTACTATTTTGTAGATTTAAACTTAATAAACTTTAGCGGACTTGTTGCCATTGCGTGAACTACGTATAAACTCAAAAGCTACCTCACACGCCCCTCCAGTTTTATGCACCCTAAGTCTTCAAGCCCTCCAATTTCTCCAAGTATTCTTTGAAACTTTCGTCAATAAAAAGTAATTTAAAAGTTACTGCCTCGAAATCAATATACTTATCCAATATTCCACCGGTAGCAACCTCATCCTTGCTTTGCTTGTACAAGTTAATGGCTAGAAAATACATCTAAACTCAATAATAAAGAATAGAGTGTTATTCACATATACATGGTTTCATTCATTTTCATTTTCTCTGAAGTATTCTTTGAAACTTTCTTTTTCGACAAGTGCTTTAAAAGTTGCTTCCTCGGATTCGATATACGTATTTAATAATCGACTGACAACGGCTTCAAGTAAGTAAGAACAGAGTCTTCCTTGAACAACTCGATTGTTCTGTTTTTAGCTCTCGATCTAGACTCCAACAATTCGTGAAATTTGATGGGGTCAGATTCATATTCGCGCTTGCTCACTACAATGTAGCCCATTTTCTCTGCATCTTTCTTGGCTGTTTGAAATGCAGCTCTTTAGCCCCATCTGGTCGTTTTGTGCTCTTCGAGAGCCTAAATTGGGATGTCTCCTGTGACCTTCCGACAGTCTTTAAGGAAGCTTTTTGTGTGGCTTGTCCCATCATGATAGCTTGGCTTTTCTTTCACATGTTAAGGAGGCCAGTTTAGGAGGGTGGTCTATCTCGGGCTAGATGAGCTACAATAAATCCTTCGGTTTGTAATCGAATCGAATTATAGATCTGCAAATGTAAATCCTTCGGTTTGTAATCGTACTGAATGATAGATCTGCAAATGTAAACACGTATTTAAAATTAAAATCAGACTTCAAAACAAGCACATTTAAACAACGAAACCATGTACATTGTAAATCAATAGCAGAAGCAAACTTTCTATCAAAAAAAAAAAAAAAAAAAAAAAAACCAGAAATTTGATAGAATTTCATATAACACACAACACAGATTCTTCTGAGATTCAAATTTGTTGGAATTGAAAGCATAAAAGGTATAAAATAAAATAAAAGAAAATAGTACCAGGTGAATAAACTCTTAGGTGCTAAAGGCCAAGTGATTATCAAATACATTAATATTATTATTTACAACACATAAGCACGTAAAACTCTCATTAAGAAAGGATTAGGTGTACGTGGTTTCATTTCCAGGTCAGTCTGAGTTGTTGCACATATACAAACTATTAAAGAACGAGTTGAAATCGAAATCTCAGGGTTTGGCCTAAGAAAGAATAAATTATGTTGAAGCCAATATTCTGACTTATTTTCATTCAAGTCACTCTTAAAGAGTTAAATTTATATGCAAGCTTATTACTCTTAAGATTCTGCACATTCCTATTTATTGGTAAGCATCTCAAATAGTAAGCCCAAGCATTCATTTACTTTCATTTTCTTGAAGTATTCTTTAAAAACCGAGAAATCAAACCAACAAACCTTTTTATGTTTGGACAGACCAATCATGGTCAGTAGTGTAGGTGATTTCTTCATTAGTTTGGCAGGTGATTTCTCTTCTGTTACCTCCAAAAAAAAAAAAAAGAAATTAAGATTAAGATAAGATCACTTTGTGCAGAAAAGAAAAACAAGAAGATCTTTGCAATCAATAATAATATGGAAAATAATACAAGTAAAATAAAGATAACAAATAAAAGAAAAAAGAAATATTAAAAAAAAAAACCAGAAATAATTACTAAGAAAAAACCAGAAATAATTTGGGATTATTAAAAATAATAATGAATGGTAAAAAAAAAAAAAAAAAAAAAAAAAAGGCAATTTAAAGTAAATAAACAAACCTACCTTTGTATGAATGGAGAAACTCCTCATCGCCGACACCGGAAACGGCGACGTTGAACAGAGGAGAGGAGAACCGGAGAGAGTTTGGGAGAGAGAGAGACCGAGAGAGGAGAAGAAGTGATTTTTTCAGTTGAACATGTGAGTGAAGATGGGGAATTGGGGATGTATAAATAGAATGAGAGGAGAGAGAGAATGGGATTCAACTTTGCAGTAAAAGCTGAAATTTTACTTTGACTTTCAAACTCTCAAATTCCAAAACCGTTCTGGTAAATTAAATTTTATTATTATATATTAATTGAATAATAAAACTATATTAATATAGAAAAATTGAAAACTATTATAATAAAGTTAATAAATAATAAAATTATATGAAAATGTAGAATTGTAAGTATTTGTAGGATAATATTATTATATTTTTAATTTGCAACTGTGAAAAAAATTTATTTTTATTTTGAGAACTTTCTGGGCACCTTGTTTTCTAATACTTTAATACTTTATAGTATAATATTTGGGTATTGATCATGTGGCTTATTCACGATGGATGTAAGGAGATAAATGTACAAAGTTAAGGAAAAAAAGACACGTGACAACACTCTATTGGTGAGGCAATTTCCTACTTTATGGCCATCTAAGTAGAGAATTAAAAACAAATCACCCAAAAAGCTGAAAATCACATGGCTTCTATCATAATATAAATAGAGCCAATAAATAAGGTTTCGAAAATAAGGAATTTTGTGATTGATAAAAGCACTTTCATGTGGTCCAATCTTTCTAAAATAAGAAATTTGACTAGTATATTGTCCGGTCAAATCTCTTTCTCAAGTCTCAACTCTCAACCAAAGGTCATGTTTATATTTTATTTTATTTTGTTACCCAGGGCATATTGCCATTTTGATCATTTGGTAATTAATTGCAACAACCGTATTTAATATTTGTACTTTACTCTATTTAATGGATCTTTATTTTTTTTTTTTATGTAATTTTATTAACTTTATTTAACTACCATATTTATTTAAGTTTCCAAAAATAAACCTAAACAAGTGTCGACAAAATTTGTAAATATATATACATAATATAAATAAATAATTATAAAATTTATTAATATCACTCTCCCTATATATATATGGTTCTCTTATAATGAATTTCTTATTTTAATTTCTGTAAAGATGAATTTTTTTATGGATAATAAGTTCAATGAAATCTACAGATAAAAAAAATTTAAGAATTTTTTATATACAAATAAGAGATCCTGTATAGGAGAATCAAAATTTATATATGAGAAATACTTTGTGCAACCGGAGTCACGGCAACGCCGCGGCCCCATAGTGTAAAAAAGTGAGAAAACATGTGGGACCCATGTATTTATTATGCGGGTCCCATATGTTTTCACACCCATTTTACACTACGGGGCCGCGGCGGTGCCGCAACCCCGGTTGTACGTAGAATTGCTCTTTATATATATATATATCCCCACACACATTTCCACTAACCTTGCCTTTTAACTTTTAAGTGCTTGAGAAATTTGAGGATTATTTTTTAAAATTCAAGTGATGATGGTTCTGGATTTGCTGCAGGGATTTAATATCTTATTAACATATATATCTTGAGTTTGCTTTGAAAAAAAAAAAAAAAAAAAAAAAAGCTTTGCCTTGTCTTCGTTTAATTTTTTTTAATTCCATTTTAATGGTATTATGTTATGAATCCGATTTACTCTATAACTTTTTCAACTTCTAGTTATTATTATTTTTTAAAATTAGAAGTTGAAAAAGTTTTTAAAATTATATTAATTAATTTTATTCAAATAACACAATTTATGATTATTAATGTATTTGCATAAATTTATTAAAAGATATAAATTTTGTTAAAGCCAAACATTATATATTTATATTTAACAGCTGGGAATCAATTTAATAAAATTCTAAGAGGAAATCTTTAATAATTTGAACAATTTTATTTCAAGCATGAGTATGCAACAAATAAGTTTTGACTGAATTTTTTTACCACCAAATAATATATGCACACATGTTTTCTGGAAAAAAAAAATAAAAAAAAAATAAAAATCACATGGTTTCTATAATGCTAGAGCCAATAAAGTTTGCATATCCAAGTGGTCCAACATTTCCACAATAAGAAATTTGACTGGACCAGTCTCTTTCTCTCTCTCTCTCAACTCTACCAAATTTTATGATAATTATTAATTGTTTTATAATTATTGTTAATCTATATTTTTCTAAAGAAAATTAATAAGGTGAAAAAATTATATATATATATATATATGACAACATAGATTCTGACAATATCATTGACCAAGAATTTCACAAATGAGCCATATTTGAGTTTATTTTATTTAATTGTTTAATTTCTCACAAATTTGTTTGCCATTGCATTTTGCAATTTTGTTTAAACAACACACCTCTTTCTAGGGTTTAAACACCACACGGCCACACCTCTTTCTAGGCTCTTCAATTTTATTTTATTTTATTTACTTCGTTCTTATATTTTAAAAAATCATTTATAGTTTGATAGTAGTTTCGACATTCGTGACAAATTTAATAGGATTTTCGGAATAAGTTTCAAAGTAAATGAAACCATATATATATATATAGAACATTGGTGTATACTCGTACACCACGTAGAAAATATTGTGATCGAACTTTTTTAAATTACGATCACAATATTTCCTACACATTGTATGGGTATACCGGTATTCTATAGTTAAACCCATATATATATATATTATAGGGTTAATATTAAAAACCTTATCTCACATTTGAACAATTATTAGATGTATAGTTACAAATACTTTTATTTTAAAAACCTTCCCTATGAATTAACACCTTTAGTATTCCGTTTGTGTTGACTAAGTTTGATTATTAAAAAGTCTAAAATGTCCCTATTTAAGCTTCAATTGTATGAATTCACTATTATACCCTCATAATTTTACCAAATAAATTAATAAAATGATACAAAATGCGGGAATGTTAACTTCTAAATGAGAAATTATTTTGTGGACAATTTTATCCCTAAAAATAACAAAATTACAAATGAATCAAAAACATTGAAAATAAACCAGAATATGTATTTATTTGTTTTATATATATATATATATCCAAGCAAATATTCATTTTCAATGCTTTTGGTTCATTTATACTTTTGTTATTTTTAGGGATAAAATTGTCTATAAAATAATTTCTCATTTGCAAGTTAACATTCCCGCATTTTGTATCTTTTTATTAATTTATTTAGTAAAAGTGTGAAGGTATAATAGTCAATCTATACAATTAAAGTTTAAATATGGACATTTTAGATTTTTTAATAGTTAAACCCAATCAAGACAAATAGAATACTAATAATGTTAATTGATAGGTAAGGTTATTAAAATAAAAACATTTATTATACATTCAATAAAGTTAAAAGGTGAGGGGAGGCTTTTAATTGTAACCCTATATTATATTGTCATCATACAGTCAATCATTGGTACTTGTTGTGGGTAGCTTTTTTGACCAACAAAAAAAGTGATAAAAGTTGTGTGTTTTGCCGGTTCGGTGTAGTTGGTGTCAGCCCATCAGACTCACATGAAAGAAATGAAATAAAATGATAATTTTTTAATTTAAAATAGAAATTTTTTAATTCGTATAAAATTTTGATTCTCGTCCAATTATGATTTTTTGTACATCATCAATATCTCTATCCGTATGATTTTTCAAAGTTTCAATCTTTCTTCTTGATTCATTTTCAAATACAAGATTTTTTTTTTTTTTTTTAAAACTTATTTATTGACGAAAAATTATTGTTTTTTATTTGAAAAATTACAATATACCAAAACACGTCAAGATGAGATAACACATGTGCAGTCCAGATATAATTATGATTAAAAAAAATCAGATAAAAATTTATGAAAATAGATGTGATTTCATCAAAGTCCTTAACTAAATTAAAATAAAGGATCCCGTATGGGAGAATCACAATATATATATACAGTCTCGATCTGGTCAGTGTATCCTGATATAACTTTATCAGGATATTGAATATGAACTATTAGTTTTGACAAGTGTATACACATTTGAGTCAAAGTACGTAAAATGAGTGGCTCACATTCAATATCCTTACAAAGTTATATCATGATGTACTGATTTGAACATTTTTCTATATATATATATATATATATATATAGATCCCCACACACATTTCCACTAACCTTGCCTTTTAAGTGCTTAAGAAATTTGAGGATGATTTTTTAAAATTCAAGTGACGATGGTTCTGGATTTGCTGCAGGGATTTAATATCTTATTAATATACATATCTTGAGTTTGCTTTGAAAAAAAAAAAAAAATGCTTTGCCTTGTTAAAATAACTCTCTTGCTTATTTTATTTTTTTTAATTCCATTTTAATGGTATTATGTTATGAATCCTATTTACTCTATAACTTTTTCAACTTCTAATTTTTTTAAAAAAAAATTAGAAGTTGAAAAAGTTTTTAAAATTATATTAATTAATTTTATTCAAATAACACAATTTATGATTATTAATGTATTTGTATAAATTTATTAAAAGATATAAATTTTGTTAAAGCCAAACATTATATATTTATATTTTAACAGCTGGGAATCAATTTAATAAAATGCTAAGAGGAAATCTTTATTAATTTGAAAATTTTTAAAGCATGAGTATGCAACAAATAAGTTTTGACTGAATTTTTTTACCCACATATAATATATGCACACATGTTTTCTGGAAAAAAAAATACATATTAAAAATCACATGGTTTCAATAAAGTTTGCATATCCAAGTGGCCCAACATTTCCACAATAAGAAATTTGACCACATTATGTATATCGACTGGACCAGTCTCTCTCTCAACTCAACCAAATTTTATGATAATTATTAATTGTTTTATAATTATATGTATATATATATATATATGACAACATAGATTCTGACAATATCATTGACCAAGAATTTCACAAATGAGCCATATTTGAGTTTATTTTATTTAATTGTTTAATTTCTCACAAATTTGTTTGCAATTTTGTTTAAACAACACACCTCTTTCTAGGCTCTTCAATTTTAGTTTTGTTTATTTACTTTGTTCTTATATTTTAAAAATCATTTATAGTTTGATAATTAGTTTCGACATTCACGACAAATTTAATAGGATTTTCGGAATAAGTTTCAAATTAAATGAAACCATATATATATATATACAGTACATTGGTGTATACCCGTACACCAAGTAGAAAATATTGTGATCGAACTTTTTTAAATTATGATCGCAATATTTCCTACACGATGTATGGGTACACCGGTATATATTTATATTATAGGGCTAATATTAAAAACCTCATCTCATATTTGAACCATTATTAGATTTATAGTTACAAATGCTTTTATTTAAAAAAACCTCCCCTATGAATTAACACCGTTAGTATTCCGTTTGTATTGATTAAGTTTGACTATTAAAAAGTCTAAAATGTCCTCATTTAAACTTCAATTGTATGAATTCACTATTATGTTCTCATAATTTTACCAAATAAATTAATAAAATGATACAAAATGCGGGAATGTTAACTTATAAATGAGAAATTATTTTGTGGACAATTTTATCCCTAAAAATAACAAAATTACAAATGAACTAAAAACATTAAAAATAAGCCAGAATATGTATTTATTTGTTATATATATATAAATACAAGCAAATACTCATTTTCAATACTTTTGGTTCATTTGTAATTTTGTTATTTTTAGGGATAAAATTGTTTACAAAATAACTTCTTCTTTACAGGTTAACATTCCTGCATTTTATATCTTTTTATTAATTTATGTAGTAAAAGTGTGAAGATATAATGGTCAATTCATACAACTGAAGCTTAAATAGGGATATTTTAGACTTTTTAATAGTCAAACTTAGTTAATACAAACGGAATACTAACAGTGTTAATTAACAAGGAGGGTTCTTAAAATAAAAATATTTGTAATCATATATTCAATAATAGTTCAAAAGTGAGAGAGGCATTTAACTGTAACCCTCTATCATATAGTCATTGTACAGTCAATCACTGGTACTTGTTGTGGTTAGCTTTTTTGACCAACAAAAAAAGTGACAAGAGTTGTGTGTTTTGCAGGTTAGGTGTAGTTGGTGTCAGCCCATCAGACCCACATGAAAGAAATGAAATAAAATGATAATTTTTTAATTTAAAATAGAAAATTTTTAATTCGTTTAAAATTTTGATTCTCGTCCAATTATGATTTTCTCTACATCATCAATATCTCTATCCATATGATTTTTCAAAGTTTCAATCTTTCTTCTTGACTCATTTTCAAATGCAAGAATATATATTTTTTTTAAACTCATTTATTGACGAAAAATTATTGTTTTTTATTTGAAAGATTACAATATACCAAGACACGTCAAGATGAGACAACGTATGTCCAGTCTAAATATAATTATTGTTAGTACCTTAGTTTCATTACCTTCAATAAAAAATAATAATACAATTTTAAAAATATATGACAAAGGATAAACTTGAACTCAACAAATAAAAAACTTTAGAAACAGTCATATTATTTTAAAATAAAGGGTAAATTACACTCACACCCTTAAGGTTTGAGACAAAGACATTAAGATGGAAAGGTTTAGTTATTATACATTCACACTCTTGTTTGACCATGGTAAGGTCCAAAATGCCCTTAGGTGTTAGTGTAAAAAAACTTTTATTTTTTATTTTATACAAGGGCATTTTGGACCTTACCATGGTCAAATAAGTGTGTTAGTGTAGAATAACTAAACCTTTTTCATCTTACTGTCTTTGCCTCAAACCTTAAGGGTGTGAGTGTAATTTACCCTTTAATTCAAATCCGTTGATTCTTGAATATCAAAAATTAAATCCGTTAATTCCTAAATACCAGAATCGAAATCTTCTATTATTCTATTGATTCATGCATAAATACTATAATGATAGGTATCAAAAATCGTTAATTCTCGAAAGAATACCAATATTTGGGATAAACAAGAAAAAACTCTAAATTTAGAAGAATTAGAAAAATAATAAAATTATCAGTTTTCCTAAAAAGGAAAGAACTGAGATAACAATGGTAATTTAAAATAATAGAATCCTAAAACATCATAAATCTATAAGAAAATTATATTTGATTTAATAAAATCAAATCATAAATAATTAACTAATTAATTAAATATATAATAAATTGAAACAAACATAATAATATGTATTAATTACAATAATATTTTTAAAACTCAAAATCTCCAATAATATTTCCTACATCATTCTCTCCAGAGAAAATTCAACTTCGAATTTCAGCATCTTTAATTCGACGAATATGTAAAATAAAACAACTTCCCTTATTTTTGTTTTGAGGATCTTCCCTCTTTTTTTTTTTTTTCTTTTTTATTAGAGGAAAAAATAAAATTAAAGCACTAAGTTCTAGCTTTATGCTTCTTTTGGAAGAGTTCGAAAATTTAAAAGCTCTTTTCCTTTGTCAATCAAACACCTTTAAAAGTGGCTATAAGAGAATACGATTAAAAAGCCAAAAAGATAGCTTACAAAAGTCAAGCCAAACAAGGCATAATATTGTATTAAATAGCCTTATTATACTAGGGAATTATATATGGGTTTGAATCCTCTCAAGTAATTATATTTGAATTTGTTTTTTATTTTTATTTTATCAGTATTACATTATAAATTCAGGGTTTTTTGGGTTGAAAAAGGACTCGAACTCGTAATATCGTGGTGAATGTGTGAGGAGTTTACCATCTGACCAACCTCATCTCGTCTAAATTCGTTATTTGTTATTTGAATTTATTATATATTTAGGCTCCAGCTGTGTGACAAGCCTGTGGTCATGCAAGTGAGGATGTGTGTTAAAGTGTTTAATTACTGTTTATTGAACCCTATGCCATTTTCTTTATTATTTAAAGAGTAATGTTATACAACTTAAAAAATTAGTCATAAAATGAAGTCAGATGATATGGTAATTGGTAAGTAATTTGTCCTTACCATATAAATAATGTGATACTTTGGTGAAAGGCGTACTTGGAAGTTAAAACAAATCACTTGCTACATTTTTTGAGTTAACTTTTGGGTAAATTTCTAGAGTTATGTAGTACTTCAATTATTTTTGATGTAATTGTTGAGCAATTCTGTTGTTGTAATCATTACTTTAAATTCATGTTAGGTCTATTGATTGAGTGGTAACAGATCTAGGTTTCTGGGCTCCTTTTTGAGGGTGTTCTGTGTTTGGTTTCTGGATAGATCAAGGTTGTTAAGGATATTACTATAGTAAGAGAGTCTCTCCAAAGAGTCTCACGAGGATTTTGCCGAAACACGCTAAATTTCTGTGTTCTTTCGTTTACTTTCTTGCTCTCTAACAATCATTCTCACATGTGTTAGTTTTAGATCTATATCTCTTGTTGGTATTATTGCTTTCTTTTCTTGTTTGTAAGTGAATCTTACAGTTGTTTGAGTCAATAAAAGGCTCGTTAGGGTTTTGTGTGTAAGTCAAAACCCCTAACAAGGCTCCAATCGTGAGACAAGCCCGTGGTCATGCAAGTGATGGCGTGTGTTAAAGTGTTTAATTACTATTTTTTGAACCCTATGCCATTTTCTTTATTATTTAAAGAGTAATGTTATACAACTTAAAAAATTAGTCCAAAAATGAAGTCAGATGATATGGTAATCGGTGAGTAATTTGACCTTATTGTATAAATTATGTGATACTTTGGTAAAAGGCATAATTAAAAGTTAAAACAAATACTTAGTACATTTTTTGAGTTAACTTTTGGGTAAATTTCTAGAGTTATCTAGTACTTCAATTATTTAACTTTTTGGTAACTTTTGGATAGGACAAGAAAGAAGTTGAGGTAACACAACAATAAAACACTTAAAATCTATATCAATGAGATCATGGGTTGAAAAAAAAGCTACATATTTCAAACATTGATACAAGATTAATTTTATTCAATCAATTTTTTTTTTTTTGGTAAATACAATCAATTGGAAGTTGGAATAAATTGAACTAGAAGTACGGTAAATACAATCAATTGGAAGTTGGAATAAATTGAACTAGAAGTACAAAACACAACAAATATAAAAATTACACACTTCTGGTCACACTCGTGGCCGGTAACCAAATTTAAGTGGAAGACTTCAATGTGTTTCCAATATCGATGACAAAACGATATCTAACATCTGCTCTGGAAAGGCGTTCCATAGCAATGTTCACATAGTCGATTGGTATGACCTCAATGTCTGCTGTTACGTTGTGTTTGGCTGCAAAATTAATCATCTCTTGAGTTTCCTTCAATCCTCCTGCGGCACTACCTGCCACTATCTTTCTCCCTACATATTCCACTACAGTTGTTAGCTACAATTCAAAAAATTAAATAAACATTACCCTCACTACATTTCAAGTTAAAAGCATAATAGGCTCACCCAGCAGCAGAGGAAAAACTGGTAGCTCGGGTGGCGTATCTGGCAAACCAACAAGAACAAGCTTCCCATTAGTTTTCAGTAGTCCGATCAGAGGTAAGAGTGGATGAGAAGCAGATACTGTATCAATGATTCCATCCAATGTACCCATTGCAGCCTGTACAAACAACATTGAAAACATAAGGACAAGTAAATAGACACAAAATCTGTAAGATACCGGAAAAGAATCATTACCTGCAGCTCATCTTGGTTACGGCTGACCAAAAAAGAGTGAGCACCAAGATGTTCAATAGCTTCTTTCTTCTTGTTAGGTGAGGTACTAATAACGGTGACCTTAACCCCCATAGCTTTTGCAAACTTAACAGCTATATGGCCTAGTCCACCCAACCCAACCACACCCACATGCATGCCAGGTTTGTCAAGTCCAAAGTATCTCAAGGGACTGTAAACAGTGATACCAGCACAAAGAAGAGGGGCACCACCATCCAGAGGAAGGTTGTCAGGAATACTGACCACAAAGTGTTCGTCAGTAACCATGATGTCAGAGTAGCCTCCATATGTGGTGGTTCCATCATAGTATATTGATCCAAATGTAAGCATCATTTTGGGGCAGTAACTCTCAAGATTGTTGGCACAGTTGTCACAAGAGTGACATGATCCAACGAAGCAGCCTACACCCACTTTGTCTCCAACTTTGAATTTTTCTACTTTGCTTCCAACCTCTGTCACTACACCCACAATCTCATGCCCAGGAACAACAGGGTAAGAAGAGGCCCAATCCTTTTCCCTTTCGTTTTTAATGTAGTGAAGATCTGAATGGCATATCCCACAGTATAACACTTTGAATCTCACATCCTTCTCTCCTGTTGCCCTGCATTTCATTTCATATATATCAAAATCCACCAAATTTATTGTAATATTAATGAAATAAACATAATTAACAAGAAAAAAAGAAAACCTTCTGGAGAAAGTGAAGGGAGAGAGAACACCAGAGGAGTCCCTGGCAGCCCATCCAAAGGCCTTCTTTGGCTGCATTTGTTCCGTTGATTCCGCCATTAATTTTTCGATTTTCCTTTTTTACTAAACTGAGACACAAATCAAATGGTAGCTTAATATCTATCGAGTTGACGAGTGAATGAATGATTTGTAATTGTGTGTATTTATAGGAGGAAATGGATTCGGAGTGGTGACATACATGGTGAGCAAAGCACTTATCAGACAAATCCAAGGCTGCAGAGTGGTGACATACATGGTGAGCCAAGCAGTGATTGACTCAAATCGAAGGTTGAACTTTCTTCGTTGACCTCTAATTAATTAATTTCCGATTGTTTAATGCCACCATAGGTTGAGTGCTTGACACTCAACACTGCTATAGGCGAACCTATATAGTATGTTTCTTACTGTCATTAGTTATCGTGGGCCCAGTATGGGTGCCGTGCTGGCACTCTTATAAGATAGTATGTTTAATTTTTTTTAACTCGAAATGCAAGAAATAACTTTTTAACCTATCTATCGATGAAAAATCAATGCAAGTACCTTGGGTTCATTTCCTTTAAATTTCAATAATATATATATATATATATTTATGTTTAATTTTTTTTTTTTTTTTTTTAAAGAATAAGCTAAGCACATAAACATTCTTATTTATTAGAACTATTATATTGTAAAAATATATATAAGCACCGTAAAAATATATATAAGCACACTTTTTATATTAATATTACATGCAATACTTCTCATAATATGATCAAAGCACTTTTGATAATCAAATTCAAATTACAAGCTATTACTTGTCTTTTTTTTTTCTTTTTCTTTTTTGAATTGGCTATTACCATTTATAATTAGTTAATTTCACTGTAAAAGTGTAAATAAAAACAAAGTTAAATTCAATCGACTCTAAAAAAAATATATAATTAAACATAAGCATTTTAAAATTCACAAAACCTTTTCATTTTAATTTATTATATATATATATATATAAATTTATAAATTTTTTCAAAATATAATATTATTTTATTATTAAATGATAAAATATCATTTTAGCGTTTATTTTAATTAAAATTAAAAATTATTTTATTCAAATAAAACAAATTAAGAAAATCGATATACTTTCACAAATTCTATGTCTATTAAATCGATACTATAATCAATTTGATCATTTCTAAAAAATCAAAAACTTATTTAAAAATATATTAAAATCCCATATTTTTCATCCCACTACATGTGGCTAGGGATGGCAATGGATCGGATTGGGTATGGATATCCCAATATCCATCCCTGTATCCGTTTGAGATATATAGCTCCATCCCCGCATCCATCCCCATTTCTAAGTGAGCAGGGCGGATTCGGATAATCCGCTAATTAAGATAGAGATATCCATCCCCGTTCCGTTTATATCTGTATCCAATGAAAAAACTTTCAGTTTTTATAGTTTACAAGAGAAAAATGTAACTAACATATGTAATGGTACATTTTATCCAATTTAAAGAGAAACAAATACATCCAATAAAATTCAAATATAAAAATTACTAATAACTTATATAATTAGAATTAATAATTCCATAATAAATTTATATATTTTTAAAATATCAAAATCTATAATGGATCCGGATGGGGATGGATATCCATAGACGATATTCATCCCTATCCCCAAAAATAAAATGGATATTAGGATGACATCCATCCCCTCTTTAGCCCCGAAATAATAGTATCCATTTCCATTTTAAATGGAGCGGATTTTTATGGATATCTGTATCCATGGATAATTTTTCCATCCCTACATGTGACATGTGAGGTGTCAAATGGTGAATGGATACATAGAGTGGGTGGGATAAATCATTATCAATGTGCATCAACTCACAATTTGACACCTCACATGCGACATGTAGTGGGATTAAAATAAATTGTAAATTACTTGAAGAAAAACAAACCCGTATCTTATTTGTAGTTGCTCTAATAAAAAACAATAATAAGTTTAAACTCAAAATCCAATGAATATTAATTACTGATTATTTAAAACTAAACCAATTGAAGAAAAACCCTATAAAAGTATCAAGTTTTCAACACAAACATATGATTAAAGATAAACTTAAACTCAAAAAATAATAAACTTTAGAAAAATACATTAATATTATACTTCGAAAATTTAAAAGCTCTTTTCCTTTGTCAATCAAGCACCTTTAAAAGTGGCTATAAGCGAATACGATTAAAAAGCCAAAAAGATAGCTTACAAAAGTCAAGCCAAACAAGGCATAATATTGTATTAAATAGCCTTATTATACTAGGGAATTATATATGGGTTTGAATCCTCTCAAGTAATTATATTTGAATTTGTTTTTTGTTTTTTGTTTATTTATTTATTTATTTATTTATCAATATTACATTATAAATTCGGGGTTTTTTGGGTTGAAAAAGCACTCGAACCTGTAATCTCGTGGTGAATATGTGAGGAGTTTACCATTCGACCAACCTCATCTCGTCTGAATTTGTTATTTGAATTTATTATATATTTAGGCTCTAGCTGTGTGACAAGCCCGTGGTCATGCAAGTGAGGGTGTGTGTTAAAGTGTTTAATTACTATTTGTTGAACCCTATGCCATTTTCTTTATTATTTAAAGAGTAATGTTATACAACTTAAAAAATTAGTCCAAAAATGAAGTCAGATGATATGGTAATTGGTAAGTAATTTGTCCTTACCGTATAAATAATGTGATACTTTGGTGAAAGGCATAGTTGGAAGTTAAAACAAATCACTTGCTACATTTTTTGAGTTAACTTTTAGGTAAATTTCTAGAGTTATCTAGTACTTCAATTATTTTTGATGTAATTGTTGAGCAATTCTGTTGTTGTAATCATTACTTTTAAATTCATGTTAGGTCTGTTGATTGAGTTGTAACAGATCTAGGTTTCTGGGCTCCTTTTTGAGGGTGTTTTGTGTTTGGTTTCTGGATAGATCAAGGTTGCTAAGGATATTACTATAGTAAGAGAGTCTCTCCAAAGAGGCTCATGAGGATTTTGCCAAACCACGCTAAATTTCTGTGTTCTTTCGTTTACTTTCTTGCTCTCTAACAATCATTCTCACATGTGTTACGTTAGTTTTAGATCTATATCTCTTGTTGGTATTATTGCTTTCTTTTCTTGTTTGTAAGTGTATCTTGCAGGTGTTTGAGTCAATAAAAGACTCCTTAGGGTTTTGTGTGTAAGTCAAAACCCCTAACATGGCTTCAGTCGTGAGACAAGCCCATGGTCATGCAAGTGATGGACTGATGGTGTGTGTTAAAGTGTTTAATTACTATTTGTTGAACCCTATGCCATTTTCTTTATTATTTAAAGAGTAATGTTATACAACTTAAAAAATTAGTCCAAAAATGAAGTCAGATGATATGGTAATCGGTAAGTAATTTGTCCTTATCGTATAAATCATGTGATACTTTGGTGAAAGGCATAGTTGAAAGTTAAACCAAATCACTTCATATATTTTTTGAGTTACCTTTTGGGTAAATTTCTAGAGTTATCTAGTACTTCAATTATTTAAATGATTCTTCTCCTTTTTTTCTTTTTTAGCAAAAATGTTACTTCAATTTCAATGATATAATCATATAACTTCTTTCGTATTCACAAATCAAGGAGCCTAGCAAGGGATTGATAATTTCATTATTTTTAATTGTAATGTTTAATTGAAACCGTTAAGAATTATGTTAGGTACTGACATACAAATCAGTTTTTAAATTTCAGTTAGAAAGGAAACTCGATCCTGATTTATTATTTATTTTTTGAAATAGAAATGATCATGATGTTATGTCACTGAAAAAAAATATCAACTTATCAAATGAATGTACCGAAGACTTTCAATACTCTCAAGCTCAATTTATAGATTTTTAGTTAGTAAGAATTTGAAAAAACAAATTTCACCGGACAGGACAAGGACAAGAAAGAAGTTGAGGTAACACAACAATAAAACACTTAAAAACTATATCAATGAGATCATGGGTTGAAAAAAAAAAGCTACATATTTCAAACATTGATACATGATTAATTTTATTCAATCATTTATTTTATTTTATTTTTTGGTAAATACAATCAATTGGAAGTTGGAATAAATTGAACTAGAAGTACAAAACACAACAAATATATATAAAAACAATATAAAAATTACACACTTCTGGTCACACTTGTGGCCAGTAATCAAATTTAAGTGGAAGACTTCAATGTGTTTCCAATATCAATGACAAATCGATATCTAACATCTGCTCTGGAAAGGCGTTCCATAGCAATGTTCACATAATCGATTGGTATGACTTCAATGTCTGCTGTTACGTTGTGTTTGGCTGCAAAATTAATCATCTCTTGAGTTTCCTTCAATCCTCCGGAGGCACTTCCTGCCACTATCTTTCTCCCTACATATTCCACTACAGTTGTTAGCTACAATTCAAAAAATTAAATAAACATTAGCCTCACTACATTTCAAGTTAAAAGTATGATAGGCTCACCCGCCAGCAGAGGAAAAACTGGTAGCTCGGTTGGCTTATCCGGGATACCAATAAGAACAAGCTTCCCATTAGTCTTCAGTAGTCCGATCAGAGGTAAGAGTGGATGAGAAGCAGATACTGTATCAATGATTCCATCCAATGTACCCATTGCAGCCTGTACAAACAACATTGAAAACATAAGGACAAGTAAATAGACACAAAATCTGTAAGATACCGGAAAAGAATCATTACCTGCAGCTCATCTTGGTTACGGCTGACCAAAAAAGAGTGAGCACCAAGATGTTCAATAGCTTCTTTCTTCTTGTTAGGTGAGGTACTAATAACGGTGACCTTAACCCCCATAGCTTTTGCAAACTTAACAGCTATATGGCCTAGTCCACCCAACCCAACCACACCCACATGCATGCCAGGTTTGTCAAGTCCAAAGTATCTCAAGGGACTGTAAACAGTGATACCAGCACAAAGAAGAGGGGCACCACCATCTAGAGGAAGGTTGTCAGGAATACTGACCACAAAGTGTTCGTCGGTAACCATGATGTCAGAGTATCCTCCATATGTGGTGGTTCCATCATAGTATATTGATCCAAATGTAAGCATCATTTTGGGGCAGTAACTCTCAAGATTGTTGGCACAGTTGTCACAAGAGTGACATGATCCAACGAAGCAGCCTACACCCACTTTGTCTCCAACTTTGAATTTTTCTACTTTGCTTCCAACCTCTGTCACTACACCCACAATCTCATGCCCAGGAACAACAGGGTAAGAAGAGGCCAAATGACTATTTCCCCATTCGTTTTTAATGTAGTGAAGATCTGAATGGCATATCCCACAGTACAACACTTTGAATCTCACATCCTTCTCTCCTGTTGCCCTGCATTTCATTTCATATATATCAAAATCCACCAAATTTATTGTAATATTAATGAAATAAACATAATTAACAAGAAAAAAGGAAAACCTTCTGGAGAAAGTGAAGGGAGAGAGAACACCAGAGGAGTCCCTGGCAGCCCATCCAATGGCCTTCGTTGGCTGCATTTGTTCCGCTGATTCCGCCATTAAATTTTCGATTTTCCTTTTTTACTAAACGGATTTAATATCTATCGAGTTGACGAGTGAATGCATGATTTGTAATTGTGTGTATTTATAGGAGGAAATGGATGCGGAGTGGTGACATACATGGTGAGCCAAGCACTTATCAGAAAAGTCCAAGGCTGCGGAGCGGCGACATACATGATTGACTCAAATCGAAGGTTGAACTTTCTTTGTTGACCTCTAATTAGTTAATTTACGATATGATTGTTTAAACAATGCCACCATTAGGCGGACCTAGTTAGTATGTGTCATACTGTCATTGGCTATCGTGGGCCCAGTGTGGTGCCGTGCCGGCTCTCTTATAAGATTACTACAATTCCATTTCAGATTTCCCGCTTGCAGCTTGTTGAATCATATGAATCATGTGTTTAGTGTTGCAACTTGTTGGGAGATTGAATGGATGTTTCACTTTCGAAAGCTAAGCATAAACATATTGATGTATCAAAAAAATCTACGCAAACAAGAATCATTAAAACATAATAAATGATTCGAATCCATTGATTTTTAAATACCGAAAATTAAATCCGTTGAATCTTGAATGCCGGAAGTGAAACGTTCTATTAATCTGTTGATTCACATGCGAATACCAAAATAATAACAAATATCAAATATCGTTTTTATTTATAAGAATATCGATATTTGGGATAAATAAGAGAAAACTCTTAGCAATTTTATTAATCATCAAAAACTAAAATCCATGTTAGTGTACAAGGTCTTTAAAACAAAAAACTAAAATTATTTAATTCATCCTCGAATTTCGACATCTTTAATTTGACGAACATGTAGAAAATTATTTGGAAAAGAGAATTTTCTAATGAATTTATAATAAAAACATATCTATTATTAATGAATTTATAATAAAAACATATCTATTATTTTTATATATTCTAACAAACGATCTTTGTTTACCGAAAATAACTCTTCTTATTTGTTAATACACAAGAGGGCAGGATTCATAGCCCCATTTTTTAACAAAGTTGTGTCAAAAATTGTGTAAAAAAATGGGGTTATAGATCCTACCCTATAATTATATTTATATATATATAATAAAATAAAATAAATAATAATAATAATAAAAGGGACTGGTTTGGTTAAAAAAAATTGTAAATTACTAGAAATTAAGAAGAAAAATAAACCCGTATCTTATTTGTAGTTGCCCTAATAAAAAACAATAATAGGTTTAAACTCAGAAACCAATGAATATTAATTACTGATTATTTAAAACTAAAATCAATAGAAGAAAAAAAAAACCCTATAAAAGTATCAAGTTTTCAACACAAACATATGATTAAAGATAAAATTAAACTCAAAAAATAATAAACTTTAGAAACTGTCATATTAATTTAAAAAAAAAAAAAAAAAGAAACACCCTAATAATATAAAGTTTGAAATGTGACATGAGATATATATGATTTACCAGTACAACACAATACAATACAACACAATTCTGTAAAAATTCTATTGACCATTTCTCACAATTCAATTCTCAAACTCAAACTACCAAGTGTTCCTATGGGGGTTTAAAACCATAGGATTATCCAAATCGACTTGAAAAAATAAATTAACGTAGGATTAAAGCGAGATGCTGCGAGCCTTGTACATGCAAATGTATGCCATGTGCCAATCACCTAAAACAAAATTGGAAGAAACACTTGTTAGGAGAAGATATAGGTTTGTTTGATAACAATATCAATCAATTTGGTAAACAAAAATAAAATAAAATAAAATTAGTGTATGAGAATAAACTCGTGCATGTTTAAGACCAAAGCAGACTATTTCATATTTAGGAATAGGTAGTTACGATGTATACAAGTATTAAACTGAGGTTAATCTTTTACCTCCACCGGATAATTTAGTGATATCTTCCTCCCGCTGTGGAATAGGATTATCGTCATCATATTCGATCCATTTCCCTGTGAAGAACAATAATGGGTCAGTACAGCGGCTGAACTAAAGCTGAAAATTACCTACGGACGAACTCACGCATATTCCAGAATACTAACCACTTTCTTGCTTAACCCAGGCTACATAATGTCCTGAATCAGCACTCCTGCCCTTATGGGTCAGCACAGCAACCAAATCATAAACTCCAGTCAAATGAGTGTCCTTGTTAGGGTCAGATGTAACACCTGAGGTACAGAGTAAGCAATCAAACAGCGAAAAGAAAAGGGCGTAATAGACATATATAGGAAACTAGGTCCAGAGTGTAAGTGAATACATACTAAAGTGTCCTAGTAAATTAACTAAACCGCAAGAATTCCCAGATGTTAGGAAATACTGACCAAGTTCACCCAAACTCGATGAAACCAGCGTAATAGAATAAATATTAGGAGGATTATACAGGTTTTTACCATCTTGAGATGTAGCTACAGATGATGATGATTCTCCACTTTCATTTGATGTCAATCCCTGCAAGCAAGAAAAAGACATATATCATAAGAAACTTATCCACACAGGGTTTATTAATTCATCAGACAATTTGTAGTTCAATCATCCTATCACCTCTGCATCTGTCATTTTGACATCGTTATCCTTTGAACTAGAGCTCTTCTCGCTAGTTTTTAGACCAAGCTTTTTGCCCTCTTCGTCCCTTAGTTTCTGAAAGTTCAACAATGTTAATGAATTGCGATTTAGACTGAAAATTGTCAAAGCAAAAGACATGCAGATACCTTGCGAGGGGCTTCCAATTTTTTGCGTAGATCTTCTGAACAATAATAAACTTTAGAAAAATACATTAATACTATACTTCGAAAATTTAAAAGCTCTTTTCCTTTGTCAATCAAGCACCTTTAAAAGTGGCTATAAGAGAATACGCTTAAAAAGCCAAAAAGATAGCTTACAAAAGTCAAGCCAAACAAGGCATAATATTGTATTAAATAGCCTTATTATACTAGGGAATTATATATGGGTTTGAATCCTCTCAATTAATTATATCTGAATTTGTTTTTATTTTTATTTTTTTTTATCAGTATTACATTATAAATTCGGGGTTTTTTGGGTTGAAAAAAGACTCGAACCCGTAATCTCGTGATGAATGTGTGAGGAGTTTATCATCTGACAAACCTCATCTCGAATTTGTTATTTGTTATTTGAATTTATTATATATTTAGGCTCCAGCCGTGTGACAAGCCCGTGGTCCTGCAAGTGAGGTTTAATTACTGTTTGTTGAACCCTATGCCATTTTCTTTATTATTTAAAGAGTAATGTTATACAACTTAAAAAATTAGTCTTAAAACAAAGTCATACGATATGGTAATTGGTAAGTAATTTGTCCTTACCGTATAAATAATGTGATACTTTGGTGAAAGGCATAGTTGGAAGTTAAAACAATTCACTTGCTACATTTTTTGAGTTAACTTTTGGGTAAATTTCTTGAGTTATGTAGTACTTCAATTATTTTTGATGTAATTGTTGAGCGATTCTATTGTTGTAATCATTACTTTTAAATTCATGTTAGGTCTGTTGGTTGAGTGGTAACAGATCTAGGTTTCTGGACTCCTTTTTGAGGGTGTTTTGTGTTTGGTTTCTGGATAGATCAAGGTTGTTAAGGATATTACTATAGTAAGAGAGTCTCTCCAAAGAGGCTCACGAGGATTTTGCCAAACCACGCTAAATTTCTATGTCCTTTCCTTTACTTTCTTGCTCTCTAACAATCATTCTCATATGTGTTAGTTTTAGATCTATATCTCTTGTTGGTATTATTGCTTTCTTTTCTTGTTTGTAAGTGTATCTTGCAGGTGTTTGAGTCAATAAATGAGTCGTTAGGGTTTTGTGTGTAAGTCAAAACCCCTAACAAGGCTCCAGTCGTGAGACAAGCCTATGGTCATGCAAGCGATGGTGTGTGTTAAAGTGTTTAATTACTATTTGTTGAACCCTATGCCATTTTCTTTATTATTTAAAGAGTAATGTTATACAACTTAAAAAATTAGTCCAAAAATGAAGTCAGATGATATGGTAATCGGTAAGTAATTTGTCCTTATCGCATAAATCATGTGATACTTTGGTGAAAGGCATAGTTGAAAGTTAAAACAAATCACTTGGTACATTTTTTGAGTTAACTTTTGGGTAAATTTCTAGAGTTATCTAGTACTTCAATTATTTAAATGGTTCTTCTCCTTTTTTCTCCTTTTTAGCAAAAATGTTACTTCAATTTCAATGATATAATCATATAACTTCTTTCGTATTCACAAATCAAGGAGCCTAGCTAGGGATTGATAATTTCATTATTTTTAATTGTAATGTTTACTAAAATGAAACCGTTAAGAATTATATTAGGTGACATACAAATTAGTTTTTAAATTTCAGTTAGAAAGGAAACTCGATCCTGATTTTTTATTTATTTTTTGAAATAGAAATGATCATGATGTTATGTCACTCAAAAAAAATATCAACTTATCAAATGAATGTGCCGAAGACTTTCAATATTCTCAAGCTCAATTTATAGATTTTTAGTTAGTACAGCATAGACGATTGAATAGGGCTTGTCCCTTTAAGTTTGTAAGAATTTGAAAAAAAAAAAAGGCTAATTGGCACAGATACCCCCTGAACTCTTCAAAACTTTGCACGTTGCCCCCTAAACTTTTTTTTTCGGCACTAAACCCCCTAAACTAATGGAAATTTGCAAAAACTGACGGAATGGCAACGGAAACCACATTCCGTCCGTTTTCTAGTCACATGCGCGTCACGTGACAAGAACTAATTACACCAACCTCCCCTAAGGTTTGCCCTAATACTTTTTTTTTTTTAATGACAAATTAATATATTTTTTAAAGAATATAATTAAAATCAATTAAAAAAAAAAAGATGGATCTCCACCGTCCATTCTCAAAGATGGACGGTGGAGATATCTCCTTTTTATTTTTTATTTAAATTTAATAATAATAGTAATAATAATAATAATAATAATAATAATAATAATAATATCTTTACTTAAATTTATATATTCCCAAATCTGGAAAATCATTCCAAACCCAAAAAATCTGGAAAATCTTTCCAAACCCAGAAAATCATTCCCAAATCTAGAAAATCATTCCCAAATCTCTTCAACATAAATTCTAATAATTTCTTTACTTAAATTTATATATTCCCAAATCTGGAAAATCATTCCAAACCCAAAAAATCTGGAAAATCTTTCCAAACCCAGAAAATCATTCCCAAATCTAGAAAATCATTCCCAAATCTCTTCAACATAAATTCTAATAATTTCTTTACTTAAATTTATATATTCCCAAATCTGGAAAATCATTCCAAACCCAAAAAATCTGGAAAATCATTCCAAACCCAGAAAATCATTCCCAAATCTCTTCAATATAGATTCATCTCTTCAACCTCTGCCAAACCCAAAAAATAACCATCAACACACCACCAAAACCAGACCTTCATCACCATCATCACCATCACACAGCCAGACCCATCTCACCGAATCCATCATCAAGCCAAGAAACAAATAAAAAATTTATCATCATCAAGCCAAGAAACAAATCCCAAATTTAAAAGTTTGATCTCTTCAACCTACAACCATCAACATCGATCGATCCAAACCCAACTCACGATCGATCCAAACCCAACTCACCATCGATCTTCCTCGTCGTCGCCAACCGCTGCCGCTGCCAAGAGAGAAAAAGAAGACGAGATTGACGGCGACCCACCACCAAATCGATCTTCCTCGTCGTTGCCAACCGCCGCCGCCAAGAGAGAAGGAGAAGAGGAGATCGACAGCAGAAGAGATCGACCCACCACCAAATCGATCTTCCCCGTCGTCGCCAATCGCCGCCGCCAAGAGAGAAGGAGAAGAGGAGATTGACGGCGGGAAGAGATGGTTTGGTTGGCTTTGGTTGCCTCGGCTGGGTCCTGGGGTTGGTGTTGGCAATGGTGGTTTGGGTTTTGTATGTGAAATTGTTAATGTTGTTGGTTTTGTAAGATTTGTAGATTTGTGTTTGAAATTGTTGAATGTCTTTCTTGACAGAGGTTTTGTAAGATTATTTTCACCATTTATTTTGTTTTTGGAGTTGATTGAAGAAGATGAGATTTATGGATTTTATTTTTGTGATTTCCTTTTGGAATTGATTGAAGAAGAAGGAAGAAGATATGAATTATTGAATGAGATTTGTGGATTTTTTTTAATTGATTTTTGATTTAATTTTGTTTGGAATTATTGAATTATATGAATTAATGAAGAAGATATGATATGATCTTTATTTTTTAATTTATTTTTTTAATTTCGTTTTTTTTTTAATTTAATCTAATATATATAATATGATTTTTAAAATTTTTTTATTCGGTTTTTTAAATTAATTTGATCTCCATCGTCCATCATGGTGATGGATGGTGGAGATCAATCTTTCTTTCTTTTTTTTTAAAAAAAAAAAACTATTTATTGAAAAAAAAAAAAAATTATTTGCCATTAAAAAAAAGTATTAGGGCAAACCTTAGGGGTGGTTGGTGTAATTAGTTCTTGTCACGTGACACTCATGTGACTAGAAAACAGACGGAATGTGGCTTCCGTTGCCATTCCGTCAGTTTTTGCAAATTTCCATTAGTTTAGGGGGTTTAGTGCCGAAAAAAAAAGTTTAGGGGGTAACGTGCAAAGTTTTGAAGAGTTCAGGGGGTATCTGTGCCAATTAGCCAAAAAAAAATTAAAATCAGTGGGCAATACAAATTTCACCGAACAGGACAAGAAAGAAGTTGAGGTAACACAACAATAAAACACTTAAAAACTATATCAATGAGATCATGGGTTGAAAAAAAAAAGAAGCTAGATTAATTTTATTCAATCATTATTTTATTTTATTTTTTTGTAAATACAATCAGTTGGAGGTTGGAATAATTGAACTAGAAGTACAAAACACAACAAATATAAAAACAATAATGCTAAACATCCCACCTACAATCCTACAATTTCCATCCCAACACACGTGGCAGCTAAAGTGTCACTTGGTGAGTGGACATACATTAATTGATACTTATCTCTCTTACCCATGTATTCACTCACTAATTAATGTGTGTCCACTCACCAAGTAACACCTCAGCTGCCACGTGTATTGGGATAAAAATGATGGGATTATAGTTGTGATGTATAGCATTACTGATATAAAAATTACACGCTTCTGGTCACACCCGTGGCCGGTAACCAAATTTAAGTGGAAGACTTCAATGTGTTTCCAATATCGATGACAAATCGATATCTAACATCTGCTCTGGAAAGGCGTTCCATAGCAATGTTCACATAATCGATTGGTATGACCTCAATGTCTGCTGTTATGTTGTGTTTGGCTGCAAAATTAATCATCTCTTGAGTTTCCTTCAATCCTCCGGAGGCACTTCCTGCCACTATCTTTCTCCCTACATATTCCACTACAGTTGTTAGCTACAATTCAAAAAATTAAATAAACATTAGCCTCACTACATTTCAAGTTAAAAGTATGATAGGCTCACCCCCCAGCAGAGGAAAAACTGGTAGCTCGGTTGGCTTATCCGGGATACCAATAAGAACAAGCTTCCCATTAGTCTTCAGTAGTCCGATCAGAGGTAAGAGTGGATGAGAAGCAGATACTGTATCAATGATTCCATCCAATGTACCCATTGCAGCCTGTACAAACAACATTGAAAACATAAGGACAAGTAAATAGACACAAAATCTGTAAGATACCGGAAAAGAATCATTACCTGCAGCTCATCTTGGTTACGGCTGACCAAAAAAGAGTGAGCACCAAGATGTTCAATAGCTTCTTTCTTCTTGTTAGGTGAGGTACTAATAACGGTGACCTTAACCCCCATAGCTTTTGCAAACTTAACAGCTATATGGCCTAGTCCACCCAACCCAACCACACCCACATGCATGCCAGGTTTGTCAAGTCCAAAGTATCTCAAGGGACTGTAAACAGTGATACCAGCACAAAGAAGAGGGGCACCACCATCCAGAGGAAGGTTGTCAGGAATACTGACCACAAAGTGTTCGTCGGTAACCATGATGTCAGAGTATCCTCCATATGTGGTGGTTCCATCATAGTATATTGATCCAAATGTATTCATCATTTTGGGGCAGTAACTCTCAAGATTGTTTGCACAGTTGTCACAAGAGTGACATGATCCAACGAAGCAGCCTACACCCACTTTGTCTCCAACTTTGAATTTTTCTACTTTGCTTCCAACCTCTGTCACTACACCCACAATCTCATGCCCAGGAACAACAGGGTAAGAAGAGGCCAAATGACTATTTCCCCATTCGTTTTTAATGTAGTGAAGATCTGAATGGCATATCCCACAGTACAACACTTTGAATCTCACATCCTTCTCTCCTGTTGCCCTGCATTTCATTTCATATATATCAAAATCCACCAAATTTATTGTAATATTAATGAAATAAACATAATTAACAAGAAAAAAAGAAAACCTTCTGGAGAAAGTGAAGGGAGAGAGAACACCAGAGGAGTCCCTGGCAGCCCATCCAAAGGCCTTCGTTGGCTGCATTTGTTCCGCTGATTCCGCCATTAAATTTTCGATTTTCCTTTTTTACTAAACGGATTTAATATCTATCGAGTTGACGAGTGAATGCATGATTTGTAATTGTGTGTATTTATAGGAGGAAATGGATGCGGAGTGGTGACATACATGGTGAGCCAAGCACTTATCAGAAAAGTCCAAGGCTGCGGAGCGGCGACATACATGATTGACTCAAATCGAAGGTTGAACTTTCTTTGTTGACCTCTAATTAGTTAATTTACGATATGATTGTTTAAACAATGCCACCATTAGGCGGACCTAGTTAGTATGTGTCATACTGTCATTGGTTATCGTGGGCCCAGTGTGGGTGCCGTGCCGGCTCTCTTATAAGATTACTACAATTCCATTCCAGATTTCCCGCTTGCAGCTTGTTGAATCATGTGTTTAGTGTTGCAACTTGTTGGGAAATTGAATGGATGTTTCACTTTCGAAAGCCAAGCATAAACATATTGATGTATCAAAAAAATCTACGCAAACAAGAATCATTAAAACATAGGGTGATTATCATTTGGGTCCCTAACTTTTTCTGAAACATCCATTTTTTAAACAAGTTTGCTTTTTTATCAAAATTTTCCCCGACTTTTGAAAAGTATATCAAATAGATCCTTTTGACTTTTTTTTTAACGGTCAAACATCACAGAATTGGTATAATGTCTATTTTACCCCTGTATGCCTTATTAATGGCTGAAAAGACTGTTTTACCCTCTAACATTTAAAATTTAAATAATTTATCTTTAATTTTAAATTAAAGATATAATAATACTGAGAAATTAATAAAATAAAAAATAAATTATCTCCTTCATCATCCCACATCCATCATCATCCCACATCCATCTTCATCATCTACCATCAACTTCACTAACAACATTCATCACCAAAATTCATCAAAATTCATCACCAACTTCACCAGCACCAAATCTAGATTCATCACCGTTGATTCATCCCCACCAGAACATCAAAACCTAATCAGTCAAAATCTCAGTTCATCTAGAAAAATAAAACTCCACTCATAACTCATCTTCTACATTCAAACCCAAACCTAAGCCACCACAACTCAAACACCCAAACCCAGGTACCATCACCTCTCAAACATCCAAACCCTAGCCGCCACCACCGTCGCCGCCAAAACCACACCGACCTCCACACTTTACGGCGGATGGAGGAGGAAGGGAGATGGTCTCCGATCCCACTGATCTCTCTTTCTACCCCACTCATCTCATCTCATCTCTCTCTAGATCGATCGATCGATCTTACCACCACCACCACCACCACCATCATCAACCACCCCGAAGCCGAGAAGAAGAAGAAGAGAGAGATCAGGTCGTCGTCATCGTCGAGCTTCCGGTCGTCGTCACCGCTTCTTCCGGTCATCGCCGCCGTCGTCGCTTGGGTGTTGGGAGGTTTTGATGTTGATGATGAACGAGTGAGAGAGAGAACTGGGATTGGAGATTTGTTTTTTTTTTTTTTTTTTTTAAAGATTATTAAATCTGTTATTAGTTTTATTTTTAAATTTAATTTTGTTATATTAATAAAAAAATTTAATAGTTTATTTTAAAATTATTGTATTTATTTTATTTTTATTTTTGTGACACATGGCATGTTTTGGTTCAAAGACAAAAATACCCCTGTAAATGTTAAGTTTGAATGATAGTTGACTAACGGATGGATTGATTTGATATACTTTTCAAAAGTCAGGGAAAGTTTTGATAAAAAAGCAAACTTGTTTAAAAAATGGATGTTTCAGAAAAAGTTAGGGACCCAAATGATAATCCCCCTAAAACATAATAAATGATTCGAATCCGTTGATTTTTGAATACCGAAAATTAAATCCTTTGAATCTTGAATGCCGGAAGCGAAACGTTCTATTAATCTGTTGATTCACACACGAATACCAAAATAATAACAAATATCAAATATCGTTTTTATTTATAAGAATATCGATATTTGGGATAAATAAGAGAAAACTCTTAGCAATTTTATTAATCATCAAAAACTAAAATCCATGTTAGTGTACAAGGTCTTTAAAACAAAAAACAAAAATTATTTAATTCATCCTCGAATTTCGACATCTTTAATTTGACATCTTTAATTTGACGAACATGTAGAAAATTATTTGGAAAAGAGAATTTTCTAATGAATTTATAATAAAAACATATCTATTATTTTTATTTATTCTAACAAACAATCTTTGTTTACCAAAAATAACTCTTCTTATTTGTTAATACACAAGAGGGCAGGATTCATAGCCCCATTTTTTAACAAAGTTGTGTCAAAATTTGTGTAAAAAAATTGGAGTCATGGATCCTACCCCAGAATTATATATATATATATATATAAAAAAAATAAAATAAAATAAATAATAATAATAATAAAAGGGACTGGTTTGGTTAAAAAAGAAATTGTAAATTACTAGAAATTAAGAAGAAAAATAAACCCGTATCTTATTTGTAGTTGCCCTAATAAAAAACAATAATAGGTTTAAACTCAGAAACCAATGAATATTAATTACTGATTATTTAAAACTAAACCAATAGAAGAAAAAAAAAACCCTATAAAAGTATCAAGTTTTCAACACAAACATATGAATATATGATTAAAGATAAAATTAAACTCAAAAAATAATAACCTTTAGAAACTGTCATATTAATTTAAAATAAATAAAAAAAAGAAACACCCTAATAATATAAAGTTTGAAATGTGACATGAGATATATATGATTTACCAGTACAACACAATACAATACAACACAATTCTGTAAAAATTCTATTGACCATTTCTCACAATTCAATTCTCAAACTCAAACTACCAAGTGTTCCTATGGGGGTTTAAAACCATAGGATTATCCAAATCGACTTGAAAAAATAAATTAACGTAGGATTAAAGCGAGATGCTGCGAGCCTTGTACATGCAAATGTATGCCATGTGCCAATCACCTAAAACAAAATTGGAAGAAACACTTGTTAGGAGAAGATATAGGTTTGTTTGATAACAATATCAATCAATTTGGTAAACAAAAATAAAATAAAATAAAATTAGTGTATGAGAATAAACTCGTGCATGTTTAAGACCAAAGCAGACTATTTCATATTTGGGAATAGGTAGTTACGATGTATACAAGTATTAAACTGAGGTTAATCTTTTACCTCCACCGGATAATTTAGTGATATCTTCCTCCCGCTGTGGAATAGGATTATCGTCATCATATTCGATCCATTTCCCTGTGAAGAACAATAACGGGTCAGTACAGCGGCTGAACTAAAGCTGAAAATTACCTACGGACGAACTCACGCATTTTCCAGAATACTAACCACTTTCTTGCTTAACCCAGGCTACATAATGTCCTGAATCAGCACTCCTGCCCTTATGGGTCAGCACAGCAACCAAATCATAAACTCCAGTCAAATGAGTGTCCTTGTTAGGGTCAGATGTAACACCTGAGGTACAGAGTAAGCAATCAAACAGCGAAAAGAAAAGGGCGTAATAGACATATATAGGAAACTAGGTCCAGAGTGTAAGTGAATATATACTAAAGTGTCCTAGTAAATTAACTAAACCGCAAGAATTCCCAGATGTTAGGAAATACTGACCAAGTTCACCCAAACTCGATGAAACCAGCGTAATAGAATAAATATTAGGAGGATTATACAGGTTTTTACCATCTTGAGATGTAGCTGCAGATGATGATTCTCCACTTTCATTTGATGTCAATCCCTGCAAGCAAGAAAAAGATACATATACATAAGAAACTTATCCACAAAGGGTTTATTAATTCATCAGACAATTTGTAGTTCAATCATCCTATCACCTCTGCATCTGTCATTTTGACATCGTTATCCTTTGAACTAGAGCTCTTCTCGCTAGTTTTTAGACCAAGCTTTTTGCCCTCTTCGTCCCTTAGTTTCTGAAAGTTCAACAATGTTAATGAATTGCGATTTAGACTGAAAATTGTCAAAGCAAAAGACATGCAGATACCTTGCGAGGGGCTTCCAATTTTTTGCGTAGATCTTCTGAACATAGATCATAAATATCCAACTCTAGAGGATAATCCACTTTCTGAGATTCTCAAACAAATATCAAAGAATTTCATTAAACAAATGTTTGATACAAAGATATAAGTTTGGCTATCTTTCTAACAAAAATGTATGGATCATGATAGCATTTTAGACTTCAGTTAATTAATTATCCCACTTAATGTTACTTATTTCAAATTGAATTATACATGGAATAAATCAATTGCATCCTAGATCAATAGTCTAAAAAAGGTGAAGAAATAGTTAATACCCGCAAAATCTTGGCTTTCTGATTTGACTCTCTCTTCCAGAAAAAGCGGACAAACTGAATGGTTAAGTACCTTTAAATTGAAAATTATATGTAATAAGAACTTTGTTCTATCTCAAACTAAAGGTCACATCATAAACACGGCAAGTAAAAAAGGTTTAACATTTGAATGTAACCTCTGAATTATTTCAGGGTGAGTCAAACATTAAATTGGAAGATCAAGAACACTTTTGTATATTGCAAGCTATCAAGAGAATATATACCAAAGAAAATAAAATTAAAAGAAGCCATTTCTTACCTTGGCAAGCCATTAATGCGGGATTCTTTCAAGTAAATTGCACTACGGCCTAAGGCAGGAGAAGCCTTTTCCAACTCTGATTTCAAACCCTACATAAACCAACAAAGTTTGATCAGAAAATTACTGCATCTTTAATAAAATTATATATCAAATCAGAAACAGTTTAATGACCAAAAAAAAAAAGATGAATCATTCAATTTACAATAATCATGTATAATCATTAACAAAAAAATAATGGGATCTCAGTGACCAGCAGCTGACATTACTTACATGCTTTAGTCCTTCATGCAAATGGTTCACCTCTTGTGATATGTGGCATTTAAGAGAATAAACTGATTCTGCTTCTGAGCTTTCTTCACCACTTTCTTGGCAATGTGTCCTAGCAATCAAAACCATCTGATGAGCAAATTATATATGCAACTATCTACTATAACTTATTCCTTAAATCGCAGATCATGAATACAATTTCTAAGGTAATCATTTCCTTTTAAGTTTTACCTACAGAAATTTTGATGACAATTTAAAAAAGAAGGAAAAAAAAAAAACAAATAAGCAGCTCATAATTGAAAAATTAGACTCCTGCATTCTTACAACAAAAAACTTGAGTTGCTTAGACTCCTGCATTCTATCCAAAAGAGGACATATCTCAGAAAAATAATTAAAGCATAACAAAAACTTTTTGAAACATTCTCAAAAAAAAACAAAAAAAAAAAATTAGTGCCCTTGGCACTAAAGAAAAATACTAATGAAAGGAAGAAAGTTGCTTAGGGAACTAGATCAAAAACAAAAATAAAGAAGCACAGAAGACAGTGATATCTATAATTTTTTTTAAATTCAATACTGCAATTAGTCCATCGCTTTTTTGAGTAACATTCATTCTTTTTTATAGGAAACAAAATGTTTTTTTGAGTTGTTGAATGCAGCTATGCAAGCACTACATTCCAGTCTGCTAACGAAATCAAACAACTCAAATTCTTAAAACAAAACTAGCAATAATTAAGCAGATGCTACCTTGTAAGCTAAAGTTTAATATAGCAATTTAATAAGAGTTCCAGATATATCTACCTGCTTACAATGTCAATACCAAAAAGTGCTTTGACAGTATCAGCATTTTCACTGCAAGTAAAAGTCATCAAAGAGGAAGAAAAACATTATTCAATCAATTTGTTCGTGGAGTGATACTGAGCGAAAAATGTTAAAACAAGTAAGAACCGATCAAATAGTATCTAGGGATAGGCTTCAATGAGAACACCAACAGGTGCAAATCCATGGGAGTATATATCGTTCTATGATTATGCCATCGTATACACTACCTAGCATTTGATGTTCTGAGGGACTGCGAAAGTGTGAACAGAAGTTGGGTCCAACATTCTTCAGCATCCTGTTATGTATTCAAATGTATAGAGAATCAGAAACATATCAACAACGTGAAACGTTAAAAATTAAGTAATTAGAAATTGGAAAATTGAACAACCTGCTGCATGAAGCTACCATTTTGCAACTGACCAAACTGGGGATACTTTTTACGCAAGAGCTGTGAAGAGAATAAATAATAAAATTAATATGCAATGTACTTTCGAGCAAGGAAGGTCCAATAAGCCAACCCAACATTAAGATGAGTTCGTGGTAAAATTAGCTTCAAAATACAATGAGACTATTAGTTGATGACAATACAAAGAAATATTTCTAAGTTTAAATATTTGAGGCATCAACTTTACAGGGCAGAAATATAGTCTGGAAATGCATAGCATATACAAGTCTTATTAGATAATGCACAAAATGTACTTGGAAACAGTCACTTCAATTAGTATATCAACATAAATAGTATGAAAGAACAAATTCATAGTCCTTTATTTTAGAAACCAACAGATTGTCCTTAGCAAGACACCAACTTTCACAATATGGCAGTTGGTTCAAGTAAAATTTATACACCACATTGTGTTTCCTTAAATTTTACTTAAGATGTAGTAAAAATGCATCTGCTATCTATTGATAAGAACTCCATTTCTCATATTGTAAGACCAAACATACTATATACTGTATTCCTAAGAAAACTAAAGTGTTCCTGCAAATTATAAATGGTATAAAGGAGCAAGAGTACAAACCATCCAAAACTGCATAGGTGCCACAGGCTTGACACTTTTATCAAGGTCATTAAATAAATCAGATGTTGCAACCGCCAACATATGAGAACTCTGATCAACATCATTGCTTCTTCCAGACTGTGAATACCTAATTAAATGAATGAACAAGTAGGGTACCAAATATTCATCATATTAAGAACATTCAATCCATTCAAGACATTTTTTGAAGCAACAATTTGCACTAACAAAGAATAGAGCACTCACTTAACTAAGGCAGACTTCAACTCTGGAACAGAATGCAAGCATTGTACAGTGGAGTTCATGTAGCAGGTGTTTCCCAAATTAAACAAGCCAGCACTATGACCCTGTAGACACAAGCAGTATTGGCTGAGAGTATTAAATTGCACAGTAAAGGAAAAAAAAATGAAATAACCAGTCATGTACATTAATATAATTAATCAACTACAATAATGATCATGTAACACCATGCATCCTTATTGTTGCAGATAAAGAGAAAAGAGCATGGTCCTCAGTAAATATAATTTCAACAGCCCAAGTTCTGGCCATTCAAAAATCCAAGCGTAGGTATAATTTGCACAAGCTAAAAATTCATATATAAATGCAACATTTTATATGAAAAGGTGACAGACCACAGCATGCCATTCAACGCGATGCAGTAGAGTACTTAATACTATTGTTAGGTCTTTTTCCTAACTACTTAAGTTTTGGGGTCTAGAAGTTGCTGGCATGGTATTAGAGCACATTTTACCCAAGTAACCTAACGGTCTCAAGTTCGAATCCTAGGAACCCCATTTTAAAAAAATAAGTATAGAATTACAACAAAGGTCAACATGGGCATGTGTATCAATCCACGTGACAAGCCTAGAGACCGATCTTGCACATGAGGGGGTGTGTTAAGTGTACTTAATACCATTCCTTCTACATTTGATTTGTTATGGCCAATGTCTGACATTAATATTCAATTTTATATTTTGAAGCATGCAGCTGTGTGTGTAAGTGAGTGAGAGAGAGAGAGAGAATTTATCAGTCAATTATGTTCCTCAAGATTGATTCTAATGTAAACACAAAGAAAGATGCTCAATGACATCAATACAATAATACACGATGCTAAACTATCGTGTAAATCATGACATCGGTGCCCTTATTTGGTATAAGTTGACTAAAACATGTACTCAATAAGCCCCAAAACATAAACAGGAACAGCTATACAAAAAAAAAATAATAAAAAAAAAAAAAAAAAAATGTATCATGCTGCATAAACACAGTTTTCGTTCGCAAGAAAAAACAAGCATCTTATAAGAAACACAGTTTTTGTTAATTCAAAGGAAGAAAGAAATGACAAACAGAGGGAAGATAATTTGCAATTGCCAATCTTGGAAATGATAGAAAATTTCTGAACTTTACCAATGCTACCACTTGTTCTTCTTCTGGAAGATCTTCCATAAAAACAGGTCCCTTCTCAGGGGCCTTCACAATCTCATCGGCAGTTCCCATCATCATCAATTTTTGACCCTGAAAGGGAGACATAATTGTTGAGTATCTCAATTTAACAAAACTTAAACAAACATCCCATGAAACAGAGGCATATTCAATGAAGATTGTTTACCTTTTTCACTCCTAATGTTGACCAATCAGAATCATCCTGCGTTGTCAGAAGAATGAGGTTAGAAGCTTGGTGTAACATAAGCGGAAATTCATAATTTGAAAACACGGATAAATCGTAATGTGAGAACTAGTTGTTTAAGCGGACAATAAAGCACTTTTGCAAACAATGATTCTCAGCGATTGTATAAAAATCATTCAAATACCTTCAATAAACCACCCTTCACCATGATCTTCTGTCTTTCCGGGGGTACTCCAGTTAGATCATACAACTGGCACTTGAAAACATAAGGAGGTTGGCTAGTGTCAATTTCCACATTCGGAAACACCTCCTTTTGCCATTTTACACTCACTGTAACAATGTATCAGAATTGTCAATAAGAGGGATAAATATATTGGTTAGTGACAAATTAGAATGCTTTGAAACAAACGAGCTATAGAAAAAAAATTGTGAAAATCACATTCTCATAATGACAATTTCTTGTGTCTGATAAATTAGTCAATAGAGCACATAATCATAAATGCAACCTAAATATTCAAAAATTTGACATTACTTATGACTTCAAATATCTTAAGTTATCAATCTCATTACCAAAGAGCTATAGAAAAAACCATGAGAAAAGCACAATCTTATAATGACAACTTCTAGTGTCAACAAATTAGCTAATAGAGCACATAATCATAAATGCAACCTAAATATTCAAAAATTTGACATTACTTATGACTTCAAATATCTTAAGTTATCAATCTCATTACCAAAGAGCTATAGAAAAAACCATGAGAAAAGCACAATCTTATAATGACAATTTCTAGTGTCAACAAATTAGCTAATAGAGCACATAATCATAAATGCAACCTAAATGTTCAAAAATTTGACATTACTTATGACTTCAAATATCTTAAGTTATCAATCTCATTACCAAAGAGCTATAGAAAAAACCATGAGAAAAGCACAATCTTATAATGACAATTTCTAGTGTCAACAAATTAGCTAATAGAGCACATAATCATAAATGCAACCTAAATGTTCAAAAATTTGACATTACTTATGACTTCAAATATCTTAAGTTATCAATCTCATTACCAAAGAGCTATAGAAAAAACCATGAGAAAAGCACAATCTTATAATGACAATTTCTAGTGTCAACAAATTAGCTAATAGAGCACATAATCATAGATGAAACCTAAATGTTTGAAAAATTGATATCGCTTATGCCTTCCAATAAGAAAATGAGTATTTACTATTGCATTTTAGACTTTAGAGTATAACATTACATTACCTAATTAGTTCTCACTTCTCAGTACACTGACACTCTACATTATTATCAAACTATTATTATATGAGTATAGTCAACCTCAAAAGTCAAAACTAGTAACGTTCTAGCAAAAAAATGAGGAAAATACCTAGCATGTGCAAGTGAAACAAAACACTATCATATAATATAAAAATGCCTCTTACATCTATTAAATATCTAAATCTTTAAGTCAAATCCGAGTTTATAACCCCAAAACCAAAAATTTCCTATAACCCAGTTCAAGAAATTCAAAATAATACCAACCGAATAAGTTCTACGGTGAAATGGTGCAAATCAGGCTTATGTTAATTGCCTAGTAAAAATTAACTGCACAATAACCCACATCACAAAATTAAAAATAATAGGAAAATATAATCAAGCTTTTGTCATTCCACATTTCCACTAATCAAAGATTCAAAGATAGTTAAATAGAATGCTGCAGATCCTGTATAAAAGACCAAACAGCTCGAAAACCCAGTCCACAAAGTTGAAAACAAGTTCTCGAAGTTCTATTTATCAAAAATAAATAACAAGTGCATCGGAAATCCCAAATCCCAATATATATAAATATATAAATTATCATTATGAGAACTTGAGCAGGGGTCATTTGAGCGTATATGAATAGATACTATGGTTCCATATAGATCCCTACGTCGCTACATTCCATTTAGGATTAGGAATAGGCACCTTATAAGTAATATCTTCACTACTCTCAACAATTACATACAAATCTATATCATGTAGAAAAAATATCACCACTGACCCAGTTCACTAATTCCAAAATAAATCTGAACAACTCGACAACCCAGTTCATCAAATTTTAAAATAAAGTTAAAAATATCAAGCTCCAACCCTTAACAGTTTCTGCAAATCGATAACTTGTAAACACGAACAATGCAAATCCCACATAGATAAAACGGAAATCACCAATGACCAGTTCGCAAATTTCAAAATAAATCTAACATGAGGTCGTTAAATAACAACAATCAATATATTCATGAAACAAATGGTTTAAACCCCATGTTAAATAAAAAATACAAGAAATCGCCAGCAACCCAGCTCATGAAATTCAAAATAGAGCCTGTAAATCAAAGCTATAGTAGTTTTATCAACTAGAGCTCGATTAACATTTAACAACAGATGAAATAAGCAAATCAAATTAAACTACATCAATGTAACATAAGTAAAATAAATAAATAAATAAAAATAGATAGAGGTTGGAGTTGAAACTGGACCTGTAAGCATGATTGAAGAGAGCTACTCAGAAATCGCGAGAGAGACTTCGTGTGTGTGTGTTTTTTTTTTTTTTTTTTTTGAATAGAAAGTTTTGGTATTTCTTTAGCTTGTAGAAAGGGAAATCGATATATAAATATGGGAGGATCCGAACCCGGATCCCGGATTCAATCAAGCATTCCCACCCGGACCCGACTTTCATATTCACAAATCGGTCCCTGAACTTAATGAAAATAACACAGATTCAAATTCGTTCAGGAGAATTCCATTTCGTCCTCAAGCTATAGCCTATAGGGTATTAACACATGTACCAAACAAGATAGCATATCTAAACTCTTTTTTATTTAGCACACGTGGTGCGAATAATCAAATTTGAGACATTGTCAGGGTGAATAAGAGTCATTTACGACCAAGTTATATTGGGCAATTGAATCTAAATGTTATTAATAATATTAATGAGTGAGATATGGTTGATATCCACACAATAAATCCCGAATTTTTAAATGTGCTTAATTTTAGTAAACTTTTAAAGATATCGTAATATGATTTTATCAAATATTAATAAGTTATTATGGTTGACCACTAATACCCTCATTATATAAGACCAAATCACTTTATTCAAGTAAAGTAAAAAAAAATCACTAGACTAAAATTAAACATCTACTTGATCTTTATGAAAATTTCAACGATCGATGACAAAGGCATGTGACGACCTACCAATCATTGCCTTGTTGTTTGAGTTTTGACAAAAATAAATAAATAAATAATAGTTTATATATGATAGATATGACAAAATACCTCAAATATGATGCAAAGCTGATACAATTTTTACTTATTTCTTCAAATCCGTTGTATTTTAGTCGTCAGCGAATTACAAAATCAAGGTAAGCTTCTAAATTCCTAAGCTTATGATTAAGAATGCACATATACTTTTGTTTTTCCTAATTAAAAGAAAGGGTTCAAAAATTATATAGCACTTTTTGGGGGAGGGCTTGTGCAAATAGTATCACATTAATAAGTCTAGTTTTAATAGCACCAAAAATGGAATTTGGACAAAAATACCCTCAAGCTTCTTTTATTTTCTCTTATGAATCCTTCACTTTCTTTCTTCTTCTTTTTTCAAAAACCTCTATTGATGGAGCTTCAATGGAGGTGCCACCGCCGACTGGCGAGTTGATCGACAAACCCACCGGGAAAACGTTCGTCGCGTACCAATCGTTGTAACTGAAGTGTTCGTTTACATTTTCGAGCTATGTAGAGAGAGAAACGAAGCCAATCCAAACCGTCATCAAATCTTCATCGTTTGATCTATGACGATCCGTCATGAATCTGATGAAATTGATGGTGCCAACGAACTCAATGTCGTTCAATCTTCCAAATCCAATTATCTTTGGAGTCAACCGCCGCCGTCATTGGCTCGTCAATATCACCATTGATGGAGGTCGAACAAAATAAGTCTCAAAAACTCATGGATAAGTTTCGGGTATTCATAAAATAAGTCTAAAAAATGGAGCAAAAAAGTCTTCATAAAATTAAGTCTCAAATAAGTGTAATAAGTCTCAGATATTCATAAATAAGTCTCGAAATGGAACAATTAAGTCTCGAATAAGCGTAAAAAATCTCAACTTCGGTTACTGTTCATCTTCTACGATTTGACAAACCCAAACCCAAACCCAAACCTAGCAATTCAAGATTCAAACAACTTTATTCAGATTCAACAAACTCACAATTCACATCAAAATCGAACAAAAGCACAATAAAAACTCAAAATCAATCGTTCGTTCGTCAAATCATTAACCAAAATCGCAGGTGTTCTTCGAATCATCAACCCAGCCCCGGTGGAGTTGTTCGTTCTTTACACAACGAGAGAGAGAGAGAGAGAGAGAGAGAGAGAGAGAATGGAGAGAAATTATGAAAAATTTACAAATTGGGGTATTTTGGTCTCATCACTTACTTTGGTGGTAATAAAACATGAGTTATTAAATTGGTTGTAGTTACACAAATCCATTTTGAAAAAGTGCTATATACCCTTATTTCCTCTTAAAAGAAATGCATAAAATTTAGAGTTTTTTTTTTTTTTTTTTCCTTCATATAGTTTATTTAAGTTTGAAGTTGACTAGAACTAAAATATCATATATAAGTTTATGTGAAGTTTGTTAAATCGAAATATAATTTTGTATTGAAGTTTGAAGTGTATGAAATTTTTGGGAAGGAATTGATGGGAAAATCTATTTAGCATAAGACGTGACCAAATAATCTAACAAGCAAGACCGATAAAATGAGGTTGACTTAGTGGTTTGCCCATCACACATACTCTATGAGATCGTAGGTTCGAGTCTGTCTCCCTCCTCATATATATATATAACTATACAACTATATATAACAAGCGAGACCTGATGATTAATATATATATATCCTACTAATGGCGAAAATTTTCAAAAAATACCTGGTCGATTAATAGATATTGTTAAAAAAAAAAAAAAACCTAAAGATTTTTTTTTTTTTTTTTCTAAATAAGGTCATTATAATTTACATAAAATAAAGGGGTGCAATTTCTAAATATCAAAGAATCTTCTCAAACAACCTCCATGGTTCCACTTCCCCACAACAATCACAAAAAACAGCACCGTTTTAAAAATTGAAAAAAAGAAAGGAAAAAAAAAAAAAAAAAAAAAAAACCCAGAAATCTGAAACTCAAAATCAGACCAAATACAATCGAGAATCGAAGCAAAAACCCACCACATAAATGGGTTTTCCAGTGAAACAATTTTGATTGAGTGGAAGCCAAGTCGTCTGCACGAATGTTCGGAGGGTCGAAGCTCGGCCGCGGCGGCGGCCGAACAGGCGGTGGTGGTGGGGGCGGCGCCAACAAGCGAGGCCCGTTCCCGCCGCCGCCGCATAGGCTCAGCGGGGCGTCTTCATCCTCGAACCGGCTGCCCATGGGGCCCTCGGCCGCGGCTGCCCGCAACAGGGCGGCGGGCCGCGCCGGCGCCGGGTCGGGAGGAGGGTCGAAGGCGGCGGAGGAGACGTTCAGTCTGGTTTCCAGGAAAAAACTTCCGGCTTTCGCGATGATTATAAGGCTGGCGCCGGATTTGGTGGAGGAGATTAGGAGGGTGGAGAGTGAAGGACAGACTGCCAAGATTAAGTTTGATTCGATGTCTAATAACCCGAATGGGAACGTGAGTTTTTTTTAGCTTTTTTTGCTTAATTTTGAGTAAAATGTTGACTTAATTGGTATTGGTTTAGTCAATTTAGTTTTTGATTTAGGTTTGTGGGGTTTTTTTTGAGGATTAAGTTCTTGCTTATTGCATATAGTTGTAGTGGAATTATGAGTTTGATGGGTTAATGATATCTGTGTGTGGATTAGTTTTATTTAAAGTGAATAATGATTATGCAAACTTGATTTTCTAGTTTTATTTTGTTTAGTTGTGAATAATCCTAGTTGACGCCACTTTTCTCAGCAAAAAATGGTTTTGGGAATTTGCCAGAGAGAGGGAAAGAGTATAATTAGATCTTGATATGCTACTTGTTAGTTGATTGATTGATTGAGATAGAGAATGATGATGAGAAGAGAGATTAGAGAAGTGTTCATCGAGTAGGAGAAGGTAGAAAAGTTATGGGAATGCTCAGTTGAAGAATACTTGGGACGGCAATTGTGATCTTTAATTCTCCATGGACGTGATGAAGCTGCAGTGTGAGGAACTATGTGTGAAGTGGCGTTTGGTAATAGACTATATTGTTAATACTGCAGCATTGCTGGCGGCTGCTGAGGTTGTCAAGGTGGTACGATTGCTTTTGTAGGGTGATTATGCTTAGTTTTTACTTTTAATGTGTCAAAGTCAGAGTTTTAAGTGGGAAACTTACCATAGTAGTAATAGTTAACAATGTGAAATAAACAAATGATGAACATATCCATGGAACTTTGTTTAGTGTAGACATAAGAAGGAAATTACTTTTTGTACTTATCAATCTTTGCACCTGGTAAAAACACAGAGGATTTGGTATTTTTTTTCACCTATACAGTGTACACTATGCTGAGCTATTTTTTGAGTCTGTTGATCTTAGACAAACCATATATCTAACAGTTTTGAAACCAGAAATAATAATTGCTCTAAACTCTTCAAAATAATTCATATTCCTCTAACTAAAAAAAAAACAATGCTGCATGATGTTGCTCTTTTTTGGTAAAAAAGAAAGAAAGAAAAAAAGAACACTTTTTTTTTTTTTTGTAGCCTATCAATTCTCAAGCAACTTGGGTTTGCATTGTTGATTGCTGCATCAGGTAATTGACGTGGGTGGTAAGGAGTTCAGATTTACATGGTCGCGAGAGTTAGGTGACCTCTGTGACATATATGAAGAACGTCAAAGTGGTGAAAATGGGAATGGTCTGCTTGTTGAATCTGGGTGTGCCTGGCGCAAGTTGAATGTTCAACGTGTCTTGGATGAGTCAACTACAAAGCATGTTAAGAAGCTGTCAGAGGAAGCTGAACGCAAGTTTAAATCACGCAGGTATATTATATTACTATGATACTTTTTAATTCATGGATTTGTTTGGTTATAATTGCCTTTGCATGCACATATCTTTCTATTCTTAAACTTGATTTCTCATATGTATCCTGTGCAAAATATTAATGGCTCAACACTTATGCTTTAGTGAAATCTATTGTAAAAGTTACATACAGTGAACACTGAACACTCGTGGATTTAACTCTTACTACATTTGCTTCAATTGGTCAATCTGCAATATTCTGTTTTGTTCTTGCACCGTTATAAAAGACAAATGTAAATTTCAATTCTAGCATCTTCCTCTTGTTTTGCAATATTATCTGTCATCTTTTCTCTGGCATCCATTGATTGGCAGTTCTAATCTCTATCAGTAGTGCTGCTGGTGCTTAGGCTACTACATTTATTATAATTCATTGCAATTTAAGCTTGTTATATAACATGAAACTAACCTATAGACAATTCTCTTGTTCAGCTGCTTCATGTGCATTTATCTTGTAATTTTTAGTTTCTTCCCTCGGTGATACACCTAAATGGATATCTTTTCCTTTTTTATTCCTTAATTCTTAGCCATTAGTTGCACTTTTATGTTCATTTGATTATGACAAATTAACATCTTTGATTAATTTGAATCTTGAGCATACTGATATTACTGAGAAGTTGATTTATTTGGTAATTGTTTTTTACAGTGTATAGATATCAGTTCTGATATTTATCATCTTTTCTTTATGCAGAGCCATTGTATTAGACCATGGGGGCCCATCCATGAAGAGTCAAATAAAGCAACTGGCTGCTGTTGAAGGTGATTTTCTTTCTGATATTTTTTTCTCTGTTGTAGTTTGTGGTCTCTGTTTGTTGCCTTTCTCTGACATATAGAAGGGACAGTTTAAAAAGACATCAATCATACGTATGTGAACCTTTTGCGAGACTTCTCTACCCTGGTTAGAATGAAAGTGGAGTTAGTATAATAAGCCTCTATTAAGTTGAGAATAAAATATATTATCCTTTATTATGCCATTCATTATTAAGATACATATACTGCATGGCCTGTTATTTATTATTTGACTGCATCAAACTTGTTTAGCCATGCAAGTTTATGAAGGTCTATATATATATCAAGTGCTATGGAGCCGTGGCTAATGTGGCTAACGGTTTTTTGTTTTATTTTAAATATATTATAAGAATGTTTAAGGTTCTGATCCATTAATTCATATGTTTTGAGTTTTTGATTAAAAAAAGATTAATTCATGTTTTCTGATATATTTCTTGTTCAAGTGTCAAATACACATTTTAATGACGAGTACAAGTTTGAAGTATGAGTGTTCAAGCTCAGTATCTAACTTGCAGCCCTTATTTTCAGCTAATACATGGAAGACGCAATATAAACAAAAGAAAGAACCTCCATTTAAAAAGCGGAAAGTGGAGACACTTCAAGGTAGGCTAATGGAATAATTTTTCTTGTAGTATATCTCTCTATGTTATCTAGATAGAAGTTTAATAAATTTACGGAGTTACTTATGTGAAGTTCATATATTTCTTTCTAACTGTTGGAAGTCTTTTTTCTTCTTTTTGGAATTTTCTGAAGTATATTATCTTGCAACAATTGCAGTTAGCGGGCCCCCTAAATCTTCTATAAAATCTGGAGTCTCATCAACTGCCACTATGAAGGGTAGACGCTCAGCTTCACCTCTTCCATCTTCACCTGGACAACCTGGTGCTCCAGCATCACCAGGAAATATTATTAAGAGTAATGTGAGCGTAGAAGAAATTACACCTAATCAGGTAAAGGGTAAAGAGAATGCTTTCAACCCTGAGAAAGAAATCCCATCAAGATCTAGTACACCAGGGCACAAAGGAAATTCTGGAGCTAAACCCATTGATTTGCAGAGTATGTTGATCACTCTGCTGATGGAGAATCCCAAGGGGATGAGCTTAAAGGTAACCACCGGAACAACTTAATAATAAGAAGAATTTTTCATTTGTTTGCTGCTAGTTGATTCTATAGTTAGTAAATTTTTATTTTTATTTATTTATTATTATTTTTTTCTATTTAGCTCTTTCCTTTATATTGTTTGAGTTGTTTTTCTGCATCATAAATTCTCGCATCGTTTGCCCTCACCCTGTGTCCGTGTGTGTCATAGACCTTGGAGAAAGCTGTTGGAGATAAAATCCCCAACTCTGCAAGGAAGATCGAGCCAATTATTAAAAAGGTAAGTGATAAAAATTCTTGATGCTGTTTTTTCTAGAATAGAGTGTGATCTTGTGTCTTCTCATTGAATCTTGAGCATCAGATTGCAATTTTTCAAGCTCCAGGAAGGTATCTCTTGAAACCAGGAGTGGAGTTGGACGGCTTAAAGAAACTTTCTTCTGAAAGTGGAAGGTATCTTCCTCTTTTACACGATGACATTGTGGTTTAAATTTTTCATGTGGTCAAGTTTTTACTGTGGTCCTTTTCTTGTCTTTTTTTCTCCTTTCTCCTTTTTCTATTTCTTTTTAATCGATGTTATATTCAACTTGTGGTATTGGCTATCTGCTTTTCTTTATATATGCTCGTTAGATGTAAACTATATAATAGAGCTGTGAAAGAAACTGGACAACAAACAAAGGAACCTGCTAGTAATGAACACGTTAAGCATATTCTGTTGCTGAGAAACTGATCTAGCTTGAGGAGAGGAGAATCATTTTTTTTGGAACAAAACTATTTACAGAAAGAAATGAATAAGATTGGAAAGACAAAAACTTGGCACTTGGGACACTGGAATTGTTGGCTGTAATATTTTTAATTTGAGATGCTAGATTATTGTGGAAGATGCTTCTGTGTATGCCTTTCAATGTTTGGGGGAAAATAGCATGTTTTATGCGATTCAATAATTTGTATTTACTGTGTTTACATCTGACTCTTCTTTTTATTTGCTGCATGTTAATATCTATTTACACTATTTGCTGCATGTTAATATCTCTTTGCACCTCTGATTTTCAGATTATTTTTTTCCACCTCTTTATGACACTTCTGAACATTTACAAACGGTTTTATGCCTGTGGTTTCTCCTCTGCTCTAAACATGACAGGATTTCTTGTTTCATTATTGAGAATTTTTAAAAAAAAAAAAAAAAAACTCCCAGATTTTGGTATAAATCCATCTCTATTATATTATATAAAGATTAGGCATTGCTTCTAATATGAACTAACATTTTTTTTCTTATATTATTCTATCTAAATGATGCTCAAGACTCATAGCATTACCTTGAATTTTGCTCCTGCTTCTAATTTCTAATAATTAAGGAACTCCATGGATTATATTGTTAGTTTAGTCAATTCCAATTTGTTACCCCTGTATAAAACTCATGAAAAGTGAAGCAATCATTTTACAAGAATCTTTTGGTCTGCACATGGAATTTTAGTCTATTTTTAATTTGGGTATATGTTTGATGTGGTTATTTATATTTTCAGTTCTCCTGAAGATAATCATATTCAGACACCTGCCACTGAAGACATCCATGACAAAACACCTGCTCCAGGACTGAGCGTTGTGGAGAAAGTCGCTGCTGATGAAATGGAGGAACGGGCTCAGTCAAACTCTAAATTTGGAGACGAATCAATTGCACTGGAAAAAGTTGATATCCAACAGTATTCACCTGATTTGTTTGGAGAGAAAAAGGTTTCTGACAATAGTGAAGGGCGGGCAGGTAGCTCTAGTGATAGCGGAAGTGATAGTGACAGTGAAAGTGACAGCAGCGATAGTGGAAGTGACAGTGGAAGCCACAGTAAAAGTAAAAGCCGAAGTAAAAGTCCAGTGGGAAGTGGGAGTGGTAGCAGCAGTGATAGTGAAAGTGATGCTTCTTCCAACAAGGAGGGTTCTGATGAGGATGTGGATATTATGACTAGTGATGATGAAAAAGATCCCGATCATAAATTTCAGGCCTCCAAACCGGGGTTCTCGGCATCACCTATTCCATGTAGAACTGATGATGGCAGGCCTGTGCAGAATGTGATAGATGATAAACAAGATGATGATGGATCTGATGCAGTTGACATCGAGGGTCATGAATCTGATGCAGTTGACATTGAGGGTCAAGGATCTGATGCAATTGACATTGAAGGTCATGGATCTGATGCAGTTGACATTGAGAAAGACTTGCCTGATGATGAACAAGAAATTGAAATGGCTGTAAATTCTAGTTTGGATAACAAGGGAGATGCTAAAAAAGCTGAGGATGGAATAAAAACATCAAGCGATCAAGACGAGCGCCAAAATTTTATAGGAAATTTGTTTGAGGATAAGGAAACTGGGGCAAGTGACAGCTTCAGGCATGAGAAATTTGACAGCTCTGAGAGGATATCGAAAAGTAAATCCAAAAGGGGCCCTGATCCGAAGCACATTAATGAGAGATCTGAACTAGCTAAAAGATCAAAAGGTGAAAGCTCGGTTCGACTGCCTATTTCTGTTAGGGAGGCCCAGTTGCTGGAGAGTCCTCACCATCTATCTCCTAATAGAGTCGCTGGAGAACCTTACAAGGGGCCTGCCATTCAGATAATGAATAAGGCTGACAGGGAATGGGATGCTGATATTGGCTCCCAAAAGGGCTACAATCAACCATTTTCCGAAAAACCTGGTTCAGATATTCAGCAGTCAGGTAAGAAGTCATTTGATCAAAATGCACGACCAAAGTCTCATGATACAGCAAAAAAACCAAATAAACATGGCAGGAAGTCCTCTGAAAAGAGCTTTCTGGCACATGAGGGTTACCCAACCCAAAGGGATAAAGTTTATAGAGACACTCAAAATGAGGATAGTTTTCCAAAGGAGAAAAAGGGGCTGAGAAATCTCAAGGAAGCTGGTTCTGGAGCCAAAAATTCGATTCCCTTTGATTCCAATTATGTGAAACATGGTGAAATGGTTTCAAAAGTTAATGAGACTGGACAGGTTCCAAGCTCACATATCGGAAACGGAAAGGGTAGCAAACTCCAGAGAGAGCTTTCAGACTTGGAGTTGGGTGAACTTCGAGAGCCATTGCCTGAGGAAACACCATCTAGGAAGCAATTTGAGAGGAAAAGTTCTTTCAAACAGTCGGAGAACAAGTCAAGCACTTCTGATAACTGTAATTCAGAGTTAAGCAAGGGAAAAACTATTGGAAAGGCAGCATTGGACTCGGGAAAACCATCTCCACCCAATCTAAGTGTTGGGGCTAGGAGGACCACCCCAGAACATCTTGCTGAAGATTTAACAAGAACTCACTATAGGAATGTGCAATCTCAGCCTCAACATCATTCAAGAGTAGATCATGCTGAATCCGGGTCCCAGTTTAACAAATCAGCAGAGGCAAGCAGTAAATCCAGACAGACAGAAGCAAGAGTAGGCTGTGGGATGGAAAGCTCTGTAGAAAGCCAGAGGAAAGCACCTTCAAGTGCTTCACAACAGTATGACTCTAAACGAGGACCTGTATCCATCTCTTTAAAGGATAATAGAGCACAAACATCTAATACAGTGGCAGACATGGTTGGTGGGCGAAAGGATGCCATTTTGACAGAGAGTAATGATAGTGGTCAAAAGAGGAGGGAATCTTCTTCAGATGAAGACTCTTGTTCCTATTATAAGTATGAAAAGGATGAACCGGAGCTCAAGGGAGCAATCAAGGATTTTTCTCAGTAAGCAGTCTTATTTGCACTTATACATTTATTAATTCTCTATCTTTCTTTGCTGCATAGAGTATTTATGCCATTGTTGCTGTTGACTTCTAATCACCTGAGCCTGCAGCATCTACTTAGATTTAATCCTTTTTTCTTTCTTTCTTATGTTTAGGTATAAAGATTATGTGCAGGAGTATCAAGATAAGTATGACAGTTATTTATCATTAAACAAGATCCTAGAGAGTGACAGGTATTTTAAGGAGTTTATTCATGGTGTTGTTGCCTTTGTTTATTCTTTGATTACTTGTTTGACTATCTGCAACATGGTACCTATCTGTAGGAACAAATTCCAGAAACTGGGAAATGACCTTGAGTTTGCTAAAGGCAGGGATGCTGAGAGATATTCTAAGCTCTTGGGACAGTTGCAGGACTCTTATAGACAGTGTGGGACGGTATGGTGTTATTTTAAACTTCTAGGATACATATTTATCTTTAATTTTACTACAAAAATGAATTTCTCTTGTTCAATTACAAAAATAAAAGAAAAGGATGACTGAGCCGCAGTAGGAAGGACAAGATCATAAACTAGCAGTAGCACATATAAGCTTTCTTGAAAAATAACTTTGCTGTAAATGCATTCGCTTGGCTTTATTTTTTCCTCCTTATCAACATTTTTGGTTGCGACTCTGAATAGTGGTACAACTTGCAGAGACATAAGAGGCTGAAGAAAATATTTGTTGTGCTACATGAAGAGCTTAAGGTGATTCATCAATCTTGTACCACACATGAAATTCAAATCATCAATGTATATATTTTTTTCATTCCCATTCTGTCGTTGCAGATTTTTAATATATGCATTTTTTTTTTTCTATATTTCAGCACATCAAGCAGAGGATTGCAGATTTTGCTCATTCTTACACAAAAGATTGAAGATTAATGATTACGCCAACCTCTATACAGGCAGATCTATGGTAGGAGCAACTAGGTAAAGGGCAGTTTCCCCTGGATAAATTTTGAAAAGTTGTAGATTTTTCTAATTAAAGAAAAAATGATAGAAGTTCCGGTGATTAGATTAAGAAATGATTTAATTTTTCAGGTTAATTACATTAAATTAACCTACTGTAAAGTTGGCCAAAAATGTGGGATTCTCCCTTGTAAGATATGTTGCATTATAGTTGTAATTACAATTTTTAATGAGGTTTTTCTTTTTCTTTTTTCTGATATATCACCTACGATTGAACCTGATATATTGTCATACGGAATGAACGTCATTTACCATCTACTCATCAAGCCACATTTGTTTAATAAAGGAAGGCTCGAATATTGATGAGGGTATAAATCAAACCCTTCTCTTTTATGTTTCCCAAGCGTCCCTAAAAAAACCTAGACCTCATCGAAAAAAAATGGGTCATGTTATCATATTACAAGTTAGTTTTCATCCACCGAAAAACTAGTGAAAATACAACTTTTTAAGTGAATACAATTCTGGTCTAGATCCCAAATTTTCACACCTGTTATGAAATTTGTCAAGCTGCTAAATTTGCCAAATATGTTGTGCATTGCTTTTTACGAAGGAATCCACAAAAATTCAACACTAACACCATAATCTCTGCTTAAAAGTTGGCTTGGCTTTTAGTCATTATACCTTGAAGAGTAAACTTACTTAAATTGGTTTGTTTATCTTATATGGCAAATGCTGTGTGTACAACCCATAGAATGTGAGTTAATAGAAACCTATTAGGATGGTTTTGAAGTTCGTCCTCACTTGTGGTTAGGGATTCAAGTCTCATTATGTGTAACTATCGCCATGTGTGAGGAGTTTTCTTTTTGGTGTTTGTGAGAGTAGATATCTGAATTGCTCATATAATATTTAATCTCGACAGATCCCTGATTCATTTGGTATAAAATTTCAAAAATAAAATTCGTTTGAATCTTTTCTCAAATGTTTATAAATCTTCAAATTCAACCAAAATATTTCTTAGAATTGGTAAGAACTAATTGATTTAGATTGTTTCACTCATAATAAATTTTATATAGTATATTAAGCTAACTCTTTTTTACCTTAATTTGTCTTTTAATTTCATTCTAACTATAAATAGACCCGTTAAACTTACCCATTGTAATACATCCGTCCAAATGAGTGTATATCATATTATCATGTAAAAAAAAAAAAAAAAAAAAATAGATAACTAATCAAGCAAGTTTTTTTCTCACTCAAAACATAGACATGTAATGCTATATTGCTATCATCATTTTTATTGATTCTTATGGGAGGCTTTTATTATTATTTTTTTAAAAAAAATCTTACAAATAATTTTCTGATTTCCTTAAAAAAAAAAAAAAGAAGATAAATTTCAAAACTAATCAAGTTTATTGTATTTTTCAAACTGGGCTCTGCTCAATCTAAGCCCAGCCCATTTGTACACTAATTAAAATAAGTTGATATTTAATTAAATAAATATACAAAAAAAAATAAAAAAAAATAAAAACTCACAAGGCAAAGCAGATAGAAAAAAAAGTTTTTTTTTTTTTTTCTTCTATCAATAATCTACTGCTATAATCTCCCCTGTAATCATAAATACAAGAAGACAAACACTGAATCACTTAAGAATTTCTGATCAGCAACAGCTGTTTGAGACAGAAGCTGCCGAATTTTTGTTTTGAGAAGCGAACGAACTGAAAAAAAAACCGCCAATTTTCGAGACTGGAAACTTGGTCTCTTGTTCTTGTTCTCGTTTCAAGTTATCATCTTTTTGTTGTTGGATTCTTCAGGTATTTCACTGTTTTTCTTGATTTTAGTTTCTGGGTATTGTTCAGAACTCGAAATTCGGTTCTGGGTATCGTTCAAAATTGGATTTTTATTTTTGAGCTCTTGTTTTTGTTTTTATCATGTGGGTTTCTGATTAAATTTTGAATGGTTTTGTGTGTTTTGATTGGGTTTGGTGGTCAATTGAGGAGGGTGATTGATTCTGGTTTTGAGGAAGTTTTTAGGGGAAGTTTTTGGTTGCTTGCTAGGCAGTGAAAGAGAGAGTAAACTGAAATCAGGAATGTTTAAGTTACTAAACCTAAGAAATTGTGTACTGCTTTGAATAATTTTGGGATTTTATGGGAGGTTTTGAAGGGTTTTGCAATTTCGTATTGCATTTGGATTGTTGCATGTTATTGAATTTAATTCATGGTTGTTGTCCAAGTAGTAGGAAAAGATTTTGTTTAAAAGAATTCAACTTTATGATTTATTTTGTTTGATTTAAGAAAAGAATGTAATTCTCAACTTGGTTTTGTTTTTGATAGTCCCATCCCATCAGTTGAATATGTAAGAATTGAAGTTTTGCTTATTGATTTTTACTTGTCGAGTACTAATTTGAGCTTGGAATGGATTCATTGATGAAGCAAAATAAATTTATGACGTGTATTGATGGTAACAGGCGGTGTAATTCAGAGAATTTTTAAGGTGTGGGTTTGATTGTCATGCTGAATGTTGCTGCCGGTCAGTGGATTAGGGATGAATTCCACTATGGATGATATGAATTTGATTCAGCAGGCACAGAGGCATCACCTAGTGGTCAGGGAGCTTGGAGAGGAGATTGATCTGGAAATTGGACCTGGCGATGATGACCCTTCATTTGCTAATACTCCTCTCATCGGTGGCCCACGAGAACCCTCTGCAGAAGAGCATGACGAGACCAAGCAGACGGGGATGGTTTCCCATCTCACTAATGACGATCAAATGTCAAAAACGCAACCGGCAAAGAGAAAGAAAAAGGTGGTGAAAAGATGGAGGGAGGAATGGGCTGATACCTACAAGTGGGCATATGTTGATGTGAAGGAAGGAACAGCAAGGATATTCTGTTCTATTTGTAGAGAGTATGGTAGGAAGCATAGAAGGAATCCTTATGGGAATGAAGGCAGTAGAAATATGCAGATGAGTGCACTGGAAGAACACAACAATAGTTTGCTTCACAAAGAGGCTCTTCGTCTCCAGATGGCCTCCAAGGATAAAATTATTGTTGAAAAACCCATTTATGTAAAAGGTAAGTCATCTCACTCTGATATGTCTCTCGCACTATTATTGAAACTGAAGCATTCACCATAGATATTAAATTCTGTGAATTTCGTTAAATGAAGGGTTGCTTTGACGTTACTTTTGACTTCGGAAGAGAAAATTATTTGACCCCAAAGTTGCTGATAGACTTTTTTGTTAAAAAAATAATTGAACTGATTGGTAATATATGACTTGGAATGTGCTGAACCTTTATGATTTTCCTATATGTTTATAACTTTACTACCTTAGACCTTAGTAATAAATTTGCTAAGCACTCCCTTCTCTCTTTAATGGTAATTGATTTTGTTACCATGCAGTCACAATACACAATCTCCACCATGCAGACACAATGTAGTTAGAACCTTCATAATATTGTGTCTGCATGGTGGAGATTGTGTATACCAAAATGAACTTCCATAGATTCTTTTAGTTCCCTCTCCTTTCTGCACCAGAAATTCAGATTTCAAACTTAAACTAAATTATCTTAATAATGATTTTGATGTTTGCATAGTATTTTGTACAACATAGTTATAAATGTTTCTACTATTGGCTTCCTTATAACTCTGACCTGACAGTTCTCTTAAAAATGAAGCTCTTATGTCAAAAACAGCTGGATCAATTGTCGAAGCTGCATTAAAAAGGGATCCTCATGAGGTTGAGTTCATACAATCTGTGCAAGAAGCTGTTCATGCTTTAGAAAGAGTTATTGCAAAAAATTCTCAGTGAGTTCCCATTATATGAAGTAGATTATTCTGCGCTTTATTGAAGAATTTATAGTCATGTGTATTTCATCTAAACGAATTTGATTTCTTTTATTTTTTACTTATTATTATTTTATTTTTTTGCAGTTATGTCAACATCATGGAGCGTTTACTAGAACCTGAGCGAATGATTGTATTCAGAGTTCCATGGGTGGATGACAGGGGTGAAACTCATGTAAATCGAGGGTTTAGAGTACAATTTAATCAGGCATTGGGTCCATGTAGGGGTGGTATCCGCTTTCACCCATCAGTGAACTTAAGCATTGTCAAATTTCTTGGTTTTGAGCAGGTACTGTATGATTTTTGATGTTCATGTTGACTCTTATGTAATTCAGTGTCCCAATTTGGGTCAAGATTCATTACCTTTAGAGTTAATTTTCATACGTAAATGATCAAAATATAACAAAGTTCCCCTTTTTTTGGTTATACAATTTCTTTTGTTTATGATTGAAAAAAAAAAAAAGATATTCAAAAGTTTCATTATCCAATTTTTGAACTGAAGCAGCAAGACATAGATAGTAAATAGACTATAGATAAAATATTACAAATGTGATGTTTAAATGCTAGCTAAATATAAAGCAAAGTGGCTTATATTTTAATTTGGCTTCTGAACACTTCCTTTCCAACAACAATAATTTCCTTTCTTTTTACAGACATTAAAGAACGCATTATCACCATACAAACTTGGAGGTGCAGCTGGTGGAAGTGATTTTGAGCCTAAAGGAAAAAGTGATAATGAGGTAAGATCTTCATTCTATATTATGGTGTTACATTCTTGTGAACCTTCTTAGAAATTCTGAAAGTTTTTCTTACAGTTGTTTGTGAAACCCACGCTGGCAGATCATGCGCTTTTGCCAAAGTTTCATGAATGAGATCTACAGATATCTGGGTCCCGACAAGGTAACTTAAAGAAGATTTCATTTCTTTTTATCTATTTTTAATCCTCCGAGTTCTACTTCTTATTTCACTTATCTAATCTTTTTTTATATATTTAGGACCTTCCATCAGAGGAGATGGGTGTTGGTACACGTGAGATGGGATATCTCTTTGGGCAATATAGACGTCTAGCTGGTCATTTTCAGGTACTTAGAAACACTCGAAAGAAGCAGCTTGACATATCAAACTTCTGTTGTATTGTTCTTAGATTCTTGCAGTTGACTGGTGATTTTTCATTAATTGTCCTTTTGTTTCTTGAATTTTAACTATCTAAAGCGTTATTTTGATATTTTCACCCCATAACCCAAGAAAGCTTTTTCTTCCTTTCATGGGTTGTCTTATTAAAACAACACCGTTCTGTCCACTTCTTTATAGGGGTGTACCTTTTCGGCAGTCCCTTTTCAATTTTTTTAAATGGTATTTTCTTTACTAGATTTAACATTTATCTGTTTTATCACTTGCATAGATGTTCTAAATTATTACACGAGTAAAATTATGGAAATGAATTTAAATTTGGTATTTTTTTTTTTTTTTGCCTTCATATGTATGCCTTACTTATGCAGGGAAGTTTTACAGGGCCAAGGATATTTTGGTCTGGCTCTAGCCTTCGGACTGAAGCTACTGGCTATGGGCTGGTAATTAATATCTCATCTCTACCTTTTGATACCATTTGTGTGCAGTGGGTGGGTATATAGGAAATACAGTGGGATAATTTGATGGTGCATGCATATGTTTTCTGACTTTTAGCCTTAATGCATGAAGGATTGTTCATTGTCTTATCGAATTGGGTATTCTTTTTAGCGGGTGCAATCAGCTCCCTGCATATGGATTTTTTTTTTTTGTTCTGTCTTGCAATTTAAGAAGGCCCCATGTTTTCACAGGTTTTCTTTGCCCAACTTATTCTTTCGGACATGAATAAGGAGCTCAAAGGACTAAGGTTCCTCCCTCAACTTCTTCATGTTACAGCGCATGACTAAGATCTTTAATTGAATAACCATGTTATAGAAGTTTTATACTATAGACCATCAGATAGATAGCTATTTCACTTTTAGTATTTCATGATGTTACCTTGTATTTAAGATAAATTACTTGAAATTGTGTTCTTATAGAAATGTTTTATGCTCACTGTTGGAAGCATTTCTTTTGTGATATTTTTGGTTTTATTTGTTGCTTGATCTACGGAAAAAAAAAAAACTTCATTGTTCTAGTTATTGATGAAAGTTGCAGTGCAAGTTCATTAATTTAACATTATTCTCTATGAATTTTACATCCAGATGTGCTGTAAGTGGTTCTGGAAAGATTGCAATGCATGTTCTTGAAAAGCTTATTGCTTATGGTGCTCTCCCCATTACAGTCTCAGGTAACTTTCTGTTCTTTGTGACATTATTTGACTTATTATGACATTGATAGTGATGCTGAATTAAGATAGAGTTTTGGGAGCTTTTTTACATTGGACTCCATAAATTTGGAGGACTGCTAAAACCATTATAGGGAAAGCAAGTTAGCTCCTCCTAAACAAGACATGCATATTTTCGTTTTTTATATAAACTAGACTAATAAATGCATGTAGCTCTGTATAACTATTTATACATGCATATGAACAGTCAAAAAACAATTAGAACTCGTTGGAATGTTTGTTATATTTAACGATTTAATGACCATTGGTGTAAAAGTTTGTTGAATCAGTGTTGTCTTTACATTCCTTCTTCTTTTCTATCTATGAATCGGCACTGATATAGTTACTTTTACTAAATGGCTTACCTTTCCCTTGTACAGATGCTAAAGGATATTTGGTTGATGAGGACGGTTTTGATTACATGAAAATATCATTTTTAAGGGATATCAAAGCTCAGCAGAGAAGTTTGAGGTGTGTTCTCTTGTTTTTTCGTTTCTTTTTTCTCCCTTTGTTCATCTAGCATATTCTTTTATGCAATTGTCAAAGTTAATTGTTTTGGATCGCTCTGTGCTATCCATGTGACATCTTCAGAGACTACTCAAAGACTTATGCTCGGTCTAAGTACTATGATGAATCAAAACCTTGGAGTGAAAGGTGTGACGTTGCATTTCCATGTGCTTCCCAGAATGAAATTGATCAATCTGATGCCATTAATTTAGTTAATTCAGGTTGCCGGATACTTGTAGAAGGTAGTAATACCCTACATGAGGTTTCTTGGCTTTTAGCATCATTTGATTCTTTTTTCATTTTTTTTATTGAAAAATTAATTAAATGTCTATGAACTGATAGTTATTATGTACTATATGTTGCCTAGGTTCAAACATGCCATGTACCCCTGAAGCAGTTGATGTTCTAAGAAAAGCTAATGTTCTCATTGCTCCTGCCATGGCTGCTGGTGCTGGAGGGGTGCGTTTCTCATTTTTATTTGGCAAATGTTTCTCTATTATATACTTTTAGCATAAATAAAATGGACTTCTGCCTTGCTCTCATTATCGTGCGTTAAATGCACTGAGAATAATTCTATTGCTGGCTCTGGTTTACAGCTTAGTGTGGAGCATTATAAATTTTTTATCGTTAATGGTGATAAATATGAAGTTTATGCTGAGTTATTATGTAGTCGTATAACTATATAAGATAAGCAATGTATGTCAATTACTTGCCTTTACCATTTTACTTGTGGATTGGACTGACTATGGTCTATAACTAATGTTGCAATATATGTGTGACCGTGTGAGTTAGGTCAGTAGACTAGCTAATACTGCTTGACTATACAATTATTCATTCACATTGTGGGTTTTGTTCTGATTTTTTTCTTTTTGGTAGTTATTTATTCTATGTTTTGTTCTTGGTCACAGGTTGTTGCTGGAGAACTTGAATTAAACCATGAGTGTAATTTGGTGCACTGGTCACCTGAGGATTTTGAATCTAAATTACAGGTATGTTTGTTTATACTTCAATTCTTGTTCACATGAATTGCAGTTTGCTTTAGGCATATGCACCATGAGTGCAAGTGCAGTGTAAACGGAATTGACAAAGTTCGTCAATAAATGATTTACTTTTTCGGAAGCTAATACCATTTACTCAAGTGGAGAGACTCTGGAATTAACTGTTAGATGATCATCCTTGAGTCAGGAAATTGGATACCGACTAAAGAACAATTGAAGTGACTTGAATTACGTTTGCTAGTTTGTAAATTGTAAGTCTTTGCAAGATTCTTATACCAAATTTGATGGTGATTCTTTACTTTGCTTTTTGACAGGATGCAATGAAACAGACGTACCAGAGAGTCCTCAAAGCGGCAACTGATTTCGGTTATCAGAAAGAGAGTCCTGAGTAAGTGTTTTTCCATGCTAATACCATAAAGTCATTTAAATAAGAAGTGCTTCTCTACTATAATTAATTTCACCAGATTATGCTTGATCTTTCTTTCTATATTTCACTGGTATGATTAATAGTGGATATTAACAAAATATTTTGTTTCTTCAATAGAACTATTATTCTTATTCTCCTCCCGTATAAATGTTCAACAGGGCTCTAGTACATGGTGCAGTCATCTCATCTTTTCTGACTATCGCTCAAGCTATGACTGATCAAGGATGTGTATAAAACAAGATGACATTGTACAATCTATTGCTTGCTCTGCAAATTTCAATTTCCGGTTATCGGCAAACTATGAATGATCTTTTGGAGATCTTGTACTCACCAGGAAAATGCTGGAGATCATATTCAGCTTTCATGATCAAGATTATATTATCACTATTGATATATCAAATCTCTTTTGTAACATATCTGTAATGTAATAGTTGAGACTTGGAATGATATATTTCATGGAGAATTGGCTGTCATACCAAAACTATGTAGAAATTTGTGTAGTATCTCTGTAGTGGTAGAATAGAAAATATTGTTTCAACTTCAAGAAATATTTAGTGTCTCAATTTTGTATTGCATTATAAGTGTATAATACTTTGGTAAGTGACAATGGAAATAAAGTTTAATTATCCATTGTAATTGGTAATTCTATGGCAGAACATCATTCATTCATTGCAAGCATAGGGTGTGTCTAGTAGAACTCTTTAATTTGCTGGTTTTCAAAAAAAATATATATATGAAAATGAAAACAATGTTTGAATGAAACCCAAAAACACGTTTTGTAGCATATTGAGGCCCAGTTTTGGAATGCTTCCTAAACTGCTTTTGGGGTCAAAAGTGATTCTGAACTGAGCTTAGGGTGTTTGGTAAAATTTCAGAGAAGTGTTTTTGGTCACTTTTTGCTTCTCCAACAGTAGTTTTGAGAAGCTATTTTTTTGTCACTTCCTATTTTTTGACCAAAAACACGTTTTGTAACATATTGAAGCCCAGTTTGGCATTGCTTCTTGAGGTGTTTTTTAGAGAAATTATAATATGTAGCTTCTTATTTTAGCTTTTTGGAGAAGCCAAAAATGACCAAAAATAACTAAGGCGGTTAGTAAAATCCCAGGGAATTGTTTTTGGTCATTATTTGCTTCTCCCAAAAGTCCAAATGAGAAGCTACATTTTGTAGCTTCTCCGAAAAGCATTTTAGGAAACAATGCCGACTGAGCTTGAAAGCTGTATTCTGAAATTAAAAACGGTAAAAACACGTCCATTTTTACATCATAACCTATTATTATTCAACTGTTGCAATTTTGTTTGTAGGTGCTTTTGAATCTTCTGTAACCAAATCCATGTAGATTTATGTAATGAAAACACTATTGTTTGCAAGGCAGCTAATCAGGTTTAATGGCATTGCTCAACCTAAATATGTAAAAACAAGTCATGTGCCATATAGCTGATATTACAAATTGGATCTCACCCTTTCCATGTAGCAAAAATTACAACATAAATTTTCTTTAATTATCGTCTTGCGCGCCGCTAATACCGCTATACTAAGATAAGAATAACAACTCTCTTCTCTGGTATGCAACTGGAGCAAAATTTATACCTATGGATACAACGTCCAAAAATAATAATAATGTTCAATGCCTAAAAGCATTAGTTTAATTAGCTCTCCTTCAAGAGTGAGAGGATGTGTCAGTTTTCTCGGCCAGATAATGCTCGAGCATATCTTCTTCTTCATCATCTGCAATTACCAGAAATATATATTAGTTTCTGATTCATCAGAATTGCACTGAATTATGCCCAGCAACCTCATTCATGTTTACAGAAAGATGTAAATGTAAAATATAATCTATGTTGTTGGTATAGTCAAGAGATAAATTGAGGTGCTAGAGGGAGATTCACCTTCAAAATCGTCATCGTCAAGGTCAATATCTTCATCCTCCTCCTCCTCAGATCCTTCAGCAACAGTTGCTGCACCTTTCTGTGTAAGACCAAAAAGTCAGTAAATGTTATTACTTATATTCTATTGATATAAACAAATGATCAAATGCAATTTTTGTTAATAGGTATTAGATTTTGGTGCCTCTGCAAAAATAAAAGGTGGCACAATGAAGTGTTAAGTACCGCAGAAGCTCTTCCGCTTTCAAACCACTGTCTGCCAGTGAGCTTTTTCTCCTTAGGTGCTGTGAGAGCAGACTCTGGCATCAACCTGAAAATTTGTGCAAAGTCATTTATAAAATGAAGAAAATGATCGAAAACAGATATACAACACACACCAGGAAAGGTTTAAATGAAGAGGGTGAAGTGACCGTGAAAGTGATTTTTTTTCCCAAAAGGTAAAAAATGCCGGGAAATGCAAACCTATTTCATGTCATTGTATGTACCATTTTCATACGCTTAGAATTGGGAACTATCCCTAATGCTCTCAACGAGTGAGTGAGAGAGAGAGAGAGAGAGAGAGAGAGAGGATGGGAAAGAAAATTCTACTTGTAAAACTCACTTGGCTCGCTCTAAAGCCAACTCTGCCTCAAACCTTTCCCTCCATGCCAAAAATGTCTCAACAGTAACAGGTTCTCCATGTGGTATAATTACCTGTTACAAGAAGAAAAGAAGGTAAAGATGCAGCTCATACCATACAACTGTTTACGGAAAACATTTAAACTTAAGAAAGATTCAATCACCAAGAATGTACAAAATGAAACATGAAAAACAGAAAATGCAACACCCTTCTGGCCTTCAATGATATTTCACAACATTCATCTCCTTTATGGATGGTTCAAATGCTGCACTCCTCTGGAACCATGAGCTAGATAGTTAAGAGATTTTCCTCCTACTTGAACATGTAGAAAAGCTAGTGCTAACAAGCTAGCTACATAACAAAACCAACCTATTGCATCAAGTCCTCTTAGAACCATTCTTCATATCCTCACTGAGCCGAAAAGGCAGTAATGAGCAGTATAAGGAAAACCAGAAGACAATATACAACCCTGTTCGAATAATCTCAACAGTCTTGTAGAATTGTAGCAATGCATAGACTCTATAACATAATTCGATGCACAAATATAACACAATTCACCATGATTAACCTTTCTTCAGCACATAATATTTATAAATACCATATCTTCACAAACACAAGTTATTTTCATTTTGGCCTTCCTAAGGACTTGGTGATTTGTTCAACTAGAATTCACTGATAATGGCTTGAACACTGTTTGGGATCTTGCAACTGTTGTTTGCTTGGGATGCTTGGATATAAAACATGCATATATATTTGAATTTAGTTCATATATAACCATAATAACCCAAAGAAAGAACAAAGAGCCATACATCATCTTTTTGTGCCTCTTCTTCAGCGGTGTTATCAATGTCAGCGTCTTGGCTATATATTTCTGTCAGCCATTCCTTAGCTGATTGAACCAGTGTGTAGATCATGGCCATACCAAGATTTTCAGATGCCTGTGGAATGCAAGTCAAGTAGTCGTCAAAATTAGTATACCTTGGACAAACTATACATCACATGGTAAGCTATAAAACTACTTACACAGAGAACACGTCTTCTCTAACTAAAGTTATAGTTATTATCAATAGCTCTTCCACTAGAGAAAATGAATTTTAATCATTAATAAACCCATTCAATGCCAATTATGCTTGCAATATCCCTAGCATAAACACGTAATCATAGTTCTTATGTTGTCTGTGGGCTGTCTTAACAGCCAAGCCCAATGTAATTTTATTCTCGTAAAGTTTTCTTAGACACAAATGATGACTTCCAGCTCAAGGACTTTATATTGATTCTGGATAGCTGAGTCCATATGTAATTCCACTTACATGTATTTTTCTCAAACATAAATGATCACTTTCATCTCAAAGATTTCAAATTTATTGTGGGATTGTGATATACAAGCATACTACACTGTCCAGCACTTATAAACATTCTGTAAACTCATGAGATAGAATTTAAAGTAGTCCAGAACATTACCTCTTGCTCGAGCTTTTCTTTCAAAATTCTAAGATCAGTAGCTTGTATTCCACGTATACTGGAACAAGGATACAAACCTCAGTGATACAAAATACATTGAAATGAAATTATAACACATCAATCAATACAGTGAAAATTTAATCAGAATCCAGATCCTAACGCTTACATGATGGGTGATTAACAAAAAACCTACATGCACATGGCAGCTTGGCAACCCAAAAAAGACAGATGATAACGTAGAGGTGCAGTTTTATGATACCTCATTTGGACATTCAAAGGATGAAGGTAGACAATATAAAAGAAATGTTGGAGTTGCAACTTGCAGCGGAAAAACAATTTACCTCCCTTAAATAGTAAGTGTATATTCTTCTTTAGGGAATACTAGACAACAATAATCTTATGCGAATTAAACCTACACACAAAGTAACGTGCTAACCTTGTTACATTCAAAAGTGGAGGTTCATCTGGATACTTTTCTGTGTGAGCGAAAATTAAACCCAGCTCAACTGCAAATGAAATTTGAGAAACAAGTTTATACCCATAGGGAATAAAAAAAAATCCGCAACTAGGAAAACTACCAGATAAAGCTGTAAACTTTAATCCCATCAAGTTGACTTTGATGATAATAATGACGACAGCAACAGAGAATATCAATAGAGCGTATTAGGGTAAAGAACCAAGACAGGCACAGATTTAATTTTGTTGAAGAGTTTAGTGGATCTTACTTTATGTGTTTTGAACAGTAATGTAATTTTACATATATTAGAGAGTATAAATAAAGGTTAGGGTTGTCAGTCTAACCACAGCCTTTTCTTCCAACTATTCATTCTTTCTCTATTTTGTAACAAATTTAAAATAGAAAAAGAATAACCTGGAAGGGTTGTTGACTCATCTGCCTCGTCATCCTGTTGAACATAAATCACGGTAAGTAGGGAGAAAGAAATGGATTTGCAAAAGGGCAAACATACTGCAACAAGAGAGAATAACTCTGACATTTATACACTTAAGCTAGGTTAAAAGCTTCAAACAAATAACAATACCGTACAGATGACATGCAGTAAGTTAGCAGTCATGCAATCCAACTATGGGTGATGGTGATTAGCTAAGTCATAATCATTTTCGTTATCTGTTATTTCTTCTTATTTCTCTTAAATCAGAACATAAAGTTGAAAACTGTCACAGCCTCAACCCATAATCTATTCAACCTTTCATCATACCACTAGGTCCCTATCTTAAAAAAAAAAACAATCCTCAGAAGATCCTCCATTCTCTTTCTAGATGTGTCATAACACAGCAAGGACATTTTTCCAGCACCTTGACAACAATAACTATGGCTTCTTAATAACCCATGAAATCATGAATATCATGGTCTGTGAAATGTGAATAAGGCTCCTAACTCCTTAAAACAACAAAACAGACAACTTGATTCTTAAAAAAAAATAGAGATACAACTAAAGAACTTCTTTTGTCCCTCATATGTCATATTGCATTTGAGTTAGACATTGTTAAGTCTCAGTGTATGTTCTTCTGAAGATCTAAGTCTCTGGTTTAGACTTCAGATGAACCACATTAAGTTTTTCTCGGTTTGCCCGTACCTAAGTATTCTTAAAATCATTAAATACTTCACCTACAGACTACAGTATGTCATTATATGAGCTTATCAGTATATAACTAATAGGAATAAATCGTCAAATCACACTAAAAAGAAGAGTTTATGCATATACCTGCGGAGACAGCGTTATTTGAAAGCATCGACTTGAAGTATTTAATCCACTCTCACCGGAGTGAATTTCTAACATATGAAGCATCAACAGAAAACCATGTCTCAGTGCATATTAGGATGGAGAGGAGGAAATTGGCAACATGAGAAATTATTAAAATGGATGCTGTTGTAAAAAATAAAAGCCACAGACCTTTGAATTCATCCATAAGAATTGCTTCTAATGCTTCAATTTCCATCTCCTGCTCCTGCACATAGTCTGTACACACGGTATAAGACAGCGAATAAACAAGAAGAAGATAAGGAAATGCCAAAGGATAAATTATCGTTAACAATATATCGCATCTTAAATCATATAATATAATTATTCCATCAACGTCATGATAATGATTGATCATGTTCTTACTACAGTACCTAAGTCCATACACTATGTCGCTGATATATGAATCTTTGTCAATCACTATCACTATAATTTCAATATATTAGCCAAAAACTACGACCATCATAGCATCATCAGCACCTAAACCAATATACTTGGTTATGACTCCACACTATCAACAGGTACAAAGTACTTTCAATTGTTGACAACAAATCATAAAAAAATAAATAAATAAATAAATAAAAAATCCAACTTTAGCTTGTGCTTCCCTGCATCAGAGCACTCTTAATAGTTCAGAATCAAGCAAGAACTTAGTACTAAATCGGTGCCCACAAGGCCACAACTTTATGTACCTTGATAGAACCCAATTAATAAATTTAATCTAAAAATTCCATTTTCTGATATTTCAATAAAATAACGAACTAAACATACTATCACTGAAATAACCAAAGAAACAGAACCCACTTCCAAATTCACCCAAAAAAAAAATAAAAAAATCATGCCATTCTCGGTAACACTTATCAAATATCAGTGTACCAATACCCAGATGATCAATGACAAAATAAACCCACAAAGCATCTCCAGCAAGCCAGAAAACAACAACAACAACAACAAAATCCCATTACAATTGAAGCTCAAAGCTTCAAACTTTCACTTAAAAGTTGGAAATTTGATGAGTGAAAAGCAGAATTAGAGTCATGCAACTGAATTGTATAATAGGAATTGAAAAACAATCACAAATTCAATTATGGATGCATTGATTATATTTTAATAATTTAAAATACGACGTGAAGTGGGAAAAAGCAGTACCAGTCATTGTTTATTTGATTTCTTTTGATTTGTTTCTTCTTCTTCTACTACTGCTTCTACTTCGCTCTTTTTCTGTCACCGGTTCAGAGTACAGAGATGGATCAAGATCACAACTAAACCTAGGGAGCCAACTCTAAACGCACCGTTTTCTTCTTGTGTTTTTTCTTTCTTTTTATTTTCGTCAATATTTGTCATGATTTTCTTTCAAAAAAAAATTATATATATATTTGTCATGCTTTTTTTTTTTTTTTTTTTTTTTAATACATGATTTTATTTTATTTATGGTCAAGTATGAGTTTTTATTTTGTACTTTTTGATAGATCGTATGAACATGTTTGGTAGGTTATATTGTATTGTATTACGAGTTTTAGATGTATTAAAAAAATATAATACAATATTTGATTAGTTTTGTATTATGTATTGTATCGTATTAAATAATACATTTTAATTGCTCTAATACAATGGATGTTGTATTAGGTAATCCAAAGGATGGATGTTGTATTAACTAAAATGGGTGTATTCAATTAGGATTCTTGAAGACATTTAAAGACATTATAAATCCTGGTGTATTTAATTCGGACATTTTAAGATTTTAAAAAAGTCTATACAAATCCAGTAGTATTCAACTAGGATTTATATGGACTTTTAAAGAATCATTTCAAATCTGGATGTATTGAATTGGAACTTTAAAAATGTCTACAAGAATCAAGGTATATTCAATTAGGACTGGATTTTAAAGGATTTTCTTAGGTCATGGATTTTGGTGGAATTGATAGTGAGAGATATAAATATCAAAGTCCATGACAAGTCTAACTATCTCCCCAAAGATTTTTAATTATACTCTTCAAGAGCGAATTTTTTCAATTTTTTTTTTCTACTCTTTCACTTCTCCATAAGTTTTATTTATCAAAATCTCTTCTTTTTTTGTCTCACTGTAATTTATTATTTCTTGTTTTAACGATTTGGGTTTCTTGGGTTTATAGATTATTTGAAGCCTTTATTATTATTTTAACGTTTGACCCAATTTCTGTTTTTGATTTGTTCTTAGTGTTTGCTTTGTTCTTGTTTTTGTGTTGGTTGTTTGTTGTTTAGGGGTGCTCTGTTTTTGGGGTTCTATTTCTGTTTGTTTTGTCTTGCTTTGTTTCTTCTGGGTGGGTGGGTTATTGTCTGCAATTTTAATAAATTCAAGTTTCCTAGAATTCACACGACAGGAATTGGGATGTTGTCATTGTTACTATTACAATGTATTTGTTTCTGGTCAGCCTTTGATTGGGATCCTCATAGAATGAGAATTAGGATGTTGTCATGGATACTATTATGATGAATTTGTTTTTGGACATCCTTATCTGCTGCGACTCTTGCTGCGTTTGCTGCCCTGTTAGCTGCAGCCACTGCCTTGTTAACCCTCTCATATACCTTGGCCATATCATAAGCTTTTTCTGTATAGTAGTCAATCCCTACAAATATTATTCCAATGCAAGGCTGCGAGAGGTTGCAGAATGCGTTGATCGAATGCCACAGACGTATCTCGTCTGGTCCGGAGCATGTGCACAAGCGGCGGCACCGCACTCAAACGATCGTAGTACCAACAGGCACAACTCTCTTTCTCTTAGTATCTCATCCAATAGTATCTCGTCCTAGATAGAATTACCAATTTGCCCTTTCCATTTCCTCCTTTAACGTTTAATTTCTTGTATATTGAACCAGAGAGAGAAATCGAGAATGAAAAAGTTTTCTGTGTATTTTTTAGGGGTGGCAATATGGGTCACGACACGATGGGTCGACACGACACGAATACGATTATTACGGGTTTGGGTTATGACTAAACGGGTCAACCCGCTTAACCCGTTTAATAATCGTGTCGTGTTCGGGTTATGCTTAGTGGGTCACGGGTTGACACGAATAGTAGGGGTGAATATGTAATTTTATGTTTAAGGGTATTTTTTGTAATTATCACAATACTATATAAAGTCAACTTTCACAACCCTATCTCATTATTTCCCTCACCCACTCACGCAGCCAGTACTTCACACTTTCACAGCCTTCACTCCTCCTTCTCCTCTGTAATTTCCTCACATCAGCTCTCTCTGTGTCACGCCTCTCCCTTTCCTCTCTCTCTCTCTCTCTCTCTCTCTCTCTCTCTCTCATGCCTCTCCCTTTCTTCTCTCTCTTCAGCCGGCGCCGCAGCTTCCACCTCGTCGGCGTCGCCTCAACAGGCCGTCTGTTCCAATGATCAACTCTCCATTCTTCATTTTTTTTTTTTTTTTCATTTGTAATCAAAATAGATATAGATCTGAAATAAATACAGATCTGAGTTCTTTTCTTGTTGTTGTTGTACTGTTGTGCTCAGTTATTATAATTTAATTTTAATGGATGTGGATCTATATATTTTTCGTTTTTGTAATTTTTTCATAGCACGTATTACTCTTGATTTGGATGATTTTTTTTAAGGTTTTTGTCTGATATCTTGACCGGATTTTTCATTTCTGTAATTTTTTCATAGCAAGTATTTCTCTTGATTACTTTTTTATTTTTATTTTTAATGTGTTATTTAGTGAAATAAACATTAACGGGTTAAATGGGTCATATATGGGTCATTTAAACTTGTCAAATGACACGACCCGTCAAACCCGTTTATTAAACGGGTTATTCGTGTCGTGTTCATGTTGACCCATATTTAATCGTGTCGTGTTTGGGTCGAAGGGGTCTGACCCATTTAATAATCGTGTCGTGTTCGGGTTGACCCAAAAATAATCGTGTCGTGTTCGGGTTGGCCCTAACACGACCCGCCAACCCGTATTGACACCCCTAGTATTTTTTTAATCTCCATTTATAGATAGTTACAAATAGCTATCTAACAAACTATCTTTACAACCAATGAGAAAATGACAATTGTACAAGTAAAATAACAAATTAACTAAATCCTAATACTCCCCCTTAAGATGGCTGGTGAAGATCAAGCACAGCCATCTTGGATAGAAGTGGAAACAAGTGAGAAGCAGAGAGGGCTTTGGTGAAGACATCAGCAAGCTGATGTTCTGTCCGAATAGGAAATAGCTTGATGAAACCCTCAGTGATCTTGTCACGCACAAAATGGCAATCGATCTCAATATGTTTGGTGCGTTCATGGAAGATAGGATTAGTTGTTATATGAACTGCTGCTTGATTATCACAGAAGATCAAAGCTGGAGGAGCAGAGGAAACAGGAAAAGCTTGAAGCAATTGATGAATCCAAACAAGTTCACTGGCAGTAGAAGCAAGAGCACGGTACTCTGCCTCAGCAGAAGATCTAGACAATGTGGTTTGCTTCTTAGCTTTTCAAGATATCAGTGAGTCCCCAAGGAACACACAAAAACCAGTTACAGACTTCCTAGAATCTAAGCAAGCTTCCCAATCAGCATCAGCAAATGCACGAAGCTGAAAACTAGAAGAAGAGGAGAAAAGTAATCCCTGGCTCGGAGTAGATTTGATGTACCTAAGCAAATGATGAACATCATCAAGATGTGGCTGGCTAGGTTGAGAGACAAATTGACTCAATTTATGCACAGCAAAGGTAATATCTGGCCGGGAAATAGTGAGATAAAGAAGTCTGCCAACCAATCTTCTATAAACAGTAGCATCCTGAAGAAGATCACCTTCAAAAGAACTCAACTTAAGCTTAGGATCCATAGGCAAACTAGCTGGCTTACTAGTAAGAAAACCAGTGTCTTCAAGAAGCTGCGGAGAATAGTGCCTTTGGGAAAGAACAATCCCTTTCTTGGACCGAGCAAGTTCTAAACCAAGAAAATACTTGAGCTTACCAAGATCTTTCAATTTAAATTGGCTATGAAGAAAAGTCTTCAAAGAATCAATGGATTGAGAATCAGCCCCAGTAATAATGATATCATCCACATATACTAATAAAGCAACAAAGGATTGGCTAGACCCTTTTGTAAACAAAGAATAATCCGACTTGCATTGATGAAAACCATGCACAATTAAAGCAGTAGAGAACTTAGAAAACCACTACCTAGAGGCTTGTTTGAGTCCATAAATGGACTTGTGCAAACGACAAACCAGTCTCTCCCCCTTAATACCAGACTGATCATGAATGTGTTTGCCATACCCCATAGGCATATCCATATAAATTTCCTCAAATAAATCACCATTGAGAAAGGCATTGTTCACATCAAGTTGAACAAGAGGCCAATGATTTTTAGCAGCAATGGCAAGGAGAACCTTAACAGTAACAAGTTTGGCAACGGGAGAAAATGTCTTTATAAAATCCAATCCTTCTTGTTGAGTGTAGCCCTTGGCAACCAAACGTGCCTTGTACCTCTCTATACTGCCATCAGACCTATATTTAATTTTGTATATCCACTTACAACCAATAGAATGTTTGCCCTTAGGTAATGGCATCACAGTCCAAGTTTTATTCAACTCCATAGCAGCTAATTTAGTGGTCATAGCATCTCTCCAATGATCAAATTTAACAGCTTGATGATAAAACTGTGGTTCAAGATTGGAAGAGATATTGCAAAGTAAAGAACTGTGTACAAAAGAAAAAGAAGTGTAAGAAAGATGTTGTGTACTGGGATAAGAAGAGGTAGTGTTTGAAATAGGAGAATTCGCTAAGAGATTACAATGAAAATCTCCTAGATAAGATGGAGGTTTAATGACTCGAGAAGGTCTCCTAGGAGGAATAACTGGCTCAGATTGATCAACAGAAACATCAGGATCAATAGAAGTAACTGTTTCAGGAGTAGGAATAGATGGAGGTGAATGAGAAAGAGGCACCGCATCAGACACAAAATCAGAATTAGAGTATAGAGACTTTGGCAAAACAAAGTCAGAAAAAGGATTAGTAATTTGAGAAGAAGAGGAAATTGTATGGAAAGGAAATACATTTTCATGAAAAATGACATCTCTAGAAACAAAGAATTTCTTAGAGACAATATCATAAACTCTGTAACCCTTGACAGCTGGTGGATAGCCAACAAACACACAGGGTTTTGCTATAGGAGAAAACTTAGTTCTGTGAGAAGGGAGTGTGGAAGCAAAACAAAGACTGCCAAAGACTCTTTAAAACTGATAACCCACAGAAGTATGATAGAGCAGGGTGTATGGAGTTTTATCGTGCAATAAGGGAGATGGAGTTCTATTAATAAGAAAGGTAGCAGTAAGGATACACTCACCTCAAAATTGGATAGGCACATGAGATTGAAAAAATAAAGCTCTAGCAACATTAAGAAGGTGCTGATGCTTTCTCTCCACCATTGAGTTTTGCTCAGGCCGTTCCACACAAGAAAATTGATGAAGAACTCCTTTGGCATGAAAAAAATCAGTGAATTGTAACTCAGGGGCATTATCGGAACGAAACTGCTTAATGTTCTTATGAAACTGAGTTTCAATAAGCTTGAAAAACCGTGGTATGATAGAACTAGCCTCAGACTTATGCCTCATGAGATATACCCAAGTAAACCTAGTACAGTCATCCACCAAAGTTAGAAAGTATCGAAATCTATTATGTGCAGAAACATGATAAGGTCCCCAGGTGTCACAATGAACCAAATCAAATGCATTAGCTGACATATGATTGTTGGACACAAAAGAAAGTCTTCTCTGCTTAGCAAGAGGACAAATGTTACAAGGAACAGTCATGCCAGATTTCTTAAAATGTAATTGTTCTTGCAACAGATCAAGCCTCTTAGAAGACAAATGTCCTAATCTGTGATGCCAAATATGAGCATTCACATTATTAGCAATAGAATGTGAAAAATTACAAACTTGATCAGAATGAAACTTATTGCTAGCTTGATTTGTGAACATGGCTGTTTCAAGGACATAGAGTTCATCAATTCTTTTACCCTTGCCAATCATCCACAATCTGAGCTGATCCTGGATAATACAAGAATCAGTGAGAAATTGGACATGCAGATCAAAATTCCTGGTTAAAGCACTCACAGATAATAGGTTGAACTTGAACTGAGTTACAAACAAAACATCATCAAGAACCAGATGAGCAAAAAGCCTCACAGTGCCAAGAAAAAACACAGGTATTCTACTTCGATCAGGCAGGGTAATAAAAGCATTCTGGACTGGTTTCATAGAAAGAAAAGCATCTTGACTGAAGCATATATGACTTTAGCACCCGAGTCAACTATCCAATATCTAGATGAATGAAATATAGGATTGACTGAAATAGACAAGCAAGTACCTGTAGCTTGAGCATAATGACTTTCAGCATCTGCACTAGTCTTAGCAGCCGAAAGATGTGTGCTCAACATAGCCATCAAATGAGAGTACTGAGAAGGATTTAACATTTGAACAAAATTGCTCATGTTGCTTGAAGTAGCATTCACTCTAGTTTCAGAAACTTGATTAGCAATATGAGTCATCCTAGTATTAGAGTTTGATTTCTGTCTAGGCTTATAACCAGGAGGATATCCATGGAGTTTGTAGCACTTATCAATAGTATGGCCAATATAACCACAATGAGTACAAATAGGTCTCTCTTTCATATGATTATTCTTGTTGTTTGCTTGACTACCATTAGACCTATTAGATTCTGTTTTAACAGAGAAAGCCATAGAATCAGAAGGTCCAGAATTACCAGCAAGAACACCAACATGTCTCTGATGTTCCTCTTGAGAAACTAGAGCAAATACTTTGTTAATAGGTGGCATTGGATCCATGAGAAGTAATTGACCCCTAACTTGAGCGAAACTATCATTTAATCCCATTAGAAAAGACATCACATATTCCATATGGTAATGATCAACAAGAGCTTTAGTACCTCCACATATACATTTACCACAAGAACAACCAGGCCTATAGTTACTAAGTTCCTCCCAAATAGTTTTAAGCTTAGTAAAATACGCACTAACAGTCAATTGTCCTTGAGTATGATTCATCAATTCACGCCTAAGCTGGAAAATACGAGGTCCGTTTCTTTGTTGAAAACGTTCCTTAAGATCAGTCCAGATTCCATAGGCATATTCAGAATATATCACAGAAGCAGATATCTCCTTGGATACTGAATTAAGAATCCATGATATAACTATGTTGTTGTTACGAATCCAGGAGTTAAGCAGAGGATCAGTACCTATAGGTCGTGAAATAGATCCATCTATAAACCCTAACTTGTTCTTGACAGATAAAGCGATCACCATAGCTCGACTCCATGAAGCATAATTGTCGCCTATGAGAGATTGAGAGATAAGAACTAGACCTGGATTGTCAAAATGATGAAGGAAGTAAAGGCTTGATCCATATCCAATGGCGGAATCACTCATCGAAGAACTAGACGAGTTCTGAAATTGCGTAGAAGGATTGATCGTCATAACAGAGAATCAATCACAAAAACAATAACAGAATCGATCGATCAAGAAGAATCAACAAGCAAAAAAAAGGCTTGAGAGAATCTGGATCGGAAGAAGAAAACGCAGGAAGAAGCACACTAGTGCTCTAATACCATATTGAACCAGAGAGAGAAATCGAGAATGAAAAAGTTTTCTGTGTATTTTTTTAATCTCCATTTACAGATAGTTATAAATAGCTATCTAAGAGCAACTCCAACCCAAATCTCTAAGTTGGTGCAAGTTTTGCACTAAAATAGCTCAACAGTCACTCTATTTCACTATTCCATCTCCAACCCACTACTTCAAATTTATCTCTATAAGGAATATTCCGAGGAATATTCCATTTCTTTCCCTTTTTTAGATATTTCTCCACAATTAACATTTCACCCCATAATTAACATAATATTGCAATAAAATACGAAATTATGAAATTAATACATTAATAGAAATTCAATTTAATTCGGTAAAATATTACATTTTTTATTAAAATAACTTAAACATTACATTTCATAAAATAAAAAAAAATGACATTTAAATTTTTTAATTATACACTTCATTTTAGTTTATTAAAAATGTTAATATCAATAATAATTAAATCAAAACAAAATCATTAAATAATAAAAAGGACCAAATTGGAATAACTTTAATTTATTAGGGTAAAACTGTGAATACACAAAACCTTTTAATAAAGGGTATAATCAGAAAATATATTTAAAAATAGGGCCAAAACGTGATTATATAAAATTTGAGGGATCAAAAAAAAAACAAACAAGCGCTACAGTGTTTGCGCTGGTGAACAGTGCCGCGCAATGTATTGCGCGGCACTGTTCATCTTCCTCAGATGGCGCAGGCGTTGCAGCTGGGTTGGAGGTCGGTTTTGAGTGGATTTTGCTCTATTTTGAAGATAAAGTTGGATTTGAAGTGGGATTGGAGTTGGTAACAAACTATCTTTTCAACCAATGAGAAAATGACAACTGTACAAGTAAAATAACAAATTAACTAAATCCTAATATTGTACTTGTCAATTGAGAAATGACAATATTCAAATTCTAATTGGTCTCTCTTGTCAACATTTGAAGAGCATAAACCTTTAGATACAAGAATGTAACATTATGAGTTAATAAGAGTTCAGTTCCATTATACAAGTGCTTTTTCTTGAAAACACTCAAGTAAAAGCCATTCTCTAAAAATTCTTTTAAGTGAAGCATTTTAAAGCAACTGCTAAGTAAATAAAATAGACCGAAAAGCATTCCAAAGTATTCAAAATGGTGTGAGTGACTTGAATTGGAAGTTGGAACACTAAATGAAAACCTCTCATTAGTCATTACTCATCAACAACAAAAATCCAAAAGATCCTTCCCAGCAATCAGTGGACAATGTTTAAGTCAAGTGAGCCATTGACTTGACTTTCAAGAGTGGATTCAACCAGGGCTGATCCTGACGTATTTGAAGCCTAGGACGAGAAATCTGAAATGGGCTCCTCATGAACAAAATTTGTCCCCTTTATTCAGAAATCTGATTTTTTTAAATATATTTCATACATATAATTAAAAAAATAATTGGGCGCTTCCTTCACGGTCACAAATTTTAAAATATATTCTATACATATTATATAAAAAAGGGTTAACTGCACAAACATACCCTGAATATATGTATAATAACACAGAAACCGGTAAAAATGTCTTAATAACATTGACTACCCTTTGACTAGTTGACTAACGGTTGACCGCCGTTAGTCACTAACAGTCATAGGGCAATTTAGTATTTTTGTTGAGTATCATTAAATAAATATAGAACAAAATAAGTTGTCCAGCCCTATCAGCCTTAAAATATTTATCAATTAAAAATAAAAATAAAAAAATCTTTCCAAGATGATCGATCCCCACCATCGATATTAGCTTCGATACTCTCATCACACACTTGAGAAACACAAGTACAGGACCGCCGATCGTCATCCTCTCACCGCCAATCAGTGTTCGATCTCCTCCCGAACGCGGAGATCGACACTCTATCAAAGAGATCTCTTCCCGCCGTCGATCTTCTCTTCTCTTTCTCTCTTGGCGACGGTAGCCGTGGTTTCGCTCTTGGCGGCGGCAATTGGCGATGACGGGGAAGATCGATCGATGGTTTCTGGGTCAATGTTGATGGTTCTGGGTTGGGTTTCTCAAGATTGCAGATGAGATATATTTCCATGGATCTCTAGCTTGCGAAATCGCCTTTTCCCTTTTCTCTCCTCTTTCTCTTTCATTTCCTTTTGAAATTTTTTTTATTGATGTATTGGGATGAATATCCACTGCAAAAAATGGAACCTTTGACCTTTTTTGTTTTTCTCATGATTTGGATCATCTGATTTCAACATTTTCTCTCCCTTTTCTAGCATTCTGTACTACAATTCTACTTTCTGATCAATTTTTCTCATCTAGGTTTCTTCAAATTCAGTCCAAAATTTATTATTTTTCTTGTTGCTTATTTATTTTTGTTGGTTTGAAATGGAAAAAACTGAGGAAATTGGAGCAAGAGAAGCTCAACAACACATTTCGTTGCAGCAAGTAAAATTCCAAGAGATCTCTTGCATAGATTCATGAATGAGAACCACTTGGTGGGTAGCAAGAACCAACAATAGAGTGAAGAAGAAACAGAAATAGAGTTGTGTTGCTGTTGTTACTGGTGATGAAATTGTTGTTGATGGTAGATTTGAAAATCTCATCGATCAATTTTTTTTTTCCATATTTTATTAATTATTTTTTATTAAATAAAATAAATAATAAAATATTCACTAAGGGCATTTAAGTCTTTTTCAAGTCAACCGTTAAATCTAACGTTTGACTACTAACAGTAGGGGTTGTTTGTGTGATTAAGACCATTTATTGAATATTTTGCTACAAAGGTAAAACACATGGTAAGTTTGGACAATTAACCCTATAAAAAATGAATTGGGCCCATTTTATAAATATATTCTATGCATATAATTTAAAACAAAAATGAATTAAGCCAATCATCACAATTCTATTTTCTCTGGGAAATTGTTTGGGTACTGACAGTACCCAAGGTGCTGATCACATCACTCAGGTGTTATCACGTGGCTTTTTTTTTTTTAGAATGCAAGAAGATAAATATAAAAAGTTAAAAAAAAAATAGAAAAAAAATAACCACATGGCAACACCTAAGTGGTATGATCTGCACCTTGGGTACCGACTAACCAGTACCCAAGCAATGTTCTTTTCTCTGTGCCCTCAAAACCTAATAATTCGTACTATCACGTGGCTTTCTTTTGAGACCCGCCCTGCACTCAGTGCACCCCTCCATGGCCGGCAATGGATTCAACTATATATACATAAACAATAGCAAAATGTCAAGTTATCTCCTCGTGGCACACAAGAATGGATGATAGAGCTAGAAATATATCCAAAAGCGCTTCTCTCTTACTTTTCTTCCTTTGCTACTGCTTTATACCACAACAACAATCATGTGTAAAAGCAGAAACAGTTGAGTACGGTTACAAAATTCGATCAGTGGCCGTTGAATCTTCCTCGTTGACGGCTGATCTCGCCCTCATCAAGAAATCCGCCGTTTACGGACCGGATATTCAAAGTCTCCGCCTCTTTGCCAGGTATGTTTCCATACTACATGAGAGAATTTTTTTTATTTTTTTTGTGGTTTCCTCACTTCTTTTTCTATAGATATGGTTCAAACACAAACATAATTAGATTTCCAAACTACTGGTTACAATGCATTGACTTCAATTTGTTCAATTAGTGAATTTTTACAAAATTTCTTGTACTTATCTTGTCTTCTCCAGCTATGAAACAGAGGACCGGTTGAGAGTCCGGATAAGTGATTCGAAAAAGCAAAGATGGGAAATCCCAAGAGACATAATTTCCCGCCAATTATCATATCCCAATCCCACTCACTCCGACTCCGACCTCCTCTTCAATCTCCACAACACCACCCCTTTTGCCTTCTCCGTCTCCCGCCGCTCCTCCGGGGACGTCCTCTTCGACACTACAAGCACTTTAATAGTGTTCAAGGATCAGTACATTCAACTCTCTTCTTCATTGCCAAAACAAAGGTCTCATCTCTATGGACTCGGAGAGCACACAAAGAAATCCTTCAAGCTCATCCCAAATCAAACCCTAACTTTGTGGAACGCCGATTTGGCCTCCGCTAACCTCGATGTCAATCTCTATGGCTCCCACCCTTTTTACGTAGATGTCAGGTCCCCGGCTGGGACCAGTCACGGTGTTTTGCTGCTTAACAGCAATGCCATGGATGTTGTTTACGACGGTGATCGGATTACTTACAAGTTGATAGGAGGAATTGTTGATTTGTATTTCTTTGCTGGACCCTCGCCCGAAGCAGTGGTGCAGCAGTATACTGAGTTGATTGGTCGTCCTGCTCCGATGCCATATTGGTCCTTTGGTAAGCTTTTTATGAACAATCTTAGTTTATTTTCAAGAAATTTAATCTTCAACATTTTAAGTTGATTGCTAGCACTTGTTTGCTCATGATAGAGAAACTAGTTTTAGAACAATTAGATCAAACTTACAATTGTTTTTGAGTGGCTTTAGAAAAGTTGTCTGTTCTATAAAGTTATCTTCAATCCTGCACAGAGATTAAAATTTGTTTTTGTAAATTATTTTCTTCGGCCAGATTCAGAGCAGCACCCCACCTGAGCAAATCTGCTAATACAGAAGATTCAAAATACCTTTCTCTCTCTCCAAGAACTAGCCAGAACTTTGTAAAGAGTTTTAAAGAAGAAATTTATCAATTAGAATACTAACTTGATTTTACATTTGTGATAAATAGAATCAAGATATAAATCTTACAATAATTTTTGAGTGGCTTTAGAAGAGTTGTTTGTTGAGAGCATCACTAGTTATATCATCCTCACCTGTTCTTCATGGCAGGATTTCATCAGTGTCGATGGGGTTACAAAAATGTGTCGGACGTTGAGGGTGTGGTTGCTGGCTATGCAAAAGCTAACATCCCTCTTGAAGTGATGTGGACAGATATTGATTACATGGATGGTTTTAAGGATTTCACGTTTGATCCCATCAACTTTCCAGTGGACAAGATGAAAAAGTTTGTGGATTTACTTCACCAAAATGGTCAGAAATATGTGCTCATCTTGGATCCTGGTATGTTGTTATAGAAACAAAAATTTTCCTCAAATAAGTTTCTTGTGCAGCAAACAAAGATCATTTTGTCATATAATGAAGGCATTGAGGTGCAGGTATTAGTGTGAACAAGAGCTATGGGACCTTCGTTCGAGGGATGCAAGCTGACATCTTCATAAAACGTGACGGTGTTCCTTACTTGGGCAAGGTTTGGCCTGGACCAGTGTACTTCCCTGATTTTGTAAACCCAGCGACTGCAATTTTCTGGGAAAATGAGATCAAACTATTTCGAGATATTCTTCCTGTGGATGGTCTTTGGCTGGACATGAATGAGTTATCCAATTTCATAACTTCCAATCCCACCCCATTTTCTACCCTTGATGATCCTCCCTACAAGATCAACAATGAAGGCATAAAACGGCCAATTAATAATAATACTGTTCCTGCAACTGCTCTACATTTCAGAAACATTACAGAATATAACGCTCATAATTTATATGGACTCCTGGAAGCCAAAGCTACTCATGCAGCCTTGATAAATGTTACTGGTAAAAGGCCATTTATACTGAGCAGATCAACTTTTGTAAGTTCTGGAAAGTACACTGCACATTGGACTGGAGATAATGCTGCTACTTGGGATGATTTGGCATACACAATTCCATCCATTCTGAGTTTTGGACTCTTTGGAATTCCAATGGTTGGAGCTGATATTTGCGGATTTTCTGAAAATACAGCTGAAGAACTTTGCCGCCGGTGGATTCAGGTAAGACTTTATTGCCTTTCCCTCCCTAGATATTGAATCATTCTCTTCAACATACTTTTTCTTATGCTATATAATCATGCCAATGTATATGATCTATACAAGGACATGGCAAATGATTTAACAGATACAACAAAATTTGAAATGAATTGTACGTTTTTTATGTGAAACGAGTGCCTATGTGATTTATTCAATCTCTGTACCAAAAATGCAGCTAGGTGCATTTTACCCTTTTGCAAGAGATCACTCTTCAATAGGTACAACCCGTCAAGAGCTTTATATCTGGGATTCAGTTGCGGCATCAGCCAGGAAAGTGCTTGGGCTCAGGTATCGGCTACTCCCATACTTCTACACATTAATGTATGAAGCACACTCAATAGGGACTCCCATTGCACGGCCGCTTTTCTTCTCATTCCCTCAAGATACCAAAACTTATGAAATCAGTACACAATTTTTGATCGGCAAAGGCGTCATGGTGTCCCCTGTATTGAAGCCTGGAGCAGTTTCGGTTGATGCATACTTTCCAAAAGGAAATTGGTTTGATCTATTCAACTACTCAAATTCAATAAGTGCAAATCCAGGAAAACAAATAAGACTTGATGCACCAGCGGATCATATAAACGTTCATGTTCGAGAAGGTCATATTTTGGCATTGCAAGGAGAGGCTATGACAACGAAAGCAGCCCGGAAAACAGCATTTGAACTGTTTGTGGTTATGAGCAGCAGAGGAGAAAATAGCAGTGGAGAGGTCTTCTTGGATGATGGAGAAGCAGTGGAGATGGGAGAAAGGGGAGGAAAGTGGAGTTTGGTGAAATTCTATGGTGGAATAGTGGATGATAAAGCCATGGTTAAATCACAAGTTGTAAATAGAGATTTTGCATTGAGTGAGAAGTGGATCATTGACAAAGTGACATTCATTGGGTTGGAAAAGGTCAAGAGAATAAGGAGGTGTGAATTGAGCACTTCCAAAGGAAGAAAATTGGTCGTTAAGGAAATTGTGAACAGTAATACACAATTCCTTACAATAGAAATCTCAAAGTTATCACTACTCATAGGTGAAGAGTTCAAGTTGGAGGTGGAACTCAACAATTAGCCAAAGAGCTCTAAAATAATAAAACATTGTAACCATCATGATCTATGAATCATCTCCCACTGTTAATGAACCTGATTATCATCATCTTTTTAGGACCTGTATTAAAATAAGAGTAATGCTATTTTACTCAAATTTGGTACCCAAATCTGGTGCCTAAATGATATGACAACACTTTAATCTATTTATTTAAATCATATAAAGCTAATACAATTTAAATTAATGTATTAAAGTGTTACCACGTCATTAGGGCACGGGATTTAAGCAAAGTAGCATTATTGTTAAGAAAATATATGCTAGAGTGGTCATTTGATTCGATTTGTTTTAATTGATCATTTTGATATTTGATTAAAAACATAATTCGTTTATCAAACTTGGCCTACCAATGGTTGAACCAAATGGAATTCATCAGGTTGTAACTTGTAAATGGGTTGGATTAAATTTTTCTTACACGATCTAAATCTAAACAGATTCACTTTTATAACGAGTAACCTGAAACCTAACCATAATTTTAAACAGATTCTGCATCATATTCATATCCTATGTGTTCCAAAATCACTTGAAATTTGAATTACAGGTAAACACTCCACTTCTTTTATTGGTATAAAGTAGACAATATGATTCCATCACAAACACACACTTCAACTCAGCAGTAAATTTAACCTTACAATTTGTTTCCCTCCAAGAGGTATATGGAGTCTATAGAAACGCAATGATTATGCAGGAAACCTTTCTCTGTCATGAGGGGAGGAATAATTAATATCCGGACCAAGAGGAATGATCCCATACCGATTGATAGAAGGATGACTTCCGTAATAATGTCGCTTGATATGTTGCATATTGACAGTGCTAGACATGCCGGGGATCTGATATATGTCTTTTGAGTAATAATATCAACACTTCTTTTCGTGTGTCTAAAGTGGAAAAGGGCTGCAGTTCAGCAAGTTAAGAAAAAGAGAACAACAGTTCTCTAATATTCCATCTTTCACATAACCATAAGAACACAAATATCACCAGCTCACCACCCAGCCCTGAACAATTTTAGACATATCATCACAAGCGTTTGACAAACGTTCAAAAAGGATTAATGCTGGATGAATGTGACAGCTAAGTTTTACTCTGATTGAGAGTGCACATACTCTCCTTTTAAATTGCAGAGAATCATTACAATCCAAAAAGATCTAAAACTAAGAAAAAACAATAGCATTTATGCTCTGCAAATTCAGAGTGCTGGTAAATGCCATATAGTAAAATGATATCCAATCAGTCACCCCAATGCATTTTTTTTTCTTTTTTTTCTTGCAAGCACCCCAATGGTATCTAATAAGTAAAATGAATCGGTCACACCAACTCAGACCAACGGGTTTACCACAAGGCTGAAGCTGAAACACAAACACGCAACAAATTCAGATATCGATTAAAAAAATTCAAATATAATCACATAGGGGGCTCAATTTCAGGGTTCCCTGATTTTACCAACTCTGATATTATGATGGTAACCAAAGCTTAAACTCATAGGAAAAGAGGGCAACAATATTATTTAAACACTCTAACACTTCTATTTCAGACACCAAAAGTACCAGTTAAGTCTTAAAATTTAATTATACACCTCCACGAATTCAATCCAACAGTGATTCAACTTAGGGCTCAAAGCTATTAACAGTGATTCAATTTGTTTTGTCTTGCTTTGTTTCTTCTGGGTGGGTGGGTTATTGTCTGCAATTTTAATAAATTCAAGTTTCCTAGAAATTCACACGACAGGAATTGGGATGTTGTCATTGTTACTATTACGATGTATTTGTTTCTGGTCAGCCTTTGATTGGGATCCTCATAGAATGGGAATTGGAATGTTGTCATGGGTACTATTATGATGAATTTGTTTTTGGACATCCTTATCTGCTGCGACTCTAGCTGCGTTTGCTGCCCTGTTAGCTGCAGCCACTGCCTTGTTAACCCTCTCATATACCTTGGCCATATCATAAGCTTTTTCTGTTGCTCGTTGTGCTTCCTGATCATATGACAAAAAACCAATTACAAAACCTCCAAGTAATGAGTACAATTAGCTCATAGTTGTACTCAAATAATCTAATGCAACTTCTCCCACCATTAACCAGTGTTAGTGACTCAAAGCAATCTTTTCAGAGCCAACCAGACAAATTAACCAAGATTTATGTATAGTATTATCATATCAATCAACCTTTCTAATTGTATACGGTAAATATGTGCATATAAAATTCAAGATGAGCCAATTATAACAAATAGTATTATCAAATATATCAGCCTTTCAGTGATCAATGCTTGTAGAGGGGGATAAAAAAAAAAAAGAGTTAAAATCGTAAAGTTATAATACCTGTACTGCATTGAGTACTTTGGAATGATTAACTGCAACAGCAGATATAGGATTCGTGCTGTTAGTTCTTTGAGAGTTGCGTGTAAATCAGAAGATTCCTATCAGAAAAGAGCAAAGGTTTAGTTTTGCAGTGGCTGTCTTGCAAGTCATAAAGAAGAGTCATTTAAGTTATCCTCTTTGCAGATGGTTTGGCAAAGTTGGGGTTATGTTTGGCTGGGGTTTTTGTTGATTGGGGTATTGTTTTCCTTCTTGTGTTTAGTTTTGTTTTGTGTTGTCTGCTAGGTTGTAGTCAATCTTGAATTATATTCTACATCATGAGATCTTTGAATCTTGAATTGTATTTGTTATGTTGTAACTCGGGTTCTTTGTCTGTGAGCAGCTTGCTCAATTTACACGTCTGATGGCTCACCAATGGGAAAAGGTCCTTTGATGTGTTATTTGCCCACTAATAACATAATATTATTGATATAATTTGAGGAGGCAGCTTAGTTTTGATAAATAAGGATGTACTGAAATTACAGTTATCTCACTTCTCACTTCTCAATGAGAAAGGAGAGATTCATCCAATTTAATTCTTGGCTAGGATGATGGCAATGAGAATGTACACAGTTATCTCACTTCTCAATGAGAAAGGAGAGATTCTACAAGTTCATGAGGACCAAAAAATTGATGTGATGAAGCTTGTGAGTGAAGTCAGAGAGGCTCAAGGGAAGTTTTGGATTGGAACTGTGGCTCACAACCACATTGCTACTCTGCCTTACCCTTAAAGCTATCTTCATTTTCTTGTAATAATTAATTTCTTCATGTTTTTGTACTTATCAGTTGTGTTCTTCTATGTTGCAGACTTGTATTTGTAACTTTATCTTGCTCAGTTATCGTAGGAACTTGATCTGATATCACTAGTGTGTGTTCAGCTGCCATTTCAACATAATCACTAATTCACAATTCACAAATAAAGTAAGAAAAGATGAAAATAAGAATACTAATATTTACAGATCTTCATCTATAATTGCATCTGATGAGTAATGACAGAATGATTAATACATGGACATTAAAATTCAATCATCCTTAATTAATAATTCTTTTGTACTTTCCATTCACATTCAAGATAAGAGTTTGAGGCTCACTTTTATATGTAAAATCACAAACTGTGGAAAGAATCTTACAATGAGAGTTGTTTTGTAGTAACCGCTTTATATTTGAAAGCTGAAGGAATAATCCATTAATATAGAAATCTGTAAAAAAAAATGAAAAAGAAAAATATAGTATGCACTATGCATACCAGTTCTAAACTAGAAGTCAATAGTAAATTAGTAATCATGTATTAATTAAAAAAAGAGAGTAAATTGTACTAGTGGCCACCACTTTCAGACAAAAATACCAGTTTAGTAACCATTTTTACCCAATGCACCAAAATGACCATTTTTGGCAGACATGTCGTTAACGGTGGTCATTCCATCCATTTTCTAACGGAATTGCACATGAAAACCCATTTTTGCCCTTTCCATTTAATAAAAGCCATCAGAATTCATGGTTTCAAAATTAACACCCAAAATTTTCTCTCATTTTCTCATATCCCAAACAACAATTTACCATTTTCTCTCATTTTACCATTTAATATTAACAAAAAAAAAATCTCAAAAATAATAATAATAATAAGTAAATTAAAAAATCATTAAAATTTTAAATCTCCAGATTTTTTTTTATAAAAAAAGGCAAATGATTTATCACAAAAAAAAAAAAAAAAGAAAAAAAAAAAGAAGAAATTGATGGATCATCATCTCTCCACCCCATCAACATCATAAAAGATCCATTGATGATCCCCATCTCTCAATAACATCATCATCATCATCATCTCTCTACCACCATCATCAACCTCATCTCTCCACCATTTTCACCACACTTCAATATCAAATATTTCCAGATTTTTTTTTCTTTCAAAAACAAATTGATTGAATCTCAAATTCATCGATCCATCACAAATTCACCACATTCATCGATCCATCACAAATTCACCAAACAATTCAACAACAATTTTCAGATTTCAAAAATCACCCATCTCCATCATCCAAAAATCACCCTTTCCCACTCCTTCTATGTTTTTTTTTTGGTTGATATTTTTTCTTGCTAGCAATCTCAACCAGTTCCGACAACAAGAGGTTTTGCCCAACTCACTAATGGCCTTCTTCTCGTCTTCGGAGTAAGAATCTACACCTTATTAGGAAAAGAAGAGGGGGAATCTGAAAATGTTCATTGCCTCATCTAGTCGGGCATTCGGGAGACAACCAATGGATTGATAGCAGGAGACGGCTAATCCATTTATAGTTGGAGACTTTCTGCTCTTCTTAGCAATTCCCAGCCAAACCTGAACCTTCGATTCGTCCCTTCCTCTCTCAATTGAGTGGGAAGAATTAGGTAAGGGCAAAATTTATTTGCTGATGATGATACATCAGCAAATATGATTCTGGAGCTGGTGGTTTTAACGGTGGTTTTGAGTGAAAGAAGAAGTTAGGGATTTGGATAAGAATTGGGGAATTTTTTTGTTAGGTTATGGTTTGTGAAGGAGAAGATAGAGTTGATGATCGTGATTTAAATGGTAAGGGCAAAATTTATATTTTAAGTAAGGGCAAAAAAGGCTTATCATGTACAAATATTGAAAATTAACGGAATACATCAGCCATCATCAGCAATTCCGTTAGAAAATTGTTGGAATGGCCACCGTTAACGATATGTCTGCCAAAAGTGGCCATTTTGGTGTATTGGGTAAAAGTGGTTACTAAACTGGTATTTATACCTGAAAGTGGTGGCTATCAGTACAATTTACTCTTAAAAAAAAAAAAAAAAAAAAAAACCCCCTGAAAACAAAAAACACCCAAATAAGAAAACTTGATGAATCAAATCGATCAAAACTCCAAATATCAAACCTTGATGAGGTTGACACATCAGTTGATGTCAAATTCGATGGAAAAATATAGTGGAGAAAAGGAAGAAGGCAGAGATTGTTGTTAGTACTGCAAATTGTATTAATGGATCATATTGGTTGAGTGTATAGATTATGTTATCGGGCCATATAGTGGTATAATTCTACATCTATAATAAAAGACAGAGATAATAAATCCATGAAAGTTAATGGATGTCTAAACAAATCTATAAAAGTCTAAGATAGATGTCTAAATAAATCCATAGAAGTCTGAGATAGATGTCTAAACAAATCCATAAAAATCCATGTGGATTTATAAAAGTCTGTAAAAATCTATGAAAATCCGTCACTTAAAAAATGTCTTTAAATGTCCTCAAGAATCCTAATTGAATACACCCCCCTAATACAAAAGGGAAATATATCCAAATAATTATAATAAAATTTAATAATTAAATAATAATGATTATAATAGCAATGATAATAAATTTTAAAAATAATAATGATTATATTAATAATAATATATAATATATAATAATAGTAATAATAATATTGATAATAAAGTTTAATAATAATAATAATAATAATAATTTTAAATATAACACAAAAATAATATAATTTTATTGTAATATTAAATTTAAAATTAAAATTAAAAGTAAATTGACTAGATATTATGTAAATTTAATTAAATGAAAAAAATATATTATTATAATAGTATAAATCTAAAAATTATATAAGTTAAATAAAATATTTAAAAAAATAGTCACATATTATTGATATTTGTTACAATATTAATTATTATTTTTAAAAATATAATACAATAGATATTTACATTTTATAATATGTTTTTTTTATTCTAAAAATATATCAAATTTATTAGTTAATAAAATATTATGGAACAAAAATCACATCCAAACATCATATAACTTAATACAATCTAATACGAAATATCAGCAAACATATAATTATATAAGAACAATATAGTATTGGATTAGCACCTTCCACCATCAAGCCACTCTAGTCCATGATATCATTTTATTTATTACAAATTTGAGAGTTGATGGGCAAAACATAACTCGAATTAGACATGACTGCGGTTCGAATCGAACCGGAACTGACCCTCCCAAAACCGGATTGGAACTAGGAATACGGTTTCGGAACTGAAACCGAAACCCTTTCAAGCACATCAACCACCATCCATTAAAACCCTTCCAAACAGTCAAGCACCCACCACCACAAACCCAAAATCCACCACCACCTAAACTCAATCACAAACATCCACCAACCACCGACCACCATCGACCATCACCACAGCACCACCCCCAAACTCATATCTCTCTCTCTCTCTCTCTCTAGATCTCATATCTTTTTTTTAACTGCAAATCTGTAACAATATTTAAAATGGACAAAAAAATAACCACACAAATGAGAAAGAAGCTGAGGAAATAGAAGACGAAAGAAACAGAAACACACATCTCGATCTTTGTTTGATTTTTTTTTTCGATTTGAATCTGGTTGTTGGTGTTAGTGTTGGTGTGGTGGTGGTGATGGCTGATTTGGGTGGTGGTGTGGTGGTGATGATGGCCGATTCACAGGTGGTGGGGTGATTTGGGGTTGATTTGTGATTTGAGAGAGAGAGAGATGATAATCAGATAATGTGATAAAGGTGATTTGGGATTTGTGATATGGGTTGGGTAATGGTCAATGGGTGACTAGGTTTAAAAAAATAAAAATAAATAAATAAATAAATAATATAAATAAATAAACCTTTAGAATAGGCGGTTCAAAATCGAAAATCGGAACCGAACCGAACGGGAGCATGACTAACTCAAATCCACAATTTTCATGTGAGTGATGGATTTATCACTAGTTGCATGGTGGTAAATAGTGTTCGTTCTACGTTTTACTGTAAATTGTTATAAGTAGAATTTTTATATTTGTATACTTTCACATGGAAAAAATTGTTAAAAGATAATGATAAGAACAATCTAGGTAAAGTAACATTATATATATATATATATATATATATACACAACCAAAATAGAGAACAAACAGAAAAGAGAGCCAAAAAAGAAGCAGAACAAAAACAAACAAGGACACTAGACCTATCTGGGCAAATCATCCTCTACCACTTTTTTAATACACGCCGGAAAATCTTCCGTCTGCACAATATCCTCCTCCAAAGATAGAGCCTTTTTAGCTAGACCAACAGCCACCCTGTTAGCTATTCTTGGGACAACTTTAATAGACAAACATTTCAAGCTGGCAAGCGTCCTGGAGATGTTCACAAGGAAGATACCACATCTAGAATCAAAGTGACTTCTGTTAAGAATATGTTTCACCACAATCTCCGTATCAGATTCAAGGACACAAAGGATCAACCTGCACTCCCTACTGAAGACAATACTTCTGTAAATTGCCATAGTCTTCACTGTCGTGGCGTTATAAGTTGCTGATTGGAACGATTTATGCACCTTTTGAGGTCCTTATTTCCTATCGTTTGCTTTCATTTTCGAGCGTTTTTGTGAATATAATATGTTTTGTGAGCATAATATGTTTTGTGAGCCTTGTGTAGGTTCATTTTGTTTTGGAAAGTCATTTTGTGGAAACGAGGTGTTTCCGGGCCAAAACACAACGGCCAAAACACAACGCGAAAGAACAAAAGAATTTTCTATTGAAAATTTCCAGATTTCGTCGAAGTGTACCACGTCAGGCAAATTGGCGTATCACGTTGTATCACGTTCTGGAAGAAAATCACATACACTGCCAACTTTCGCGGTTGGACGTTAAAGCGTACCATGTTAGGTAAAAATACGTACCATGAGTTTCGGCAGTGTGTCCAGATTTCATTTTTAGGGCTTTTCTTGAGGGGTATTCATGTCTTTTCACCCCTATTTTTGTACCCTAACTCTCCCCACTATAAATATCCCCATTTCTCTCAATCCCAATTAGAATCCCTAACATCCCACACTCCATCTCTCTCTCTCTTCTCCTCTCTCACGCCCAACTCCATTTTCTTCCATCTTCTTCATCTTCTCCACCTTCTTCACCCAATAAAGGAGAGACCCATGCTCCCATGGAGGTTCTTCCTCCATGGGAGTCCACCATACACCTCCACAACCCCCTTTCTCACTTTCTCCATCCATTTTAGAACCAAAATTTCAAGGAATTAGGAGCAATTTCGAGCTATAAAAGATATGGAGCATCTTTGGAGGCTTGTCTTTAAGGGTTTGCTTTTATTTACTCTTTCTTTTGTAATTTTCGTTTCTTTGATGTGTAACCCCAATTTGGGGAATATTGTAAACCTTCACATGTGCTATATATATGTATTTTGTTCATAAATTTATATGGGTTTTGTTTTACTCTTTGTTAATTTCATGAATTAAGCTTTAATTGCAATATCCATGTGTGTGGAGGTCCAAATTGACATGTATGCTTGAATGAGATTAGGAGTAGAGTAAATTAAATTAGGAATAGTGTAATTTAACTTCCCATGATTGTTTGTATGTTAGTGGATGACCAAAATACCATTTATTGAGTGATTTAAGTGTTAGGGATTTTATCCCCAAAGAGTAGAAAAAGCTAGTTTATGCATTTAGTTGCTAAATTGGCTTTTGTTCACATCATTGTGCTTAATGGGTCTTTTTAAGACACATTTGCCCATCTTTGGCCGGAATGGGTGATGAATTGATTTAGGGAAAATTCCCAAGTCAAGAGGAGAACCCTTAATTCATTTGAATGTTCTTAATGTTTAACAATTTGTATTGATGCACATTAGTGTTAGGTGGACTTATTTCCCATTTTGTTGCCATCATAGGGAAATTGATAAAACCGAATCCGTATCTAGAGTAAAGACCAACTGAATTCCTCTTGTGCTCGTGTAGTTATAGGGGTATTTCATTGCTTAATGCTTTCACTCGATTAGCCACCTTGTTAATGATATATTAGGTTGTGTGTTAAATATCGCGTGGTGTCGCATTGACATGCTCATATTGATATCCTCTGCATTTGACCAGAAAGATGAGAGATCACTAGGCTAGCGTGTAGAGCTCGTGCGTGTGTCCCACAGTCCTTAATGAATCCAAGCATTTATGCATGGATGTAATCTCTATGTCGCTCGAGAAAGGGTAGAAAGGGTAGAGATTAATTAAGGGGACACGAGCATATAACATTCGTGTTATATGGGTATCTCGTATTCTTAATGCTTTCACTTGGTTGCCATCTCGTATTTGGTTAGCTCCGTGGATGAATTATTGGCTGTAGGATGGCCCACGCGGTTGCGCATTAAATGCCCAACGAAATAACCAATGTATTTGACCGGAAAGTTAAGAGATCACTAGGCCGGCATACATGGCTCGTATGTGTGTCTCACGGTACTTAATGAATCCATACATATGTGTGGATGTGATTTTTAAGACTCGAGAGAGATTAGAGATCAATTAAGGGGACACAAGTCTATTACATACTTGCATATTGAGGGACTAAGTGAGTCTAGCACTTAATTAGGAAGATTGTTACAGTTGAATCGTTTCTCTAGTGTAACCACATTTCATGCATCTCTCCATTCCATTCTATCCATGTACATATTATAGTATGTAGTTTATTTATTTATATTATTATTTACATTTTCCAAACCCGCAACACACGAGTTCTCTCAGCGTGTTATAATAATAGCTAGAACCGGTAACGGTCGATGAATTCCATCTCCCTGCGGAACGATACCCTCATTTGCCGCTGTGCTAGTCTCTGTGACTTGCGCGCTAGTGAGGTCGAACTTAATTGTTCATCTTTTGACCGACACTGCAACGACGTGTCGTCAGTTGCCTCAATCACTTAACAATAGGAAGCCACAACTAAACCTGAAGCATCTCTTATCAGAATTCCTATACCGTTACATTTTCTTCTAGCATCAGGGGCATCATTGCAGTTTATCTTGAATACACCAGGCTCTGTAAGCCTCCAGCGAGAAATCCTCTCACCCCCACACGCAATCAGTGGACTCTTCTCTTTCACAGCAAGGCTCTTACCTAATTCAGCTAAATGATCTCTGCTCCACCAGATCATAGCAAGCACATTTTGATCCTTACCATGAAGAATATAATTGCGTAGGAACCAAATTCTCTAGGAAATCGCACAAAAAAGCTTCAGGTCATCATCTTCTAATATACTAGCACGATCACTAATCAGGTATAGGAAGCTAGCATAATTACCTCTAAATGCCACCCTCTTGGGCCTCAATTCCAGGCGGGCATAATCAAGCTTTTTGTAGTCCCACATAGTGTGCAAGGTGGACTCAATAACTCTTTTACAAATATGACATTTATCATCCCCTGTAATTCCTCTCACAACCAAATTACACATAGTTGGAATCCAATAATTGCATGCCTTCCAGATAAAAGTTCTGATTTTTTAAGGGGATATTTATCTTCCAAAAGATCTTCCACCAATTAGCTACCTTAGAAGCGCTAGAAGGACTAGGATTGGACATAATCATTCTACCAACCTAATACCCGTTTTTAACTAAGTAACAACCATTACCCTCAAAGTGCCAAATTGTGGAGTCATCAGCCACCCCTCCTCATTCCAGGATTTGTAGAATCGTGTCCACATCTTCCTTAACAAAGTTTTGTCTCAAAAGTAACCAAATCCCAACCACTAGTTGGGGGATAATAGTTGGTCGATTGTAGCATTCTCACTTATAGAGGGATGGGAGATGGTTTTAAAAGTATTCGGCCTTAGGATCCACTTATCTTTATAGATTCTAATTGAAGTACCATCTCTCACTCTCCACCTCGTGCCCGAATCAAGAATATCTCTACCCCACATAAGACTCTTCCACACATACAAGCTATCCCTTTTTTTGGTAGCTTCCAGCCGTTTACAATTGATAAAGTAGCATCCTTTCAGGGTTTTAGCAACAAGGGAATCATGGTTCTTTAGAGTTCTCCAGCACTGTTTCGTAAGGAGGGCCCTATTAAGGTTTCTAGGTCTCAAAATCCTAGGCCCGCCTCCAACTTAGGTTTAAAGAGCTACTCCCAGGTGCATCAGTGCATTTTTTTTTTCTTCTCATTGCCGCCTTACCAATACCAGGCACTCAACCTCTAGATTTCAACAACCAAGCACTTCGGGAGACGGAATAGACTCATGGCGTGCGACGGGATGGATTGAATCATCGCCTTGATAAGGATTTCTTTACCACCACTTGAGAGAAATTTCTCACCCCAGCCTTTGATTTTATTCCAAACCTGGTCAATAATATCTGCAAAGAGTATCCTTTTATTTCTTCTAATGAAGCAATGGAGACCAAAATATTTTTGAATATATTTCAATTACCACTTACAAGCCCAAAATTAATACATTATCATCTTCTATTTCCATAACATTGTATCCATTCATCTCCCAATACTATTATAACATTTGATTTATTTATGTTTTCTCTGATTATAGTTGAAGCGTTAAATAATTGTTGAAGCTAATTAATGTTATATTTGATTATAGTTAATTTTTTATATTTGTTTTTACTAATAAAAAAATTTAACATAATATCTTACATTTATGTTTTGTCTGATTATTGTTGAAGTATTCTCACTAACCAAAAATAGTTTCTTATATTTAAAATTGTTGTTTATGGTCCTATATTCATGAATTTTTTGACAAGTAGAAGAAACAATCTCTTTACATTCCTTATTGTCACCCCAACACTCCTCAAACCGAAACCTCCAATTTTTATTAGTCACTCCCAACCTGAGCCTCCAAGAAATCCAACACTAATGGGTGATGGTCCGAGCTCCAAAAATCCAAGTGCCGAATCACGAAATTCTGTAATAAATCCGTCAATCAAGCCTCTCCATAATCATAAACGCTCCCTCCCTCTTGTTGCTCCATAATCACCATTATCAAGTGTTAAATAGTCTAATTTATTTTGGAAACAGACATTTGTAATCTTGTGCACTTTCCTCGCATCTTCACAATGGCCAATGCATATTTTATAAATACATGTAGAAATGGTTATACATACTACGTACATTTTAGACTTATGATCGGTCATCTGTTAGTATCATATTTCAGTTGAATTTTGAATTTTGACAAAATTCAAAATCATAAAGGTTTGTTTCGATTTGACCTAAGTTTTGTCATTTAACTATTACGTTTTTTTAAACAAAAATTTGAATCAACAAAGGTTAACCTAATTTATATATATCACTATTCTTCCTTTTATTCCTATATACAATAATAATAATAATAATGTCTTAAAAAAACTGGTTAAATGAACAAAATTAATCTTTCATTTTCAAAAATATGTTAGTTTGCAAAAAAAATAAAAAATAAAAAATAAAATAAAAAAATAAAAAATTACTTAGAATGTGTTTGGTATGGCTTTTCAAGTAGAACTTCTAGAGTATATATTTTTACAGTAGAACTTTTAATGAGTAGAACTTCTAATAAAAAATACATTTTGTTGTGTAAATTACAAAAAAGATGTTGACAATGTATTTAAAAAAAATATCTTTTAGTTATGTAAATTACAAAAAAGGTGTTGACAATATATTTAAAATGAAAGATTTGTACTAAATTTTATAAAGAGTATTTGAGACAATTCATATGTTTTAAAAAAAGCTCAAAAAAAGCTTTTTGGGAAAGTCCAAATTTTGGGCTTCTCTAAGTAGACATAAAATAGTTTTTATAAAGGGTAATTGAGACAATTAATATATTAAAAAAACTATTTTGAGTTTTGCCAAACAACTAAATTTTTTTTTAAATAACTTTTAACATTAAAAAAACACTTTTGATCATTACAAAAGCCATATCAAACACATACTTAATCTACTATACCAATTTAAGCCAAAGAAGCATGATCGTGATTGTGAATCATAATAGGGTGAAATTCATTTTAGTCCCTCTAGTTTGACCTATTACACAAACTGGTACACCAGTTTTCAACTTTATCTTGACAGGTCCCTCTAGTTTCCAAAAATCCATATTTCAGTCTTTACTGACCAATTCCGTTAGGGTTCCGTCAGACCATTAAGGGTATAATGGTAAAAGCATGGTTAAAATTAATAATTTCAATTTAAAACAATTAAAATTTTGAATTAAAAAATAAATATTAAAAATAAAATAAAATCCTCTTTTTCACCTATGAAACTCGATCAAACACCTAATTCCTTCTCTCTTTCTTCACCAAATCATAACCTAACAAAAAAATTCCCCACTTCTTCAAATCCAAATCCAAATCCAAATCCCTAACTTCTTCTTTCACTAAATCTTCGATCGATCTCATTTACCCAAACTCAAACCCAAACATAATATAACCCAATCGGCGCTGGTGAGAGAGATCGAGAACGATGAGAGAGAGAGAGAAAGGAGGGAGAGAGAGAGAGAGAAATAAGAGGGAGTGTGAGAATGTTGAGACAAAGATCAAGAGAGAAGACAGTCGTGATTCGACCGTCAATGGTGCCGTATTTAGACACTGGACATTTGGGGTTTGGTCTCCGGCACCTCCTGAAGATTTTGGTCGGGGTGGTGACAATCCACTCTCCCGACGATCGACAGCTTGTTGTGGTGGCGGCGACTGATACTCCGGTAACTTCCGTTTGGAGGTTGCTTCAAAGATTTTGGCCGATGGTGGTGGAGACCACATCAAAGATTTTTAATTTTGAATCTGGAACCGGTTTGATGTTGAATGGTATGGTGGTGGCTGTTGATGGGGTTGAGTTGGGAGATTTTGGTATATGGCGGTGGAGACCACATCAAAAAATTTTAATTTTGAATCTATAACTGGTTTGATGTTGAATGGTGGGATGGTGGTTGTTGATGGGGTTGGGTTGGGTTTTGGGTTTGCTATGTGGGGTCTAGGGATGGGCGTGCGGGCTTAATGGGGCAGGGGAGAGTACCCCCACCCCCATTCCTCAAACCTCCCCCCACCACCTCCCCAAAAACCCATTTGGGGGGACTAGTGGTGGGGGCGCTTTGGGGGCAGGTCCCTCCTCCCCCACACCTAAAATCCATTTCTCCCATTTCTTTTCAATTTTAATTCTAAATTTTTAATTTCCAATTCGAAAATCGGAATTTGAAATTTGGAATCTAGACATTCCAATCTTTAATTTGACACTGTTAAAATATTTAATCCAAAAAGTAATACAAAATTAATACAAAATCCAAAATATAATACAAAATAATTTTTTTAGGGGGGAAATGGGGTTTTGGGTTTGGGGGTGGGTACCCCCACCACCTTCCCCAAAATCTATCACCCCTAAAATTCATTTAAGGGCAAAATTTACCCTCAAAACCCCATGGGGAAATGCCCATCCCTAGTGGAGTCTGATTTTCTACGTTTGGGGATTAAGGGTTCTAATTTTTTTTGGTTTGAGGGTAGTGGATCGATCAATACTAGTGGGGGTGGTGTGTTTGTGGCTAGGGTTTTGATGATCTATCAACACTAGGTTTTTTTTGTTTTGTTTTTTTTAAGGCTGAAACTAAAGAGTTGGTGATTTATGGGTTTGATTAGGATTGAAGCTTTTTTTCTAAAAAAAAAAAATCATTTATTTTTTGGGCAAATTTATCAAGTTTTTGTTATTTTCAAAGTTAATTGAGAATTGAGGTTAGGATTGAAGCTTTTTTTTTTTTTATGAAAAAATTCATGTATTTTTTGGAAAAAATTATTTGTTGTTTGAGTCTGGAATTGGTTTGATGTTGAATGTGGTGGGTGTTAAACACATTCAACACCAGATGAAGGTGATGAACATATCAATAATTTTGGGTTTCGGTTTGGGTTTGATTTGGTACATTAGATCAATAATTTTTATTTATTTTATTTTTAAATCATTGGAGGTGATGAACAGAAGAGATTTGGAGGTAAATAGAAAATTTACTATTTAATTTTTTAATTTTGAGATTTTTATATTTTTTTATTGTTTTATTTTTTAATCAGGGGCAGTAGGGTCATTTGACCCTCTGACCCTGTCAGAAAGCACTTTTTCAACGGAATTGTTAACAGAAGGATTTAACGGGATAATACTGAAAATCGGGGGACTAGTTTGTGTAATAGATCAAACTAGAGGAGCAAAAATGAATTTCACCCATCATAATATAACATTACCAATGATCTCTAAATCGAACCATACACAATCCTAGCCGTCCATCTCAACAAAATCATCAAATGGTGACACACACGTCCTTTCACAGCCGTTAAGATCAGTGGGGACCACCACATCATGGCATGTGGGACGGGTGTGCAAGATAATTCTATGCAACCTGTCGTGCCGAATCATTGAGAGTTTTAACATTTTTTTTATTTTTTTTGAAAGTATTGAGAGTTTTAACATTACGTGCAGGTTCTATAGAAGAAATCAAAGTCGGTGGATTCTCACCTGAACTGTTGCCACGTCAGCATCAAATTACATTTCACCTTTACATCATCAAGTACAACTTTTTAGGGCTTGTTTGGATTAATTACGTATGAATATATCAAGTCTGGCGATTTTTTTTATTTTTTTTTTAATCCTTAATTTTTATACACATTGATTGAAATAATTACTATAAATTGACCGGCAACTATACAATCTTGTAGACAAGATGAAGTTGGTTAAATGGTAAAAACCCTCGCACCTATACCATAAGATCGTGGGTTTGAGTCCTCCCCTTCCAAAAAAAAAAAAAAAAAAAAACCTCCAATTTATGTAATATTAAAAATAAAATGAAAAACCTTTACGGTTTTGTATAGTAGTTGAACTCATATATCAAATGTATATTATTTTTAGTTTAATTTTTTTTTTACTATATCGAGTATACATTTGAACACAATTAGAAACAATAATAAACTAAAATAATTTTTTGCATTATTTTAGGAATGAATTTAAAGATTATAAAGAGTGTAGGAGTATGTTATATAAAATTTTGATTTATATATTCGACAAGTTTACATGAAAATTTTATTTTTTATTTTAAGTCATCGATTATTATAAAATGAAAATATTTCTTTCAAAAAATAAAATAAATGAAAACCTTAGACTATAATAAATGTTAGAATTGATTGAGAATTGATATTATATTAATTTGAAAAATGCTAGATATCATACTATCATGTGTCAATTAAAATTTTAATTACATATTTATATCATATGTATATCTCATAGTTTAATTTATAAATATGAAGACAATTTTATAATCATCATACATGCGGATATTTATTTGATCATGAATAATAATCTATAAATACATCAAGTCATATTAATTTTAATATTTTACACGTCTATTTGATTATTATTATTTTAAGTATTACAATATTACATAAATTTGAGGTTTTTTTTAGGGGAGTACTTGAATCCACAACCTTATGGTGTAGATGTAAGACGTTTTACTACCAGACCAACTTTATATTGTCAGTATTTGATCTCATGGTGTGTTTACTAATTAAGAATCCTACCTTGGAAAAGTAATTAAGTTCCTGATTTTCGAATTCATGTGTTTACTAATTTTATTGGGAATTAAGTTACGTGGACCCCACACTCAACAATTAAGTTCCTAATTAAAAGAGAACTTGACTCTCCTCACTTGTCCTACCAAGTTCCCTTTCCTGATTGAAAAGGAAATTCATGTGTTTTTATTAAAATATCATCATTTTTTTTTTAAATAACTATATCTATATAAATAAATACTACGCAGTTGATTTTTACTTTATATGTGTTTGTGAATTGTTAATTACAAAAAAATAATAAAAATAAAAAAATTGTTTGATGAAAATCAAAACACTATACTATGGCAAAAAAAAAAAAAAAAAAAAAAAAAAGGAAAAAAAATTTGAATTGACATTAATTCATATTGTTTTTGCTTTGGATTTTTGTTGTTTTTTCTTTAAATATAAACTTTTTTTATTAGTTACGGTCATACATCTCTTATATATATTGTACACAAGAGCATTTTTGTAATCAATTTTGTATAAATTTGATTTCATCTCTAATTTTAAGAAAGTTAGTAAATACAATAATGAAATTTAGTAACTTAATTCCGATTATCTTCTATTCCTTTTCCGGTGGAACTTATTTCCGATATTTCTCATTCCCGATTAGTAAACACACCCTTCGAAATAGTAAATAGATTATACTTAAATGTAACAATTAAATACTATCGCTCAATATGGTTTGATTGTAAAAGCATTTATTCGGTTTGACAATTTCCATGGTTCTAGTTGCTGTGTTATATATATATATATAAAAAAAAAAAGATGCAACAATTAAATTAGCAAGTCCTAAATTTCGATATAAAATAAGTTATTATAGTCCCAATATAATATCCGATTTCACTATATAATAATCTATACATCAAGTCGTATTAATTTTAATATTTTACACGTCTATTTGATCATTTTTTTTTAAAAGTATTACAATATTACATAAATTTAAGGTTTTTTTTTATTTTATTTTTTTATTTTTTTTTTTTAAAAGGGAGAGGGTTTGAACCCGCAACCTTATGGCGTAGATGTGAGGTGTTTTACCACCATACCAATTTAATCTTGCTAGTATTTGATCTCAATGTAATGATTCGAAATAGTAAATAAATTATACTTAAAGGGGCAGGATCGATGGCCCCAATTTTCACACAAGATTTGACACAACTCCATGGCCATTAGATTTGGAGGATTTGGATGGTTAGGCTTTAAGGACTACATAATTTATTACTGTCTTCTCTCCCTAATTAATTGCTTACACTTTCTCTTTCCTCTCTTACATTTTAATTTAATATATTCATATATTTTCTCTCTCTAATTAAGCTACCATTAATCTATCTCTTCCCGTTGAATCATCTTTTGTCATTCAAACCGAATAACATAAAAGATAAACAAAAATCTCTCTCTTTTGTTTATTTAATTTTTATTTTTTTTATGTTTTGCCATTCAAACCGAATAATAAAAAAGATTTTTTTTAACAAAAAATCTCTCTTTTTGTTTTGTTTGTTTTTATTTTATTTTTATGTTTTGCCATACATTCTCTTTATCATGAAGAAAATGTTTCTTCACATGAATGAATTTTTTTTTTCTTTTTTTGCTTTAATCTAATCTGTTCACTTCGTATTACAAAAATAAATGGGTTAAAAATTGTACATCTATTACATGAATGAATTTTTTTTTCTTCTTGTTATTTAGTTTTAATGGCAAAACAGCATAGCATCATGATATAAATAAAAACTTTTTTTTTTTTTTTTTTTTTCTCTTTGTTATTTAGTTTTAATGGCAAAGATGATATTAGTATGGGATAGATTAATCAGAGGGATAGAATATATTAAATTAAAATATGAGAGAGGAAAGAGAAAGTGTAAACAATTAATCGGGGAAGGAAGACAATAATAAATTAAAAAAAAAAAAAAAGAAGAAACAATTAATTAGGGAGAGAAGATAGTAATAAACTATGTGATCCTTAAATCCTAACCATCCAAATCCTCCAAATCTAATGGCCATGGAGTTGTGTCAAATCTTGTGTAAAAAATTGGGGTCATTGATCCTGCCTCATACTTAAATGCAACAATTAAACACTATCACTCAATATGGTTTGATTGTAAAAGCGTTTATTTAATTTGATAATTTCCTTGGTTCTAGTCGCTGCGTTATAAAAAAAATCGAACAATTAAATTAGCAAGTCCCAATTTTCGAAATAAAATAAGTTATTATAGTCTCAAAATAATATATGATTTCACAATTTATCAATTTCATAAATAAGATTCTTTAGAAAAATAAATAAATTCATAAATATGATTAAACAATTTTTCAAAAATAAAAAAATAAATTATTAAAACTAATTAAGTCTAAATAAGAATTCCAATTAATCAAATTGTATAAAGTCTCAATAAAAAAAATGGTGATTTAAAAAAAAAAATTAAGGGGAAAATAAATTGTTTTTAAGACAAGTAGGGATGGCCATTTTCCCTCGGGGCCCCAAATCCCCGCTCCCCCATCCCCATTTGGGGATTTTTTTTTGGGGAAAAATGGGGAAATGGGGGGGGGGGGATGGGGATGAATTTTATCCCCAATTGAAATGGGGATGGGGATGGGGAAGGGTCCCCCCATCCCCATTTCCCCATTTTCCCCAAAAAGTTATGTAAATGGGGATGGGGATGGGGGAAGCTTCCCCCATCCCCATTTCCCCATTTCCCCCAAATATATAATATAATATAATATAATATAATATATTAATATATAGTTATTTTTATATTTTTATTATTTTTATTATTTCTATTTTACTAACTATAAATACATATTTATAACTTAAAACCTAACTTATATAGGCAAAATGGGGGAATGGGGGAATGGGGAAATGGGGGATCCGGGGGAAATGGGGAATCGGGGAAAAACGGGAAAAAATGGGGAAAACGGGAAAATGAGGATGGGGATGGGGGTGGGGAGACCTCCCCCTAAATTTACCCCATCCCCATTTTCCCCAAATGGGGAAATGGGGGGGGGATGGGGGAGGGTTTGGAAATTGGGGATGGGGATGGGGGGACCTATATCCATCCCCATTTCCCCATTGGCCATCCCTAAAGACAAGAAAACATAACTGAACAAATTGTACATAAGAAGACCGTACTTCCACTTGTAACTCCTTTTTATATTTTCTCTCTCTCTCTCTAAAAATACACACAGAGACCCCTCTCTCTCTCTCTCTCTGTGTGACAGTGAAAACCCGAAGAAAAAATAAAACAAAATAAAAAGGTACGTTTTTTAATTTTATTTTATTGTTTTTGATCGAAACAGAAGCGCATTTCACTCTCTCTCTCTCGCGCACTGTCGTCTACAAAACCCACACCTGATTTTTTTTTTTCTTTTATTCTTTTTTCTTTTAGCATCAACAAAATCTAATAAAAAAGAAGAACAACCAAAAAAAATAAAAATAAATTTTGAAACAACTCTAGTACTGAACAAAAAAAGAAAAAAAATCTGGAAAAACAGAAAGTGTTTTCTGAAAATAGAAAAACAAAAACAATTTAGATCTCTCTTTTCAGCCCTACCCACCTGTTTATTTTTTATTTTTTTTCGTCTCTTAACTAGATCTCTCTCCTTCACAAAACCCTCAACTACAGGTCTCTGTATCTCTTAAATATATATATTTTTAATATTTTGGTTTCTGGGTTTTTTGTTGCATGTGTTTTTTTGTATTTTTTACTGATTTTTCTTTGTGGGGTTGCTTGGTTTTTTTTTTTTTTTTTTTGCAGGCTTAAAAGGGTGTATATGCATTCACTAAAGGAACCAACTTTCGTGCTGGGTTTAGAGAAAGTATGGTTTTTTACTTGCAAATGGTCTGTGGTAATTGATTTTTGAGATCAGTTTTTGGTTTTTGTTATTCTTTTTGAAGTGTTTTGTGGTTTTTAGTTTGTGGGGGGTGGTTGTGTTTTTTTTTTTTTTTTTTTTTTGTGTGATGGGAAGTCCTGAATCTGAAGACGATGGCAACAGAGCGAATAACATAGACCCAACTGTGGGAGGGCTGGTTTGGGTCCGGAGACGAAATGGGTCATGGTGGCCGGGTCGGATACTGGGTCTAGATGAGGTCTCTGAGGGTTGTTTGGTTTCACCAAGATCGGGTACACCTGTTAAGCTTCTGGGTCGTGAAGATGCTAGTGTGTAAGTGCCCTTTTGTTTGTTTACACTCACTTTTTTTTTTTTTTTGGGCTTAGTTCCTGCTTTTTTGGAGTTGTTCTTTTTATTTATTTTTGTGTAGTTTTGACTCTTGATAGTTGTTTAGAATATCCTTAGTTTAGGTGTTTTATTTTTCTTAGTTTCAGCAGTCATGTAGGTTGATGCTTGAACTTTTAGATACTGGCATCTGACCATATAATGAAGAACTAAAAAAATGAGAGAACAACAAAAATGTTTGCTTGTGTTTTTCTTTTATTCTAATACCATTGCTAGTGTGTCTCATTGAAGTATTTGGGGGTAGAAAGTTGTGGGAATGTTGCCTTTAGAGTATTGGAGAGGTGGTTTTTTATGTGCTTTTTATATAATCGATTGACTGTGTGCTGCTCTAATTGTAATTGTTTAATTTGTTCAAAGGACCATCTGACTCAACTTGGTTTTTCATTCCCGTGGCATCTTGGCATGTGGTACTTCACCATTGCTAAAAGTTAAGATAAGTTTGATGTATTGGGTTAGAGAAATTCAGGCCAGGGTAAATGTGTTGGGGATACTTTCTTCCCCGTCCCTGAAGAGGAAGGAAAAAGAAAAAGAATGCTTTGTCAGTTGAAGTTGTTTGGTTGTTTATTATACTAATAGGGTGGCTGACTGTGTCTTATATGTTGACTGAGTGATACAGAGTTCATTATGTAAATGTGCTTGTTTTGAAAGTATGATTTTGATATGCATTGTGGAAAAGCATATGTTGCAATAAATTCATTGTGAGAGCTTTCTGTTTGGCTGGCAGGGTTGAGAAAAGTCATTGTATATTTGGATTTTGGTAACTATGGGTAGTATACTAGTATGGGTATTCTTATTCTTGGAATTTGTAGAACTGACTTACAAAATTAAGTAAAAGTGGTAGAAAGTAAGCTAGGAACACAGTCTGTACCTATACGAGTCCATCTACTGATCTACGGAAGCCAAGAAGCTAATGTGAATTGCCTCTAGAGATATTATTACAAGATTATTGGTCACCCTTCATCCTCTCCTCTAAGTCTACTACTTCCATCTTGGTTCCTATCAAAATCGTGATACTGCTCTTCTTACCGGCTGACTGAATCAGGAGACATGCTTTACTCTTTCTAAGGCCAAACCTTACGATGTCAACAACTTCCACTTGTTCTTTAAAAGAATGTTTGTCCAATCACTTAAACTGACCTGGAATTTGAAACCATGTATATGTGAATAACACTTGATCCTTTCTTACTGAGTTTAGATGTATTTCCTAGCCACTAACTTTTTTGTTTTTAATTGGATTTGGCTTTCGAAGTAATTAATGTATCTGCATCAGCTTTCTGAGAGTTTTACGTGCTTATGTTTGTAAATAAGATTAATGCATTTGTTATTTACTTAAAAGTTTATTGAGCCTTAAGAGTTTATTCATCTGGTACTATATTCTTTTCTACTTTTTATGCTTTCATTTTATCAAATTGAATTTCAGAAAAATCTGGTTTGTGATATAAGAAATCAAGTTATCAGAAAAAATGTTTTCCTATTCAATGTAATGAAGGCTTAAATTTGGAAAATGCTGTACCTTTTCCTTTTAATGGAAGTCATACTTACCAGTTAGGTCACAGCTTCCACAACCACTGCTGATTGCTGTCAACTGTTAGGCCCCTTTGTCTTTTGCTGTTCCACTTAAATTTTTGCCCCATCGTCAGTTGAGGTGAATGCTTGGATTTACTGCAACACTCAAAGGGCTTTTTTGTCCTGGTCCATCCATGATTTAATGTTTTGGAATATATTGATTTTACTTGTTCGGTTGTTCCTGCTTTCAATGTTAGGATTGTTCCTTGTTGTAGTATTTTTTTTTTCTTCATGTGTACTTTAACAAATTACAGGAAACAGATAATTCTAACCCAATGATTTCCTTTTCAAATATCATTTTTAATGGATTTTATTATTGTGAAAACAAACATAGTGCTCCAAGAAACTGTTGTATCAATATTTTTTGGTTTTGTTTTTTTTTTTTCGTTCTTTTTTTTTTTTTTTGAAAAGACAAGTAGACTCAAATAATATATGTTTTGGTTTATTGGTCTTTTACTGATTGGTGGATGCCTATATGATTGCGACCCAGTTTTGGGCAGCACAAGTCTCTGTATTTTAGTAGGACATATCTATGAAGTATAAGCAAGGAATCCTGTGTTAAAATTGATTCTATATCTTCCGTTGGTCATATTTAAACTTTAGTCTGGTGAGGTTGATACATTCTAGATTAAAAACACTGGTCATTAGGGACAAGGCAAATAGGATTGCAGCTGTAAAGAAGATTTTTAGGTGGAAGAAATCTTCTGTGTATTGACCAAAGTCTGTCAGTGCTGCAATTATATTTTGTTATTAGACAGAGTTTACATAATTGATATCCTTTCTAACTGGTTGCTCCCAGAAGTATGTTTTTCTCACTCATACTTTGTTGGAGACTGTTTGGAGTCTACATGGAACAATAAAATATTAGCCAGACATTATTACTTGTTATGTTAGAAGCAACTTTTGTATTTTATGATGTTTTGGCATTGGGTAGGCTTTCTTTTAAAGATTATGTACTAAACCTAATTAATCGTAACATTTCTTGTAGATATAGGACCTTGCTTACTAATTGATTGAACGTTTCCTTGATATGAGTAAGGGCGCGGGGGTTTGAGGATTGTGTCTTTAAGGCTAAAACATCGCATTCTAAAATATTCAAGAGGCATTTTTTCAAGTTTGAGGCTTGCCATATGTATGAGATGCATGAATAATATATACATGTCTTTTTGGATTCCTTATTCAAGGACAAGAACACATTTATTTTTGAATTCACAGCCATTGACTTTTGGGATGTCTATAAAATTTTCTTTACTAATAACTAAATAACAATAGCTAGATGTGCAAATTATATCTATATCCTTGGTGTTATTCTGATATTCCTCTTCGGTATTTTCTTTAGTTGTACTTTTGGAGTATAATATTTAACCTAGAAATTGGATTCTGATTGTTAAGCTTTTTTTATTGATGTACATATGGTCTGACTTTGTTAACAGAATTTCTTCTATTTGATGGGTTAGGGACTGGTATAATCTTGAAAAGTCCAAGAGAGTGAAGTCATTTCGTTGCGGAGAGTATGATGAATGCATTGAAAAAGCAAAGGCTTCTGCAGCTAATTCTGGTAAGAAAGCAGTGAAGTATGCTCGGAGAGAAGATGCCATTCTTCATGCTCTTGAGCTTGAGAGCACTCGCCTAGGCAAGGATCATCCTGATTACTGGGTTAGGCCAGATATTTCGAGTGGTGAAAATGGTAGTTTGGCCAAAGAATCACCTGTCTTGTCCCATTCAAGCAAAGAAAATGAGGATGTGACTGAAGCAATGAGCGAGTCTGAAGAAAATTCAGATTCAGCACCTGAATTATCTCAGTCTGGGATATCTTTTGAAGAGCCTAATCATATTAGTTCTTCTAAGGTGCATGCTGGGCAAGGAAAGAGGAGGAAAACACCAAATGATTCGGAGGATGATGGAATGGAAGGAACCAAACGTATGAGAGGACTTGAAGACTTGGGGATGGGTGTAGGCACAAAAAGAAAAATTCAAGCTGGAGGGGCGCCTGAGGTAGCTCAACCAGAAAGTGCTTCATTATGTAATTCACACAATGGCAACATGTCTAATGGAGGTTCGGTAAATGGCAGCAGAACCCATTCATCACTCAAAAGAAAGAGATCTCAAGTGGCGAATGTTCATGAGTTCTTAAAAAGAAAAAATCGTCGTCGACCATTGACCAAGGTTTTGGAGAGTACGGCTATGGTGTCTGTTCCAGTTATCTGTGATCAACTTCCCAGTTCAAACGGTTCACCTCTTCAGGGAATGTCTGACAGCAAGGTTTCTGGAGTAGAATCTAACGAATCAAGAAAAAGTCTAACTATGGTAATTAACAACAACTCTGACAGCACTGTAGTTTCATGTGAGAATGGCGTATCCTTAAATGCTTCTGAACATGCATGTGATGCTTCCCACAATAATCACAAGATGAAGGAGAGCGAAATTTCCAGCATACCTGGTTTAGCAGAAAAGGACAGGTTATTTGACGTGCCATTTGTCGGAGAGGATAAACACTCTGCAGGTATGCTTGACCAACAGATTATTTAAACTTGAGTTTATATGTAGCCTTGTTTGTACTATTGTAAGGGTAGTTAAGCTTGATCCATATCAAAATTGTTTAACCAAGACTTGCAAATTGTGTGGATAGGTATATAAATGAATACAAATTTTGCTTGTAATATTATATAAGTTGCCATGGAAACCATGAAACCAAGGCTTGGGGAGCAACCTATCAATTGTTTAATAAACTGAAACAGCAGTTTGAATGACGTGTGCGTGTGCTTTTTTTGTGAGGTGGGGGAGTGGGTTTATCAAGTGCTATACAGCTGGTAAGTCTCATCAATTAGGGTAGTTGACACGAGACTATAGAGGGTTATCCGAAACTTAGAAAGGGTCTAGTAGGAAGACCCTATAATGATACAGTTGTAATTCTACAAATATGGTAATCCCTGCTGGTAGCACTGGTTTATTGAAAATGGAAATGTCGTTGAACCTCCGAAAATGGAATCCATGCTTTCGGCTAACAATTTGTTTGCATCATTTCTTTTTTAATCTTTTCCTCGCTAGCTGAGCTCCCAGCTTTGCACTGTGCTGTTACTTGAGTTTTGATCCTCTTGTATCTTATATATGTTTCAAAAGTGCTTCAGTTGATTGTGAAGTGGGCATTTAGACATGTCTTGTTTATGTTTGTAGGATCATGTCACCGTGCAATTCATTGCAAGTCGTTCACCTGGCAATTAGAATGATTGTAGTCTTGTATTCTGCCTGTTCTTTTGTCCTGATTTTATTTTTTGTAATGATATATATGATTTGTTTCTGTCAGGTTTTTCTCCTGTATTTCCATCTTCTTCATCTGGGAAGCCTAAAGTTGGTGTTTTGGGAAGGCAATCTAATCAAGACAGTCAAGTGGAAGCTATATCTTTAAAAAATGAGGGACTTAATGAATTGGGTTCTACCAGTTCTGCAGCTGTTCATGTTAATAATATAAGCCAAAGGATAGAGAAAGGTACATCAAAGTGGCAGTCAAAAGGAAAGAGGAATTTGAGACATACAAGTAAGAATAGAAAACAAGAGTCAAGAAAATTTTTGGATGATGAACCAAATGCTTGTGTGGCAGGTATAGAGCACCTGGATGGATTTCCTCAGGGTTCTGACCGGAAAGTTGATTGTGATGGCGTTCATGACTCTAAGTCAAAATTAGATACTGAAGAATTGCATTGGAACAACTCTATTCCTCGCAGGGATATGAAAACGACAGAGGTGAAGCTGTTGCCTGATGGTACTCTGAGCCCCAGAAGGTCACTTCCCTTTCGTCAGACCCGGTTCACAGTTAACCCCAGATATCAGATGTCTGATTTTCCTGTCCGGAATTTTTGTGTTGATTCTGCATTGTATGATGTTGAGCTTGAGGTGAAAGCAAGCTATAGACCACAGCATGTTCCACTGGTTTCACTAATGAGTAAATTGAACGGTAAAGCCATTATCGGTCATCCACTGACAGTCGAAGCATTGGCTGATGGCCATTGCAATGGCATGGAATGCGATTCAGCTCGTGTATCTGTTGTGGAGTCTGCTAAAATGGGTTATGCAATTAGGCAAAATCCAGAAGCTGTTAGAACTTCCACTAAACACGTGAAACTGCCATTGCGACACTCTCCTAGTAAATCATCTCCCAAATCAAGGAAATCCGGACTATTGTCTAAAAAGATTCGGAAACTATCCTCTCTCACCAATCAACAAGAGAGGAAACCGGTGGTGGAGAAGCCTAAGGCTCCTGTTATTGCTTGTATCCCTCTAAAATTAGTGTTCAGTAGGATAAACGAAGCGGTGAACGGTTCAGCACGACCGACAACACATCGTGCTTTGGCGGCATCAAACAGCTTGTGAGTTTGTTTATTGGGGAGGAGAGCTAATGGCTTCTTCTACCCATGAAAATTTGATTGGTATAATGGGGATTTTGATCTTGTTAGATTCCCTAGTAGAGTATTTAGCAGGACTTTTCTGTGTTCTGCACAAAGTTAGAATCCCTCTGTACAATTCCATGACATTCCCCTTGTTGTAGGATGAAGAAAGAAAAAAGGCTGGTTTGGCTCTGTATATAAATGTAACATTAGTTGAGGTGTAAAGATGGTGATCTGGTATTAGGTTTCTTATGTCCTGATATTAGGTTATTAATTCATGAATTCTCAGGTTGACTCAGAGGGTTTAATAACTTGAAAATTTTCTTGTGTACTTTTTACTTTTTTTTTGGTTTGGAACCATATGATTAGTTAATTTATTCCAAGCCCTTTTGTCTTCTCTTTAGTTTCTTTGAACTTGGAAAAAAAAAATGCAATTCAATCTCAATGAACTAGTGAGATTGTATCATTTTATTGAGGCTGTTCATGTATGAACTGAGAAAGAAGACTATGATTGTTATAGCTTCAGAGAAGAGACTAGAGAGTATTTTCATGAATGAGTTGGATTTTTCATTTGTTTATCAATGCATTTAATTTTATAGCCATTAGTTTATAAATATTTTGTAAAAGTTTAATTTAATAATATAGTTATTTATTTTTCATGTATATGTTATATGTGGGATCTAATCTCTAACATTAGGTTAAAATAAGTGTTATGAATCAATTGATCTCGTACGTTCTTTTACTTGATAACGACGTACTTTTACCTGATTGATCTCCCTTTCACACCTAGTGGTCAGGGGTTCGAGTCCTATCATGTGTATTTTATAAGCATGTGTAGATAGTTTTTTCCCGGTTTGTGGGAGCAACCCTCTCTCTCTCTGGTTGTGAGAGTTGTAGTCCATATGTAACCTTTCTCTAATGGTGAGGGTAGTATTCCGGACCGTGATTGTAGAGTCTAATTAAACTCACCGGATCTCCGTAGTAGTTGTATTTCAAAAAAAAAAAAAATTTAAATCAAATGCCTTTAATTAATTTAAATTGGCATAAAAAATAAAAAAAATCAACCATACTAATGCATAAAGAATAACCATGATCATATAAAAAACGGATCATATTAACAAAAATAAAATAAAATAGATATTATTCCAAAAATAAAAAAATAAAAAAATAAAATAAAAGTAAAACTAGGGCTTCTTAGGCTCAATATAAAAGCCACCTTCTTAACTATTCTGCGCATCATCTTCAAAGTTGAAACCTTTTGAGACAAACCCTAACAGGTCCTCTCTCTTTCACTTCACTTAAAAACGCACAAGCATTTAATTTGATTTTTCAAAGGGTTTTTGTATGTGATTTTGACGAATGGGTTGTTGTTATTGTGATGATCTGGTTGCGGTACAGGTTGAGAGAGAGAAAGAAAGAAGATGACAACAGTACCAGGATCGTTGATATGGGAGATTGTGAAGAAGAACAACTCTTTTTTGGTCAAGCAATTTGGCAGAGGAACTGCTGCTCTTCAATTCAGCAAAGAGTCTAATAATCTCTACAATCTCAACTCTTTCAAGCACTCTGGTGTGTTTAAATTCTTATATCCACTCTTTTTTTTTTTTTTTTTGAATTTTATATCTGTTAGCGTTTGGTTCTAGAGAAAATTTGTAGTGGGGTGGAAAAAGTTGGTTGCTTTGCGCTTATTTGTTGTTGTGATTGTCTGGAAATGAAATTGAATGAAAAAAATAAAGGAAAATTACAACTTTTTGTAAGTTTATTGTGTTTGGTTGTCTTGTACATTATTGAGACAATCTCATGATTGCTGAGAAGAGTGTGCTAAAGAGAAGGAGAATTTAGCGAATACAGATGAGTTCTTTTAAGTGACGATTTCGGTTTGTTTTTGTTTATGTGGAAATGATGTGTGGTCAGAAGGTGAATTCAATGTTTTGTATCTCAGAAAAGGGATGTTTGAATGTTAAATGAGATTGTGTTAAGTAGCAATGTTAGGGGAAGAGAAGCTATTTTATGTATTTTGACTAGTTTGGAAATTGTGATTGCGGATTTTTATTTCAATCTAGTTTCGAGCTTTGGTTTAGCAGCCTTCTTGATGCCTACTGAATGGTTTTTGGAATATGTTAGGTTTGGCAAATGCGAAAACAGTTACTATCCAGCCTGGTAAGGATCAATCTGTGGTGCTTGCAACCAGTAAGACCAAGAAACAGAACAAACCCGCCTCTTTGCTTCATAAATCTGTCATGAAAAAGGAGTTCCGCAGGATGTCAAAGGCTGTGACGAACCAGGTAATTTAGAGCCTCTTGTTCGTGTTTTCATATCAAATGCTTTTGATGGTATGTTATTGCATAATTGTTCTGTTTACTTGGGTATATAGTATACACTTTTGATTGTGAAGGTGTGGACACTGTGTGATGTGGTCAATTATCTTTTGGTTGCATTAAAAGTTTTAAGAAGGATTTGTTAATCCATTTTGCGATGGTAATGTTATGTTTGCTTGACTTATTGTAAGACTCGATTGATAGTTTGACTACTTTGTTTAACATTGGCTAGGAGTTTTAATTCATTTTATTTGGTATTTCCTGATTTATTTGATGCAGAGAAAGTGAAAACTAGAATTTAAAACAATTTCAGTTTTTTTTTTTTTTTTTCTCATCTTTTACAGTTTGCAAAAGGTGACTGAATACTATTTTTTGTTGTTGCCCAATTGCCTTTTCATGGATCTCTATCAGAGATACATGTTTCATGTTATACTTTGTCACTCTCGATGTCAAATTTCTGTACATGTGTGATACTGTGATGGAGTATACATTCTGGATATGTGTTTCCACTTGGCATTTTGCTTCTGACTTTGGATTCTTCGTTTATGTACTTTCATTACGTTCTTTTTATATTGCAGTGATGAGTCTCTAACTTATAAGAAGAAACCTAAGCTTATGGTCTCTTCTATAAAATTCACTAGTTACGTTTGGCTTTTGAGCTTTTACCGTTTAAAGAACGTCATACATTGATAAGCGAAATCTAGCAATCATGCCTTAATAGTTGTTACTAATATCAAAGAATTGGCAACTTGTGTTGTGTTCTTTACCTTTTTAACATAGCATGATGTATGCAGGTTGCAGACAATCGCTACAGGCCAGATCTGAAGAAGGCAGCCCTTGCAAGATTGAGTGCTGTGAACAAGAGCCTAAGGGTAGCTAAATCAGGTGCCAAGAAGAGGAACAGACAAGGTGTGAAGATCGTTGGCCGGAAGTGAGAAGCATGGTGGTGCTTGTCCTCGTCGTCCACAAATTTTCAATTTTTTTTTTCCTCCGATTTTTTGGTTTAACTGGGATTATATTTGTTGTCCAGATTTTAAACTATAGAAATCATGATTTTGTTGGTAAATCTGTTTGGATTATTGAAATTGCAATTTTTGAGGCATTGAATGTCTATTCAATATCTTGTGTGATCTTCCTTCAAAAAAAAAAAATATATATATATCTTGTGTGATCTCTTGCATAGCAATTAGAACCATTAAACATTATGTTCTCCAATTTCTTTACAAATGATTTGGAATATTGTCAAGAAGATAAGAATTTGTTAAAATTAATATTAATGGGAGTTTACTTTTTAATGTCTTGGTCCTATGACACTATGAATTATTCATTTTGTACATTAACAAATTTCTGAATTTAAATGTAAAAAAATGTGTCACGATTATAAAAAATAATAAGTAAAAAATGTGTCACAATTAAAAATAATAATTTCTGAATTTAAATAGGGGGGATTACAGTTTAGTCCTTATCTTTTAAGGAAACATCACTTTTTTACCTGACTTACGTGTATTAGGGTCTTTAGTCCTCATCTTCTTGGAAATACATCAAAAAGGTCCCTCCGTCAGTCAATGGTTAGTCAAAGTTAACTGGTCCAGGGGTAAAACGGTACTTTTAGTAATGGAAGTGTCAAAAAGATAGTTTTACCCATAAGTATACGAAAAGTCTAAAATGCCCCTCTAACAATTACTCTTAAACCCCATTTAAATTAAAAATGCATCCATCAATGATTGAACCTATCAAAGCACTTGATGAACTTCAAATCTGAATCCAAAAGTAAATCAGAAAATCTGACTCCAATTAGCTTTGAAAATACTTGGGACATGTTCTCAACACAACAATGATTTGGGTTTTTGATTTGACAATTTTTATCATTAATTTAAGTTTTAAATACATGATTTAGCTTCCACCAATATCTCAATATTAATAAAACAACCAAAACTCACATTTGACTCTAGAAAAAAATCAAAGTACAATGAATAAATAAACATTTAAACAAAAACACACAAAACGCATATATGAATATACATGTTCATCTTTCTAAGTTTATATATACTGAATATTCATAAAATATTGATGTGAACATGGAATTTTTTTTTTTATAATATTTATTTTAAATCTAAACGCACATAAAATACATTACAAATTTAGCCAAAATTAGCATGATCTACCTAGCTTGATTGTAAAATTACATGATTGCAAAATGACAATCAATATTATAATAATCATATCATTCATGCAAGACTGTTAAAATTAAGATTAAAAAAAAAAAAAAAAAAAACTCATTATAATTTTTTTTATTAGTTTTTTTTTTTTAGTTTTTTTTTTTTTTTTTAGTTTTTGTTTTTTTTTTTGTTTTTGTTTTTTTTTTTTGTTTTTGTTTAAATAGAAGTATTTTGGAGATCAAAGAAACACTTAGAGAATAATGCGTCTCTAAAGGGTTTTTATTTATTTATTTTTATTAAGATGTCTCTAAATTTTTTATGTAAATTTGTTTTCATGTTTTCAAATTTTAATGCAAAAATGCTGATGAGTTATTATTATTATTATTATTATTATTATTATTATTATTATTATTATTATTATTGTTCTGCATGTTTTTTTTTTTTAACCCCAAGGGGTGGTGTCGCTGGTCACTGGGGCAAGCAGTAAACTCGGATGTCCTGGGTTCAATTCCTAACAGCCACGTTTCTCTTGGGGCCACTGGAGGTTTACCTGGCTGTTAACTTCATGGCCTCGTGTGATTAGTTGAGGTGCGCGCAAGCTGATCCAGACACCCTTGGATACCAAAAAAAAAAAGCAAAATTTTATGATAATAATTTTATTATCACAAAAATTTTGGAATGTTCAAAGTTATAGTATAATTTCATCTTTACATTAAATTTTCATTAAATAAATAAAAAATTAAGTTAATATCCTTCTTCCTATTATATCAATTAACTACTTATAGCAACATCTTTTTAATAAAATAGTGATGATTACTAATAATTTGAAAGATTTTTAACATCAAACATGCGGTCCACTGATGGCAGCAATTCTATTAACAAATATAATAATTCTTTATTTGTAGAAAGTCCAATCTAGTTACAAAGTTTTTTTTTATATAGAAAGTCTCGTTGTAAGCAATATTAAAGTTGAATGGTAAGGTTATTACTGGAATATTTTGGGTGCTTATAATACAATATAAAATTTCAAATTTTAACTATCTTATTTAATACTTTGGTGTACAATTCATTTTTCTAGGTCAGTGGCAAACTTTGGATCTTATCTTCATGAGAAGTTCTTAGGTGCATCCGATGCATTTATCTCAAACTTTACTCACATAGCAACATCAGAATGGGTGATGCATGGTACATCTTGCTGCTCCTAAGTTTTTGCCCATCTTCACCCTCTTCTTGTCGATATTTCTGACTTTGGTTTCTTCTTCATGTACTTCTTCTACTAATTCTAAATACATTATTTAGTTTTCACCAATATTTCAACATTTGTAATAAAAATAAACATTATTTATTATTAATGTTCGATACTTTAACTTTTAATATTAAAAACCAAGCATATATAATTTTAGTAAAATAAACTCTTATGCATGGTGGTAGATTCTCTCACACTATTTGTTAAAACTTCAATGAAAATGTAAATATAAATATATATGTTTTCATCTTCATATACACTAAATATTCATGAAAATGAGGTGGTGATCATAATCTCTCATGAACATGAAAAGTAGTCATGTACATGTAATACACAAAATCACGAAATTACTCCCTAACAAAATTGAAAACTAGCGTGATTAAGAACATAACTAGTATAAAAAAAAGGTTCATTTAGTTTAGTAATGTTACACTTCGAATTACGAGTGTGTGTGTATATATATATAGGGAAGTTCTTCCATCAGGTCGTCCTGAAATTATAATTTCAGAATAACCAACCACAACCACATATTTTAATAAGTTCAAATGTTTGTTAAAAGAAAATCAGCTTTTATTTAAACATGTGGCTGTGGTTGATCGTCCTGAAATTATAATTTCAGGACAACTGATGGAGAACCTCCCTATATATATAATAGTTTTTCTATTATCATTTCGAACTGATAAAAGATATATCAGTTTCTTGTATGTGAGCCATTGAATTTAAATATTTTGACTTGGTTGCATGCACTTGTTAAATCATCTTTTAAATCCAATGGTCCACATGCAAGGAAGTGATATATCTTTTGTCAGTTCAAACTGATAATCAAAAGACTGATATATATATTTATATATATGCCTGAGCCGTTCTGTTTGGCCAAATTTGACATGGTCCATCAGGCCCAAAATGTTTGATTTGTGGGCTGACTGAGTTTACGCTAATATCAGATTCAATAATGTTACTTTGTCCCAATTTGATGTCGAAATATGGTGTCTAAATGATGTGGCAACACTCTAATCTATTCATTTAAATTATATTAGATTTGAATGATTTAAATAAATAGATTATAATATTATCACATCATTTAGACACCAGATTAGTAGGTCATGCTACTATATAGGATCTGTTACTAATTTACTATAGACTAAAATAATCGAGGAATTTAAAAAGTAAAAACTTTAAACTAAAATCATATAAATATAGATAATGGCTTTTTTGTTAACCACCTTAGCTTGTATCATTAAAATTCATGTATATACTTGTTGAACCCCCGATTATTTTTTTCCTTTTAATATATTTTTTTTAATTAAAATAGCCACAGGAAATTATTAAGATAGTTTGTAATGCCTTTCAAAAAGAAAAAAAGAAAAAAAAAGAAAAAAAAAAAGAATATAGTTTGTAATGGTTTGGTGATTGTATCTAATTAGACTTAATCAATTAAATTATCACACATGTTACTTTCGTTAATAGATTAATGAGCAAATATGCTGCCACCAAAGTATATTCTTTCCTTTTCACGGAAGCTAGAACTAGACAAATGTAAGACCATCGCGTGATTTATATTACTTGTTTAATTTTTTTTAAATATGTTAATTATGAACTATGAGTGTCATTTTGTCCGTGATTAGACCATTTCTAATGACCTAGTGAACAAGAACTACTTCATGTCCAAGAAACTTCTTCAATCCTAACTCTTTTTTTTAATATAATTTCTTAATGCGAAGAAATCTCCTTTTACAATATCGTGAAGAAAACTCCTTAAACATATTTGTAAAATATGAACAATCGAAATCAAATACTTTCCCGAGTTCAGACACTAAATAACTTGGGAGATATTTACTTCTACAACTTTAAAAATAAAAATCTCTACATATATTTGTAAAATACGTAAAATGAGACTCCAATCACCGTCACAAATTTAGAAGTTGTGGTGGGACCTACTTAATAACCCATTCAAGAATAAAAATATCTACGCATACTTGTAAAATACGTACGATAAGACTCCAACCACCGACACAGATTTATAAGTTGTGGCGGTACCTAACTTAATAACCCATGGTTTTATACTTTTATCTACGAAATGAAAAAAATATAATAATAATAATAATAACAACAACAAATAAGAAGCAGTCAACACTGACCGTAAGAGATACCTGCCACAACAGTACAGAAAAACAATACAGAAAAACAAAATTGCACAACTTTAATATTAATCATTCCATAAAAATCTTAAATTATAAAATGATTAGGCAGAAAGACAGCTGTCCTGTCGTTTTTAATTTCTTTATGTTTACTAACCCTACTAACTTTTATCATTATAAAATACATATTATATATTTCATTGATTCTTTTTTAATTTTATATTTAATTTTTAATTATATTAGAAATTTCAACTCATATCCAAATTTGGTAATGTGCTAGTTGGTAGATGAATTTACATTTTTTTTTTTTTTTTGAAATACAACTACTGCCGGGACCTAGTGAGATTAATTAAATTCTACAAGCACGGCCCGGAATACTGCTCCCACTATCGGGGAGATGTTACATAAGGACTACAACTCTCACAGCCGGAGAGAGGGCTGCTCCCACAAGCCGGGAGAAAACTCCCCACACATGCTTATAAAATGCGCATGGTGGGACTTGAACCCCTGACCACTAGGTGTGGAAGGGAGGTGCACAACCATCTCTTCTAGGAGGTGATGTGCTTTTTTAAGTATTACATAAATTTAGTGTTTTTTTTTTTTTTTTTAAGAAGGGAGGACTCGAATCCACAACCTCGTGATGTGGGTGTGAGGGGTTTACCACTCAACCAACTCGATCTCGTCAAATGAATTTTTACATTAATAACCAATTATTTAATTTGCCATGTATTATAAAAATTAAATTGTTATATGTTGAGATATAAATTGAAATATGAGTTGGAATCTATAGTCTTACGAATAATTAATTACGCAAATTTGTTTAAATCCCCCATTGATTTATCTACGGGATCCCACTTAATACCGTGTAAAAATGCAGATTTGTTTTTCATTTTATATCAGTACCAATTGGGTGGTTTCAACACGAAAAAATGTAACCCTAAGGGGTGGTGCCGCTGGTCATTGGGGTGAGCCGTAAACTCAAACATTCTGGATTCGATCCCAGACAATCACATTTCTCTTGGGACCACTGAAGGTTTACCTGACTGTTAGCTTCAGGGCCTCGTGGGATTAGTCGAGATGCGCACAAGTTGGCCCGGACACCCACGGATACAAAAAAAAAAAAAAAAAAAAAATGTGGAATCCCCGTACCTAATAATTTTTCAAATAAAAATAAAAATGTATCTATATAAAATATAAATGCTGACATCCAGATAAAACTCTTTTATAGACAAGTTTACCAAAAGATAGAAACTCATTTTGTAAGAGTTGTTTCTCTGAAATTTACTTTTAGGTTAAAAATAAAATACGAACTTCTACACCAGAAATTTATTATATTTTTACTTAAATAAATGGGAAATTTCCATAGCAAGTTAGTTTTATCCGAAAGATTCCAGACGCCAAAAAGTCTAAGTCCACCAAAACCACACGTTTTAAGAATATTTTATTTTACTTGTCCAACTTTAACTCTCTAAAAACCTCCATATATATTCTTCCATTTGCTTGCCTATTCGAAGAAAAATTCCTGCACCCGACTACTGAAATCATGTCTATCAAGAAAATTCTATCTCTCAACAAGGGAGGAGGAGGATCGGCTTCCCTGAAGAAGGAAACCAGCTCGAAACGAAGGAAACTGAACACGCGTTTCTCTTTTCAGGAGATTTCAATCCAACGATCTCCAGGGAAGTCGTTGAAGGATATGAATTCGGATGAATTGAAGACGAAGATCAAGAGATGGGCGAAGGCTGTTGTCGCGTATGCTCGTCAAGTCAGTGGGAAATTCGGAAGCTCGAGGAGAGTTGATGATCGTAGTAGTAGTAAATCTTCAGGAAGTTGTAGCAGAGTTCATGAAGATAACACAAGTGGGAAGCTGCAGCCTCGTTGATTATGGTGAAAACTGAAAATACAATGAGTTAGCCTATTTTATTCGTGATTCAATTACTTTTTTTTTTTTAAAATAAGAGATACAATTTTTCCTTTTTAAGAAAAAAATAAAAAAAAATTGTTTTTGTTTTTAAAATGTTGTAAATACCAAGTAAATTGTTTTCTTTAGATGAAAAAAAATGAAAGAAAAAAAAAACTAAATAAAAATATCTTTTTAATCAGTTAAAATAATATTTTAAAATATCAAAATTAAGGAAAAAAAAATATTTGTGCATATGTTTTTTTTTTTTTTCCATATAAAAATAATCAGTTTATAGAATTAAATTTATTTTTAATTACAAATAAAAAAAAATTAATGTATTTTTTAATTAACAAAAAAAAAAAAATTAATTTTTTTTAACATGAATTAAAAGGCTCCTCAAAATTTCCAATTATTTTCTGTTGTTTTCCATTGATTTTGAGACTGTGGTTGATGATTTTTCGATGGAGATCGAGTTGAATTAGTATGTTTTGTAAGAAATTCATTCATTGATTTGTTATTGGTGAGTTGGTGTATCAATGGACGGAAATACATTAATTGTACATATATATTATTATTGTTTTTTTAATTTAAAAGAAGATTATATTACCTAATAATTTTTGCTTAATCTAAATATTAATGGATTCTAATAAAACATAACAATATTCAATAAAATGATTGTGATATATTTTTAATTTTAGTTACAGGAGTTCAATAACTTTTTCTATTTTTTTTTAAAAAAAAAGAAAGAAAAAGAAATAAAGAGGCCTGTATATATATATATATATATATATCAAGACATCATATAAGCAAATTTTTCATATTTTGTCAAATTTTCTATATTTTGCTAAAATTTCTATGTTTTGTAAATTAGGTCAAATTTTGATACACAAATCAAATTTGCTACATACCATATACAGTAAAATATCAATGCCGCGAGTAAAATTTAACCTCACTATGTAAAATTTCACATTACCGTGTCAAATTGGCTGCAATTTCATATATCTTTTTCTTTTTATTTCGGATCTTTGTAAATCCATTTCGCCGAAAGTTTTATTTTTCTTTTAAAGTATTACATTTACAATAGGGTTGTCAAAACCTGTTAAGATCAGACACTACATGTGCGGTATAGATAGCTATTCCCATCAACTGGGAGAAAACTCTCGATATGTATACTTAGAAAATGCATATGGTGAGACTCAAACCTTTGACTATCAAATGTGGAAGGGAGGTGTACTACCATCTATGTTAAAAGGTAATGTGCACCAAAAGTGTTATTTACCCCAATTTTTATTTTTATTTTTTATTATTCTATCAAAATGATTTTTTTTGTGAAGTTTATCAATATTATTTTTTTAAAAAAATTATCCTTGTAGTAGTTAAAATTCATAATTAAAGTAAATTTTAGAATTATTTAAAGCGAAAAAAACATTAATTACAGATACTATCATAAAGGAATTATAATAAAAATAGCAATATTTTTTTTTTGACAATGTCTATTAATTCGGACCATGTATTTTTTATTTTTTTTTAAACTTTCTCTATTGGTAGGATTCGAGTATTTAATATTCTTACATATACTATATATTCATGAAATATCAATAATGATCATTAATTTCTTGTAAACATGAAGAATTAGCCACATAAATATACACATAAAAACATATACATTTCTCAAAGCAAAATTAGTATGATCCAGACGGGATGAAGTGGGTCAAGTGGTAAACCCCTCACACCTACGTCATGAGGTCGTGGATTCGAGTCCTCCCCCTTCAACGAAAACAGAATTTATATAATATTAAAAAAAAAAAAAAAAACTTCATAATTAATTACATGATCACAAATTAAAAATTTATATTACTGCATCATCTTTCTTACTACACTTTGCTCACATCGGTCAATCATCTGCACTTGTGATATTATTTAAACATTTCTAAATAATACAATTTCTTTAAAACAAAATATTTGTAATATCTGATTGAAATATATAAACATAATGTTAAAGTTAAAATGGTCTTAGTTTATTTATTTTTTTAAATTAACAATGTTTTGAGTCAGCTAAAGGTTTAAAATAGCTTTTTCTTTTTACTTTTTATATTATTTATTTATTTATTATTATTTATTATTTTTTTGTATTACACTAATATATAAATTCTGGGTTGTTATGGTGAGGAGGATGACTCGAACCCATATTCTTATGATACAAGTGTAAGGAGGTTTACCACCGAACCAACCTCATCTCGTCAAATAGTACACAAATTTATATATGATATTTTTCACTGAAGGAAACATTAAGCAGGTTCCTCATCCTCATCCGTCATTCAACATTCTGTAACGACGGGTCAACTCGTTGACCCATTTTAGTAGATTACTTATTGTATCAATCATTAGATTACAAATTCCACGTGCACATCATTAATTTTATTGAAAAATTTGAGTCTATCATTTAGCTTTCACAAATATCTCAAGTCTCAACAAATGTAAACCACGTAAAATGTGGCTCTCTTATCCTTGCACCAGCTTTACTGCTTTACAATATCTCGAATTTTATCGTCGTCACTGTAAAGTATTAAAGTGTATAAATAAGGGCATCTCTAATCCAGCACCAGATTGAAGCAAAAAGGCAATTTGGACCAAAATTCTATCTCCAATCAACCGCCAATCACTGTGCCATAAGCAAATAGTGTTGTGCAATCCTTGGCACAACACTGTTCAAATAGCGTAAAAAATCTCTTTTTTTCATCCCTAAAGTTTAACTTAATCACGGTTTGACCCATATATTTAAAGGTTTTGTTTAATCAAAGTTTTACCCTTAATCAATTAAATTTATTCTAATTTGTTTCTTTTTATCATTTGATGATTTTATTTTATTTATATTTGTTTTAATTTAATTATTATTTATATTAACATTTATAATAAATTAACGTTTAAGTGTATAATACAAACTTTATTTTATGAAATGTAATGTTTTAAGTTAATTTAATAATAAATACAATATTTTAGTTAATTAAATTTAATTTCTTAACTTATTGCAATATTATGTTAATTATGAGGCGAAATGTTAATTATTGAAAAATAAAATAAAAATAAAAAAAAGGAATGAAAGGGAATATTCTTTCTAATGTAACATTTGGTGTACTAGATTGCAAATGAAAAAAATTAAATAGTGTGAAAGTTACACCATTTTAATGCAAAAATTGCACCAAAATGAATTTTTGGGTCGGAGATAGTCTAAAATAAAAACCACTTGAATTTGTTTCTTACCGCGAGACTTTAATATGAAATTTTTAATCTCCTCAGTGCGTACTGAGAGAGATTAATTTTCCATTGATGACTTTTACAATACATAGTTTGAGTACTTTTAATGAAATTGTATGTAATCAAATGTTTTTTGATGAGATTTTTTATATAAATCTTCAGAAAATTAAAATACACATTCAGTTCTTGCACCTAAAATTTTTTAATTTTTTTTTTCCATAAATGTATTTCAATGTTTCCACCATCTATACAAAAAATCAAATCAAGATTCAATATATTCCATACAATTTCATCAAAGGTGTGCGCATTAAAAAAAGTCCTCATTGGAAAATTAATATATATATATATAATTTCGATGGTCAATTTTTTTTTTTTTTTTTTTTTTGAAACAATTCACAGGCTTTGGTATGAATCATTCATAACTACAAAATAATTGGATTATCCAAAAAGAAACAATTTCTCCTTTATTGCAAAAGCAAAAAACAAATGGTTCCAATGGTGTAAACTGACATGGATAAAAAAATTTAAGTTGTTAAGGATAATTTGATCAAATCATCCTCTTTAAGCACCCTCATCGCTAAATCAGATTACACACATCCTAACATACTTCAAAAAAACCATAGGATCCAAGGTCTCCAGAAACAAAGTATCTAAATTTGTCAATGGCTTTGTCTAACAAATTAGATTCACCAACAAAAGTAAAATACTTTAAAATCCTCCTCCTCCTTGGATTTGTTAATGGTAAACTGAAGTCGAAGTACTTTCCTTTCGCTGATGAGTTCCAATTCATCAAACAAAACCAATAACAAATTACCAAGATAACATTTGATTTAACGAAATACAAATATTGGAGGAGGATACCTGACCATTAAATCTCTGGTCAGGAGTTTTCTTGACAAAAGAGATGAACAAAACAGAATCCCAAACCATCTGCAACTCCATCAACGTACAGCAAAATTAACAACAAATAGATAATTATGAATTCTATCAGTCTCCGGTTCCTATAGAGCCGGCGTGCCGGTTGAGACAGGACTGACAACATAGAAGAAAAAAGAAGCAAGATTGAAGATTTAAGATTTATAAATTTATTAGAAAAAAAAAAGTTAAAAGAAAATTGAAATAAAAATCTGTTGAGATCCAAAAACAAAATACAAGATAGAAGAAATCTAAAAACGAAAAACCAGATTTCGATTTCGCTCATCAAGTTATTGATCGATCTGCCGCTGTTAGTACACCACAATATTCGGCCTTTTGGGGTTGGGATTAATGCTCTCAATTGTGAATCGATCACTCGTTATCCTTCTCATACTTCGCATTTTAAGAGGACGGGATGGAAGAAAAGTAATGAAACCTGCGATGGCTACTGAATAACCTCCTCTTACTTTCTCAATAATAAAGCCTTTGACCTTTGTATTCGTTCGCCAAATCTTTTTCAGTTCCATCCAAGCTCGGATTTGTCTGAATCTTCGTGGAAGAAGAAGATGCGGTTCACCAGCCACTGCATCTGTGGATCCCACCATATCATTAAACCTGGTGGCTGCTCTCTCTTTGATCAGTGAATCACCGGTCGCTAGATCGATGAATAATCTCTCCAAAATCCGCTTTTTTATCAGTGAATCACCGGTCGTTAGATCCTGGAATCCCACCTTATTCTCAAACCTGGTGGCTCCGTTGTTTGGCACTCCTGTAAGCTCATCTTGCATACAAATTCTGGGGGTCCCAAGTCCTGCATCCACCAAGAACATCTCTTCCCTTAAGCGTACAACTGCAGATTGTAAGGCGTTTCCACTACATAAGGAAAAACTTGAATTAGATCTTGGAAGTAATCGACTCAAATAGATGCTCATCGTAAGCTTTTTAGCAGAGAGGGGTTGGAAGGGTTTCGAAATGGGTTTGTAGAGAGAAGTCAGAGGTTTCGTTTAGTGAGAGAAGGAGTTTGAAATCACGAACTGCGCTAGGGTGGTCAAACGACAAGAGATGGCTTTATAGGCTGCGTTTTGGCTGTTCTCTGGGTGCCAAAACGCTGCGTTTCATTTTAAATTAGGGTTTCTCAGGTTCAATGAAAACGACACCGTTTTGTAGTGAGTACTCTTATGATAAAGAGTAATGTTAAACATTCCACCTACAATCTCAACATTCCCATCCCAATACATATAGCAGCTGACGTGTCACTTGATGAGTGAATACATATTAATTATAATTTATCTCACTTACCCATGTATCTACACAACAATTAATGTGAATATCCACTTATCAAATGACAATTCAGCTGCCATATGTATTGAGATGAGAATGGTGGGATTTTAGATGAGATGTGTAGCATTACTGTGTATGCATTTATTAATTAGCTAAAAGCAGATTTAAAGTAAAAATAGTAATAAAGGCAGTTTGTGTTATGAAATAAAATTGGTACGGTTTTGAAATGAAATCGGTACATTTTTGAATCTATGTTATTTTTTTTCTTGGTAAAATGTGTACATATTCAGTTTCGACTTTTGACGATATCATTATTTTTTTTTTAAGTCATGAATATATCTCACTAAAACATAAATATATTTTAAAATTAATTAATATTAATTCATCCATAAATAATAATAGATGACCCTTTTAACATATTTATTTTATGAGATGAGAGAGGTTAAGAGGTTTAATGGTATGCTTCACACCTACACCAAAAGATTTTAGGTTATCATCTCTTCAGTTTGGCGCCCACCGTGGGGATATATATATATATATATTTGTTGAAATTAACTAATTTTCTTCCAAAAAAATCAAATACAGAAATCGCTTATTTTCGAGCACAATAAATTGCAATATCACCCTCCAACTGCCACATTAACATTAACATGTAATAGAACCCTAGGGGTTTGGCCTAGCGGTAAGGGTAAGTTTGTAATGTCTAGTTAGATGCAGAGACAGAGCTAGGGCTGGGCTAGGGTGGGCTCAAGCCTACCCCCCCCCCCCCCCCCCCCCAAAAAAAATGAAATAATTAATATATATGTTACATATTCTAAACATTTAAATATGTAGAAGTAGGATTGTAGAAGAGTGTACTGTTGCACTTTTCATTTATCTGACTTCACGACTCATGAGGCGTGAGTTGTTATTATCTTTTCTTTTCTTTTTTGTTTTAATAATTATTATCTATTTCAACATTTCCTAAATTTACTTAAATTTGACATGATCTCTTTATCAACACCAAGAATTGATTTTTCAATAGACAATGCTTGGATACTAACTAACCAATGGGGTTTTGCCACGTGGCCCATTTGTAAAAAATGTAAGGAGATAAATATAAAAAGTTAAAAGAAAAAAGCCACGTGATAACACCCCATTGGTGGGGTCAATACCTTGGGTACTGACCAGGTATACTGACTGGTCAGTACCCAAGCAATTTCCTTTTTCAATTAGATATGTTTTAAGATTACTTTAATTTTTAGTCTGTAAAAGTTTAGGAATAATCTAATTATAGGTTATTCTAATTTTAAATTTATAAACTAATAATATTATTTAATAAAATTTTTTTTCTTTTGGTTGAAATTTAGATACATGCTTGTTAAGTTCATTTTTAAAAAAATTATTCTTTTGTTTTTAGATTTGTTAGTAAATAGTAATATAAGTGTTTATTTATTTTCCTATGTGACTTGAAGGCTCCATCATAATTAATCTAATATAAAAATCAGATAAATTATAATATTTTAAAAAGTAATAAATTAGATTTATTTTAACATTGTATTTTTTTAAATATACATTTAGAGAGTAAACCTCCCTATGTCTTCTTGACTAAGAGTATCTATATTTTTAATTAATACAATTTTCTCGTATCGTTAATGATCAGTAAAAAAAATTATTTTAGCCTACCCTAACGTTTAATCCTGGTTATGTCGCTGGTTAGATGTACAGTCATATGTTCGATTCCCCTTAATGTCAAATTCTTGGGGCCAGCTCTTTGGTTAGCCTCAAAGGCCGTTGTACATGGTCATTCCCCTTACATTCGTGTGAAGTTGTGAACCATGTCAATAAAGTTGTGGTAAATCAACGAGGAGTTCTTTTTTCGAGGGTATCTCTTTCTATCGCCGAGCTCCTCCTTTCTTTTCCTTCTTTCTCTGATTCTGTTTCTGTTTTGTTTTGTCTTGGCCGAGTCTCCCTCAAACATCTCTCTCTCTCTCTCTTATTTTATGCTCTTGACACATCTCGCATCGCCACTTGTCCCAACTTGCCACCTTTCTTTATTATTTTTTTATTTTTTTTTTTATATTCTTTTTTGCACATCTGATGTACTGGTTTCTAATGGGCTGGATGTATTGGTTTGACTAATGGGCTTGGGATAATTTATGGAGCTGGACCTTACAAATGAGTCAAAGCAAAGTCTTTCCACATTAATTTTTGTTCATCAATTGTTCATTTTATTTTATTATTAGTATTATTCGTATACTATACATATACAATTGGTGCAACAAGTCAATAATAATCATCGACAACATTTTATGTGTACTCGTGAACTTTACGATAAAAATATCATACATATAACAAGATTTGAAGAAAAATTATGAACATAAGAGAATGATAGAAAACAATCTATAGACTAGAATGATAAAGTAGAAAGACCGTTTTTTATTTTTATTTTTAATTATTATAAATTAGGATATTTTAATAAATAAAAACTTGAATTCTCTTTTTCAATCAAGAAAGAAAACTTTTTTTTTTTTTGGTATCGAGGATCCCATACTTCATCCAAGCACTCATCTACTTGTCCTCTCCAACTGTGTGACACACCCATAGCCAACATGTTGATTCTGACGGTCTATTTGTTGGATGTTATGGAGTAAGACAAATAGGAAACCTCGGCTCACATCCCCAGTCACATAAAGATGCAAGCGGGTAAATCAGAACTCGCCTTCGCCCGAATCGCTAACCTGGGAGTTACCCGTGCCCTAAGTCCATCCTTCCACCTAGGGTTGCACATTTTCCCCCGGATCCCCATTTCCCCGCTTCCCCATCCCCATTTGGGGGAAATTTTTTGGGGAAAATGGGGAAATGGGGAGGGATGGGGATGATTTTCATCCCCAAATTGAAATGGGGATGGGGATGGGGAGACCTCCCCCCATCCCCATTTCCCCATTTTCCCCACTAATATAGTGAAATGGGGATGGGGATGGGGGGAGGTACCCCCATCCCCATTTCCCCATTTCCTCTACAATATTATAAAAAATAATTATATATATATTTATATATATTTTGTAATGTATTTTCTTTGACATTATTTTGTAATATATATATATATATAACATTATTTTGTAATGGATTTTCTTTTGCATTTGTAATGGAATGTTTTTTTTATTTTTTTTAGTTTAATTTGTAATTTTCAGTCAAATGGGGTAAACGGGGGAATGGGGTAAACGGGGAAACGGGGAAAATGGGGAAATGGGGATGGTGATGGGGGGACCTCCCCCCAAAACTCCCCCATCCCCATTTTCCCCAAATGGGGAAATGGGGAGGGATGGGGAAGGGTTTGAGAAGTGGGGATGGGGATGGGGGGACCTATATCCATCCCCATTTCCCCAATGTGCATCCCTACTTCCACCAGCTAAGCTAGCGCCTTGATGGCCAAGAAAGAAAACTTGATTTCTAGGTTTATTGGGAGGAATCAAGTTCTCTTTTCATTAGTAACTTAATTAATGATTTAAGAGTGGGGTTCCCTAAAAAGTTAGTAAACCATGGAATTCATAAAAGTTAGTAATGCTTTTCGGGTGAGTAAAAATGAACTCTTCTTGATTAGTAAACATGTCCAGTATAATTAATTTTTATTAAAAATGGGTGTCAGGATAAGCTTTTTGAATGGCAATAGAGCCACCAATTTAAAAATTACATCCATGAAAAATAATATAATAAGATGGCTGTCTTTCACCAATTAAAATTAAATTTTAACAATTACATCCATGAAAAATAATATAATAAGATAGTTTTCTTTCACCAATTAATTAAAATCTCTCAATTTTGGAGGAGATGCATGAGATTTTGAGACAACAACATATATTTGAGTGAACAATGGTTGGGTACTGACCAGTCAATACCCAAAATACTGACTCCACCAATGAGAATGTAATACGTGGTCCAACTTGTAAGATAAATGTAAAAAGTAAAAGGAAAAATGCCACGTGCTATACTCTCATTGATGAGGTCAGCATTTTAGGTATTGACCAGTTAGTACCCCGTCACCGTTATATTTGAGTGATTCCTGTCTTTCTCCTAGCTTCACATTACTGGTCGAACATACGTGCATCACATTACTGGTTACGTTAACCCCAATAAATGGTTAACATTGATATTATATATTTATTGAATTTCAAATACAGTCAAAATTCAATTTGGAAAATATAATTGTTTTTGTCTATGGAGTCTTGAGGAGTTGAGGTCATGAAATATATACAAGTTAGCAGAGCTAGCTTTAGTCTTTAGGACAATTTCATAGAGAAGTTTCAGTCAAGGAAGTAAATATCTCTTTGGGTGTCCAAAGTTTTGGAAATTTCGATGGAAATATAAAAAATATCATCAATAATTTTAAAATATCAGTAATATTTTTGATATGAATCCAGTAAAATATAAAAACTAATAAAAATATTTCAATCAAAATATCGATATTTATTTTATTAGTTTTTAGTGCACACGTTGATACGTCACCGAAATTATGTTATATAGTATAAGATTATATGTGATAGTATTCGTACCATATTCAATGGATCGAGCATGTATACACGAAACTTTTGTCTGAAAAAGAAAAGGCAACGATAGAGAAAAGTTCGATATTGTGATTCGATAATGACATTAAAAAAATAAAATAAAAATAGAAGGTTCCTAAATATTTAATTTTCTTTCCAAATTACTTGTGATTTAAGAAACCTATACCTACTAACATGATATAATTTCTTCATGGTGACCGGAGATGACTGTCGAACCTATGTCACTGTCTTTGAGGATTTAGATGGAAGACCGGAGATGGTTAATATATATACATATTTTCTATTATCAGTTTGTTCTGACAATAAATATATCAGGACGAATAATGTGGATTACTAGATTTACATACAAAGTGTATGCACTCGTCAAAATTTCTCCATAATCTATAGTCCACATTTTTCGTTCTGATATATTTATTGTCAGGATAAATTGATAATAGAAAGACTTATACATATATAATTTTTATTGAAACTTTTAAATCCATTATTTAGCTTTCACCAATATCTCAACTATTGTAAACCATCTAAATTTGTAACTCTCATATAGGAGGCTCTAAGATCAAATTTTCGATTAAGTCTAATTTAAATTGAGATATGCAATTCAAAGTTTTGTTTTCTTTCTTACCAATACAAAATTCAAATTTATATCTCATTGTAAATTAAATTAAATTTAATATTGTATAAAAAAAATAATCCTATTTTATTTTATATTTTAACAAATAATTTTTATTTTTTTTAAATTGAGAAAGAATATAACTTAATATATGTCATAATTATATGTAAAATATATATATTTTTTTAAAACCGAAATATAGTAATAAATTTCACCATTAGGTACAATGGCCACCGGAGACAAATCGCCGGAGGAGGCAACAACGGCAACCTTCAGTTTACTCCTCCGGCAAGGAGTCCTTTATCGATGATCACCTTCAATTGCCTCCTCTGATGAGGGAGAAGACCTCTTCCATCGACGGAGGATGGTCCTTGTTGCAAAGAGATTGATTCATTTTTTCAATTGTACGTAATCCACAAGCTATTGCAATTGAAGAGCGACTAACCAAATTAAGTATCGTATATGGGGAGTGAAAGTAAATAGAAAAACAGAAAAACAGAAAAACATACATGAATTGTAGTTGTTCGAAGCATATTTCGGTTTCAGTTTTACCTATTTATTATAAAAATTTACAGCGATTACCAATAAACTTTACCAAACACAACCATGTAAACCTACTGTTTTTTGAATCTCATGAAAGTTTAAATCCACAAAGATACAATTGTGCAATAACCAACTAATAAAAAGATTCACCATACTATAAATCAGCTTCTTTCGACATTTTTCCACACTCAATAAACCCCTACAAAATGTCAAAATAGAAATTGATGTAACTTTTAAATGGCATGCATGACTTTGAAATTAAACTAGAGCCAATACTGTAAATAGAAATGTTTCAGCTTGGCTAGCTCAATTAATAAGAATTAAAACTATGAATGCCAAATCTCATATCAACAACAAAAAAAAAAAAAAAATGTAGGCAGATTGCAAACCCACCATATGGTTCAAGATTGAAAAACCCCTTTTGTTGTATACTAAAAGCATCTTGTAGCTTCAAAATTTAGTTAAGAAACCCCTCATTGTGTACCCAAAACACTTCTTCAAAAATATTTTCATCTAAATTCTAGAATAAATAGTTGTTTCAAAAGGTTCAAAACTCCAAAGGGTTTTTGGGAAAAAAAGAAAAAGGATTTGAAACAATTTATAGAACTCTTTCAAATGCAAACTGTTGATGTAGAATATTGAACTAAACAAATTTTGTACAAGAAAGATGAGAAGACAAGTTACCTCAAGCATTAAATCCGCAATATAATCCACCTCAAATTCTAGGTCAGTTTTCCATGGCAATAGTTTATTTATATCATTAAATCGACCATCAGAATGTTCTCCAAGCTGTAAACACAATAAATGAGATTCACATAGCTGATACAGAAGACTTAACATAACAAAACATGTAAACAACAAATATAGTGGCTAATAATGTTGTTCGGCGGTTTCGTTTGCAAGGTACCATCTACACTCCTAGCTACAAAAATAATGAGCCACAACACTGATCACTGTTGAACTATTGTGAATCGAAAAATGTTGAATTTTCCAAATTAAATAGGTTTACGCACATACCTGTGACAAAAAGGATGTATGCCAATATGTATACTTTAAACCTTCAAATTTTCCTGATTTGGACATTTGGTCAATTAAAATCTTCGAAGGTGAATCCTAATCAAACAAAAAGAGAATAATATAATCATAATAAAGAACAAATGAAATATGATCTAGAAAATTCATGATATGAAAACTCACATCTGGTATATTCGTCTTTCTAATACGAGAATCGTTAACAACTAAGCCTATCACATTATATTCAGAGATCTGCTTAAGGACAAAGAAAAATATTTTCAGCAATCGCCATGATAAAAAAAAAAAAAAAAGTCTTTATTGTGTAGTACTAATTGATTATGATTATGATGATTCTCTCAAAACCAAAACACAAAAATACAAAATTTTGACAACAACCCAGAAACCAAAAAAGAGTGAAGCAAGAGAGAAGCTGAAGATGATTTTGAGCGAGAGAGAAAAGTCTGGAAAGTATTGAGGAAGAGGTCTAGACAATTTTGGGTTCTAGCTATTTTTTTTTTTTGAAAGGCAAACAAAGGCACACAGCCAGAAACGGAACAACACAGCAGACAGCCACCATCAATCGACCGCGACAGGGGTTACAGCACAAAAAATCCCCTGTCGCTGGCAATTGACAAGGCAGCAGCACCCAACCAGAAAACAAAACAAACAGAAACAAAGAACCCCCCAAACGCAACAGCCCATGCACACAACCCCAGCTCACTCGCCCACACAAACAACAACCAGAAACCAGAACAGCGACAGAAAACAAAGCAGAGGAACAGGCCACGAACACCTCAGCTTAGATTCCAAGATACGAAGGCCTTCCCCCCTTCAGCTCCTTTTTTAGCAAGAAGATCGGCAAAAATGTTGGTTTCCCTCGGGCTGAATTCCACCTGAATATGACCCATAGCAGCTAGCAAATTCCGAATTTCCAGAATTTTCTGCAACAAATTCCAGTTGCCAATACCATTGCTATTGATCCAAGAGACTCCCACTTTAGAGTCACTGGCAACCACAATTTTCTTGCCTTTCAGATCCTGTCTCGACGCACACAACTGACAAGCTCTTTCAATGGCACTCATCTCATCTGAGATAATGTCCATATTTCCAACATATTCAGAGAACAAGCATAACGCCTCCCCCCTGCTGTCACGTAACACCCCCCCCCCCCCCCCCCCCCCGATTCCAGCTTGCCCCCTATCAATCTTGACTGATCCGGCAACATTGAATTTAAGCGAATCCGACCTCGGAGGCAGCCACTTCTTAAGGCTAGGAATCTTCATTCTTTTGTTGTCAACACATCTCTCAGCAACATTCAGCAACAACACAGAAATAGGGTCCTTAGATCCTTTTCCTATATTTTTAAACCACCATGCCAAGCGAAAATTTACTAGATCCGTAGCTTGCACCATAGACACCGAAACCTCCTTGAAAACTTTCTCATTCCTCGACTCCCAAATAGTCCACAATACGGCAAAAAACAACAAGACCCAAGCTCTTTCCACCTTTTTACCTGGACATAAACCGATCCAACCGCACCACCAATCCATCACTGAACTAGGACAGCAGCAGCTCACTTTCCACCACCCCATACACCTCTTCCAAAGCTTCCATGACCAAGAACAATTAAGGAAAAGGTGGTCACTGGTTTCTTCCTTATCACCACACATTGGACAACCCAAATTGCTGTCAAAAGCCAGCCCAAATCTCTTCAAAACTTCATGCACCATAACTCTCCCCTGCAGAAGATGCCACACAAATATTTCAACTTTAGGCGGGCAAAAACTCCTCCAAACACTGCTGTAAACCGCCAGGCCCCCACCCCTATCCGTCTCAAGATATTTCCAAACCGACTTAACCGAAAAGATACCGTCTTTATTTAAGGACCATCCGATAGAATCATTCACTCCTTCCTGAATCTTCAATTCCTCGAAACACCTAAGACACGCCTCCCATTGTTCCACCTCCCAGTTGAAACACTGTCTTCTCAAATCAATATTCCAACTCCAATTACCATCAACCCAATTACCAAACTCCTCCACACACCCCTTTTTGTTGGTAGCTAGAGAGTAAATTCTCGGAAAAACCTCTTTCATCCTAACTCCTTCAACCCTTAAATCATCCCAAAAACTAATTCTATCTCCCCTACCCAGAATATTTTGCACTCCAACCTCCATCACCTTCCTTATCCCTGTCCCTTGCTCAAATAATCCTTTAACCGCCCTGATGAAGGATGATCCCGACGCACCCCCATACCAATCCCAACCCAAAGCATTAACCGAGACTTTATACTTAGCGCAAATAACACGTTTCCATAAAGACGTCTCTTCTTTCCCAAATCTCCACACCCATTTGGCTAAGAGCCCTTTATTTCTATCCAAAACGGACCCAATACCAAGACCCCCCTTTTCTTTGCTCAACTTTAAAGTCTCCCACTTAACCATATGCATTCTCCTCTTCTCTACTCCATCACCCCAAAAAAAGCTCCTTTGAAGTCTCTCCATTCTTTTCGCAACACCAACTGGCATACTAAAAACGGACATGAAATAATTTGGTATGCTAGCCATAATTGCTTTAATAAGAACCAACCTACCGCCTTTGTTTAGGAACAACTTTTTCTACGGAGCCATTCGGTTTTCAATTCTCCGGATAACATTATTCCAAAAAGCCTTCGAAGACGGTCTACCCCCTAAAGGAAGACCTAAATACGTGATTGGAAGCGACCCTTTGTTGCATTTAAACACAGCTGCCCAATTAACCTCACTACTCCTACCCTTACCAATATGAACCACGCACGATTTGCCAACATTTATTTTCAGACCTGACGCAATCTCAAAACACCGCAAAATTCTCCTCATATTACACAAGTACTCCTCCTTCGGCTTTAAAAAAAGCATGGTATCATCCGCATATTGTAAATGTGACACCCCCACCTCATTTTCCCCAAAGGAAACCCCTTTAATCAATCCCATACCTTCCGCCTTCTTAAGAAGAGCACTCAACCCTTCCACCGCTATATTAAATAACAACGGGGAAATAGGATCCCCCTGCCTGAGACCCCTTTCCATGCCAAATTCACTTGTTGGACTACCATTGACCAACACCGAAATCAAAGGAGAAGAAATACAGTTCTTAATCCATAATCTCCATTTCGTACCAAAGCCCATCTCACTCAACATCCTATCCAAAAACGAATGATCAAGGCTATCATAAGCCTTTTCAAAATCCAACTTAATCATAAGACCCCCTTCTTTACTCTTCTTCCAAGAGTGTATTATCTCTTCAGCTATAATAAAGCCATCTAAAATGTTACGGTTTCTCACAAAAGCCATTTGCGCCTCACTAACCACAGACCCGATAACCCTCCTCATCCGAATGGCCAAAACCTTAGCCAAAATTTTATAAATGGAGCTCACCAAGCAAATAGGTCTGTAATCCTTCATAAACTCCGGTTTAATACGTTTAGGAATAAGAGCTATAAAAGCTCTATTAACCTCTCGAACCACCTCCCCATTACTATGAAACTCGGCCATAAAATTCATAAAATCATTGCCAATAACATCCCAATTCTCCTTAATAAAGCTCATGTTGAACCCATCCGGTCCCGGCGCTTTATTCCCATCACAACTATTTAACGCTTCCAACACCTCTTCAACGGTAAAATTTTCTTCCAGCTCCTTGCTGTCCTCTAAAGATAATTTTTTCACCGGCAACCCCTCAATACTAGGCCTTCTCCACTCCACATTCTTATAGAGATTCTTGAAAAAATCTGCAGCCCCTTCCTTCACCTCTTCAGGCTTATTTTTAACCACCCCATTAAAAGACATACTTTCTATATAATTCTTCCTCCGTCTACCGCTAGCCACTCAATGGAAAAATCGCGTGTTGCGGTCACCCTCTAAAAGCCACTTGACACGCGAAGTTTGACGCCAATATTGTTCTTCTCGTCTCAAAGCCTTCCACAACTCAACCAAAGTATCCATTCTTTTCCCCCTCAACACATCCGACCAGCCACTGCCAACAGCCTCCTCATCAATTTCTATCAATCTCTCCTCAAGCTTTTTCGTAGTGTCTAAGTCCTTCACTCTATCCACCGCCCATCTTTTAATATTGTCTTTTGCCCTCCTTAATGTCACCTGCAAAATACTCCCAGTGGACCCTTTTAATTTTCTCCCAACCCAATCCAACTTAATTTCATTCATTAAATCCCTATTCTCCAGTCTGGAAAATCCATTTTGTCATGAAATCCTAAAATTTTTGATCTCAATCCAATACCACCAGACAATTTGCTGCCTCTTGAAAGTTTAGATCCAATACCACAAGACAATATGGACTTTTTAAAAAAATCTTAAAAGTTTAGATCTAATATCACAAGACAATATAGACCTTTTTTAAAAAAAATTAAAAGTTTTGATCAAATACCACAAGACTTATCTAACTTGTTAAAAAGTCTCAATCCAATATCACCAGACTTTTACTTCACCAAATTACCTAATAAAATCTTAAACCAATACACCCCCTCAATATACAAGAAATGTGCAATCAAATAATTAAATTTTAGGAAAGGAGTATGAAAATATCTAAAAGACAAAAAGAAGAAGAAAGTAATATAGAGCATGCAATCAGAAAAAAATTCAGAGATATGAATAAAGAGGATGAGGTGACATAAATACCAAATTAAGAAACATAAGCATATGCAAGTGTTGAGAAACATACAAAAGTTTGAACTTTGTCTAGTTTTAAACCTGTATTATTTTTTCTCCTCCGCCAATTACTGCAGACAAAATAAATTTATATCACATGTGTATAAACATAATGCATTGAGAACCTAATCACATTAAATTTTGTAAGTCTCAATTAAATAAATAAAAACATTAAAAAACATTATAAAAATACAGAAATTCATAAATAAACTGCTAAAAACCATGAATCCCCGTCTAATCATCATTCTCTTCAAGAAGACTTGAGAAGAGAAAGTTGTCCTGCTTGCTTTGTTGGAGAAGAAGGCTGTTTTGCCTGTGCGTATTTCCTTAGAGAAGAAAGCTGATAACTGCAGCTAGGGTTTGTTTGTTTTTAATTTTATGAACTCTTCCAAGCATAACTGAAGTTGAAATAAAAACTAAAAAGTGTCATACTAACTCACAAATTGGGTGTTTCCCGCCAATCCCAATCTGGCAAAGCCACCTTCACATACTCATGATCAACATGGAAACCTGCTAACTCACAAATTCTCTCTCTTTTGATGCTCCTCCATTCCTTGTACAGTTTCAACGGCTGCATGTACTTCATCTATCATTCAATTCACCAGCAAATTTAAAAAACGTAAATGAAAATAATTCCAACTAGTAAGGACGATTAAACATTAAAAAGAAAAGAAAAAGCAAATACAGGTTGTAACTAGGATTAAACATAAAGGGCAAATATATATTAGAAGATTAAAAGATTTCCTGTTCGAAGATAATTCTAAAAAAGAAAAATAATACAAAAAAAAAAAAAAAAAAAAAAACCTTCTGCGCCAGCCGCTAGAGATAGACAAATCGTGAGAGGTGAGAGGATGAAATTATATATATAGGTTAGGGTTTCTAATTAGATAGATGAAATTACACTTTTACCCTCTTAGTGACTGTAAGAATATTTGGGCTGTGCGTAACAAGCGGTAATTACATCTGTCTTCTGAGAAACCCTAGCCTAACAAGTGGTATTTGAGCTTTATTTTTAATTTTATTATTTTATTGGGTGAGACCTTCCCTGTGTCCCTTCTCAGAAACTCTGGCTGCTGTGATTGAGCTAAACTTCAACATGATTGGTATTGATAAATTCTCTTGCATTTCTGAAAATTTGATTTGTTAAATATTTATGATTCGTCAGTCCCTTTTATCTGTCTGTCAACTTGGTACTCAATCAGTTTTATCTTTCCATTGTTTGATTGCCGAAAAGGTGTTAAAAAAACATTAAATAGAAGATTAATGTGGTAATTTTATTGTGAAAGGCTTGGAAAAGTGATCATTTCTTTGGCTACAATTGCTAAATTATGATTTTGATTCACATTCTTTTGTTCGGTTAATTGATTGTTGGTTGTTGATTGTCTATTTCAGGTTTTATCGGTTAAGTGGTAATTTCATCTGTCTTCTCAGAAACCCTAGCCTAACACAGAAGGTATTTGAGCTTTTATTTTATTTTTAATATTAATTGTCCTGCGGTTTGCCTTGTTGTGTTTGTGCTTGCCCTGATCTGGGCTCTTTCATAAAATGCTGTTCAAAATAAAAATAAAAAAATGTTTAATTGTCCTAACAAGTTTGGATTTTGATTTACTTTTTGAAATATCTAGAAGGGTTTAATATTTTGAATTGATGAATTGAGTAATAGATGAAGTATGTGAAGCCGTTAAAGCTGTACCAGCAATTGATGACGAAAAATGCGACGATGAAAAATCCTAACCAATGCCATCGGTTGCTAGGTTTGGACATGCGTGATAAGTATTTGAACTTGGCTGTCTCAAATCCAGAGAACACAATTGCAGCGCCTTTATGGTATGACATCTCTTGTGCATATTACGTTCTACACGAATTAAAATTACTGTGGTATGAAAGTTGTTTTTGATTCCAGAGTATTCAATTCGTTTGCAGACAGTTTGGCTAAAATGGGGTCGAATGAAAGGGGGGATTTTGTTGAGTGGAGTGATGTGTAGGGGTGGTTTCTTTTTTTTTTTTGCTGTTTTGTTGCTGGTGGGGCTGTTTGTTGCCGCTACTTGTAGTGTGCTGCTTCTTCCCTCTGCTTGTTTCTGTTTCTTGCTGGTGTTGTAGCCCCTGGTCTGGGCTTTTGTTTCTCCTTAATAAAATTGCCTTTTCAAAAAAATAAAAAATAAAATTACTAGGTTATAAGAATATGTGTTGATTGATCATATAAGTAATAACCATAGTAATTGTGCTTGATATTAAAACTATTGAAATATTTTTGTAATAAAACATGTTATTTGTTTTCAAATTTTGATTTTTCTTATTTATGTGCAACGTGAATTTTATTGTGAACACTGCAGCACTGTGGGTAGGCAAGAAAATGATATGGGTTTGATGGTAGACAAATTACAAACTTTGGTAAGTTCGTGATTGATGTATATTACTGCTATTTTATTTATTTATTTATTTATTTTTCCATTTGTGTTTTAGTTATTTAACCAACGGATCCCGTACTACCCCCTATAAACTGAAAATCCATAACCCCAGTTGCGATGGGAATCCCATTTACTCGTTTAGTGAATTCCCCATTTCCTTTCTCTAGTTTTATTAATGGCCAAAATAATAGATGAAGTTTTCAATATTCCCCATTATCCCTTTGCCGTTAATATCTGGTATGATTTTAAACAAAAAGACCGTTTTAACCTTGAATATAACCTGAAAATGACTATTCTGCCCTCAAAATATTAATAAAATAGTAAAAAAAAAAAAATTAAGGAAACAAATAGAAAGTATTTTTAAAAACAGAAAATAAATTAGATTGTATAAAAAAAACACCATCCACATTATTATCAAATGATTAAAGAGAGATGGAGCTGGTGTTGAAAACCATCCAAACAGTTTTTATAAGAGAAATAAAATCTTAAACTGAAATTACCCACATCACCGGAGATCAGCACATCGAACACACATTCGCACCTACCATCAACCTCCACTAGAAATTACCCCCACCAAAATCCCCAAACACAAACCCACACCACCATCAACCACCTCCTGAAATCAACCCCACCAAAATCTCCAAACACAAATCGGGAGCAACGTTTAATAAATGATCTCATCTAACTCATTGTCAGCAAAAAACGGTTCTCAGGCAATGTATTTGATGTCGGAGAAAATGTTTTCCGGCCTCAAGGAGGAGGAGGAGGTTTGTCCGTGGTTGTCTGTGGTTGTTCGGCATGCCGATGGGCACAAAGCGTGCCTGAGAAGACGAGCTAGCTAGATATACAGGAGAATGGCTTAGAGAGGGAAAAATCTAATTTTCTTTATTCACAATTTTTTCTTTATATTTTATTAATTTATATATTTACCCCTTATATGTTTAATTTTATGAACAGAAAACTTAACGTCAGGGGGGTTTTGGGATTTTTTTTAACGATAAGGTGGATAATGGGGAATATGGCAAACTGTATGGGGATTTTGGCCAAAATGAAAAACTAGAGGGGAAAACAGGGAATATGGCAAACTATAAGGTCTATTTTGATAATACCCCTTATTTTATCCTTCTTCTTTTGTGTTTTAGTTGTTTTACTTTCTTCAAACTATAATTAATTTGTGGAACATGTCTTTCATCAACCTCGTATATATGTTTCAATTGTGATTTGTTAAAGTGCATTTTGTTGCATCTACCAACAACTTAGAACACCACTAAACATATATATATATATATATATATATGCGCAGATCTCTAAACACAATGCGGTGGGTTTCGTTGTATGCTATCCTTATAATCTGGATTATTCAAGACCTCATGTAAGTTTTCATGACATGAATTTCCAATAAAATTTACTGTTAAAAAAATAAACTCTCCATTCTTTTTCGATGATTATATTTTTATATTTTATCTCTTTCTTTTGCTTCTGATTTTTTTTTTTTAATATTTTATTTGATTAGAGCGAAGAAGTGACGATTTTTGTTGACCATCTGTGCAAAACAAAAAAAATGGAAGGTTTAATGTATACATATTGGGATCACCTTATTACATTAAAGGTACATTTATGTAGATTTATATAGTAAAGATATTGAAAGTTAAAACATTTTTTGTAGAATAGTTTAGACGCGAAGCACGTACGCAATGGAGTGGTATAACTCATAAGTTGAGCCGTGATGATTATAAATAAGTGTATTTTTGTTCCTTTCTCATGTGTTATCATGTCAAATATATTGTCAGAAAAGTATATGACAACTATTTTGTAAACAATGTCAAACATTATTTAGACATTAGCCATTATTTTTGCTGTAATGTCTTTTTATGATTTGTATAATAGTGATTCATAATATAGGATCTCATATTTTTTTGTTGTTGTTGTGTTCGACAGGATATGGATTTTGTATTAGATCATCACGTGGGATTTATATGCGAGCAGTTGAATCAGCCTGAAGATGTGTCAAAGAAAATTATGGACAAGTTTAGAGCTAGTCAGGTTCTCCAGGTTACTATCTTTTCTCCAAGCAATCCATTTTTGAGAAAACAAAAAGTATATGAATGAAAACTAGAGTTTTTGCCCGCAAAAGCTAGTAAAGAAAAAGTACTTCTGAACTCTAGAACCTTTATTTCTTCTTCTTCAAAAAAAAAAAGGAGTACTTCTGAACTATAGAACCTTTATAGTTGGTTGTGTGGAAAAATAGAAAACGAAAATAGATATAGCCCTACGACCCATAACACTTAAACAATTACATCACAGATTCACAATTGCTTCCTAATTATTAATATTTAAATCGATTAAAGGATTACCGCTTTGAATATTTTAACAAATTAGGGTATGTTTGGTGGCTTGTATTGTATTGTATTAAAAGTTTAAAATGTATTAAAATAATACAATACAATGATTGGCTTGTTTTGAACTATACATTACATTGTATTATAAACTAATACATTTTAATTGGTCTAATACAATGAATGTTGTATTAACTTAACTAATACAATGGGTAGGAGTTGAGAGAAATAATAATAGGTTTTAATAATAATAATAATAATAATAATAATAATAATAATAATAATAATAATAATAATAAAAATTTTTAATAATAATAATAATGTGATAATAATAATATATATTGTTAATAATAAATTTTAATAATAATAAAAATAATAATAAATTTTAATAATAATAATGTGATAATAATACTATATATTATTATTAATTTTTAATAATAATAATAATATTGATAATAAAATTTAATAATAATAATAATTTTAAATATAATACAAAATAATATAATATCATTTATTTTAATATAATAATTTAAATAAAATAAAATAAAATAAAATATTTATTCTAATAGTATAGATGTTAAAGTATTTACATGAATAATAATTTATCTAATAAAAATATTTATTATATATTTATTAATATTTTAAAAAATATAATACAACAAATATATGTTTTTATATTCTAAAAATATTTTATTTCAAAAAATATATATTTCAATTTATTAGTTAACAAAATATTTAGAAATAAACAAATCACACCCTAACATTATATAACTTAATACAGTCTAATATGAATATCACCATAAACAATATTATATAATAATAATACAGTCCAATTCAATTCAATCTAATCTAATACGGTTTACCAAATGAGTCCTTAAAGGTTTCCTAGTTATGTCTCCTTCCATGGAGGTTTGAAGGAGACCTCCTTTGTAACAATTAAAATTTAGAATTTTGCAAGTTATGTTGCATTTAGAATTTTGAATGGCATTTAGAATATTATTATATGTTAAAGTTGTTTTGGCATTTTTGACAGGGATACCTAAATTGTGCAGACTTGATCTTAGAGTATGATAAAGAAGAGGACAATGCTGGAATTAGACTTTAAATAACTTTGTTTTTGTTTGGCAGGGGAGTGTGTTTGTTGTACCATTGAATCCATTTTTATTTGATACTGCTTTATCTTTTTAAAATAATCACATGGAGGTATAAGTTGGGCGAGGCAGTATAGTTTCAGTACTTCACGATATATCTTTTTCTTTTTCAAAAGGCATTTTGCATTTCTTAAAATATTGTTTGATGTGTATTTTCCGATTAAGGAAATTATAAAGAGAATTTAGAATGAGAATGAGTAGAGATTAGAGGAAGAGAGAATGAGAGAATGAGAAAATGAGAAATACAGAGGAAGGTTGATAAGGGGGATAAATTGTCATATATTTTCCATATCTTCATTTAAACCGGTCTTTGGCTATTTATAAGCCTTACAGACTAACAGTGTAAATTAACAACTAATTAACCATTCACCCACCACATCAATTTTACCGGATACAATAGCCAATTAATAGAAAAATGCTAATGATAAAAACTAAAATAAAGACGCTAATTATCCACTATCAAATTAACCACTAACCGCACTAATTATCAATCTATGCACACATCATACACTTGTCACATCTCTTTTATTTTTAACTATAAAATCTACTCACATCAGCCTTTATCTGCTGCATGGGCATTTTGGTCATTATAATCCAGGGATGTTTGTGTCATTTGAGCAAAAGTTGCCACTTTGTTCAATCCTCACGTCGAATGCATGCCTCCATTGCTCTTCAGATATGTGTGGTGTCTTGAGTTTTTGATGAGAAAGTATATGATCTGTGGGCTATCAATTATTTGGCTTGACAAGCATGACATGATTTAAAAATGATAGTTTATGCTACACCTTTTGATAAAGGTATCAGCTATTAAATACTTTATTTAAGAATTAAAAAAAATTCAAGAGCCCGAATTCATATTGTTGTTTTACAAGAATTAACAATTGGACAAGTAGTTTAATATTCAGAAGTAATTAATTTTGAAATTCAAAATTCACTTTTAGCTTGTCCTAAAAAAATCACCCTAATTCATTTGGCAAGGCCAAAGAGTTAACACCTAGAAAAGTTAGGGTTTAGGATTTAGGGTTTGTTGGGTGTTTGTTCCTCCTTTTTAGCCCTGGTTTGTTTTCGTTGTTTGTGGTCTGTTGCGGACTTGTTTGTGGGCTTGGGACGGTTTGTTTTGTAGGGGGCTTTCTTTTACTTGTGTTTGTAGTGTGGGCATGATCTTTGGCTCTTGGACCCTTTGAATAACGATTAAAACAATAAATAAAAAATTCAGTTGACCCTGGGTCTCTCTATGATTCTTCCGGGTATCTCATAATAATAATAATAATAATTATTATTATTATTATTTTGTCGTAGGTGTGAATGGTATACCACTGGACCAACCTCATCTCGTCGTATCTTCTAGATTTTTTTAAAAATAATTTTAAAAAAGAAACATAATAGTTTGGAAAAAAAAAAGAACATGGTGCATTACACAAAACATTATTATCTTTAAGAAACATTATTAAAAAGTCTTCTCTGTCAATCTTTGAGATCCTGTTTGCATACAATCTAGGTATCCCTGCAAAATGTCAAAAGCAATAGTAAATGTGATTCCAAATTCTAAAAGGAACTCTATAAGATGCATTGCAAAAGCACCAAAACTAAAAATGAAAACTGTATCAAATTGAAAACTCAAAAGAATTTGAATTTAATGAATATTCAAAAAAATTAATTAAACTACATGGTTTACATTATGTAACTTGTCTGTTAAAGGTCTGGATATTGCTGCAACATGGCACAAACCATTACCGCATGATCTCTACACGTGAAAGTGTGCAACCATTCTATCGATGGTATTCACATTTATAAATAGCATTCCTTTTGATATATTTACTAATTGACGATGAAAATGAAAAGAAATAAAAATACATTGCGAGCGTAATTATGAAACCCTAATGAGGAAAAGGGATCATCTTAATTTCAAAATTCTAATTAGAGTGATTACTAATAACTGATTTGTGAACTACACGCAAATAAGAAATTATGTTTTTACTAGAAACGGAACTTAATTTCCTATCTATCCTTGGAATAAAATTATGTTTCCTAATTTCCTTTCTAATTGAATTGAATTTATTCCTTAGCTGGGAGCATAGGACTCAGTTCACTATCCAACAATAACTTAATTCTTGATTTGATTAAAATTGTTCATTAATAAAATTGTTAGTCCTTTCAATGAAAAATTATGTTAAACTTCATCTTCTTCAAAGCAATATTCCTCTATTTGATTTGAATATTAATAATTGGGAAGCAATTGTGATGTAATTGTTTAAGTGTTCTGGGTGCAAGTAGAGTTATATCTTTTTTTTCTTTTTCCTTTTTTTCCACACAACCAACTATGTATAGGCTGTGTAGTTGACAAGTACTTTGTACTTAACTTTTTTTGTCTCTTGGTTCACTGGCTTTAACCTCTATTTTTCATACATATATTTTTTTTTTCCTCAAAAAACAATTGCACGAATTACCTGGAGAGCCCGACTAGCTGAAAACTTGTCCATAATATCCATTGACAATTCTTCAGGAAGATCCAAATGTTCGGATATAATTCCCACGTGATGTTTTATTACAAAATCCATATCCTGTCAAAAAAAAAAAAAAAAAAAAAAACTATGGGATTCTATTGTAGAATACTTATCTCATTTTTTTTTTTGAAAAGGCACTTTATTGCAAAGAACAGCAGCCAAAAACAGAGCCCCCAACAGAGGCAAAACCGAGAGACAAAGGCAAGCAAAAACAACACCCAAACCCTACCCAAACGAAAACAAAAAACAACCCAACCAACAAAACAACCTCAAACATCACTCCACTCAACAAAATTTCCCCAATCATTAGACCTCATCTTAGCTAAGCTATCAGCAAAAGAATTAAAAATCCTAGACTCATACACCACTTGCAGCCCACCTCTCTCCTTCAAGATAGACCTAATGCCATAAATAGAATTTACATGCACAACGTTCCCAAACTCTTCCGAATTCACCCACGAGACAGCCAAGAATACTTATCTCATAACACAAATAATGGCTAGTGGCTAATAATGTTTGGCATTTTTAACAAAATAGTTGTCATATATTTTTCTGACAATTTGACATAATAAGACATGAGAAAGGAACAAAATTACACTTATTTATAGTCATCTGCACTAATCAAATTATGAGTTAAACCACTCATTGGGTGCTTCAAGTCTAAACAATATTTCTACAAAAAAATGTTTTAACTTTAAGTCTACATACAAATACCTTTAATGTAATGAGGGCATCCCACCAATACGTATACTTGAAATCTTTCAATTTTGTTGTTTGGCACAACATCTTCACTAGATTCTTCTCTACTGCACCCTAATTAATCAAATAAAAATTACAAAAAATATAATCAGAATCCAAAGAGAATGAGGATTAATCATGAAAACTCACCTTTGGATTCGCTGGATTTATTTGACAAGGAAGGAGAACAATGATGCCCATCGCGTTGTAGCACCAGCTCTGCATAAATACAGATTAAAAAAAAAAAAAAAAAAAGACTCAATAGTCATAAGTTTCAACAATACAATAATGACTCAACATGTATATGATGTTGATAGGTGCAGCAAAATGCATTTTAACAAATCACAATTGTAACATACGGAGTTGAAGAAAGACATGCTCCACAAATTAATTAGACTTTGAAGAGAGTAAAATAACTAAAACACAAAAGAAAAAGGATAAATAAGGGATATTATCAAAAACCCAATGCAGTTTGCCATATTCCCCATTATCCCTCTTTCTGTTAAATAAAATTCCCATAACCTCCCTGAGGTTAAGTTTCTGTTAAGGATACCTAAAAATATAAAATTAAACATATAGGATAAATTTGTAAATTTGTAAAATATATTAAAAAAAAATCGATTCACAAACTTATTTGTGGAGCACAAATTAATTGATGTATACACAAAAGGAAAAGGGTTAGAAAAAGAGTAATGCTAGGCTTTCCAATTTTATTCCGGAATGATGTTGGCACATGAGGTGTCAATATCATATTATTTACCACATAATCTCATTATTTACAAGATGTTAACACCTAAAGTGCCAACATCACTTGGGAAAAATTGTGGGAAACCTAACATTACTCTTTAAGAAAAAAAAAAGTAATATGCATCGATCACAAACTTACCAAAGTGTCTAATTTGTCTATCAGCAAACCTATATCATTTTCTTGCCTATCCACAGTGCTGCAGTGTTTAAAAAAATTCATGTTGCACATGTATAAGCAAAAACATTATAAATTAGGAATCCAATTACAAACAATAAATCATCTAAATTCATTCATAATGTTGTTCCTGTGATCCTGTGGTAAACCTCTCACACATGCACCACGAAATTATGGGTTTGAATCCCCCCTCCCCCAAAAACCCTGAATTTATATAATAGTGTAATACTAAAAATAATAAAAATAAAAATAAAAATAAAACTATCAAGGATGGGTAGGATGTCATTATGATTTTAATTTGTTTCACTTCTATTTTTCAAAATTCTACAACACAAAGACCATCATACTCCTAAATTTTTTTATTTTTTTATTTTTAAAAAAAGTGTAAAAATTGCAAAATTACCTCACATTGTTTGAGAATGAGTAAGAGATGAATAGAAAGTGGTTGACGATGATGATACACGCGCTTTGAATTTTGATATACAATATTGTTTATACTTCTTTTTGTTTTCAATAATTCAATGATCCCAAAAATATTTTTATATAATCGAATCAACAATACATGTACAGTATAGTGGAAAAAAGTATATATCTCTTAGAATTGCTAATGCATTTTTTTTAATACATTTTTTGAATTTGATTCAAATACTTCTCAATAAATAAAAAAATCAAAATTTGAGAACAAATAACATGGTTTTATTACGAAAACATTTAAATAGTTTTAATATCATATCAAGCACAATTACTATAGTTATTTTCAAATAACTGGGAAAATTACTTACGTAAACAAACACATATTCGAATTATGCACAAGAGATTTCATAATTCATACCAAAAAGGAGCTGCAATTGTGTTCTCTGGATTTGTGACAGCCAAGTTAAAATACTTATCACGCATTTCCAAACCTACCAACCGACTTCGAATCCAAGGTAAAGGCAACATTTTCTTCAACCCATTTTTCCTCATCAATTGCTGGTACAACGGCAACGGCTTCACATACTTCATCTATTACTCAAAATATTAAACACTTGCTGGATATTTCAAAAAGTAAATCAAAATCCAAACTTGTAAGGATAATTAAACATTAATAAAAAAAACACACACACACCAGTTACCTTAAAGAAAAAAAGGAGACAGGTTTTGTTGAAAAGGAAAATCTGAATCAGAAAATAATAAAAAATAAAATAAAATAAAATAAAGCTCAAATACCTTCTGCGTTAGGCTAGGGTTTCTGAGAAGATAGATGAAATTACCACTTGTTATGCCCAGCCCAAATATTCCTACGGTCACTAAGAGGGTATAGGTGTAATTTCATCTATCTAATTAGAAACCCTAGCCTATATATATATAATTAGAAACCCTAGCCTATTTAACGTTTAATTGTAGTTCTTACTAGTTAGAATTTTCATTTACGTTTTTAAATTTCCAGCTGAATTGAGTGATAGATGAAGTACGTGCAGCCCTTGAAGTTGTACGAGGAATGGTTCAAGCAAATGGCAAAGAGGAAGCATTGGGAATGGCCGGCGACTCGGTTGCTAGGTTTTGTTATTGGTGATAATCATGTGAACTTAGCTTTGAGTGATTTGAACTCCATGACTGCATCCGATGAAGGGTTATGACATTTCATAATTATAAAACAACAGTCTCTATCATATATATATATATATTTATTGAGACAAGCTGTATTCAAATGGTGTAATTTGATATGGAGGGTTATTGTGGGATTTTTCAACAGTCTCTAGCAATGAAAATTGTATTCTTGTTTGGTCCTTGTTTCTAACCTCAGCTGTTTATATGTTTAGGTTCTCAATGTACTGTAATATTAATGTGTAATGTGAATTTTGTCGAACACTGCAGGTTAGTAACTAGTAAAATTCTCTTTCATGGTGAAAATCTCTTTCATACTACAAGTAAAGATATTGATTTTGGTCTACTGGCAGATAAACGAAAATCTGTGGTAAGTTTATGCTTATATGCTTATATGCTTATATCTCATAACATATCTGTGGTCAGTAGCGTCGCCTAGGCCTAGGCTTCCCGGGCAGGACAAACATGTCCGAGGCTGTCAACACTCTCTAGGGTTTATATATATATATATATATAACCACAAAACGACCTCATTTTGAGATTTATTTGAAAACCAAGCCCAAAACGACATGGTTTTGGGGTTGATTTAAAAAAAAAAACCCAAAATGACGTCGTTTTGCTTTTTACAACAATGGTATTGTCGAAACATTGGGCAGGCTTTGGACTTTGAGTAATTTCTTTTTCGTTGTCGTATTTATGCAAATCTATAAACATAATGTGGAGGGCTTTGTGGTTGGCTATACTTTCAGAAACAAAGAGGAAGTTGATGTCAGGAATTTTTAAGTTCATCCCTCATTTGCTCTCTAATTTGATTGTATTCTTTATTCTTATTTGATTAGTGTACCAAGGAGAAGATTTTTATTGACGCTCTAAGTAAAACGGAAACATTTGAAGGATTAAAGTATACTTATTGGGATAAGGCCAAAACATCATAGGTATGTATGTAAAACCTATGTAGAAAATATTTAGGATGTTCAACATTTATTACTTCAAAAATAGACCCAATCAGTGGCGTAGCCAGGATTTTTAATTAGGGACGACTAGACTAAATTGAAGTATTACATCAATTCGAGGGGTTTTTTGGGGAGGGGGAGTACTCGAACCCACAACCTCGTGGTGTAAGTGTGAGGAGTATACTATCGGACCAACCTCATCTCATCTACTATAAAAAAAATATATATTTTGAAAACATATAACAAAATTAAGAAATAACTTATGATACAAGTGCATCACTAATGCGTTCGACTATTGAGTTTATTATAAGTTTTTTTTTTTTTTTTTTTTGAAATATTAAAATACTTTGGGGTATGCAGAGAGACTCAAACTCACAACCACGATGTGTAGATGTGAGGAGTATACTATTATCAAATTGATTAAAAGTTAAAACACATTATTTACTTTATAATTTAATTTTTATATAATATACATATATCTATATATTTATATTATATTACTATTATTATTATTTCCAAAATTCTAGACCGGGTTAGCCCGGTCTAGTCTACTACTGCCTCGGCCCTTGGCTCCAATAAGAAGCATAACTCATTGATTTTATGTGGTGTGGTTTATGCTCAAACATGTATACCGGCCCAAGCAAGCCCAGGCACGGTCCGACCCAACTCGATTTCGAACAAACCCAATTTAACACGACTCGATAATTGATAGGTTGTGCCAAAGCACGGCCTCTACTTACGCTTGTTTGCCGGACATTATCTGCCATTAATTTTGTTCTGCATGCGTCTTTATCACAAGTCTTATGCTTTAGTCACACAAACTATATAATCTCATATTTCATTGTGTTGATAGATGAGGGAAATTAAATTAAAGATGCACGGCCTCTAACTTATGTTTTGGTAATGGGGATTTTGAGCAATTTTGGTAACTATTTCTCAACGCATGTGCAAATTAATATAATGGTATTTGAATGTTTTAAGAGTTTGTTTTGAGTATTAAGATGGACGTGATAATTTAAGACCGCTTAAAAATAATCGTTTATTTCTTAATTTAAGAAATAATCAGCTTAAAACAAAAGTTAAGGGATGTGTTTTTTTTTAATCTGAAAATTGAAAAATCCTGAATTTCTCTGTAGATTGAAAAAGTAGAAATTGAAAGACCTTTGTTTTTTATTTTTCTCATCTCTAAATATAATATCAACTAATTTTTTTTCTTAAAGATATAATTGTTAATTTGACATTTATACCCTTATTACTATTAATTTTTATATATTTTAATTTTATATGATACAAACAACAAAATTAAAAAAAAAAAAAAAAAAAAAAAAAACAAATCCTTAATCATTTTTATGTAAATAATAATAAGATCTTATTAATGATTAAGATATGAAAAATAATGAATAAAAATGCTTTTGATTTTAAAAATAAATAAATAAATAAAATTTGAATGTGCTACAAAAGTAACAACATGATTATGGTTTATTTATTTATAGTTGTTAATAGGTTAAAAGAAATAAATTTGTATAATATAAAATTATGATGATTTGGAATTAAGTTAAAAGTCATGATTTTTTTTTTTTTTTTTTTTTGGTATCCGTGGGTGTCCGGGCCAGCTTTTGCGCACCTCGACTCCCACGAGACCCTGAAGTTAATAGCCGGGTAAACCTCCAGTAGCCCCAAGAAAAACGTGGCTGCCAAGGATCGAACCCAGGACGTCCAAGTTTACGGCTCGCCCCAGTGACCAACGGCACCACCCCTTGGGGTTATTTTAAAGTTATTATCATTTAAAAAAACATAATAATAAACTGATACATGTTAAGTGCCAAAAACAAATGATCATTTGGAAATAATCTGTTTATAAAAAATAAAAATAAAAATTTTAAAAAAATCAAAGAAAATGTGTTTGATAAATATACCTTTTATACAATGTGATTATGCTTAGGGGTAAACGTTTAATGGATTTATTCATTTTTCAGTAGATCCGATAAACTTTAGGTTCTAAAAAAATGAACCAATTCAATAAAATTTACAATTTTCAACTAATCAAAAACCAACTGAATTGGACTGATTCAATTCGGTTCGATTTTTTTATTTTTTATTTTTAATTTCCGGTTTTGGGGCTATGGACCAAATTATTGGGCTTTAATTTTATACAGATTCTAATTGAAAACATTTATGAACTTTCGACTTTATACGTTTTGTAATTGGCCCCAGGGCCGGCCCATGGGGGCAGCAAACCCAGCAATTTGCTGGGGCCCCCAAATGGTCCATTCTCCTTTTTCTTCTTTTGGGGCCTCAATCCAATTTATTTTAGTTTAAGAAGGGCCCAATTTCAAACATTGCTTTGCTTTTTTTAATAAGACCCAATTATCCATATCTAGTTCAATTTAATAGAAATAAACTTCAAAGTCCAATTGAATTCTAACATATCAGATTTAGTTTTACATCATTTGAGTCAAAATTGTCTGAGTCCAATTGATTATATATATATATATATATATTTAAAGAGAGTCCAATTGAATTACTAACCTAATCAAAATCGCCGCCCACTCTCATTGACTGGCTTCCTTTCCCATTTCGATTTGCTTCCAATAAGCTGTGTGTCTCACCTCTCAATGTCTCCTTTTATTTTATTTCTGAAAATAGTCCACCATTTCTTGTAATTTACAAAATCAATTGCTTTTATTTTTGAAGTATGTGTGAATTTAGTTATCATCTCTCACCTCTCAATGAAGAATTATTTATTTAATTTTTTTTTTTTATGTTAATGATAATAATTTTTATATGGGACCCCAATTTTTGTTAATATTATTAAATGGCTTGGGCCTCAAAATATCTGGAGACGGCCCTGATTGGCCCCATATTCTTCACCAGAACTCGGTGGAATACTGGAATCACATTCACTCTTACTTTTGTCATTTGGCTTGCAGGGGTACTTGGAGTCTGGACTAGTGTCGGTTGGTGCCGTACTGCCGTCAGATGAAGATTAGTATTATGATCAGTGATGTGTTTATGAGATGAATTAGATAAAAATAATTGTGCATTTTTGTTAAGAATGAAATTGTTTAGTATAAAATTACATAACATTGATTTTTTATTTTTTATTTTTTTATAAAAAAATAGTTATAACTATTTAAAATTTATTTTAAACAAAATAATATTTTATTTATTAATTGTACATTAAAAATATTAATTTTTAATTTTAGAATATAATATATTAAAATACTTTTTCAAATAGATTAAACAAATTTAATTTTTTATATATAAATAGTTTGATAAAAGAAGAAAGATAGAACAAAGCTACAAATGTGGTTGGTTGGGATTGGACTAGGATCCGGCCATCAAATGCACCCTTCAAATTTTGTTATCTTGAGGTTTTTGTCAAGTTGCTGATTAGTCTAAGCATCACAACTGATTTATTATATAATAAAGTTGTGATTATATAATAATCCTACCTAACCCAAAAAAAAATTAGTCTAAGCATCACAAGCTATTTATATATAATTATGGAATTATGAGGTATTATCACTAAAGTCCCTACTTTTTCATGAACTGTCACCTTTTTAAATGTCTTTACCATATTAGTAATTTTAGTCCCTTATTTTTTTAAAAATACATCACTTTAGTCAATTTGACCAAAAAACTAACGGTCAACTATAAAAAAAAAATGTAAAAATTCAATAATAGCTGGTTAAACCCTTAAAAAATTAAAAGACCTCCAACATGAATCGAACCTTCAACCTTAAGGTTAAAATCTATAAGCTTTAACCAACTGAGCTACTCTAACTCACTGTTGAAGGTGTGTTGATTTAAATGTATATATAATTATATAATTTGTTTAAATTAATTTAAATCTATGAAAAAGAAAATAACAAAACAAAATGAAACCTAGAAAATCCAGAAAATCAAAGCCCGTAATTTTTTTTTTCTTGGATTTTTTTCCTTTTCAAAAAATATATTAATTCAATAAGATAAAAAAAAAAACCCAGAAAATCAAATCCCATAAATTGAAAAGGGAAAAAATCAACAAAAAAATAAAAAATAAATAAACTCATATTTATATAATTTAAAATAAACTCATATTTATATAATTTAAAATAAACTCATATTTAATAATAATATATAAAAACATATTTATGAAAATGAAAAAGAAAATAACAAAACAAAATGAAACCTAGAAAATCCAGAAAATCAAATATGAGTTTATTTTAAATTATATAACTATATATACATTTAAATTAACAAACCTTCAACGATGAGATAGAGTAACTCAGATGGTTAAAGCTTGTGGTTTTTAACCTTAAGGTTGAAGGTTCGATTCTTGTTGTAGGCATTTTAATTTTTTTTTTCCAGGGTTTAACTAGCTATTATTGAAACTAGAAGGACTAAAAAAGAAAATTAAAAAATAACAATAAAGGGTAAAATAGTATTTTTACACATTCTGTTATAGTTGACCGTTAGTTTTTTGGTCAAATAGACTAAAATGATGTATTTTGAAAAAACAAGGGATTAAAGTGACTAATATGACAGAGACGTTTAAAAAGGTGACAATTCATGAAAAAGTAGGGACTTTAGTGATAATGCCCCTATAATTATCAATCACTCAATCACTCCAAACCTTTAGATCAATTTTCAATTCAGCGGCCCAAATCAATTGTCAACTACCCTAGATTTTCCCTCTATCACCCACTTTCGAGGAAAACTTCAGTCCAAAGCCGATTGGTACACCAGGCCATTTAAATGTAGTAAATGATAGATTTTTAAGTATTTCGATTAAAATATAACTGATATCTTTCAAAATATGAATAATAAACCTACCTAACCTAAAAAAGTCAAAGTGTGACAAGTAAATTATTATATAACAAGGAGTGCTAGAATCACTCTCTCACCTCACTCTCCCAACCCACTCTATCTTTTCTTTTTGACACTTGTTTATTATTTACAATTGTAATTCACTTAATAACTCTGAGACTCTGAGCCTTTAGATCAACTTTCAAATCAAAGGCCAAATCGATTGCCAACCAACCCTAGATTTTCCCTCTTTTGAAGAAAACTTCAGTCAAATACCAATTGGTGCACCAGGCTATTTAAAATGTAATAAATGACAAATTTATGAGTTAAAAAAAAATATAAAAGAAGTTAGTGGGAGGAAAGAGGAAAAACTTGTAATTTATTTTTTAATGAAAATTGGCCACTCATCTAATTTTTAATGAAAATATATGTATTTGAGCTGTTCTACAGCGAGTGTATTTTTGCTTACCCATATTAACTAGAGGTAACTATTACCCTCCACCTAAAGTGTTGACACGTGTCCCAAACTTTAATTAACTTTGGGTTAACTTTGGACTTTGAGTTAACTTTGGAACACGTGTCAACACTTGAGGTGAGAGGTAATAGTTACCTCTAGTTAATGTGGGTGAGCAAAAATGCACTCTTCTACAACTGTCATTTGGACACTTGCGTGCTCTACATGGGCCATGTGTCGTTTACTTTGAAACTTCTCTTTAGTCTTTATTTACAATTTTATCGATTTTTTAATTTAAAAACAAAACCAGCTAGTGTCTTGTTCACTCCATTTTCAGAATCAGTTTTCACAATGATTTGATTTCATTTCTCACTCTTGAAATTGCATGGAAGGTGACATTATCACATCAAAATGTCTTTACAATTGAAAAATTAAAATTTTAAAAAAACACAAACTTAATTTTTTACTCAAAACTTAAATATTAAAATAATATATATTTATATTATTAAAAAAATCTCACAGTATTTTTTCTATTTCTCAAAATTCTAATACGATTATACGAATAAATACGTTTTCATTTCTCTCAAATTGGAAAAATATTGAATCTGTTTTTCATAAATTCTTAAATATATTCTCTAATAAAAATCCCATTTCTCTTTCTTGATCTATAAACTTTGTTTTTTATTTTTTTTTAATTTTATTTTTTATTTTTTTATAAATAATTTTTGTTTGTTTTCATTTCCCGTTTAAAAAGAGAAATTGATTTAGTATTTTTATAATTAGCCATATAATTAGGGATCTTTCTAATTTTGTCAATTTTCAATTGTTTAATTGTTTCTATCAAATGGACAAATATGCCTTTAATAGATTCCCCTTACCAGTTACCACTCATCAAATGTAAGCTAGCCAAGTTCTTTTAAAAAGTTGAAAACAAGTTGATGTTTCTGCTTTTCCAGTGTAGGTTTAACTATGAAAGATGGAAAGAGACAAAAGATTTTGATAGATGGAGAAAATCTTGTATGGGACTATTTCATTGACACTTGGTGAGGACCGTGAGACCATCCAATGAGATTTGATTATTTATATTGGGAACATAAAAATATATTATTAAATTTTAATTTGGTGCAATGGTTTCACTAATTGGCAATAAAACCGTCTCATTCAAGATTTTCTCATGTATCGGAGATCCGGATATTCTAACCACCCAAACAAACGTGGACATGTTACCTACCACAACTTTACTTTTTTTTTTTTTTTTTCCAAATAATTTTTGTTACAAATAAATATATATGATTCCTTGATTTCCTTCCATGCACTATAAATAACAGTTGAATAGAAGGTAGCATTATCACAACATAACTTTACCAGATATTAAAGATAGTCCTCATCTTTCTGCAATCAAAATACTTCCTGAATATGGCTGAAGCTGTTGTTTCAACAATCCTGGATCAATTGGTTTCGCTAACTCGTGAACGCGTAGGAGAAGAAGTAAGACTAGTTGTCGGTGTCGATGAAGAAGTGGAAAAGCTGGACAGCAATTTCAGTTCCATTAAATCTTTGCTTAGAGATGCAGAGTGCAAACAATTCAAGGATGAAAGCGTGAGAGATTGGTTAGACAAGATCAAAGACGTATCCTACGACATAGAGGACGTGTTGGACGAGTGGAACACTGCCTTTCAGAAACTAAAAATCATGGATGCTGAAAATGCTTCCAAGCTTGTGACAAAGGTATGTTCTCTCGTGTCCTGCTATCCTTTTTGTAGGCCAGTTTTCATGCGTCATCACATTGCTGGGAAGATAAAGAGATTAAATAAAAAACTAGATGTTGTTGCTTTGGAAAAGGATAGGTTTCACTTAACCTCAATCAATGGCATAGGAGAAGTAGAACGACCAATAACTACCTCTTCTATAGATGAATCAGAGATTCAGGGGAGAGATGATGTCAAGGGGAATATAAAAAGCTTGTTGTTGAGTGAGAGTAGTAATGGACCGACATCCCTTACTGTCATTTCCATTGTAGGGATGGGGGGATTAGGAAAGACTACTCTTGCTAGACTAGTTTTTAAAGATGATGCAGTGACTGCCTATTTTGACAAAAAAATATGGGTGTGTGTCTCTGATCCTTTCGATGAGATTAAGATTGGCAAAGCAATCCTTGAATCTCTTACAAATGCTGCGCCAAATGTAAATGAATTTGAGCAGGTGTTAAATAATATGCAGGAATCCATTAAGGACAAGAAGTTTCTTCTCGTCCTTGATGATGTGTGGACACAAGATCCTAATAAATGGGAACAATTGAAAAACACTCTTAAGCATGGCTCTAAAGAAAGTAGAGTTTTGGTGACCACACGTAACATGAATGTTGCTGAGGTGTTGGGAAGCACCCACAAAATTCAATTAGAGAAATTGTCCGACCAAGTAAGTTGGCCATTGTTTAGGCAGTTTGCTTTTTCTGGAAGGACCGATGAAGAGTGTCATAAGTTTGAAGAAGTTGGTAGGAGAATTGTAGAGAAGTGTGATGGTTTGCCTCTTGCTGTCAAGACTTTAGGAGGTCTCTTACGTTCTAAAAATACAGTTGTGGAGTGGCAAGGTGTCTTAGATAGTGAGATGTGGGAACTAGAAGAGGCAGAAAAGGGGATTTTTGCACCATTATTATTAAGCTATATTGATTTGCCTTTTGAATTAAAGAGATGCTTCTCATACTGTGCCATCTTCCCCAAGGATTATGAGATAAACAAAGATCAATTGATCAAGTTATGGATGGCTCAAGATTATCTTAGGGCAAAAGGAAACAAAGATATGGAACTAGTTGGCGAGGAATATTTTGAAAAGTTAGCAATGCGGTCATTCTTTCAAGATTTTTATAGAAATCAAGATGACGGTAGCATAAAAACATGCAAGATGCATGATATGGTGCATGACTTGGCTCAATATCTAACAAAGAATGAATGTTTTAGTGTTGAGGTTGACGGAGAGTTCCGGTTAAATTCTGATTATGAAAAAGCTTGTCATTCAATGATAAAGCTCAAAGGAAAAGCCTCATTTTCTATCTCTAATTTTTATGAAAATAGATTGCGTAGCTTAGTATTTTACCGTGACGGTTGGAGTCTTGATTCTCTTGAACATATGGACATTGACACATCCAAATTATTTGATTGTTTGACATGTCTTAGGGCATTGCATTTTGGTTACAACTCAATTAAAGATGTTCCAATTGGTGTAAATAAATTGATACATTTAAGATATCTCAACATATCTAGCAATGATAACATCAAGGAATTACCGGAAGTGGTTTGTGAATTATATAATTTACAAACTTTAGATATCAAGTTCTGTAAAAATCTCAAAAAGCTACCAGAAGGGATAGGAAAATTAGTCAACTTGAGGCATTTAATAATTGATCAGAGTAATATTGTGTATATGTCAAAAGGAATTGAGAGATTAACTTGTTTGAGGACATTAATCGAAGTAGTTGTGAGTGGGGATAAGAAAGCATGTAAGCATGTGAGGGTCTCTTGAGATGAAATGCAGGGGAGGGGTGGATGTGGGTGAGATTAATAAGGCAGAATTTAAGAATAAGATAAAACTCCTTAGTTTGGGGATAAATTTGATAAGTTTGAATGTAAGTAATATTAATGAAGAAGCTCTTGACGACTTCCAACCTCCTCCAAATTTAGAGCAATTATCACTAAGTGGCTACGGGGGTGCTAGTTGTTTATCCCTCAATTGGATGATGTCCTTAACAAAACTAAGGAACTTATTTCTCATTAGTTGGTCTGGTTTTGAGTGTTTGTCTCTGGCGAAACTGCCTTGTCTTGAATCTCTTTCGATTTTTGAAATGGAGAGTGTGAAAAGTGTGGGTGATGAATTTGTGGGAATGGAAAGTGATAATATTTCGTCATTCTCATCATCATCATTAGTTATTGCCTTTCCCAAATTGCAATCTCTTCAATTTTGGAGGGTGGAAGATTGGGAAGAGTGGGATTGTGGGGCTTCTGGAAGAGGGGAAGAACAAATCAAAATTATGCCATGTCTTCGTTCTTTGACAATTTTTGAATGTCCAAAATTAAAGACATTGCCAGACTACCTTCTGCAATCGACAACTTTGGAGGAATTGGTTATTGATCAATGTCCTATTTTAAAAAGACGTTACAAGGTGGAGAAAGCAAAGTACTGGGTCAGGGACTGTGGCATTCCTAAGATCAGAATTTATGAATGTCCCACTTCTTGTGATGATTTGGAGAGCTCCACTCTATCAGTTGTCTGATTTGTCTCCTTTCAAGATGATGTCAACAATTCATAGGTATATATGATTTATCCTTGTTTATAATTTGTAATTACTTGTTTTTCAGTTATACATTTTAAATTAACATTGTATGTGTGTTTTTAAAAAAAATAATATATTCCAGTTTTCTTGATAATTTGGAGAATTCCCCTTCATCGGTTGTTGCCAATGACTTCTCAGACTAGTCTTACTTCTTCCACCCATTCACAGGTAATTACTTCCTTCTTCATCATTTCAAGGGTATTTATTTATTTTTTTCACACCAAATCATATGGTTAACCGCCTATATACTTTTCTAGTTTTCTCTTCTGACACTTTTTACTAGTTTCGATTTCTATGTATGATGAAAAGAATTGTATATATAATTGGATATTGATGGTTTAACGAATTGGTATAATTAGTTTTTCTTCACCAAGTCTTATTTAATCATGCCATATCTTTGTTCATTTGAAATCAGAGGGCTGTCCTAAATCAAAGACATTACCCGGTGAAGACAGCAGAGAATTACCTGGTCAAAACCTCTGGCATTCCGGAGTCAGAACTTATCAAAATCCCAGCTTTTGGGATGATTCAGAGAGCTCCTCTTCATCAGTTTGTTGTTGATTCATGAGGTGTCAAGGATAAGTTCTCAAACAACTGAAAATGACATTCATTAGGATGTCAAGGTTGAGTTCTCATACAATTTAAACTTCAACCCATTCACAGCTAATCATGAAAATCCCAGTTTTTGTTATGATGTGGAGAGCTCTTCCCCATCAGTTGTCTCCTTACATGACGATGTGGAGAATCAGTTATCAAAAACTCAAACTGTAATTGGATGTCAGCAATTCATAGGTATCCTTCTTTATTGATTTGTAATTACTTGTTATTGATTTGTAATTTTAAAATAACATTGTATTCCAGTTTTTATGACGATTTGGAGAGCTCCTCTTGCTGATTCGCGACAATGTAAAGGAAGAGTTCTCAAGCAACTGAAACTTCCACCCATTCACAGGTAATTCTTGATTTCAAGGATGGATTTTCAGTATTTTACTTTTGATTAACATAATCACTGTTGTTAATTCATTAATAAGCAGGGCGATGAAGAGGTGCAAGGTGCAAGATTTAACTTAATTGGCAGGCAGCTCCATGGTGGCTCAGGAGTCAGGACCAGGTAAGATAAAAGAAATTTACATATCTGTTTGTTTGACTATTCTTGTTTAATTTTTGCATTATAATACAAATCATTTTACTATAAAATATTACTTAAAGAAGTCAATAATGTTATAGGATATATGTTTGATTTAGAGGCACTTAAATTTCTTGTTGCAGTGCTTCATTGCTTTGCAAGATTCAAAAACTGTGACAAGCTGGAAGATGAGAAAAGTTCATGTATAATCATTTTCTCGTTGTTACCTGCATGTCTTAGTTGTGGTTTCATCTTCCTCCTCCAAGATCAGGGTAAAATTTTCATCTCATTTTTTAGATTTGATATTTCAGTTGTGCTTGCTAATTGCTATTTTAGTATGAATCCAGAGATTCGGTTTATTAATATTATTTTAAAACATCTTATTCCAAAATTATGTTTGGTGAAATGTTAAGACATAAGTCACTGCCACAAACATCAAGTGTTCCCAATTGTTTCAGCCACACTCATTTAAAGCAGAAAACGTTTTAACAAATTAGTATAATTAGTTTTTCTTCGCTAAAGGCTTGTTTAATTTTTACATTTGGAATAATGTACATATTAATTTGATTAGAGGCACATAAATTTCTTGGTGCAGTGAATTTAGTGAAGAATAGCAAATGTGACTAGTTGGGGAAGAGGAGCAAGAAAACACAATCATGCAAAACTAACTTATGCGATCAAAACTTTGGAGGAATTTTGGATTCTACAAGTGAAGACAGCAGAGAACGGGTCAAAAACTGTGTCAGAATTTATCAAAATCCCAGTTTTTGGGATGATTCAGATAGCTCCTCTTCATCAGTTTGTTGTCAATTCATTATGTGTCAATGATGTCAAGGTTGAGTTCTCAAACAACTGAAACTTTTATCCATTCACAGGTAAATAGTTCCTTCTTTCATGATGAGTTTTTGTATTTTACTTTTGATTAACATAATGACCGGTTAATTCTTTGATTATCTACTACACAAGCAAAGATGAGCTGGGTTATGCAGAGGAGCTGCTTGAAGATTTAACTTAATTGGCGGGTTTAAGGGCGGTGTACTTTGTCACGATCATGCAACTGTAAGCTAAAAATTTACTGTGATCAATACAATTTTGTTAGAAGATTGCTAAGTTTTCATTTTTTTTAAAATTTTTTTTGAAAGGCAATTTATTAAAAGCTGAAAAGGTCAGCAACCAAACAAAGCCAGCTCACCGAAGAGCACAACCAGCTCACAGCAGAGCACAACCAACAAGCACCTATCAGCAGGCCAACAAAAAGCAACAGCACAACGCAGAGTTGAAAAGAAAAAACAAAGCAGACAAGGCAAACAGCCCAAAGCAAAACAAAAGGACATTAGATTATGGAAACTGCCAATTCTTGAGCGATTGTCTCTGGCGAAACTGCCATTTCTTGAATCTCTTTGGATTATTTCTATGGAGAGTGTGAAAAGTGCGGGTGATGAATTTGTGGGAATGGAAAGTGATAATATTTCGTCATTCTCATCATCATCATTAGTTATTGCCTTTCCCAAATTGCAATCTCTTCGATTTGGGTTGATGGAAGATTGGGAAGAGTGGGATTGTGGGGCTTCTGGAAGAGGGGAAGAACAAATCAAAATTATGCCATGTCTTCGTTCTTTGGATAGTAGATTATGTGGTAAATTAAAGACAGTGCCAGACTACCTGCTGCAATTGACAACTTTGGAGGAATTGACTATTAGATCCTGTCCTATTTTAGAAAGACGTTACAAGGTGGATGAAGCAGAGAACTGGGTCGAGGACTTTGGCATTCCTAAGATCAGAATTTATGATGATTTGGAGAGCTCCTCTCCATCAGTTCTCTCCTTTCATGACTATGTCAAGGATGAGTTACTAGAAACTCAAACAGCGATTCATAGGTATGTATCCTTGTTTATAATTTGTTGGATAAACTTGTTTATCTATTTTTCAGTTATACATTTTAAATTAACATTATGTGTTTATTTGTTGGATAATATATTCCAGTTTTGATGACGATTTGGAGAGCTCATCTTCATAATCACTTGTTGCTGACAATTGAAACTTTCACCCATTCACACTAAATGTATTCCCTCTCCCATGTCTCAGCATTGGCAAGTAATGGTGGTAAGAAAGGATGAACAATGTTATGTAACATTTTTATATAAATTGTCCAAATTAAACGAATTTAATATAATTTGATTTAGTGGCACATGAATTTCTTGTTATAGTTGGTTTAGTGCTTGGTGGCGTAGCAGAGGAAGAATAACAAATGTGACCAGCTGGTGAAGAGGAGCAAGAAAACACGGTCATGCCATGTCTATGTGCTTTCTAAAGACATTGCAAGAACTTTGGGGGTATTTTGGATTCCATGAGTGAAGACAGCAGAGAAAAGACGTAAAGGATAATTTCTGAGTCAGAATTTATCTAACTCCCAGTTTTTGGGATGATTCAATTCATGACATGTAAGCCTCGTTTCCTATCTCTATTTTCAATGAAAATAGATTGCGTAGTTTAGTATTTCACCGTGACGGTTGGGATACTAAGCATATGTACATTGATACATCTAAATTATTTGATCATATGTCATGTCTTAGGGCATTGCAATTTTGTTACAAGTCAATTAAAGTTGTTCCAATTGGTATAAATAAATTGATACATTTAAGATATCTTGTCATATCTAGAAATGATATGTTGGTCCCTCAATTGGAAGTTATATCTCATATGTTTGTCTCGTATTGGTTTTGAGCGATTGTCTCTAGGTAAACTGCCATTTCTTGAATCTCTTACGATTTTGGGAATGGAGAGTGAAAAGTGTGGGTGATGAATTTGTGGGAATGGAAAGTGATAATATTTCGTCATTCTCTTCATCATCATTAGTTATTGTCTTTCCCAAATTGCAATCTCTTTACTTTGAGGGAATGGGAGATTGGGAAGAGTGGGATTGTGGGTCTTCTGGAAGAGGGGAAGAACAAATCAAAATTATGCCATGTCTTTGTTCTTTGAAAATTGCTTTCTGTCGTGTATTAAAGACATTGCCAGACTACGTTATGCAATCGACAACTTTGGAGGAATTGGATATTGAACGCTGTCCTATTTTAGAAAGACGTTACAAGGTGGAGAAAGCAGAGAACTGGGTCAAAGACTGTGGCTTTCCTAAGATCAGAATTTATGAAAATCCCACTTTGGAGAGCTCTTCTCCATCAGTTGTCTCTTTACTTGACGATGTGGAGAATCGGTTATCAAAAATTAAAGGAAATGTGTTTGATAAATATAACTTTTATACCATGTGATTATACCTAGGAGGAAACGTTTAATGAAGTTGTTCATTTTTCAGTATAATCAATAAACTTTAGGTTTCGAAAAAGTGAACCGATTTAATAAAATTTACAATTTTTAATTGATCAAAAACCAACTGAATTGGATTGATTCAATTCGGTTTTTTTTTTTTTTTTTTTGGTTGGGGGGTTTGGGGACTATGGGCCAAATTATTTGGCTTTAATTTTATCCAGTTTCTAATTGAAAACATTTATGAACTTTCGACTTTATACGTTTTGTAATTGGCCCCATATTCTGCACGAGAACTCGGTGGAATCACATTCACTCTTACTTTTGTCACATTCACGCTGGACTAATGTCGGTTGGTGCCCTCAGATGAAGATTAGTATTATGAACAGTGATGTGTTTATGAGATGAATTGGATAAAAATAATTGTGTATTTTTGTAAAGAATGAAATTGTTTTTTATTTTTATTTTTATTTTATTTTTATTTTATTTTTTTATAAAAAAAATAGTTATAACTATTTAAAATAAATTTTTAATTTTAGAATATAATATATTAAAATACTTTTTCAAATAGATTAAACAAATTTAATTTTTTATATATAAATAGTTTGATAAAAGAAGAAAGATAGAACAAAGCTACAAATGTGGTTGGTTGGGATTGGACTAGGATCCGGCCATCAAATGCACCCTTCAAATTTTGTTATCTTGAGATTTTTGTCATTTTTTATTTTTTATTTTTTTTATGCATGTTTTTTTATTTTTTTAATAAACCGAAATTTTAAACATTGTAATTTCGTAGTTGTATTCAGAACCCTTTTTTTTTTGGTAATATTTTCATAATCAGGGACGTTGATGGACGGTGTTAGTTGTGACACGTCACCAAATTGACAAATCCGCATGTTATTACTTTCAAATGGATTTTTAATTGGGCTGTGGATTGCAAGTTGCTGCTTAGAGAGGAAGCCAGCCAAGATGTTTGTTAGTTTATTGCAATGCCGGCAGCCGGCTGTATATGATAATCCATAAATAGATATCTGGGTCCGAATTTTTCAAATATTGAGTTAAAATACTATTGATATCTTTAAAATATAAAAAATATCGAAAATACCGTCAAGTTGCTGATTAGTTGAAGCATCACAACTGATTTATTATATAATAAAGTTGTGATTATATAATAATCCTACCTAACCAAAAAATTAGTCTAAGCATCACAAGCGATTTATATATAATTATGGAATTATTGGGTATTATCACTAAAGTCCCTACTTTTTTCATGAACTGTCACATTTTTAAATGTCTTTACCATATTAACAACTTTAGTCCCTTGTACCAAAAAACTAATGGTCAATTGTAACAGAATATGTAAAAATACAAATTTACCCTTTATTGTTATTTTTTAATTTTTCTTTAATTCCCTCTAGTTTCAATGATAGCTGGTTAAACCCTTAAAAAATTAAAACGCCTCCAACAGGAATCGAACCTTCAACCTTAAGGTTAAAATCTATAGGCTTTAACCAACTGAGCTACTCTAGCTCATTATTGAAGGTTTGTTAATTTAAGTGTATATATAGTTATATAATTTGTTTAAATTAATTTAAATCTATGAAAAAGAAAATAACAAAACAAAATGAAACCTAGAAAATCTAGAAAATTAAAGCCCATAATTTTTTTTTCTTTTTTTCCTTTTCAAAAAATATATTAATTCAATATGATAAAAAAAAAAACCCAGAAAATCAAATCCCATAAATTGAATAGGGAAAAAAATCAACAAAAAAATAAAAAATAAATAAACTCATATTTATATAAGTTAAAATAAACTCATATTTAATAATAATATATATAAACATATTTATGAAAATGAAAAAGAAAATAACAAAACAAAATGAAACCTAGAAAATCCAGAAAATCAAATATGAGTTTATTTTAAATTATATAACTATATATACATTTAAATTAACAAACCTTCAATGATGAGATAGAGTAGCTCAGATGTTTAAAGCTTATGGTTTTTAACCTTAAGGTTGAAGGTTCGATTCTTGTTGTAAGCATTTTAATTTTTTTTTTCCAGGGTTTAACCAGCTATTATTGAAACTAGAATGACTAAAAAAAATTAAAAAAAATAACAATAAAGGGTAAAATTGTATTTTTACACATTATATTATAGTTGACCGTTAGTTTTTTGGTCAAATGGACTAAAGTGATGTATTTTGAAAAAACAAGGGACTAAAGTGACTAATATGACAAAGACGTTTAAAAATGTGACAATTCATGAAAAAGTAGGGACTTTAGTGATAACGCCCCTATAATTATCAATCAGTCAATCACTCCAAACCTTTAGATCAATTTTCAATTCAACGGCCCAAATCAATTGCCAACAACCCTAGATTTTCCCTCTATCACCCACTTTCAAGGAAAACTTCAGTCCAAAGCTGATTGGTACACTAGGCTATTTAAATGCAGTAAATGACAGATTTTTAAGTATTTCGATTAAAATATAACCGATATCTTTCAAAATATGAATAATAAACCTACCTAACCTTCAAAAAGTCAAAGTGTGACAAGTGAATTATTATATAATTATAATAATTCACTTAATATCTCCGAGCCTTTAGATCAACTTTTAAATCAAAGGCCAAATCGATTGCCAACCAACCCTAGATTTTCCCTCTTTCAAGAAAACTTTAGTCAAATACCAATTGGTGCAACAGGCTATTTAAAATGTAACAAATGATAGATTTATGAGTTAAAAAAATATATAAAAAGAAGTTACTGGGAGGAAAGAGGAAAAACTTGTAATTTATTTTTAATGAAAATATATGTATTTGAGCTATTCTACAGCTATCGTTTGGACACCCGCGTGCTCTACATGGGCCATGTGTCGTTTACTTTGAAACTTCTCTTTAGTCTTTATTTACAATTTGAGAGCTTCTCCTTACAATCCACAAATTATCTATTCACACTCCAATTTTTTGATTTTTTTTATTAATGACAATTTTAACCTAAATTAAAGTTACTAAACAAGACAAAAAAAAAAAAAAAAAAAAAAAAAATTAAAGACACTCCAAACTAATTAAATTATTTATAAAAAAGAAAATCTCTCTTAAATCATTAGATTAAATATTATGTATTAAACTCTCTCTCTCTCCCCTAAATATGTTATTACCATATTAAACACTTTAACCTAATTAATCTCTCTCCATTTTCCAAAAAAAAAAAAATCATATTTCCATACTTTCTCGATCAATCTCTAATTAATAGTTAAAGAAAAAAAAAAATTTATGAATATTTTAGTTTTTTACTAGTAGTAATATGTATATATATTAAAAAACCAATTTTTTTTTATAAATATATATATATATATATATGAAAGCTTGAATTGTTTCAACTAGATTCGATTAAACTCAGAATTTTTAAAGCTAATGAAAGAATTAATGTTCTCTAGGCAATCACATACCTACAAGAGTAACAAAAGGTATTTTCATATTTCGATATTATTATTTTTTTTAAACAAGGGACTTGTTTTTATTTTTATTTTTATTATATATAAATATATACACATACATATGGTTCTTGAAAATCAAGCTTATTAGTAAGTTTTTTTTTTTTTCTTAATTGTTAGTCTTGCTTGAGAAAAAATGGAAATAGAAAATTAGAGATTTGTATTGGAGGAGAGAGAGTTTAATGTGGTGCAATTAAAATTTTATGAGAGAGTATTTAATATGTAATAATTAATCTAATAATTTAGGAGAGATAATTTCTTTTTTTAATAATTTAATTCAAAAAAGATAAAAACGTTAATCTTGTAACAAAATTAAGTGTCTTTAGAATTTTTAAAAATTTAAATTTTGAGAATGAAGTGTTTTTAGAAAAGAAGTGTAAAAAGAAAAAATTGGATTGTCAAAAGAAGCCCTCTTACAATTTTATCGATTTTTTAATTTAAAAACAAAACCAGCTAGTGTCTTCGTTCACTCCATTTTCAGAATCAGTTTTCACACTGATTTGATTTCATTTCTCACTCTTGAAATTGCATGGAAGGTGACATTATCACATCAAAATGTCTTTACAATTGAAAAATTAAAATTTTTTTTTTAAAAAAACATAAACTTAATTTTTTACTCAAAACTTAAATATTAAAATAATATATATTTATATTATTAAAAAAATCTCACAGTATTTTTTCTATTTCTCAAAATTCTAATATGATTATGCGAATAAATATGTTTTCATTTCTCTCAAATTGGAAAAATATTGAATCTGTTCTTACATAAATTCTTAAATATATTCTCTAATAAAAATCCCATTTCTCTTTCTTGATCTATAAACTTTTTTTTTTTTTTAATAAATAATTTTTGTTTGTTTTCATTTCCCGTTTAAAAAGAGAAATTTAGTTAGTATTTTTATAATTAGCCATATAATTAGGGATCTTTCTAATTTTGTCAATTTTCAATTGTTTAATTGTTTCTATCAAATGGACAAATATGCCTTTAATAGATTCCTCTTACCGGTTACCACTCATCAATTGTAAGCTAGTCAAGTTCTTTTAAAAAGTTGAAAACAAGTTGATGTTTCTGCTTTTCCGGTGTAATTTTAACTATGAAAGACGGAAGAGGAGTACTAAATTCACTCTCTCAACCCACTCTCTCAACATACTCTCTGTTCTTGTGCTGATATATAGATAACATTTATTGTTTTACAATAAAAATCTAACATTTATAAAGAGCCTACTTTTTCATTTTATTTACACTACAAACCAATAACTAATTTTCTATATTGTCCTTCTTCATTTAATATCAATAATTAAAAATAAAAATAAAAGAATATTTTAATTGGTTATTAATTGAAACTTTTCTTTTTGTAGGTACTTAAAAATGCTATGTTGTCCAAAGATGGGAAGGAAAAATGTTCACAGGTAATGGTTAGAATATTTTTATTAAATTTGTTTTGTATTTATCTTAAAATGAAAATGATCAAATATATTATTAGAAATAAATAAACCTTACGATGTCAGGAATATACAAGCTCAATGGATCAAAGTATTGATAATTTCCATAATACAACACAGTTTATCGAGCCTTCTGATCATTAGATTCCTTTAAAGGTACAAATTATTAAAACTAAGTGTGTATATATTTTTGTGACATGAGCAGTGACATAAAAAAATATTTCTCATTTCATATTAAATTTTTTTAATTTTCCTTATATATGTTTTGTAGGTATTCAAAAGTCAGACGCATTTTCTTAGATAGAAAGAAGCAGTCTTGCGATGTTTTCTTTTTGTATTTTATGGTGTTTTCAGATAAATATTCTGACTTTTTTTTTGGTTTATTATTTTCTTTTGGTTCATGAACGATGTACCATTTATTTAATTCCTTTCAATTTATATGAAACTTTTATAATATATTTTAAAACTATTTAATTCTAATTTGTTTTACTAATTAGTTATTCAATACAACAACCATCAAGTTAACAAGTGATGTTTGGTAATGAAAATTTGGTAAAAAGAAATATCTGAGCAATTTAATTTGGGTCTGTAAGCACAATTTAACTCGGTGGAATCACATTCACTCTTACTTTTGTCATTTGGCTTGCAGTGGTACTTGGACTCTGGACTAATGTCGGTTGGTGCCCTCAGATGAAGATTAGTATTATGATCAGTGATGTGTTTATGAGATGAATTGGATAAAAATAATTGTGTATTTTTGTAAAGAATGAAATTGTTTTTTTTTTTTTTTAATTTTTTTTTTATTATTTTTTTTTTTTTTATAAAAAAAATAGTTATAACTATTTAAAATAAATTTTTAATTTTAGAATATAATATATTAAAATACTTTTTCAAATAGATTAAACAAATTTAATTTTTTATATATAAATAGTTTGATAAAAGAAGAAAGATAGAACAAAGCTACAAATGTGGTTGGTTGGGATTGGACTAGGATCCGGCCATCAAATGCACCCTTCAAATTTTGTTATCTTGAGATTTTTGTCATTTTTTATTTATTATTTTTTTTATGCATTTTTTTTTTTTTTTAATAAACCGAAATTTTAAACATTGTAATTTCGTAGTTGTATTCAGAACCCTTTTTTTTTTTTTTTTTTGTAATATTTTCATAATCAGGGACTTGATGGACGGTGTTAGTTGTGACACGTCACCAAATTGACAAACCCGCATGTTATTACTTTCAAATGGATTTTTAATTGGGCTGTGGATTGCAAGTTGCTGCTTAGAGAGGAAGCCAGCCAAGATGTTTGTTAGTTTATTGCAATGCCGGCAGCCGGCTGTATATGATAATCAAGAAATAGATATCTGGGTCCGAATTTTTCGAATATTCAGTTAAAATACTATTGATATCTTTAAAATATAAAAAATATCGAAAATACGGTCAAGTTGCTGATTAGTCTAAGCATCACAACTGATTTATTATATAATAAAGTTGTGATTATATAATAATCCTACCTAACCAAAAAAAAAATTAGTCTAAGCATCACAAGCTATTTATATATAAGGGTGAATTTTCCCTGACTTTTGAAAAGTATATCAAATCGGTCTATCCGTTAGTCAACTGTCAGTCAAACTTAACATTTGTAGGGGTATTTTTGTCTTTGAACCAAGAACATGCCATGTGTCATAAAAATAGAAATAAAATAAAAATCAAACTAATTAAAACTAATTGAATATATATATATATATTTGCAGGAAATAAAACCAATTAAAACTAATCAATAATTAAATTAAAAAATAGAACAACAAATTAACGAAGCCAGAGCTTCAAGGCAATAGAGGAAGGTTAGTCAGGTGAGACAGAAAAGAGAGCGAGAAAGGCTGAACCTCGTAGCTACATCTCCGACTGGTGACCTGAACTAACCATCTCTCCTTCCTCCATCCACTGAAGAGGCAAGTAAGTACCTCGATCATCAACAACAGACACCTCTTATCATCAGATTCTTGCATAGACACCTCTGTCTTGTAACAAAAAATCTCCATCATCTTATCTCCATCTCATCATCATCATCAAACCCTAGCCACCCAAACCCCTTGCCGCCACTACCCTAATCGGTCCCTACCGCTGCCCAAATCCACCACCCTAACCCGCACCATCGGGATGAGATTCAGATATCCCTTGTCAATTTTGCTGAATTCCAGTCAAATGTGAAGTAGCGAAATTCTAGTCAAATCCCCTTGGGTTTTGAAGATTTGTTTGGCCCCGGTGAGGATTCAAGAAGAAAATGGATTTTGATTGAGCACTCAGTTCTAATTTTTTATTTTATTTTTAAATTTGTTGTTTTGGGTTTGATGGTGGTGTTCTTGGATATATATATATATATATTTTTTAATTTGCTGCAATGGATTTGGTGGTGGTTATATGGTTCGATTGAGGGGTTTGCGATGGTGTTTGGGGATTTGGTGGTGGTTATATGGTTCGATTGAGGGGTTTGCGATGGTGTTTGGAGTTGACGATGGTGGGGGTGGTGGTTTGAAGTTGACGATGGTGGTGGAGAGAGAGATAAGATTGTGAATCTGGATTGGGTGTTGGTGGCTGGAATTTTATGGTAAAGGTTTGGTGATGATAATGGTAATATCTGAGAATAATTATATCTTTAATTTAATTTAATTTTGAAGATTTGTTTGATGGATTGGGTGTTGGTGGCTGGAATTTTATGGTAAAGGTTTGGTGATGATAATGGTAATATCTGAAAATAATTATATCTTTAATTTAATTTAATTTTGTTATATTAATAAATTATTTTTAAAAAACGTTTTTTCCTTTTTTATTATTTTTTTTTAATTGTAAAATTTTAAAATGTTAGAGGGTAAAATTGTATTTTTAAACTCTTTAATTAAAATTAAGGGTAAAATGGTCAAATTATATATTCTGTGACGTTTGACCGTTAAAAAAAAAGTCAGAAGGACCTATTTGATATACTTTTCAAAACTCAGGGAAAGTTTTGATAAAAAAGAAAACTTGTTTAAAAAATTGATAATTCAGAAAAAGTTAGGGACCCAGATGATAATCCTCCTATATATAATTATGGAATTATGAGGTATTATCACTAAAGTTCCTACTTTTTCATGAACTGTCACATTTTTAAATGTCTTTACCATATTAGTAATTTTAGTCCCTTATTTTTTTTTTTAAATACATCACTTTAGTCAATTTGACCAAAAAACTAACGGTCAACTATAAAAAAAAATATGTAAAAATTCAATAATAGCTGGTTAAACCCTTAAAAAATTAAAAGACCTCCAACATGAATCGAACCTTCAACCTTAAGGTTAAAATCTATAAACTTTAACCAACTGAGCTACTCTAACTCATTGTTGAAGGTGTGTTGATTTAAATGTATATATAATTATATAATTTGTTTAAATTAATTTAAATCTATGAAAAAGAAAATAACAAAACAAAATGAAACCTAGAAAATCCATAAAATCAAAGCCCGTAAATTTTTTTTTCTTGGATTTTTTTCCTTTTCAAAAAATATATTAATTCAATATGATAAAAAAAAAAAAAAAAAAAAAAAAAAAAAAAAAAAAAACCCAGAAAATCAAATCCCATAAATTGAAAAGGGAAAAAATCAACAAAAAAAATAAAATAAAATAAACTCATATTTATATAATTTAAAATAAACTCATATTTAATAATAATATATAAAAACATATTTATGAAAAAGAAAAAGAAAATAACAAAACAAAATGAAACCTAGAAAATCCAGAAAATCAAATATGAGTTTATTTTAAATTATATAACTATATATACATTTAACGATGAGATAGAGATAGTTATATAATTTAAATTAACAAACCTTCAACGATGAGATAGAGCAACTAAGATGGTTAAAGCTTGTGGTTTTTAACCTTAAGGTTGAAGGTTCGATTCTTGTTGTAGGCATTTAAATTTTTTTTTTTCCAGGGTTTAACCAGCTATTATTGAAACTAGAAGGACTAAAAAAGAAAATTAAAAAATAACAATAAAGGGTAAAATAGTATTTTTACACATTCTGTTATAGTTGACCGTTAGTTTTTTGGTCAAATAGACTAAAATGATGTATTTTGAAAAAACAAGGGACTAAAGTGACTAATATGACAAAGACGTTTAAAAAGGTGACAATTCATGAAAAAGTAGGGACTTTAGTGATAATGCCCCTATAATTATCAATCACTCAATCACTCCAAACCTTTAGATCAATTTTCAATTTAGTGGCCCAAATCAATTGTCAACAACCCTAGATTTTCCCGCTATCACCCACTTTCGAGGAAAACTTCAGTCCAAAGCCGATTGGTACACCAGGCCATTTAAATGTAGTAAATGACAGATTTTTAAGTATTTCGATTAAAATATAACCGATATCTTTCAAAATATGAATAATAAACCTACCTAACCTAAAAAAGTCAAAGTGTGACAAGTGAATTATTATATAACAAGAAGTGCTAGAATCACTCTCTCACCTCACTCTCCCAACCCACTCTATCTTCTCTTTTTGTCACTTGTTTATTATTTACAATTGTAATTCACTTAATAACTCTGAGGCTCTGAGCCTTTAGATCAACTTTCAAATCAAAGGCCAAATCGATTGCCAACCAACCCTAGATTTTCCCTCTTTTGAAGAAAACTTCAGTCAAATACCAATTGGTGCACCAGGCTATTTAAAATGTAATAAATGACAAATTTATGAGTTAAAAAAATATATAAAAGAAGTTAGTGGGAGGAAAGAGGAAAAACTTGTAATTTATTTTTTAATGAAAATTGGCCACTCATCTAATTTTTAATGAAAATATATGTATTTGAGCTGTTCTACAGCGAGTGTATTTTTGCTTACCCACATTAACTAGAGGTAACTATTACCCTCCACCTAAAGTGTTGACACGTGTCCCAAACTTTAATTAACTTTGGGTTAACTTTGGACTTTGAGTTAACTTTGGAACACGTGTCAACACTTGAGGTGAGAGGTAATAGTTACCTCTAGTTAATGTGGGTGAGCAAAAAAGCATTCTTCTACGATTGTCGTTTGGACACTTGCGTGCTCTACATGGGCCATGTGTCGTTTACTTTGAAACTTCTCTTTAGTCTTTATTTACAATTTTATCGATTTTTTAATTTAAAAACAAAACCAGCTAGTGTCTTGTTCATTCCATTTTCAGAATCAGTTTTCACAATGATTTGATTTCATTTCTCACTCTTGAAATTGCATGGAAGGTGACATTATCACATCAAAATGTCTTTACAATTGAAAAATTAAAATTTAAAAAAAACACAAACTTAATTTTTTACTCAAAACTTAAATATTAAAATAATATATATTTATATTATTAAAAAAATCTCATAGTATTTTTTCTATTTCTCAAAATTCTAATACGATTATACGAATAAATACGTTTTTATTTCTCTCAAATTGGAAAAATATTGAATCTGTTTTTACATAAATTCTTAAATATATTCTCTAATAAAAATCCCATTTCTCTTTCTTGATCTATAAACTTTGTTTTTATTATTATTTTTTATTATTATTTTTTTATAAATAATTTTTGTTTGTTTTCATTTCCCGTTTAAAAAGAGAAATTGATTTAGTATTTTTATAATTAGCCATATAATTAGGGATCTTTCTAATTTTGTCAATTTTCAATTGTTTAATTGTTTCTATCAAATGGACAAATATGCCTTTAATAGATTCCCCTTACCAGTTACCACTCATCAAATGTAAGCTAGACAAGTTCTTTTAAAAAGTTGAAAACAAGTTGATGTTTCTGCTTTTCCAGTGTAATTTTAACTATGAAAGACGGAAATAGACAAAAGATTTTGATAGACGGAGAAAATCTTGCATGGGACTGTTTCATTGACACTTGATGAGGATTGTGAGGCCATCCAATGAGATTTGATCATTTATATTAGGAACATAAAAATATATTATTAAATTTTAATTTGGTGCAGTGATCTTACTAATTGGCAATAAAACCATCTCATTCAAGATTTTCTCATGTGTCAGAGATCTGGATATTCTAACCACCCAAACAAACGTGGACATGTTACCTACCAGAAGTCCACAACTTTACCTTTTTTTTTTTTTTTTTTTGAGTTGAACTTTACCAAATATTTTTTATTTATTCCAAATATTTTTTGTTATAAACTTTTTTAATACAAATAAAGATATATGATTCCTTGATTTCCTTCCATGCACTATAAATAACAGTTGAATAGAAGGTAGCATTATGACAACATAACTTTACCAGATATTAAAATATTCCTCATCTTTCTGCAATCAAAAAAACCTTCTGAATATGGCTGAAGCTGTTCTTTCAACAATCCTGGATCAATTGGCTTTGCTAGTTCGTGAACGCGTAGGAGAAGAAGTAAGACTAGTTGTCGGTGTCGATGAAGAAGTGGAAAAGCTGAACAGCAATTTTAGGGCCATTAAATCTTTGCTTAGAGATGCGGAGTGCAAACAATTCAAGGATGAAAGCGTGAGAGATTGGTTAGACAAGATCAAAGACGTATCCTACAACGTAGAGGACGTGTTGGACGAGTGGAACACTTCCTTTCAGAAACTAAAAATCATGGATGCTGAAAATGCTTCCAATCTTCTGACAAAGGTATGTTCTCTCTTGTCCTGCTATCCTTTTTGTAGGCCAGCTTTCATGCGTCATCACATTGCTGGGAAGATAAAGAGATTAAATAAAACACTAGATGTTGTTGCTTCGGAAAAGGATAGGTTTCACTTAACCTCAATCAATGGCATAGGAGAAGTAGAACGACCAATAACTACCTCTTCTATAGATGAATCAGAGATTCAGGGGAGAGATGATGTCAAGGGGAATATAAAAAGCTTGTTGTTGAGTAAGAGTAGTAACGGACCGACATCCCTTACTGTCATTTCCATTGTAGGGATGGGGGGATTAGGAAAGACTACTCTTGCTAGACTAGTTTTTAAAGATCATGAGGTGACTGCCCATTTTGACAAAAAAATATGGGTGTGTGTCTCTGATCCTTTCGACGAGGTTAAGATTGGCAAAGAAATCCTTGAGTCTCTTACCAATGAGCCTTCACATTTAAGTGGATTTGAGCAGGTGTTAAACAATGTGCGGGAATCTATTAAGGACAAGAAGTTTCTTCTCGTCCTTGATGATGTGTGGACACAAGATCCTAATAAATGGGAACAATTGAAAAACACTCTTAAGCATGGCTCTAAAGAAAGTAGAGTTTTGGTGACCACACGTAACATGAATGTTGCTGAGGTGTTGGAAAGCACCCACAAAATTCAATTAGAGATATTGTCCGACCAAGTAAGTTGGTCATTGTTTAGGCAGTTTGCTTTTTCTGGAAGGACCGATGAAGAGTGTCATAAGTTTGAAGAAGTTGGTAGGAGAATTGTAGAGAAGTGTGATGGTTTGCCTCTTGCTGTCAAGACTTTAGGAGGTCTCTTACGTTCTAAAAATACAGTTCTGGAGTGGCAAGGTGTCTTAGATAGTGAGATGTGGGAACTAGAAGAGGCAGAAAAGGGGATTTTTGCACCATTATTATTAAGCTATATTGATTTGCCTTTTGAATTAAAGAGATGCTTCTCATATTGTGCCATCTTCCCCAAGGATTATGAGATAGACAAAGATCAATTGATCAAGTTATGGATGGCTCAAGATTATCTTAGGGCAAAAGGAAATAAAGATATGGAGCTAGTTGGCGAGGAGTATTTTGAAAAGTTAGCGATGCGGTCATTCTTTCAAGATTTTAATAGATATGATAGCGGTAGAATAATAACATGCAAGATGCATGATATGGTGCATGACTTGGCTCAGTATCTTACAAAGAATGAATGTTTTAGTGTTGAGGTTGACGAAGAGTTCCAATTAAATTCTGATTATGAAAAAGCTTGTCATTCAATGATAGTGCTCAAAGGAAAAGCCTCATTTTCTATCTTTAATTTTTATGAAAATAGATTGCATAGCTTAGTATTTGATGATGACGGTTGGAGTCCTGAACGTATGAACATTGATACATCCAAATTATTTGATTGTTTGAAATGTCTTAGGGCATTGCAATTTGGTTTCAAGTCAATTAAAGTTGTTCCAATTGGTGTAAATAAATTGATACATTTAAGATATCTCAACATATCTAGAAATGATGATATCAAGGAATTACCGGAAGCGGTTTGTGAATTATATAATTTACAAACTTTAAATATTGAGGACTGTACGAATCTCAAAAAGTTACCAGAAGGGATAGGAAAATTAGTCAATTTGAGGCATTTAATGAACGGTTGGCTGAGTACAATTGAGTATATGTCAAAAGGAATTGAGAGATTAACTTGATTGAGGACATTTGACAGAGTAGTTGTGAGTGGGGATAAGAAAGCATGTAAGTTTGAATGTCTAAGAAACTTGAATCACCTTGGGAAACTTGGGATTACATGCAGAGGAGGGGTGGATGTGGGTGAGATTAATAAGGCCGAATTTAAGAATAAGACAAAACTCTTGTACTTGACGATAGAATTGACAAGACGAGACTGGTCATCAGAAGACGTCAGTAATACTAATGAAGAAGCTCTTGAAGACTTCCAACCTCCTCCAAATTTAGAGACATTAAGACTACTTGGCTACAATGGTGCCAGTCGTTTATCCCTCAATTGGATGATGTCCTTAACAAAACTAAGGAAGTTATATCTCGATAGTTGGTCTCATATTGGTTTTGAGCGTTTGTCTCTGGCGAAACTGCCATTTCTTGAATCTCTTACGATTTTGAGAATGGAGAGTGTGAAAAGTGTGGGTGATGAATTTGTGGGAATGGAAAGTGATAATATTTCGTCATTCTCATCATCATCATTAGTTATTGCCTTTCCCAAATTGCAGTCTCTTACATTTGTTTATTTGCATGATTGGGAAGAGTGGGATTGTGGGGCTTCTGGAAGAGGGGAAGAACAAATCAAAATTATGCCATGTCTTCATTCTTTGACAATTGAATACTGTTCTAAATTAAAGACATTGCCAAACTACCTTCTGCAATCGACAACTTTGGAGAAATTGAATATTCATTCCAATCCTATTTTAAAAAGACGTTACAAGGTGGAGAAAGCAGAGAACTGGGTCAAAGACTGTGGCTTTCCTAAGATCAGAATTTATGAAAATCCCACTTCTTGTGATGATTTGGAGAGCTCCACTCTATCAGTTGTCTGATTTGTCTCCTTTCAAGATGATGTCAGCAATTCATAGGTATATATGATTTATCCTTGTTTATAATTTGTAATTACTTGTTTTTCAGTTATACATATTAAATTAACATTGTATGTGTGTGTTTTTTAATAATATATTCCAGTTTAATTCATAGGTATATATGATTTATCGGTTGTTGCCAATGACTTCTTAGACTAGTCTTACTTCCTCCACCCATTCACGGGTAATTACTTCCTTCTTCATCATTTCAAGGTTGAGTTCTCACTATTTCACTTTTGATTAACATAATGACTACTATTATTTTTCACTTCAAATGAAACAAGAATTTATTTATTTATTTTTTCACACCAAATCATATGGTTAACCGCCTATATACTTTTCTAGTTTGCTTTTCTGACACTTTTTACTAGTTTCGATTTCCATGTATGATAGAAAAGAATTGTATATATAATTGGATGGTTTAACGAATTGGTAGTTTTTCTAAGTCTTATTACTTTTTACTTTTCTGACACTTTTTACTAGTTTTTCTTCACTAAGTCTTATTTAATCATGCCATATCTTTGTTCATTTGAAATCAGAGGGCTGTCCTAAATCAAAGACATTACCCAGTGAAGACAGCAGAGAATTAACTGGTCAAAAACTCTGGCATTCCTGAGTCAGAACTTATCAAAATCCCGGCTTTTGGGATGATTCAGAGGGCTCCTCTTCATCAGTTTGTTGTTGATTCATGAGGTGTCAAGGATAAGTTCTCAAACAACTGAAAATGACATTCATTAGGATGTCAAGGTTGAGTTCTCATACAATTTAAACTTCAACCCATTCACAGCTAATCATGAAAATCCCAGTTTTTGTTATGATGTGGAGAGCTCTTCCCCATCAGTTGTCTCCTTACATGACGATGTGGAGAATCAGTTATCAAAAACTCAAATTGTAATTGGATGTCAGCGATTCATAGGTATCCTTCTTTATTGATTTGTAATTACTTGTTTATCAAATTTTCAGTTATACATTAATTTTAAAATAACATTGTATTCCAGTTTTTGTGATGATTTGGAGAGCTCCTCTTGCTGATTCACGACAATGTAAAGGAAGAGTTCTCAAGCAACTGAAACTTCCGCCCATTCACAGGTAATTCATGATTTCAGTATTTTACTTTTGATTAACATAATCACTGTTGTTAATTCATTAATAAGCAGGGTGATGAAGAGGTGCAAGGTGCAAGATTTAACTTAATTGGCAGGCAGCTCCATGGTGGCTCAGGAGTCAGGACCAGGTAAGATAAAAGAAATTTACATATCTGTTTGTTTGACTATTCTTGTTTAATTTTTGCATTATAATGCAAATCATTTTACTATAAAATATTACTCAAGAAGTCAATAATGTTATAGGGTATATATTTGATTTAGAGGCACTTAAATTTCTTGTTGCAGTGCTTCATTGCTTTGCAAGATTCAAAAACTGTGACAAGCTGGGGAAGATGAGAAAAGTTCATGTATAATCATTTTCTCATTGTTACCTGCATGTCTTAGTTGTGGTTTCATCTTCCTCCTCCAAGATCAAGGTAAAATTTTCATCTCCTTTTTTAGATTTGATATTTCAGTTGTGCTTGCTAATTGCTATTTTAGTATGAATCCAGAGATTCGGTTTATTAATATTATTTTAGAACGTCGTATTCCAAAATTATGTTTGGTGAAATGTTAGACATAAGTCACTACTACATACATTAAGTTGTCTCAATTGTTTCAACCATTATATTTGCTATTCTGCTTTAAATGTTACTTTAAAATCATTTAAAGCAGAAAACTTTTTAACAAATTGGTATAATTAGTTTTTCTTCGCTAAAGTCTTGTTTAATGTACATATTAATTTGATTAGATCAAGGCACATAAATTTCTTGGTGCAGTGGATTTAGTGAAGAATAGCAAATGTGGCTAGCTGGGGAAGAGGATCAAGAAAACACAATTATGTCATGTCTTTGTTCCTTTTAAAGACGTTGAAAGACCACCTTATGCGATCAAAAACTTTGGACGAATTTTGAATTCTACAAGTGAAGACAGCAGCGAACCGGGTCAAAAACTTTGTTCCTGAATCAGAATTGATCAAAATCCTAGTTTTTGGGATGATTTAGAGAGCTCCTCTTCAACAGTTTGTGGTCCATTCATGAAGTGTCAAGGATGTCAAGTTTGAGTTCACAGACAACTGAAACTTCCACCCATTCACATGTAATTAGTTCCTTCTTCATGATGAGTTTTCAGTATTTTACTTGTGATTTAACATAACGACCAGTTAATTCTTTGATTATCTAGTACACAAGCAAAGATGAGCTGGGTTATGCAGAGGAGCAGCTTGAAAGATTTAACTTAATTGGCAGGTTCAAGGGCGGCATACTTCTTCACGATTATGTAACTGTAAGTTTAATAGTTATTGTGATCAATACATTTTTGTTCGAAAATTGCTAAATTTTCATCTTTGTATCAAATATTTGTTTAGTGGCATTATTTGAAATGTGCATAAGAATCTCAGAAATTGGATTATATGCTGAGGTTGGAAGTTTACGATCCGCATTTAGATGATCTTTTCAAAAGAATTGAAATCCCCTATCAGGTAACTGTTTGTCTTTTGCTTGAGGAGTTTCTATTTCAATCTCAATTCATTAATGCTATTTTTATACTTTCAGAAACTAAGATGAGGAATGGTAAAAAGCTTGTTTAAAGGCTGTTGAGAAGAGCTCTAGTACAAAAGATAACAATGAAATAATGGATGGTGAGGTGATAGGATGATTGAATTATATATGAACCTGTGAACTCCTTAACATTATTTTTGTAAGTTTCTTATATTTTTTGACATTTTTTTTTTCTTTTTTTTCATTCTCTGATTCAGTTCTTACTTTGTGCCATAGGCGTTACATATGACACGAACAAGGATACACATTAAACTAGAATTTATGATTTGATTGTTGTGCTGATTGATCAAGACATTCTATAGCTTGGTTATGCTAGAAAATGATCAGTTGTCAGGAATGTGTTTAGTACTTATGTATTGTATTACTCAGTTTAAATTTACCTTTTGTTATTCTATGCAGGGAAATGGATTGATATGGTGACCTCAAGAATGTTATCACTAAATTGTTTGGCGGAGGTAAGCTCAACCTCGGTTAAACACTTGTATCCAATGACCCATTCTTAAATGTGATACTGCCATTGTAAGTAGGTTTTTATGGTGTTCAAATTGAATTGTAGTTTTATATCGTTGAGAGTTGTTTATATGGTTTGTGTCTAATTTTTTGCATGTGTGAATCAAGTGGGAAGAAAAAAAAAAAAAAGGTTTCTTTTTTGAGGCACAAGAATGCGACAGTAAAAGAAGACAAATTTTCAATGTAATTACCCAGACTGCTTGTGGTTTGATTTTTTACCTTCAGGAATCAAGATATAGCTGGTTAAAGATTGTAATAAAGAAAACACATCTAGAATGAAATTCCTCGTGTTACCGTTGAAAATGAGAATCAATTCTTATTTTTTGGATGAGTTTTTATGGTGTTCAAATTGAATTGTAGTTTTATATCGTTGAGAGTAGTTTATATGGTTTGTGTCTAATTTTTTGCAGGTGTGAATCAAGTGGGAAGAAAAAAAAAAAGGTTTCTTGTTGAGGCACAAGAATGCAACAGTAAAAGAAGACAAATTTTCAATGTAATTACCCAGACTGCTTGTGGTTTGATTTTTTACCTTCCGGAATCAAAATATAGCTAGTTAAAGATTGTAATAAAGAAAACACATCTAGAATGAAATTCCTCGTGTTACCATTGAAAATGAGAATCGATTCTTATTTTTTGGATGAGTTTACATAGTTCTTTTGATTTACATAATGATTGTGGTTCTTTGATGTTCTGCACAAGTAATGATGAACAAGGTTATGCACAAGAGCTGCTCAAATGATTTGAGCTGAATCGGGTAGGCCTAGGGTGGTGTTTTCCAAGACCATGTAAATACTCATATCCCAAAACTATTAGTTATGTTTGAGTTTTCTTGTTTTTGAACCCAATTACTATGCATTTGCCAAATTTTACTAAGAATTTATAATTTCTGTAACGGTCAAACAGATTAAGATGTCTTTCACACAAACTTGGAAAGGGTGCCTCAAATTGCTTGGTAAGCTTCCCTCAAATTGCTTGCTTGCTTGGAAATTAAAACAGTTAAAAGATTTCATCTAATTTGATATTCTCTATGGCTCAAGTTTTATGCAGGATGAATATCTATTCCGGTGCAGCTAAGCGATAGTGTAGTTCCTCCATTCTCACAACTCAATCTAATTGAAGCAGGTACTGTTTCATTCTAATAAAACTATAAAACTATAAAACATTAAAGCTCTTATGGACTGTTTTTGATGGATTTTTCACCTTATCTGTAGCCTCAGATTTTAATCCTACAAGGCTGCAAAGACTTCATCATGTTCTCACATGAATTGCAATATTACACTTCAGTTATGACAAGGTAATTAGGCAGTCAAAATGTTGTATATTTATATTTATGTTATCACAAAATTAAAATAAATTTATTTTCTCAATGAAGTATTTTGCATATACAGGATGTGAAGAGAAATATGCAACAAGCACAACTAGACAAATTAAGCTAGCGAGCAAGAGACTTCTTTTCCAGAAAAATGGTAAGAGAAGCAATTAGGAGGTTCTTGATATCTTATATAAATCGATTATCTCTGAGCTTTTACATTTTTGTTAACTAATTAATCTTCATTTCTCAATCTCAGGTGTGCTAAATTTTATACCAGACAGTTCTAACTAGATGTAGCCTGTATGCAAGTGGAAACATAATGTTAAAAGCGGATACTCATGACAATAAGAGCAAGAGAAAATGGCTTCAATGTTAAATTGGTTATCTCAAGAGCCTTGTAACTCTCGGTATCTCTTACAACAATTTCGTTGGCACAATTCCGGTTGGTGGTCAGTTTCTTGCTTTCAATGCGTCCTCCTCATTCGATGGAAATCCCCACCTTATTTTACTGTGTAATGATGATTTCCTATCTCTGGCAACCACAACTGAACACTCATGTCTAGTGTCGTTAACCGTCTTTCTGTATCTCAAAGCTTGTAATCACAGTTGTTGGACTAGTCATTACCTTTATTTGGAATTAGAAAAAATCTCTGGATTTGAGTAGTTATGTTTGAAGATTTGGTGTCGTAGGAAATCTAGCAATTGGAGTGAATAGACAAATTATATGTGATGAATTATTACTGTTCACAAAAGAGAATCTATAAATTGTCACTGGCACCCATCAAGTTACTTTTTTGCAAACTCAAATCCTCTGCTTTCTTTTTTATCTCTGGCCGCTCTCATTTTTTTCATTCCTTGATCAGTCAAATGTTTATGGACAAAATTTTAACAGGACTTGAATAGTCATGCAAAATGTAAGAAAATGCAAAGCTAATACCAAAATTGAATCTTTGAAGCAGAGTATTTGAGTTTCAAAACGGGTCAAAATTATAGCAAATTATAACTTTTTTTAAAGGCAAGGGGGATTTTGGAGAAAAAAGTGAATTGTAGGGGATTTTGGCCAATTTTGAAATTTTAGGGAGATTTTGAAGAAAAGCACAAACTACAGAGGGATTTTAATGATTTCCCAAAAATATATACATGTAAGCATGTAATCACCTGAAGAAAGAATCTTCTTATTCTTCTGTGCATGCAATGCATAGTGCATCCGACCACTGAAATAATACCACATGGCATGGAAAATTTATCTCATTGGTTTCAATGCCATGTGGCATGACATTAATGGTTAGGATGTATGCCAGACTCAGATATATCAATACCACCTGTAAATAATAACCTTGGACCATTGCACTTTGTTGTTGTCTTCCCCAGCATCAAATAGAGATAACCCCAACTCTCTTCTAATATCCACAACTCCAAGGCAGTGCACAATATTGGAATGACTTCACAATCTTAAATGAGATAGATTATCGAAGCAGAACATTATCCAGACTCTAGAGACAAACTTTCTAATCGTGCAACAAACCAACTCAACATGAGTAACCCCAAAGTCCACATATTTATGAAATTAACCATGCTTTATAATATAGTATACATTTCAACTCATCACACCGAAAATAGTTATCAAGTTTTTGTTTCTGTCAATAGAAGTAACTTTTTGCTGCTAGCAGCATGAATTAGAAGAAAATTACTCAGCGCATCATTTAAAACTCCAAGTAGAAATTGTAGTCCTGTTCCATTTGAAAAAACCAATAATATTTTCTCCGCATTTTAATTCCCTCAACGTTCTATTCATTTGCGATCCTAAATGTTTAAACAAATTCTGTTTTAATCACTCATGAACATCCACTATAGAAAGATCAACTAGATGAATGACTCCGTAAACCAATGCTGTAAAAAATCTTGTAGAGCTCTCTCTCTCTCTCTCTCTCTGAAAATAAAGATGAAAATTTAAGTAAAACTTATGCAAATTGACATACATCATGAACATGTCCTGCAGACTTCCTACCATACACTAAGCAGCCCCATAGGAAATAACAATAATCCGTCAATAGTAGATAAGTATTAGAATTAGTTAAAGGCATACCTCAGCAGTTACGGTGTAACTTATTTCTTTGCCAGCAACCTCTGCATAGAGTAGTATGTGGTTTAGCAATGCACATAAATAGTTTAAAAAGGAAAAGAAAATGAATACTAATTTATGGAGCACATGAAAATACACACCCAACATAGAGAGCACTCGAGAACAGATTAAATGATTTTAAATATTGCTCAATAAAAGAATTAGATAATTACATGGACGATAAACTTTGCATTAGTATAACTTCCAATAATAAGAAGAAAGTAAAGAAGATAAAAGAAATCATTTTAGTGTTATCTAGAAGACAAGAACTGATATTTATCGAGATTGACTGCATAGAGTGGACATATATAGCATGTTAATTAACTGAATATGCATAATAAATCAGAGTGTTCATAAAAATCTCCAAATTTTAGAATTCTAAGCTTCCATAAAACAGACAACAGAGCTCCATCTAATTTTAAATTCTAACTGAAATGAAATCTGCTCTAGGTGATTTACATTGTTTAGGAGCATAAAATGACAAATAGCAACAACGAAAGGCTCAACCGCTATACCTTTGCTGTTTCTCTTAAACTTGCACAAAGGACATGTGACGAACTTTGATTCCATATTTAGCATTGTCCCACAGTAGTTGCAGAATAAGAAATCAAGTCTTTGAGAATATGCCATGGAACACTCATTTAGTGAAAGATTCGATTGAAGCAGCTTTGTACCGACAAATACAAACAAACAAAAGCTGAGACGATCATATAGAAACTGTTTTTCAGCTAAAAGAAATTCACAAACTCATCTATTTATGTACGTAAAACAACATTGTTGCCAAGTTACTGTACTTTGCAACATCACACATGAGTACATGACCATACTTGTACACTAATATGCTCTTACTGGCAATTTACAAGCTAAAACGCGTGCAAAAGCTCAATGATCCCACAATGCACCTAAGACATTAACTCAGTCTTCTCAACAGGTGTTTCGACGAAAAATGTTTGCAACTACAAGAAACAATATCACCACGACGACGACAATAGAGGGTTAAATCAAATGACCTTTTAATTTAATTGCAAATTAAACTAAATGGAATCCTCAAAAAAGATGCAAATTTGAACACAACGCAACACAATTCAGAAAAGAAATCAAGATATGAAGCAAACCTAAAAACCCAGTTCAATAAATGAAGCAAACTTACCAGAGACAGAAAGATAGAGCGACGACGGCGGACTTGACGGCGAGAGGAAGTGAGGAACCGAGTGATATGGCTGCGATGATGGAGGAAGAGACGAAGGAAACTGAGTGAAAGGAAGAGGAAGAGGAAGAGAAAGAGAAAGTGCGGCGGCGGCCGGCGGCAGTTGGGTTTGGGAGTGAGAGTCTGAGAGATGGAGGCTGCTTGCTGGTATATATAATCCGGGTCTCAGTTCGGTTCGGGTCTCGAATAATTTGGGTTTTCCTCTACACGACTACATCTGTTGCCCTAAAAATATTTTTTATAATTTTCTTTTTCAAATTATCAATTTTATTTTTTTATTCTTTTTTTTTTTTTACCACCTAGGCATGTTAAGCAATAAATTACCAATTGTTTTATAAATATAAGTTTAATAAAAATCATGTGCCTTAGATTTTTTTTTTTTATTATCACAAACCATAAATTATTTATCACCATAATATTTCAGTTTGAATTGTTGCGAAGTTTTATATATAAAAAAACCATAAATTATTTGTCTATGCACTAATATCTAAATATATTTAATTTTGTGGGAATTCCAAAAAATAGACAAACTTGATTTGAAAAAAAATAATAAAAAATCGCACATCACCTCTTAATAGAATTGGTAGTGTATCTCTCTTCCACATAAATGGTGAACGGTTCAAATCTAAACAAGCGCTTTTTACAAGTATGTGTGTAGGCCCGGGCCTAGCTCTAAGGGGAGCCCGATGAGATGCTAGGGCCCCCAAATTGTAAAAAATTGATTTCAGATATAACCCATATATGATTTTAAACTAACAAACCCATAAATGAGTTTAAAATATGCCCATCAAATATATAATTTTTTAAAACTAACAAACTCATAAATGAGTTTAAAATAGGCTTACTGAATTTTTTTTTTTTTTTTTTTTAGAAAGGCCTATAAATTATAAAATCCAATTATCATTCTCAAGTTTTTACACCAAGTCAAACGTAGGTTGAATGAGTAGCTCGGTAACCGTATAAATATATGATTGCAAGTTAAAAATTGATATTACTACTCATCTTTTTTATAATTATATTTCTACTATATTGTTTATTGCTCAATCATCTACCATGTATATCGTAAAATGACTTATGATTACTCTTGATATTAAAAACATAAAACTTAAATAAATAAAAATTGAAGTATTATAAAAACTATTATAATAGGACTGTTGGGATTTACCGAGATCAAAAAATATATGTGCTGTCCGGATATCTATTTCCAATAATAGAAGATAATTACTCTCACAAATCAAGAAAAAAACTTCTCATATATGCTGTAAAATACGCATGGTGTGATTTGAACCACTCACCAGTAATGTTAGGGGAGATGTACTAGCACATGCACTAAAGGTGATGAGTAAATATTTATTATTTAGTGTTTTTTTTTTTAAATATTTATTTTATAGTATTTGATGAAATATATGAAGTCAACATCAAGTTGACATAATAATAATAATAATAATAATTTATTATTCAAGAGTCTGTTAAACCTGTTGGAATCAAACACTATATGTGGAGCCTCATAATCCCTTTCTTCCATGATTCCGGTGAAAACTCCCCACATGCAATACAAATAATTCATTTTTTTTTTCTAAAATGTACACAATTATGCTTCTTTTCTTTCTTTCTTTCTTTCTTTTTTTTTTTGGTTAGAATTAAAAAGGCTAAATTTGATCGAAATTTGTTCTTTTCAAATTAAATATCTGCAAAAAAACAGTTATAAAATATTCCTAAAAAACAGAAGACAAAATTCCAAATTTCAAAATTATGTTCTAAACTACATTTGCACATGTCAAATTTGATTGGTACAATTATTTTAAACAATTTTACAAAAGAAACCATCTACAAAAGACTCCAACAACTCTTTGAAACCTATAAGTGGTTGATGAAATGCAGAACCTGTTGTCGGATACTCATCTAGCGACTAAGAGCAACTCCAACCCATTTCTCTAAGTTGGTGCAAGTTTTGCACTAAAATAGCTCAACAGTCACTCTATTTCACTATTCCATCTCCAACCCACTGCTTCAAATTTATCTCTATAAGGAATATTCCCAGGAATATTCCATTTCTTTCCCTTTTTTAGATATTTCTCCACAATTAACATTTCACCCCATAATTAACATAATATTGCAATAAAATACGAAATTATGAAATTAATACATTAATAGAAATTCAATTTAATTCGGTAAAATATTACATTTTTTATTAAAATAACTTAAACATTACATTTCATAAAATAAAAAAGAAAAAACATGAAAATAAAAGTACATATTGATCATCATCTAATCATCCGAATTAGTATATTCTTCCCACAAATGATTTATTAAGGCATTTCGAAGGAATTACTAATTTATTAAGGAATTAGTATATTCTTCCTAATAATTTATGTTGTATTTTTCCTTAATTTTAGAGTATTCCAATTAGTGGTAATTTATTTTATCACTATGAAGTTTGTATTTCATTTTTAATGTTTTTATCAATTAATGTATTTTGCTTTATTAATTCTCTTTACCAATGAAGTGATTTAATTTCAAAAAAATTGCATTTCAAACTTATGAATTAATGAAGGAATGAAGTGATTTATTAAAAAAAATGGCATTTAAATTTTTTAATTATACACTTCATTTTAGTTTATTAAAATTGTTAATATCAATAATAATTAAATCAAAAGAAAATCATTAAATAATAAAAAGGACCAAATTGGAATAACTTTAATTTATTAGGGTAAAACTGTGAATACACAAAACCATTTAATAAAGGGTATAATCAGAAAATATTTTTAAAAATAGGGCCAAAACGTGATTATATAAAATTTGAGGGATCAAAAAAAAAAACACAAAAGCGCTACAGTGTTTGCGCATGTGAACAGTGTCGCGCAATATATTGCGCGGCACTGTTCATCTTCCTCAGATGCCGCAAGCTTTGCCGCTGGGTTGGAGGGCTGTTTTGAGTGGATTTTGCTCCATTTTGAAGATAAAGTTGGATTTAAAGTGGGGTTGGAGTTGGTCTAACGTGATCACATCCCTTGAAGTGTTTGTGGACATTATTCGGTTAATATATTTTGTCACCAAACTATATATATATACATACACCATTTTTATTGAAACTTTTAGATTCATTATTTAGCTTTCACCAATATCTCATATATTTATAACTTATATGGTAGGCTTTAAGATGGGCGTTTAATTCCAGAAAGATTGAGATATGCAGGGCTAAGTTGTAGCAAAATCCATCAACATATATGAATACATGCAATGTAGTATTCTTATATATACCATATATTCATGAAATATTAGTGATTATTAATTTCTTGTAAGCATGAAGAGTTTGCCACATAAATACACGCATAAAAAAAGAACTTATAAATCTCTCAAAGCAAAATTAGCATGATCCATCTTACAGTTTGGTTACCACATAATCACATGACCACAGAAATTATAAATTGAGGTTATGTTTACTTATTAGGAATGAAAATAAAACATAATTAAATTTCTTTTATGAAACATGATTAGTTGATTCCCAAACAGTTTCTAGTACAACCTAATATAACTAATTAGAAATTAAGTTTCATTCCCTTCCTTAGAATTTTCGATTATTAAATGCCCGCAAGACGGTGCAGTGAATCATCTTTCTTATAAGTCACTCTACTCCACGAGATATTGAATGCAAAAAAAGTCATGCTCTCATTATATGATAGTGCTATTATATATATATATATATGTATAACAAATTTGCTTGAAATTTGTTCCCTTCAAAATAAATGGCAGCAAAAAACCTTTTAAATATATCCATAAAAACAAACACTAAGGCCTTGGTACACAATGCTATATAGGATAAATGGATCGGACATGACTAAATTAGTACCGTCAAGTAAAAAGTTTTAACGGAATTATTTAATTGGGTGTATAATTTAATCCAGTTTATATAGTATTATTTAATCCACCCCATATAGGCCTCACTGGGCCAGACTTCGCACCCGCTCATCTGCATTGAATATTTGCTGCTTTTTTTTTTCTTTTCTTTTTTTCTTTTTTTCTTTTTCTTTATATATATATATATATATAAAATACGCAAATATTGTATATAGTATTAATTGATTTGATTTCTTTGTGTGAAGAACAAGTCAAAATCTTCAATTATCAAGTTGAAGCAGAGGCAGGAATTAAGAGCAACTATGCATTGCTCACTACAAAATTCTAACACTTGTTCTTCCATACCATACATTGTAACTCAAAAATCCAACTCATGATCATCATCCAACAAACAGATTCCTTGCAACATGGTAAATCAGTGCTACACCATGTAAGCAAATATCTTTCTTATTAAAGTATCCTTGCAACATCATATTACTATGTCTACAGATTCCATAACAATCCTCCAACCAGTAGTAGTAAGACTATTTGTATTTCAAACTCAAGATGAGAGAATTGTTCCAAAAATTGTGATTACAACTCCAAAAACTCTTACAAACCTGTAAGTTGATGAGATGCAGAACCTGTTGGCAGATACCCATCTAGCTTGATCACATCCATAAAGTGTTTTTACACATTATTCGGTTAATATATTTTGTCACCAAACTATATCTATAAACACCATTTTTATTGAAACTTTTAGATTCATTATTTAGCTTTCACCAATATCTCATATAATTGCAAACCATTAAATTTATAACTTATATGGTAGGCTTTGAGATGGAAGTTTAATTCCAGAAAGATTGAGATATGCAGGGCTAAGTTGTGGCAAAATCCACAAATTGTTGACAGTAAATCAACATATATGAATACATGTAATGTAGTATTCTTATATATACCATATATTCATGAAATATTAGTGATTATTAATTTCTTGTAAGCGTGAAGAATTTGCCACAAAAAAATAAAAAACTTATAAATTTCTCAAAGCAAAATTAGCATGATCCACCTTACAGTTTGGTTACCATATGACCACATAAATTATAAATTGAGGTTATGTTTACTATAAATTAGAAATTATAATCACATGACCACAGAAACTATAACAATTATAATATTTTTTTCAAACATTAAGTAATGCGAAAAAAAAAAAAAAAAAAAGGGCCAAAAGCATGGCCAATCAGCACAAATACAAATTATTGATGCCACCACATCCATTAGTACAGACATTCTACAAAGTTATTAGGCAATGCAGGGCAATGAAGAACAAAAGTTATATGCTCAGTTTTTGAACAACAGCTACATCTAAGGAGTCAACGAGGCAAAAGGGTTTTTAAGTGGAGGAAAAAATCTCATTCTTAAAGAGTAGGATTCTCCTTCATCAAGCTCTCAAATACAAAAAAGCCTCTTTTTGACTCTTGAAAAGTTTTCTTTGTTATCATTCAACTAGGTTGAAGCCCCACTCAAGCGGCAAAGAGTGAAAACGAGTTGTTATATTCTATAATAACAAATATTTAGGATGCTTCTGCCGCTACAACTAGTTTGCATTACAATCACAATATGTCGACACCTAGTCAAGTAAGTGCAGGAAATTGATGCTTTGCTTGCTGACAAGACTTCTTTGGAGTTTGGATTCATAATTCTCCCACTAGATACTCTTCTCATGTTGATTAATGCTTAAGGTCAGATTCCAACTTGTTGCATAGACACTAACTTGATGGCTTTTCTGAAAGCTGGCAAGTACAAGAGAACAACTCAAAATGACGATTGACTATAGCAGAAGCAACTGTGCATTTATAAATTCTAGTCTATTTTCCTTGATTTAAGAACTTTTCATCAGACAATATTAATTTCTCCTGCAGCTATTCTCATCTTCACCAAGCCGTAGAAAGCCCCATATGAAGAAAAGTGCATGGGATGGGGTTCTGGGGATGTAGAGAAGCCAATTTGTATGTGGAGAGATAGCATGCCAGTATTACCCCACTTATAAGTTATAATTATAAAAAATGGAGAATTAGCACCCAAGAAGTCCTAGAAGACATCATTTACCTGAAAAGAAATGCCTGGGAAATCCTACTTTAAAGGCTTCATGCCCTGCATAAATCCCAAAATGAAATTCAATTTTTGAAATCAACAAGAAAAGCCTGTTAATCAAATAAAGCCACAAATATTTTAATGAATGAATGTACAAAATTAGTGAAGCTACACAAAAGGAGATTGCGTTCTAGCTAAAATTTATGATTAAATGACATAAAATTTTCTCAATTCTGATCAAGTAAATAAAAACAACATGATGAAGAAAATAAAGAATTCAACCATACAATTTAACAAAAAATGAATATAGATTTTTTTATTTATCAGCTTTTCCCCTTTTTCTTTAATATATAATATACTTTTGTTTACTTATAGTCCACAATGCGGATGGATATCTTGAAAGAAGATTCTACACTGAGGTGCAAGTTGGCATTGAAAATGGCAAAAAAAAAGAGCCGTTAAGTTGTAACTACTTCAAATAGTCATTGGTGAGGAAAGGAGATGCCGGATAGCAATAAATAAAGTAATTTCAAAAGCTAACAAAAATAAAGTCGGAATACAATTGATTCACTCAAATATAATGGTAGCATAAACGAAAAACTAGATATAAGAGGTCTAATACTCTTATTATTCAACTACCGAAGAATTAAAAAAAAATGGAAAATCATGTTTAATATTTTGTTAATTGGTATATTTGGTGCTTAACAAGATTTTACGAATACAAACTATATATGTGCATATGACAGAGAACTGTTAAATTACCCTGCCTTCAAATGACAAATGTGCTAAGCATATTGTCTAGCAAAAATTATAAAGAATTTTTCTTTCCTATGTGATACTTTTTAGCCAAATGCATACCATTAAGACTTCACATGTTTAAAGAGGACTCACTATTCACGAGGAAATGAGAATGAAATCAAGTTAGATGCATCCTTACAGTACAGGATGCATCTAACATATTGAGTTAAGAACATTTTCTCAGTTTCCCATCAATAATGATGTTGTAGATGTGGCCCCATTTGCTTTAGAACCAAAAACTAACAGTCCCATAATCCATATAGGCCAAGCCAAGAAATTAATTTTCTTTTTCTGCTTTTTAATCAGACACTTATATTTATTATAGCAGAAAACTATTAGCTATCGTGTACACATTAGTTTGGTAAGCCATTGTAGGAGCTCTTAAAAAAGCTATTAACCGGCTTACCTTAGAAGTTCTCAACTCATTCACTGCCATCCGTAGAGAATCATCGGATAATATCAACCGTGATAGTGCTCCGGTGCTTAACCTGCCACATTTAATTTAAAATGACCATATGAGTGGGAAACAATGAGAGAGAGAGAGAGAGAGAGAGAGAGAGAGAGACGGTTGTTTTACCCCAATAATTTAGCAGTTTGTGATATAGATCCCTCTAGTGCAAAGATGAGATCAAGCAGAGCTTGCATTCCCTAAGAATAAACAAGAATTGAATATTAAATTAGATGGAGGAGATATTGAATAATAGAGAATTAAAGGGGAAAAAGTGCGTACCAAAGCGAACTTGGGATTGTTAGGTCCAATCTGTGGACCGCAATCCGATCCTCTAACAGTAGACTTGGGAGGGAGAATTAGAAGGAGGTGTTTAGGAGGTGAATATGTATCATCAAGATGGGGTATAGGGTTTCTGAGTTTAAGAGCCAAAAGAGTGCGGAGGCGTGACAAGGCAGAAGCACGATTCTTGTGTTGAGATCTGTCCTCAACAGCCTGAGCAATAATACCACTGGGTTTGTGCTTGAGACGGACAGCCGACTCCCTCTTGTTGCGGTGCTGCCCACCTGGACCCGATGATTTGAATGTTTCCATTTCGCATTCTCTCATCAGCTCTTCGTCCGTCAATTCCAACTCATTTTTTGAACACCTACTACTACTACTACTACTACTACTACTAAAACACACGCTCCCTCTTGTCAATGATGAAGAGCGGACATAATTATTACAATGAATACTTCTTCTTCCAACCTTGGCAAAATTAATCACGAATTGAGCAGCCAACGCCATATTCATCGATCTCCCTCCTCAACCTTCTCATCAATTTCCTCAATTTCATGAACGATGGGGATTGAAGCCCGTTGCTCCATCTGCTGCCCCTTTTCACCACCAACAACCATCATCTACTTCAAGAGAGAGACGCATTCAGGGTTTTCAATCTTCTGGGTTTCGATTGAAGAGGAAGCCGAAAAGAGAGAGACGAAGAAGAAGCCGCTAGGTTTTCTTACAGGTGATGTGAAGCTGTTGGGTTCTGGGTTTTGTTGATGAAGAGAGAGACGGAAAAGCAGAGGAAAGAAATGTTGGCGGTGGATCCGTGGATAGAGAGATGAGTGGAGAAAAATTGGGGTATTTTTGTCCGTTCACCCCTAAATGCTATAAATATAGTAAAATATTTTAATGTAGCCAAAAATAAAATTCCATATATTTTTTTTCATTTCTTACAATTACCTCATATACTGATATACCTCATATATATATATATAATATCTAATGAAATGTGAAAAAAAAATAACAATATCATATCCAACGAGACCAATACATTATTAAAATTTAAAAACAAAAATCAATTTATAATAATTTTTTCAATTTAAATTATATAGAATAAAAAATAAATTAAATAAATATCCAAAGAAGATACTATTGTATGATCTCAATAACAATAGTGAATAATTGATAAAATAACATACTTTACATTAATAATATTAATTTTTAATTTAAAATAATACAATACAATTAAATAAAATGCAGTCCAATACGATGTAGTACAGCGAAGCAATCAACATAAAATAGTACTAAATACAATCCAATTCAATACACTCTAGTCTAGTCTAAGTTTAATTCCATCTGCAGACATATAGAGAAGTTTAATTGATTCGACTAGCTTGTTTGTAAAGTTGCAATGAGCCCCACGGTGGGTGCCAAACTGTAAGGGGTCGACCTATGGTTAATGTGGATTGGGTCGAATTTGTGTTAGGCCCAAGACAACTGGATCAAGCCCGTCGAATGGAGAGTGTTGTCTTCTCTAAAGAACCTATGAAAAGATGGAAACAAACAGAAAAAACAATGATAAAGAACAATAAAAAATAGGGGATGAATTCTTAGCCTTAAATGCGCTTGGGCTGAGCATTTGTTATGCGTGGATCGTGATTGAATTCAAAATCAGGTTTCGGTGATAAGAGTTTCAAGACGCTAATAAGCTTTTCTCTTAATGGTGATTTTCAGAGAGCTTTTCCGTGGCTCCCAAGGGTCTACTTATAGGTCCCCTATCTTCCTAACATTTACCTAATCAAAGTTTGATTGTAGGAGAGATTTCCTCCACTTCCGAATCAAACATTGCCCACCTTCTGCAACTGAAGTTTGACTCGGTTTTAAACGGCCAAGTCTTACTAATATAAGCCTTGGGTCGACCTGTTATACGTGGGCATGAATCGGTTTTAACACGAAATGGTATGGGCCTTAAGTATTGGGCCCAAAGACCATTTTTGCTACCACACTTATCATATTTATGAGTGTCAATATCGACACCTTTTCAAACTTAATACACATCATCTCTGATCTCTCTATTTCCGTATAGTCTCTCCCACCTCCATTGAACGATTTATTTTTTCGTCTTATTTTTTATTTTATTTTTTTTAAGTTTTTTTCTTCCTCTTATATCATGGTGGAAAAGCAAAGAAAAGAAAAAAGAAAAAAACAGAGTTGTTTCAACACAATGACAACTTGATATCATTATTAAAAGGGAAAAGATCGTTTTTCCCCCTAACCTTTACTCTATTATTAAAGTGAGGACAGGGTTCCCGAAAATTGCCGGTCTACCCCCTGAAACGAAAATAATATTCAAACACTCCCTTCAGTTAACTTTTTAAACTGAAAAACTGATACAGTGGGTTAAAAGACGATTTTGCCCTCCATTGCCTTTAAGAAAAAGAAAATTAAAAAGAAAATAAAAAATAATAATTGAAAAAAAAAATGATGGATATCCACCGTCCATCTCAAAGATGGATGGTGGAGATCTCTTTTATTATTTTTTATTTAATTTTAAGAACATAAATTAAAAATAAAACAAAACATAAAAACAATTTTTATAATAATAATATACACATTTAAAAACAATTTTTTAAATTATCTTCTATTTTTTTAAAAGGATTATCTAATAGTTTATTAATTAAAAAAATGACTTAACATATCATCATCATCACTACTCATCTACTTTCCAGATTAATCAAATTTTCTTCCTGCAGTACATCAAAACCAACAACAAACAACATTCAACAATTTTCATAAATTTCAAAGTTCCACAGATCACAATAGATATAGATATTCCAAACATGATTTATAACCATAATTTTTTAGAAACTAAACCAAATCATCCATGAACAAGCCAGTGGATCTATAAATTAAATTACCACGAAAATGATATTCAAAATCAAAGAGAATACAAAATCTGGGTTTGATAACGTGAACATGAAAAAATTATATATAAAAACAAAAAACAAAAACCCCCAACAATAATTTCAAAT